>OY728120.1:348177634-349427634 GCA_963277665.1 Viscum album
ACCTTAGTGTGTGGGAAACCATTAGGATGTTAACTATTTTGATATTGATGGAATTTATCAGGAATTAATATTGTTTGGTACCAAATTTATTCTTATTTATTATTTTTAGTGTCTAATACACATTGTTCCATAGGTTAGGGACCAATTTGAGGTGCATTTAATCTACGGTTATTTATCACATGATGTGTTTTTTTATTATGGATATTTGCACACATTTTTTTAAATGTGGTTATATCACATGACATCACATGATTGTATTTTTAGGATATGTGTTTGATTTTATTCCATTTTAAGAATTGATATGGTTTATTTTATTATCAATTATACTTGTAATATTTATGGTTGGATAATATAATAGGCTTATAAGAAGACCAATGGAAAAATTAGATACAAATGGATTTGGGATTTATGAAAAATACTTGTAAATTTTTTTATTTTAAAACATTTAACTATTTTATTCTTGATATTATTCCTTATATATACATTGTGGTGGTATCCTATTGGTATTTTTTCACACATCCTATCATTTCAATTGGCCATTTGTAGATTTTTTATTGTATGATTCTGGTAAAGAGAAGGGAATCATGTAGTATGTTGGTTTTTTTCAATCTCTGCCTTCAGTTTGGGTTTGTTTGGAGGTGACTATTGGTCACACGAAGACTTTTTGGCCTTTCTTTAGTAATAAATCATATTTTATACATTTTTTATTTTATTGTATATATCATGTTGTATATGTTTTTTCCACACAACACTATGGTACTATGTCTTGTTTTTTATATTCAAGACTCAATCTATTTTCTTGATTCACCTCACCATGTGAAATTGGGCTTAGGTGTTTGGTTTGGAAGACCCGGGTTGGTCTATTACAAGGAAGATAAATTTTTATAGTTTCAAAATATATTCAAAACTTAGAAACAATTTTGATATATATGGTTAGTTACTGTGGAATTTTATTAATGTTATGTTTCACATTTGAAACACAGTGGAATAGAACTCAAAATTATTGTAACCCTGACTCTAGTAACTCAAATCTAGCGGTTATTATATTACATCAGTATTGAATACATCACACATGTTTCAATAGTTTAGTAGTCTAATGATAATTGATACATACGTGATTATTATATTACATTTGAATTCATAAGTTTAATTTATTAAAATTTATTGCATCATTATTATTCCTCCAAGAAAATCCTAAGTGCATTCATAGTAACCTTCAATTTATTTAGTAGAAAATATAAATAAATTTATAGGGTGGTCCCATACGATCATTAGATGGAATCCTAATGTGGAATAAATCATAAAATAATTAATAATTAATTAATATTTCTGAAACGAATAATAAAATTGAAACAATTTGATGAAAAAATATATCCACAGAATACTAGAAAAAGGGGATAAATAATTACATAGATAAGAAAAAATAAATACTAATTATTAATGAATAATTACAGACATATTAATCACATTATTAATGTCTAATAAAAGACAAAAAACAAATAATATCAAGTCCTTCTACTAATAGATCATATATAATAGGGTTTTTATACACTAGATACACCAAACTTATTTGTCTTGTGAGTCGAAATGATGATTGTAGAAGATATACATATCTCATCCCCTCTAGTCAATTAATAAGTCCAATCAGTGCATCATTTAAAAGAATTTTTTTATTAACATAAATATATATATATATATATATATATATAAATGTTACATACAGGACACACTTGAATACAAAATCCTTTAGAAGAAATAGTTTATTGTAGAAAATTATTAAATATATAAAATTTCAATATTTCCATAGAAAATTGAATTTAAAGTACATATATGTGAATATCCATCAATTTAGTAGGAATTATTTGATATCATCAATTCATTTGAAGGTATCCTTGATAATATTGTACTAGTGTTGGATAATTACCTCATATATCAATGAATAAATTTTTAGAAGACTAATGTAATGATAGAAAAATTCCCTCATGGAAATACGATGGCTTATAATTGAAGAATAATTAATGTAAATGGATTTTTTTTATTTGTAATAAAATAATATATTTTTAATAAAGGAATATAACACCATTATATATGGAAATATAGAGGAATTTCATGTATTTTTTAAAATGAAATAATTATAATTGTATGCAAATTTTTATATTTATATGCACCATCAAGAAAACATTAGAATAAAATCTATAAATACTTATGAATCAGGTATATTTAATGAAAAATGTAGATAAGGGTTTAAGAACCCTTTCCTAACAATTACTCCTCAGAAAATCACTTAGGATCATATTTTTAAAATATCAATAGAGATAGGGTTTTTTACCATAATCTTCCTATGACACATTCTAAGGATTCTTGAGAGGGAAAATTATAGAAATATTTTCTCAATGGATTTTTATTGGGGATAAAATTAGGGGATAGGATAATATTTATAGATGATGTGGGAGAATTTCTTATTGATTTATAGTCGTAAACCATAGAATTTAGGATATATAAAAATACAGCATCATTATATTTCCTCTTATTTAGATCCATGGAATTTGAAATTTAGTACCTTGTAGTTTTAATGATATATGTTTTTGTATAATTCTATTTCAAATTTTATTCTTTTAGGCATGGATTATATTTTTATTCTTAAAAAATATTTTTAAATTCTTATAATACAATTATAGATTTTTAAACATTTGTAATGGTTTGGAAAATTATTTTTTATTTTTAATATATATTTATTTAATGAAATTTAATATTTTTATAATTAATTATTTATATTATTAAAAAATAATATTTCTAAAATAATTAATTCATAATTATTACTGTTTACACATACTATATCTTTACTACTTTCAAAAATTTGGTAGCCCTAAAAAATTTAAAATAATTCACCAATACAAAATTATGATCTGATGATTCTAAATACAATATCCTTTTTCTAAAAAATATTCTATATATGATTAATTTAATTATCAAATAATAACACCTACACATTTAGAAATATTTTATTCTGTTCCAAAATTTTAAATACTCTGCATTATCAATGTTATTTTTATTTCAATACATATGTGTGTAATTATATTATGTTCATCTATCAATTTACATTTCTAATTATTAATTATATTATTATAAAATGATTTTATGTGTATATGGGACACTTATATATATAACATTAATATTACTATTACAATTATCTTATTGGAATGTTATTATTATAATGGGTTGATCCCCAGTTTTTAGATTCAAATGACCTCCTTACCCATTCAAATCTCATAATACCCCTTACATATACTCTTCATTGTAACATATGAGATTATTAAAATTATTCTCTTAGTTGAAATTATATTTTTATTTCATTTATTTTTTTCTCTACATATTATCAATGTATCTTATATTTTTTTGTATTATGATCCATAAATGTTTATGATTTTGGTGATGGACTATATTTTTATGTGTTTTGTAATACTATATAAATTTTTTTTACTAAATGAAATTGTCTTAATTTTAATGTTATTGTAATTAAATAATAAAATATGATTTTTCAATTTTTGTTTTAAATGACTTATTTAATATATTTGTATATTAATCCTTTCATTCCCCCACATTAACTAATTACATCCTAAACATTTTTGGTATACTATAGTCTTTAAAAGATGTTCGTAATTATTTATCATGGCTTCTTTAAGACCCTATGTGGGTCTCTCCAACTTTTGATTTATATAATGTACCATCAAAAGAAGATTTTTACAATTAGACAACACTTTCTATCTAAAATCAAGAATCAAGACATTCTCATTATTATAGTAAATTTTATGATTTACCTCCTTTTCATCAATTTTTATAAGTTGCTTTCATTAAATATATACTTATTAAACAAGAATATATAAAATAACTTATATACTTTATAGTGTTTGGGTGGCATAGTTTTATAAAATTCCATATCTCCAATTAACTCTAAACTCTAAAAAGGATCATTATAAATTTAAATTATAATTCACTTCATACCAAACATTATAACGCCCATCAATATGGATACCCTCATGATGGAATGATCGTCTACTTGTAATTAAAATTCCTTCCTTTAATTATCTTTCTAAATTTACTATCTACATTTTTCTATATTTATGTGATTATGTTTTGATAAAACATTTTGTGTTATCACCTAAATCAGTTACAAATCAGTTAGATTGCTTCTTATAACCATATCCCTATACATTAAAGTATTAAATAATTTCCCATACAAGTAAAAATATGGTGTGATTTGATTTCATGAGTGGAGCCTATAATTGAGTGAATTTCCCAATAATTTTGGTGGATGGTTCCATATCACATGGATTTGAAGTGATCATTATCTAAACATTCCCAATGGTGTTTAAATTACATATCTAGAGTGTTGATCAATTTGAGTAAGATAGATGGTGCTTGAGGATATCTTAGTGTTAAGATATTTTGAAAACTCATATATATTGTCGATATGAAACTAGGGTCATGATCATACAATTTTGAATGAGGTGCTCTGTGATGCCTAAAAATTTCAGCAGTTTAGATTAAAAAAATCACAAATGTGGTAGATCCTGTATTATTTCATGGATATATGGATAATTTTTATGGAGATGAATAATAACCCATATAACTCAAATACTCTTAGATATTATAAGAATACTTATAAAAATACCCACTACAATAATTTCCAACTTCCACATTTTTATATGTATAGGTTTCATACACACTTTGGGAGATGTATCTTATCCTTTATATACTTGTAAACAAAGAATCATAAAACATTATCAGAAATTTCAGGATTCATGTGATCCCAATAGAATTGTTCTTTTAAATCTCTATATATCACAATTATTCAAAGGTGTATATCAAAATTTTATCAATGAGAAAGATTATTAGTAACATTTTATCTAAGGAACATATGGTATACTTAACCTATTTCCAATTTTTAAAACACCATCATCATAAATTAAGTCCTTAAATGTCACATATTACATGGATATAATCAAATATTATTGATCCTTGTTATCTTTTTGAGACTTTATTATATTATCTTGTAAAAATAAATGTAATTTTTTTGGAAATGCAATAATTTAACCCTTCTCTTATAATTTCAATATATAACGTTAAAAAACCTGAGTATTGGATCCTTTTTTGACATTATCATCGAAAGGAATCTGTGATTATTACTATTAAATGAATTTATAACCATTTTTAGCTTCATAGTGTGGTATTTTATCATTTTATCATTTTCTATTTGTAGTTTCAACCATTTCCTTTGTCTCATATTTTCCTCTTTCTATGTCAATATAATCATCATACTCTTGATATATGTAAATATGTATCATTTTCACCATATATTTGTTGAATTAATATCTTTATATAAAATTTTAAATATTTCAACATGTGATAATGAGATAAATAGATTTTTCACATGGGTATGTGATTATTGGGATTCATAAGTAACAACCCGTAAATTTTTCATAAGTATGTGACCTATTCCTTTAATTGATGCATTATTATATATCACAAAACATTACATCATTGAAATTAATAATAATACTCATTTTTTGAATAATATATTCACCATCTCTATAACTTATGTATTATATTCCATTAATCATGTTAATTTCACAACTTTATGTGTTAATTTTCAAAATAGATTTGTTGATTGAGAATCATTTTGGAAAAAATCACTAATATTAACTATTGATCACATAAGAGATATAATATATTTTTATGTCAACAATAAATAACTTCCATATGTGTTTATACGGAGAATATTAAATTAAGAATTAGTTCCCCATGAATGGTTTCAATATATTCTACATTTAAAAAATACATAAAATTTTAATGACATATAGGTGACTGGAGATTAGGGTTTTTTTTTGGAATGAAACATATAATTGAACTTTATTTATTAATATATTATGCTATGGGATGATTGTTAGTAAGGGGTATATTTTAATATTCCTACAACAATAATAATGTATCAATATTATTTATCTAATGTAGATCATAAATTGTGGTTAGAGTATCAAGATGTTGATGCATATTATTTTATAGGAAATAATTCCTTGTATACTAAAGGGGAGACGATAAATTCCATGGAATATGAATCTTACTAATAACTTGTATCTATAAATATATTTTAAATATATATATTAGATGATGAGTTTCTGAGAAGTATGAAGGGAATATTGAAGAAAAAGGATAGATGGAAAGATCAATCATTGAATTCATAATGCCTTAATTCTATTATATAAATTTAATTAATATAAAGATAATGTAAAGACCCGTAAAATTCAAGGGAAATTTTTTCTTAATTTTCTTTAGAATTTTACAAGAGCGCGGTTTCAGACGGCACCTGATTCCGAGGCCCGGAGTGCCCGGAATCATTTTCCGAAGTTTGGCTCGGGTACGTTAAGTGAACGAACGAGCGGGTTTTCCTAACTTTTGATCCGGTGCTCAGAATTGAAATCCGAGGGCACCGTTGAACTCGCAGCGCCGATATTCGCTTAAAGAGACCTTTTCGGGAGTTGCATTTGTTGCGGGTTGAAAGTTAGTTTTGGGGATTAAAAGATAAGTAAAATAAAATTTTGTGTGTGAATTTTATTTTATTCGAGGTGTTTAGACTCTCTCATGGGAAGTTGTTGGTGGGGCCCACGACCACCCAACTTCCCATGTGTGGTTATGAGGGAGGTGGGGCCCACACGAACCCCCACCTTTTCAAGTTCCCTAACTCCCCTCTCTCCCTCTTAATGGCTTGACATCTTAACTTCTATTTAATTATACAACTTATGTATATTAAATAAGTGAGTTAATTTTGGAGTTATCCATTTTTGAATTTCAAACCTTTGAAATTCTAGTGTGTTATGTGATAATAAAATAAGATGTTGTCTTATTTTATTTTGGTTGAATTGTTTGTCTTCTTGAGAGGTGGAGAGCATCTTTTTCTTCTTCTTCTTCATCTCTGACGAAGATCACGAAGAACGCTCAACTTCAACGAAGAACGCGAAGAACGTCGTTCTTCAACGAAGAACTTCTCCGCCGAAGAACACGGTCCATCCGCGACGCCGTATCCGCGACGCGACGTACTTCTTCCGCGTCATCTCTTCCGCGACGGTTTTCCGCGACGAACACCATCGACAACGACTCTTCCTCCGACGTCAAAGGAATCGACACCGATATTCCACGACTGCGTCAACGTGCGACTATCGAGGTAGGGGTTCTTGAGTTCGTTGTTTTCTTTTTGTTTGACTTTCCTCAAGACTTGACGAAGAACGCTCAAGTTCCGACGAAGAACGCCGCTCCGCTCTTCTTCGTCTTCCGTGTCAACGAGAGAGAACACCGCTTCTTCCTCGGACAACCTTCGTCGGCGTACGAGGTTTCGCCAACGACGTATCACATCGGACGCACCTCTTCGTCATCGGATTTGACGAACGGCGACCGCGACGCCCGACCTCCGCGACGTCGTCTTCCGTGGAACGTTGACAATCTTCAAACCTTATACCAAGGTAGGGGTTGTTGAATATTGTTAATTTATTCCATTTCTTTCTCGTGGATCGCATGTCTACGTGAGGCTTTTGAATATTTTATATAAGTGTTATTGTTTAACGTGAGGGGGGGTTGGACCGCATGAACACGGCCGAACCCCCCCCCCCCCTCAATCGTTCATGTTGTTTATTCTTGCAGGCGGAAGCAAGGTGGCGTAGGGGCCATCGCACCACGCGGATAATTGTACGTTTAACTTACGCGATGCCGTCGCGCGCGCACCATGGTAGAAACAACAAGAACGCGACGCCGTCGCGCCGCGTTGAATGAATATCAAAGCACGGCGAAGGGGCGCGGTGCTTTCGCACCGCGCCGGACGACGAACACCGCGGCCGGTTCCGGGCCGCGGCGGGACGAGGAGACCGTGGCCGGTTCCGGGCCGCGTCGGGATATGAAGACCGGCGGTCGGGCCGCCGGCGTCGGAAGACGAAGGCGGGACCGGAATTACCGGTCCCGTTGGTGAAAACCGGCCGGCCAGCTGGCCGGCCGGATGGCAGAAAACCGGGGGAATAAATCCCCCGGCCGGTTCATCAAAACCCCCCCTCTTAATGAGGGGCCGGTTTCCTTGTGGGGGGCAGAGCCCCCCGTGTCGTCCAGCAAGCCCCCTCATGTGAGGGGGCGGTTTGTTTTAAAACCGGCGCGGCTCGTGCCGCGCCGCCAGGGGGTAAAACGGGGGAGGGCGGGGGTCTCACCCGCGCGCCGCCGCGCCGCCTCAGCGCACCGCCGCGCGCCGCCGCGCCGCCTCCGCGCGCCGCCCCGGGGGGGGGGGGGGTCGGGCCGGGTCGGCCCGGACCCGGACCCCCCCGTTTCGAACCTGTTTCGGTCTTTTGACCATAACTTGAGCCTCGGACCTCCGAATGACGAACCGTCTGCGGCAACGCGATCCTTGGATCGAGACGGCCGTTTCGGTATATCGCACTCAAGGTTTCGGATTACTTTGAGTTCGGCCGGGTTGGTTCGTTCACGAAACCAACCGGGCCTTCGGAGCGGAAACGCTCATATCTTGAGCCACGAACGTCCGATTGACGCGCCGTCAGTCGCGTTGTATTCCTCTTAGTGAGACGGATCTTTTGGTATACTCTACCCGAGGTTTGGACGCAGGTGGAGTACGGCCGGGATGGTTCGTTCACGAAACCAACCGGGCCCTCGGAGCGGAAACACTCATATCTTGAGTTCCGGACGTCCGATTGACGTGCCGTCGACTTTGATGGAATCCTCTAAGTGGGACGGAACTTTTGACATACTCCGCCCGAGTTTTGGATACAGTTGAGGTATGGCCGGGTTTGGTTCGCTCACGAAGCCAACCGGGCCCTCGGGACGAAAAGGCTAATAACTCACAGACCGGGCGTCCGATTGACGCGCCGTCTGTTGCGTTGAGACTACTTTGACGAAGCGGACGTATGTGGCACTTCTTCGTTGGACTTTGAGATACTTGGAGTATCGACCAGTAGCTCGTAGAGTGGACCCTCCCGGAGACGAGCGGGCGGGGGAGCGCTTGGGTGTAGCGGCGGACCCGCGGTACTTGACAGTGGTGGTGCGCTTGGATGCAGCAGCAGACCCTTGGCAGTGGAGCGCTTGGTTGTAGCGGCGGACCCGCGATACTCTACGGAGTGTGTGTGCTTGGTTGTAGCGACAGACCCGCGACGGTGGAGACGTGCGTGCGGAGTACGGAGACCGTGTAGCCGGCTGAGACCTGACGACTGCTTGACCGACTCGACTTGGAGTGAGTCGACTAGACCAGTGGACGGAGCGCCCGGTATTTGGCGGCAGACCCACGGCGGACGGAGCGCCTGGTAGTTGGCAGCAAACCCGCGGTACTCGACAGGAGGAGTACCTCAGTAGGCTATATGGGCGAGCGCCCGGTATTTGGCGACAGACCCTCAGCGGACGGAGCGCCAGGTAGTTGGCCGCAAACTCGCGGTACTCGACAGGAGGAGTACCTCAGCAGTCTTAGGTTAGTGAGCGGCGGCCTCGGAGTCGTGACAGGACCACTTTACACTCTAGAGACGGAGCTCTTCAGCAGTTACGGTTTCGATAATGAAAATCCTGGTTGAGCTGAGTCAATGATCTTTGTGATTCCTCATGATTGAGATGGGTCGCTTGATAACTTAGGTATATGTATGGGCGTATACCTGGGTAATGGTAATCCGTTGATTTCATAAACTTGTTATAACCTGTGTGGACTTACTGTTTACTCTTTTTTGTGGATTGGGTTGTTCTTGGGCTCGGTGTTGGAGCCGAACGGAAATTGGTGACTTAGGTATATGTATGGGCATATACCTAATCAATACTGGATGTTACTTTGTGATTGTATCTTCTTGTGGTTTATCGTTTGTGGATTTCAGGAGACCTTCGGGGGGTCTCGGGGTCCCTACTGAGTATCTTATACTCACCCCTGCACGGGCTATGCCCGCACTTCGTTGTGTTGGTTGCAGACGACGGACAGCGCTGACTGCGGTTGAGGCTTACGGAGTAGGTCGGTACCCGGAGGAGGACCACTGAGCGGGACGTGCTCGGAGCGGACAGTTGGACCCGAGGAGTTGTGGAGCTATCTGTACCTACCCTTCAGGTAGGATCCGTGGTGGACGATCCAGGAGCTGAGCCATCTGTACCTACCCTTCAGGTAGGAATCGAGGAGGACGTCCCAGGAGCCGCTTGTTCTTTCAGTTGCTGTTTTCCCTTTCGAGTTGTACTTTACTTTACAGTTGGGCTTGTATTTCCGGCCCTTTTACTTCAGCACAGTTGTTCTAGTTTTGTGTACTGCTTTACTTCCGCTTGTTACTCTGAGGTGCTTATTTACTTTATTAAGGCAATGCCTTCCCTTTTTGCTGGGATTTTACGCCTTGGTGCTAGTCGCCAGCCCCTGGCCTATGGAAGGCGGGCTTGGGGTAGTCACGGCACGGGCCCCGAGGGCGGGTCGTGACAAATTGGTATCAGAGGAGTTCGGTTCTACCACGAACTCTGATCTTTTCTATGTGAAGCAATAATGTTTAGCGTATTGAGTGTGGTTATCAGTCCAGGGAGTCCAGTGTTGGTGCGGCGGCCGACGTATCCGTACACCAGGACCCTGACCTCTGATTTCCGACTTAATGCACGAAAACAATGATTGGGTGTGTGTTTCCCAAAAGTTTTAAAGTCATCTCAAACCAGGTCAGCTCACCAGGTATAAATCGTTGACCGTGACACAACTGTTCAGGATGTCACCATGCAGATAGTTAGCTGGAGTTCCGAGAGAGTTCTCAATGATGGCCCACCGAGCAGCGAGACTCCGGTGCAGGGCCCCTTTTTTCAGTGTTGGCACCTTCGGGTGGTGTACCAGCAGCACCAACACCCGTCAGGCAGCAGATTCCACTAGCTGACGGTGCACGCTAGCAGAGCGCGATGCACGAGTTCCAGCAGTAGAGGCCTCTGAGGATACGAGGCGAGACAGATTTCCCAGGCAGCAGTGGACTGGATGGAGGCGATTGCTAGAGTTCTACGCCTAGCTTTGATGCTAGTAGAGCGGATGCTGATCTTAGCTCCTGGTGTTTCCAGTGAGTGACCATGAGGTTGGTCCTTATAATAATTAGGCTTCGGTACGCGAACCGATACCTGGGATAGTACCTACGGGTAGTGCGCCAGCTATGTCACTACCTGTTGGTCAGCATACACTTCCGGCGGTACCGGTAGCAGAGACTCACAGGCTTAGTGCCTTACTTATGTTTTAGCACCAGATATCCCTCAAGTTTCGAGGTGAGCCTGACTCGTAGGCGGCTGAGGACTGGCTTGAGGAGGTGGTTGTGAGTTTTCTAGAGCTAATACAGCTTCGACAGTACGACATGTCAGAAGCAGAGCACTCAACGTGGCTTACCAATCAATCTTGGTACTCGTTAGTTACGTTGTGATCAGTTCTATAGACTCGAACTTCTGAGCGAAGTGTGTCTAAGGGACATCTGAACCATTACTTTTCCTCTATGCATTACTACCTATGCTAGGATGCTAGAGAGAACCTTTGTGGTTGTGAACGTTAGCAGTGAAAGGCAGGAAACTAGCACCAGTCTCAGAGACTCGGGCGTGTAAAATGTTTCAGGAGGAGGAAGTGCTAAGGACAGATGAATCTGCAGGGTAGCAGACGTGGAAGCGGAGCTTGGAGAGCAGCATGTGGTGGTGTACATTTAGACATGTTACGACCACCCGACTTAGTAGTCCCCGTCAGGCTCAGGGAGCAGGAGGGCTGGGGAGGAGAATAGCTGCATTGCAGTCAGGGAGTGTGACCCAGGAGCTCTAAGAATGATTCGGGGTACGAATTATGTCTACTACGAGCTGCCATATCTATAGACATAGGAACCAATCATTCTACCCTTCCACGAATCATGTCCCAGACCTAGAGGTTCCGGGTAAGCCGTAGACTTGACCCTCACGTCTGGAGATACCTTTGGGAGGAGACTCGATAATCACGCTTACGCCGACGGTGTGATTTGACCTCGAGGCGAGAGTTTCGGTTGGAATCTCTTGGTGGCAGCGTAGAGGCCTTACGACGTTGATCTGGGTATGGTTTTGATTCACAAATCATACCCCGGTTGACTGTTTTAGGCAAACGTCGGAATGGGTTTTCCTTGGTCAGCGAAAAGGAAACCCTGGGCAGCACATGTTAAACTCAGGCATAAGAGGGTGTGACCGATCACTCTTGAGTTGGTCAACCCTACCCTTGTGGCAGCAGGAGTTTTGAGTTTCAGTTCTAACCTAAAAAGGGAAACCTCTTGAATTCGAGGGTGACGAACACGTTCTTATACAGTCTCAACCCGATGAGGTTTCGGAGATGTGGCCGAGGCGGCATGTTATCTCCGAAGTTCGATGGACCCCTTTGATCTTCAGCAGGGTAGGCGAGGAGGTTTACCGCTTGACCCTACCACCTCAGTCGCACCGGGTGCATAATGTCCACCACGTGTCTCAGCTGTGGAGATACGTGTATGTTTCTTCACACGTCATCGACCCCGGGGAGTTGGACGTCGATGACAGGGCGACAAGCACAGAGGTTCTAGTAGTGATCGAGGATCGACAGGAGCAGGTTCTACGTGAACGGTTGCTTCCTCTGGGGTGCTTCTCGGGTAGCACGAGATCTCCAGGTGAGCATATGGGAGCGTAAAGCTCAGTTGCGTGCTCAGTACTACCATGTTTCCCTTAAGTGTGAGTTGAAGCTTTACGGGGACGTAAAGCCCTGAGGTGGGAGTAATGTAAAGACCCGTAAAATTCAAGGGAAATTTTTTCTTAATTTTCTTTAGAATTTTACAAGAGCGCGGTTTCAGACGGCACCTGATTCCGAGGCCCGGAGTGCCCGGAATCATTTTCCGAAGTTTGGCTCGGATACGTTCAGTGAACGAACGAGCGGGTTTTCCTAACTTTTGATCCGGTGCTCGGAATTGAAATCTGAGGGCACCGTTGAACTCGCAGCGCCGATATTCGCTTAAAGAGACCTTTTCAGGAGTTGCATTTGTTGCGGGTTGAAAGTTAGTTTTGGGGATTAAAAGATAAGTAAAATAAAATTTTGTGTGTGAATTTTATTTTATTCGAGGTGGTTAGACTCTCTCATGGGAAGTTGTTGGTGGGGCCCACGACCACCCAACTTCCCATGTGTGGTTATGAGGGAGGTGGGTCCCACACGAACCCCCACCTTTTCAAGTTCCCTAACTCCCCTCTCTCCCTCTTAATGGCTTGACATCTTAACTTCTATTTAATTATACAACTTATGTATATTAAATAAGTGAGTTAATTTTGGAGTTATCCATTTTTGAATTTCAAACCTTTGAAATTCTAGTGTGTTATGTGATAATAAAATAAGATGTTGTCTTATTTTATTTTGGTTGAATTGTTTGTCTTCTTGAGAGGTGGAGAGCATCTTTTTCTTCTTCTTCTTCATCTCTGACGAAGATCACGAAGAACGCTCAACTTCAACGAAGAACGCGAAGAACGCCGTTCTTCAACGAAGAACTTCTCCGCCGAAGAACACGGTCCATCCGCGACGCCGTATCCGCGACGCGACGTACTTCTTCCGCGTCATCTCTTCCGCGACGGTTTTCCGCGACGAACGCCATCGACAACGAATCTTCCTCCGACTTCAAAGGAATCGACACTGATATTCCACGACTGCGTCAACGTGCGACTATCGAGGTAGGGGTTCTTGAGTTCGTTGTTTTCTTTTTGTTTGACTTTCCTCAAGACTTGACGAAGAACGCTCAAGTTCCGACGAAGAACGCCGCTCCGCTCTTCTTCGTCTTCCGTGTCAACGAGAGAGAACACCGCTTCTTCCTCGGACAACCTTCGTCGGCGTACGAGGTTTCACCAACGACGTATCACATCGGACGCACCTCTTCGTCATCGGATTTGAAGAACGGCTACCGCGACGCCCGACCTCCGCGACGTCGTCTTCCGCAGAACGTTGACAATCTTCGAACCTTATACCAAGGTAGGGGTTGTTGAATATTGTTAATTTATTCCATTTCTTGCTCGTGGATCGCATGTCTACGTGAGGCTTTTGAATATTTTATATAAGTGTTATTGTTTAACGTGAGGGGGGGCCGGACCGCATGAACACGGCCGAACCCCCCCCTCCATCGTTCATGTTGTTTATTCTTGCGGGCGGAAGCAAGGTGGCGTAGGTGCCGTCGCACCACGCGGATAATTGTACGTTTAACTTACGCGATGCCGTCGCGCGCGCACCATGGTAGAAACAACAAGAACGCGACGCCGTCGCGCCGCGTTGAATGAATATCAAAGCACGGCGAAGGGGCGCGGTGCCGTCGCACCGCGCCGGACGACGAACACCGCGGCCGGTTCCGGGCCGCGGCGGGATATGAAGACCGGCGGCCGGGCCGCCGGCATCGGAAGCCGAAGGCGGGACCGGAATTTCCGGTCCCGTTGGTGAAAACCGGCCGGCCAGCTGGCCGGCCGGATGGCAGAAAACCGGGGGAATAAATCCCCCGGCCGGTTCATCAAAACCCCCCCTCTTAATGAGGGGGCGATTTCCTTGTGGGGGGCAGAGCCCCCCGTGTCGTCTAGCAAGCCCCCTCATGTGAGGGGGCGGTTTGTTTTAAAAAAGGCGCGGCTCGTGCCGCGCCGCCAGGGGGTAAAACGGGGGAGGGCGGGGGTCTCACCTGCGCGCCGCCTGCGCACCCAGCGCGCCGCCTCCGCGCGCCGCCGCGCCGCCTCAGCGCACCGCCGCGCGCCGCCGCGCGCCGCCGCCGCGCCGCCCCGGGGGGGGGGGGGGGGGGGTCGGGCCGGGTCGGCCCGGACCCGGACCCCCCCCGTTTCGAACCTGTTTCGGTCTTTTGACCATAACTTGAGCCTCGGACCTCCGAATGACGAACCGTCTACGGCAACGCGATCCTCGGATCGAGACGGTCGTTTCGGTATATCGCACTCAAGGTTTCGGATTACTTTGAGTTTTGCCGGGTTGGTTCGTTCACGAAACCAACTGGGCCTTCGGAGCGGAAACGCTCATATCTTGAGCCACGAACGTCCGATTGACGCGCCGTCATTCGCGTTGTGTTCCTCTTAGTGAGACGGATCTTTTGGTATACTCCGCCCGAGGTTTGGACGCAGGTGGAGTACGGCTTGGTTGGTTCGTTCACGAAACCAACCGGGCCCTCGGAGCGGAAACGCTCATATCTTGAGTTCCGGACGTCCGATTGACGTGCCGTCGACTTTGATGGAATCCTCTAAGTGGGACGGAACTTTTGACATACTCCACCCGAGTTATGGATACAGTTGAGATATGGCCGGGTTTGGTTCGCTCACGAAACCAACCGGGCCCTCGGGACGAAAATGCTAATAACTCACAGACCGGGCGTCCGATTGACGCGCCGTCTGTTGCGTTGAGACTCCTTTGACGAAGCGGACGTATGTGGAACATCTTCGTTGGACTTTGAGATACTTGGAGTATCGACCAGTAGCTCGTGGAGTGGACCCTCCCGGAGACGAGCGGGCGGGGGAGCGCTTGGGTGTAGCGGCGGACCCGCGGTACTTGACAGTGGTGGTGCGCTTGGATGCAGCAGCAGACCCTTGGCAGTGGAGTGCTTGGTTGTAGCGGCGGACCCACGATACTCTACGGAGTGTGTGTGCTTGGTTGTAGCGACAGACCCGCGACGGTGGAGACGTGCGTGCGGAGTACGGAGACCGTGTAGCCGGCTGAGACCTGACGACTCCTTGACCGACTCGACTTGGAGTGAGTCGACTAGCCCAGTGGACGGAGCGCCCGGTATTTGGCGGCAGACCCACGGCGGACGGAATGCCTGGTAGTTGGCAGCAAACCCGCGGTACTCGACAGGAGGAGTACCTCAGTAGGCTATATGGGCGAGCGCCCGGTATTTGGCGACAGACCCTCAGCGGACGGAGCGCCAGGTAGTTGGCCGCAAACCCGCGGTACTCGACAGGAGGAGTACCTCAGAAGTCTTAGGTTAGTGAGCGGCAGCCTCGGAGTCGTGACAGGACCACTTTACACTCTAGAGACAGAGCTATTCAGCAGTTACGGTTTCGATAATGAAAATCTTGGTTGAGCTGAGTTAATGATCTTTGTGATTCCTCATGATTGAGATGGGTCGTTTGATAACTTAGGTATATGTATGGGCGTATACCTGGGTAATGGTAATCCGTTGATTTCATAAACTTGTTATAACCTGTGTGGACTTACTGTTTACTCTTTTTTGTGGATTGGGTTGTTCTTGGGCTCGGTGTTGGAGCCGAACGGAAATTGGTGACTTAGGTATATGTATGGGCATATACCTAATCAATACTGGATGTTACTTTGTGATTGTATCTTCTTGTGGTTTATCCTTTGTGGATTTCAGGAGACCTTCGGGGGGTCTCGGGGTCCCTACTGAGTATCTTATACTCACCCCTGCACGGGCTATGCCCGCACTTCGTTGTGTTGGTTGCAGACGACGGACAGCGCTGACTGTGGTTGAGGCTTACGGAGTAGGTCGGTACCCGGAGGAGGACCACTGAGCGGGACGTGCTCGGAGCGGACAGTTGGACCCGAGGAGTTGTGGAGCTATCTGTACCTACCCTTCAGGTAGGATCTGTGGTGGACGATCCAGGAGCTGAGCCATCTGTACCTACCCTTCAGGTAGGAATCGAGGAGGACGTCCCAGGAGCCGCTTGTTCTTTCAGTTGCTGTTTTCCCTTTCGAGTTGTACTTTACTTTACAGTTGGGCTTGTATTTCCGGCCCTTTTACTTCAGCACAGTTGTTCTAGTTTTGTGTACTGCTTTACTTCCGCTTGTTACTCTGAGGTGCTTATTTACTTTATTAAGGCAATGCCTTCCCTTTTTGCTGGGATTTTACGCCTTGGTGCTAGTCGCCAGCCCCTGGCCTATGGAAGGCGGGCTTGGGGTAGTCACGGCACGGGCCCCGAGGGCGGGTCGTGACAGATAATTATGTATAAAAAACAGGGTTATATAAAAAAATATGTGTTGAATTATTTTGAAATCGATGAAAGAAAACTTCAGGAATATTTGATTGAGTTTGGATAAATTTTTTATTAATTGAGAGTGTTGGATATCATTTAAAAATTATATGGTGAATTTATATACCAAATAAAATTTTTAAATAATTATAATATGGACTTAAACGAATTGGAGATATTATTAAGTAATTTTGAATAAATAGAAATGGATAAGGATGATTTAATGGTGTTTTGAGTTTTGTTCAAAATGTCTGGAACTTATTTGTACGATATATTCTTTGGAAATTATTTGGAAATTTTTTTTATAGGAGTGACGAATTTATGATGTTATTTATGGTATTTTTAATCAAAATTTTTTGGATGAGTCTGTGGAGATTCTTTTAGAAAGTTAGAGAAGAATTCTTGGATCTTTTTGTCCTAGATTTTTGGGATTTTGATAATATAATAGATTTAAAAGATGAATTTTAATCTTTAAAATACATATGGTTCTATTTATAAGTGTTTTATTATTAAGTATATATATAAATAAACATACTCTTCATAAGAATTCATATTTGGAAAAAAAATTTGATAGTATAGATTTGGAACTATGTAATAGTAACACTGGATTCATTGAGGATATGTTTGAATAGTATAAAATTGATGATGAATAAAATTGTGTTGATAAAAATTAATATAATATTATCTAATCTAGGTATGAATAACATAGACTCTACTTAAGAATAAATAATAGTTTATATAGTATATGTTAGAGTAATCATGACTCTAAGTAAGAATAAGTCAATTGTTTTAAAGAATAAATATGAGTAATTAGGAATCTGAGTTGATGGTGTTTTCACAAAGGTACACAAATTTGTGACTATTCTAATGCTATATAAGAATAATTAAAATATTATAAAGGATATTTTAGAGTAAACTATTCTTAAGTGTGAATAACGTTTATGATTTTTAGGATTAATTTCATGTTTTAAACGAAACATAGGATGTTTTTATGAGTCATGTCATGGAAAAATATTTTCCCATGTGAATCATTAGAATAAATCATATGATGAATTGGCTATTATTATAAAAATTAATTATCAAAATATTGACCAGTGACCATTATTCTTTATAAGAGGTCATCATGATAAAAAATATGACATTTTCTGCCAAAATAAGACATTATAAAACAACTATTTTATTTATGTGAAAAACTTCGCATGGATTAAAACAATATGGGTTTCAAAAAATCATTACGAAATTTTTTTCATGTTTTTTGATGAATTTAAATGAGGAGATTTATATGTAATTTTTCAAAATGATATTGTGTCATCTTTATGGGGATTTAAAAATTCTATAAGATGCAATTTAAAAATATGATATTTTGTTGATTTCTCATGATATATTGGACCAGATTAATCACAATAATTTAATAATGAAATCATGTTTCCTTGATTCAAAGAGGAATAAATATTCAAATTTATAAGAAATATATACAATAAATAATGGAAAAATTATTCATGTATATATTGAGTTGAATAAAAAATGCAGAGAGAAATTATGACAGGTTAGTTTTGACTATAATGTATATTGATATTAAAGAGAGGATTATATAATTTTATATTTAATATATCATGTGTCTAAGTATAAAGATTTTATCATACACTGATACTACTACTATTAAATATCATATTTGTTATAGATTAATAATAAGTTTGAAAACTAGATTGATTTCTATAAAACATGATAAGGGTGGTAGCCATTTTATATTCCAGTAACTGAGAAAGGATATTATATCTACTCTATCCAAGAAAAATTATCATAATAAATTTGATCATAATTCAAGAAATGGATAAATAAATAATTTTTTTCTAGAAGATTATTTTGGAGATAGAATATGAAAAACACTGATTTTGGTCTTATTGTATCCGATTTATATTGTGAATGTAATCATGTTGGTGCAATATGTGAATTTTTCAAGACCATCCCCAAATATTTGGTTGATTTATTATAACAAAATATAAGTTATGTGTATGTCGAATGAAAAGAAACACACAGTATAGAATAGGTCACACTTGCTGAGCCATAATCCAAAAAAATATATGTTCCATTTTTTGTGTTATTAATTTGTATGAATCAACCTACTAGAACCCCACATGGGTTGATATAATGATGTGTGTGCCCCTAAATACCAACATTGAATTGAATAAGTGATGGTTTCTAGCACAAAAAAATAGATTTATGTGAGGCCTTATCCTATAAAATCTACCTTAGATATACAACACCAAACAAATGTAATATTCATAGCCAAGAAGGATGTACATAACTAACTCAAAATAAACATTAATTTATACACACTAAAAATAACAGAAACATACAAGTCAAATTGAAATATGAAAGGTAATAATTATACATGGATCAATACCCTAATAATATAGCAAAACTTGGGAAATTGTAAAAATAGAACCCCCAATAGTGCAATAGTAACCAAAGAATCTCGATTAGAAAACATCACTAAGATCTCCAATGATTTTTCTCCATCCACACCACACCCACAAAAAACTACACGTACTCATAAATTGTTATCGCATAAAAACCCTATGTGGTTATGAGGTCTATGTAGTTGTGTTGATATATGAAAATAGTGTATTGGAAAAAATGGCCTCATTCTATAGGTAAACTCATAACTATGAGAATAACTACAAAACATCCTAGATCAAATCAAGAAATGGGGGAGGAAACATATGACATGAAAAAAGTTATGGATTTACTTACAATTAAGTCCCTATTTCGTGTCTTAAATATAAATTTAGAAAAATCTAATAGTTCACACATTCTAGGGAAAATCAATCTATAATCATAATCCATCATTTTATTTAAAAAATCTACCTCCTCTGGGGAAAAAATAAACTTCATGGTCAGTCAACATTGGTTAATTCAAATGAATATTGGTAACCCAAATGTAATCCATCACAAAAAACCAAATTATATAAAATGGATATAATACTAATGATCCCATAATAACAAGAGGCTAATTAAATCATGTGTCACACACCATAAACCAATATCAAGAATCCCTTAGAGAGGGAGGTTATTTACTCTTTTTGAAGAAAGACACCAGATCTACCATCAATTTTCGATTCGTTGCTTTGATGGAATTCCCTAAAGAGGGAATCCCCTCACTTATCGTCGGATTACTAGCTTTCCATATGCACAAACACACTCTGTTGAGAATAATGGAATGATCTATTCTTTCATTTACCACCGTGTCCATCCCCTAAAACCATATTTCCAAGAATGGTTCATATAAAAGATTCTATGAATATTACCTTGTAAACTCGTCAAGAAAACTCCATATTGCTTTAGCCCATTCTCCCTCAAAGAATATGTGATTCACATATTAATCACTTTTATTTCTACAACAGTGAGAATTGAACGTGATGCTGATACCCAGATTTTGATATTGTCATAGGAGGGAATGGCATGGTTTCTGATCCGCCAAATAAGAAAGTAGTATTTGGAAGCCATTGTATTACACCACAAAACTTTTATCCATCTATCTCTGTGAGTCTGAGGAGTAGAGATCCATCAATAGTCATTATCGTTAAAACTTTCAATGGAGGAAGGAGAAAATATATATCTATCGGGATCTGAGTTAGTGATAATAATATTTAAATCCTCTTTATTCTTCTCATCCAAGGCCATCGATATGAATTCAGGGTAAATGATTGCTTCCTTAAAAGATATGGTAGGGGAAGGGAAACCCGAATACCCTATAACTTCCCCCACCCAGTTATGCAAATAGAACTGAATGTTCCCCTCACCTACTATCCATTGCGAATGATATTTAAGGTTCAGGACGAGGGAGCTAATCAACGACTAAATAGGATATCTATTCATAGTATGGTTGCCCGAAATACCTCTGAGTTTACATGACATGGTCTTATCACACAAGGTGTGTCCTTCAATCATTTCTCATGATAATTTTACATGCATTTATTTTATGGTAGAAGTTAAGGTCTTCACGTTGATATCTCCCTCGTCGATGGGCTTGGCCATTCTTCCCCATGAGACACAATTTCTTTTTCCCTCCAAAGAAACATCCCAAATGAAACTAACCATTATTCTATCAATAGTTTTGATAACCCTTGTTGGCACAATGGTGGATGCCATTTCATGCACTGGAATTACTAAAATTAATCTATTAACTAGAGAGATGAAACCCCCCTTAAAATAGAAGGTAATTCTTCCAATTGAGGACATAGCTCGTGATCATTCTCACCACAAGAATGAATTCCCAGATTTGAATTCTTCCTGGTGAGATAGGAGTAACCAGGTATTCCAGAGGGAACTGGCCTCGTTGCATGCCCAAACTACTACTTGGATAAACATCTCCCCTATCCTTATATTTTTTTGAGATGTAAAACCTTATTTTGTCCTTATTAATTTATTGGAAACTCTAGTAGAAGTATTCATCGATAATTTTGATGATTACACAAATCGATATCCTTCCTGTATTCATGAATATAATGGAATTATCAACAATCATAAGATGTGAAACCAATGAAAGGCTTTGTTTCCATTTATAGGAAAGGATGTATCCATTCATTATTATCATGTTAATCATTCGACTTAGAGTATCCAACACTAAAACAAATAAAAATAGGGATATTGGATCTTGGTGTAGCCCCCTTGTAGAATTGAAAACCCAGTAGGATATACACATGAAAGAAACTAAAATATATGGAGAACTGAAGCATATAAAAAGAATATCACATGACCAAGTAGATAACCCCATGTGAATCATCAATTTGTTTATGAAACCCCATTCCATCCAATCATATGTCATGATCATGTCCATCTTGATGATAATATTTGAATCGTGAGAACTGGTGGAGATATCCCTGATCATATCTTGAGTTAGAGCCACCATTCCTTGGATTTAACTACCTTTCATGAAACTGTATTGCTCAAGGGAGATGCACTGGTGGAGAAAATCATACAACCTATGGTTAATGATACAAACCAAGATCTTGTATGGAATGTTACATAGTCTTATGGATCAATAATGATATATTTAGGAGGGATCATTAATCTTCGGAAGGAGTACCCTGGATGTAGCACATGCCACCCGAGGGAGGCCTTGTCCTCAAAGTATTTTCGAATTGAACTTATTCTATCACATTTTATAGTTTCCCATGAGCCCCTAAATAATGATCCTGTGAATTTTTCTAGACCCAGAGTGCTCTCAAGATTTAGGTTCAATATATATTTATAATTTTTTACCCCACCTGGTATATGTCCCATAGATTCATTGATCTAAGTAGGTAAAATATTCAAGGGCTCCCCCAAAAAATCTGAACCCCTTATTGGGTAGCCTTTAGGCATTGAAGTGTTAGGACCAGCTAGTAGGCCTCAAAAAATGGTATGTTCCATCCCTCCTACCACATCCTTGTCCCCTATATCAGATCCATTTTCTAACTCGATATTTGGTTTAATGGCCCACCACTTCTCTCTTATTCATGCATGAAAATAGGCGGTGTTTTTGTCACCCTCTCTTAACCACTTCATCTTAGATATATCCCTATCCTTTCTCACCTAAGAAAGGAATATATTATCAAATTCATTCTTATTATCTAGGAGGTCAACAAAAATAGTCGCATACCATGTCTCCCCTAAACTTGTTTACTGTCGATCCACTACCCACTTCATATACTCCAAGAACTCATCTATTGGAGTAATATTCCAACACCACTAGGGAAGCCTCTATTTAAGCCACCTCAACATGTTATGAAGGACCACCCAAGTATGTACTCATATAGGTTCCTCCCACAACTCCCTAACCATCTCCTTGTATCCCATGTTCTCTCTCCACTAACTACATTACATGTAGCTAAAATGGTTGAACTATATTAGGGACAAAAAAAGTAGCAACATGGAGTAATTAGAGACACCACGAACTATGTAATTAACCATCACATTGGAAAACATGGAGAGGACATGGATTTTGGTGAGATATATTTCCAGACGGATCCAGCATTGGTTGTTCCTCTATCGATTGTTTCACCAGTTGAATCTACCACTTGAGTATCCCATATCCATTAATCATTTTCCTACCATAAAATGAGTGAACTACATACTAGAATTCATGAGAAATGATCCCCACCCATTCATCTCCTATAGATCCATAACTTCCTTGAAGTCTCCCCCTACTATCCATGGGAGCCCCCCTGGGTCAAAAACCGAGATTTCATTCCACAATACCTCCCTCCTCTGAGTATTACAACAGGAATAGACAAATGACATGAGGAGAAAACTAGTGAAACAAGTTATTTTAATGGTGATATATTTCTCCCCCATTTGAACCAAGACTACTGATATTTCCTTAACAAATAATAATCAAGCATGTTCATTATTTGCGGCATCATGAATGAATTTGCACATTTTGATCCAACAAGAGAACTTGATTATCTTGAAGGGATGTTGTTTTTGTTAAAGAATGGTAACCAAATGTACCTTTTTCTCATTAGATTCTGATGCTGTGTATTTTTTTTAACCCATGCTCCCAATCCATGGGAATTCTATATGAGGATGGGTATCATTGGGGAAGGTAAGGCCCATCTTTGGCCCCAAGCGACATGGACTCTGAGTGAAGGAAATGTAAACACTCATGTGATAGCTTTAGATTTCATTGTGATCTACTACACATTTTTAAGTTGCGTTCTGGAGGCCCTAGTGATGGAAGAAGGGGCTGGGGTAGGATCTTGGAGGAATTTCCCTTCCCTACTATCAGTGGTGTCTTATACAAAAAAAGAGTGTCCCAGTGTCTCCATTGACAAAAGATGCCAAAGAGACGATATGAGGACTTCTATTCTCATCCTTAGACCGAGCTTTGATCAACTCTGGAAAGATAGAGACTCCTTAACTCTACTCACATGGTCTAGATGCCCAACATGAGATCCTATAGTTTTCTTAGAATCATCGATGGAGAAATGAGGAAGGTCCCGACAAGATGATGAGAACATTTGGAACTATTCCAAAAGATCCCCCTCTGAAAGATACTGGGAGGTCACATATATAATCCCCAAACTGACATGAAGCACTGGACAAGAAAAATGCATCCTAGATGGGATAATCGCTTTGGTTGAAAGAACCTCCCTCAGCTTAAGAAAAGGATGGGAATCCTATAGGACAGAAAGAGATGAACCTATACTATCACAATCACTGGGAATTTCCAGATACTCCTTTTGGCCAAGTGAAAAACATGGCCCCACAACCGGAGGATGTGGAGGGGATCTCACTAGAATGGATCCTTCTTCCTAACATAGAGATTCCTGATGAATTTTCATAAAATTTTGTAGTGAATGGCTATGGAGGAGGTATTCTGGGAAATACCTAGTAAAAAATGGGAAAACAACATCTTGAATCCACTCAAACGAATCCTGAACTTTCAACAAAAGCTTCTTCATTATGGGAAGAGATAGATCCAGTAAAATGAAAATCTGGGTAGACGATGTCTCTTCTCCCCTGCGAGTGCATTCGTCCACATAGGGGAATCCTAGAAGTGATTATCCAATGGCTTGTAGAAGATATAGGTTCTATAATGGCAGGGGATGATTAGGAAAACATATCCAAACTACATCAAGAGGAATCTACTTCCCCATATTAACTTCTCTGGACCACTAATCCAGGATGAAGTGCCATCATCCCCATAATCGAGGGACTAAGCACCACACCTTAACAAAACCTAATTCTGATGCCAAGAACAAGAAAAAAAAGATACGATGAATAACAGAGATGCACAAATGAGTTGAAAAACCCCATGAATCCCCAAAGTGCTTGAAATTCATGAGAGACAGTGTCGCATATCCAAATCGAGACACTAGGTCCATTTCAAGATGGAAATAGTGTCAACGAAGTCCGATGTAGGGATCTCCATTGAAACATGAGTTCCATCCTGAGAAACCAAAGGGGAGATCAGACAATCCACCTCGAATCAAGGCTCTTGGGAGGTTCCAGACGAGCCGCATAGAGCATCCTTGAAGGATTTATCTTGCCTCGAGCCTTTATAAAGAGTTCTAGAGACCCCCATGGAGACAAAGATCTATCAGTCGAACAAGATGAGAATAGATCGAAGGTCATAGGGATTGGAATCACCACTGGTGAGTGATCTACCGAGGTTATAACAGTGGATAGATTATCCAACCCCTAAGGTGGGGCTCATGCCTCATCAAACGACGATATATATTTTTGGGAGTACCATTTATCTATCTATAAATTATAACCCCCCAACATGAATGGTTATTTAAAGAACTAATCATTATGGGGGACAACCAAGCCACATCTTAGAGGGAGTACTGATTTTGTAGCAACTTGAGATTTTGCTATACATTTTCTATAAATTAAAAATGTCTTCGAAATCTTTCCCCACACACAATAGTGAAATAAATGAAACTAAAATATATTTAAACCATTAAAGATAATAAATTCAATTATTAGTTATGTATACAAGTAACTAGATTTGGAAATCTACTAATAGATATATTTAAAAAATATAACAGTCATTTTATATAAATTTACTCATTTATTAATTTTTTTAAACATTTGATATATTATGAAATATATTTTTAACACGATAAAACTATGTTTATTATCATTAAATGAAGATTTTATTATTATATAATACTAACTTATTATTATAGGATTTATTATGGTTTTTTATAAATAAAAAATAAAACAAACACTATTTTATAAAAAATTACTATAAAATTAGTTTCTCATTATATTTAATACAAAATACAAACTTGATAATTAATGAAATAAAATTTTAAAAAGTTAAATTTATTTATTATATATACAATTACAACACTAGTATATAGTGATTTTTTTGTATTTTTCTAAACAGATTGATTTATCGATGAACTATGAGAAATATCATTTTATCAAATAATATGTCTTTTATGAAATTATTACTATATAAGCATGATTTTTAAATTAATGAAACAATTTTTTAAGACAAAATATGATTTTTAAAACTGAATTTATAATTTCAAAAATATTTTATTAATTTAAAAAAAATATTTAATATTTTAGTACTAATGTTATAAATTTCAAAAAAAAATGTTTTAAATAAATTCAACATTTAGTTTTTAAAATATATTTTTATCTAATATAGAAAATTAATACAGTAAAATTTATTTTAATTCATAAATACTTATGTATAGATTATGTAATAAGTAATATTTTATATTTATGTAAAAATGATGAATTAATTTGGTAAAAACTAGTTACCTCGATAAATATCAAAAGTGGTAAAAGGGTTTAACAAAGAGGTATATTCCACATACATATTTAAACTTTGTTTGGAATGTGTTATTGAGGCCTTGATTGTCCATATCCCCCCTTTCTATAATTTCTCTATTTTAGAAAAAAAATTAATAGAGTGACGTCCCATTATTGAAAAGTTGGATGTATTTAAATTTTTTTTATCTATTTTTATTAACAAAAGGGGAGCACAAATATTAAATTCCCATTAAAAAATCACTTAGTTTTTTCGAAAATATTGGAAAAAATATCTTAAATTGTTCATGCATCATTTAATATCTTATATATATCCCAAAAGACTATCCTTCGAAGTCTTAACCCCCTTTGAAAAATAGATAATCCATTCAACCACTCCTTTCATATTTATGTTTCATTATATAAACTTCTAATTACAAATATTTAATTAAACCCCAATAATATTATATTATAAGTACCATTATTAATATATTACACTCTTATAATGATGGTACAGGAAGTAACCGTACAAACATTTTTATTTAGAAAAATGAAAATGGTATTCCTCTATGGCACAACATGTTTCATTTTTCTTTAATACCATATAAGTATGGACAAAATATTGAATTTAATATTTAATTATTGTATTTATTAAATATTTTATATTATTAAGTTATAAAACATATTATTCTTTTCCCTTATTCAATGGAAAATGGAAACATTAACCACATATTTTTCGGAACTACTTAATCCATGGAATGATTGATTTCTATTTATCTTTTCATCACTACCTTGCATAGATGTTCATGATAATTGTTTTAATGGATTAATATGATTTTAAAAATTTTATTATACCTGTTGAATTAAGAAATTTAGAACCTGTTAATAATTTGAGAAATAAGATATAATTGTAAATTTAATTTACCAAAAGATCACTCTATGATCAAAAAATGATTTATTCGAACAAATAAATAAATTTATATGGGATATAATGTTATTATAGATCATTAAAATTAAGATATATATTTGTAATAAACATTAAAATGATTATCCAACTTATGGTATTCTGATATTACAACTAAATGTAAGAACCTGGTTTTTAAATCAAGTTTGGAACCTTTAATTTTCATTCTAAATATTTACTTTGGACCTAATATGGATTTCAAATGGGTTAATAAAGGTTTTGAGGGTGTTTGGGGATTGTTTGAAGCAAGAAACTCGTCATTTTGAGGAAAACTAACTTGTTTCATGGTTTAGAGTGAACCGTGCAAGATTTCAGCACAATTTACCTAACCGTGTAGATGGTGTTTTTTTAGATAGATATATCTCGCACAGTTGGCACACGGCAATGAGGCCTAACCATGCGAACACCCCCCTTTTCCCTGGTATTCGATCATGGATGGTGCACGGTTTGATCAAACCATGTAGAGGATGTTTTTTGGGCAGAGCTGCCTCTCACAATTTGAATAATTTTGCAGACAAACTGTGTGTACGCTAAAATCCTATGTAAAATGTCCAAAATGCCTTTAATAACCTATTAATCCAACCCTTCCTCCCTAATCTGAGAACCATCATGATTAACCCCTTTCCAATAATTTTGTACATTTTTTAGTCCAAATTATGGAATCAAGATATTTTATTTGTCTGGAATCTGATAAATCTTCCATTAATCTTGTTGGATGTGCTACGGTACATACTTGAGTCCCCTTTATCCATTATTCTTCACTCTTTATCTCGACCTAGGTATTGTCATGTCAATATTTTCACCTTTTCATATATCTACTCTGATCTAAGTAAAATCAATGGCTGATACCATTGGAGTAGGATTTTACAACCCTAAGGTGGGTGGTCTATAACTTGTCCCAAAAGTTTTTTGATTTTGGAATGTTTGTGTGGGGCCCAATGATTTCAACATAATCTGTTTCTTAAATTTACATTCCATGATTATAGTTGTTAGAATCATGTGGTTATGATCATTCCAAATATATGATTACTTATTAGCATTTACACCCACAAATCAATCCACCTCATGTATAATGTTATGCCATAGTTTGGTTTTAGTGTTTCAGTATGTTTCAACCACTATTTGGGTGTTACCTTTCCTGAACTTTATAGGGTGTGTCTTCTTATAATAAATGGCTTGTTATTAATGAGACTTTCATAATGGAATATACCATGTATCCTCACCACTTGACCTGACTAATCCAAGCTCCATTAAATGATTTTAAAATGTGAAATGTGGAATGGAAAGTATACTAAGTATATAACTTGGCCTTATCAAAATAGATTGAATAATGGTTATATGTTTGTAGTACCCCTTTCCATATTTATGGAAGGTAGTGCAGTGAACCTCAATAATTTAATATGACTTAATGGTTCATAAAGACGTGATCAAATGGTTACAAGGCTACTTGGTGTCGGGAACCCCATTCTGATTCAAGGATGTGTTTTTCATAGGTTGCTACCCTCCTAGACTCTGGTTATTGTCAATTCCTCAGATGCATGGTATACTACCATAGGGTCCTTTAAATTATTACAGGATACCTCAGATAAACACATTGGATCCAGCATTGTTTAGTATGTTCCATGGTGAATTCCCATAGGGCCTGGTCTTTTCTTAGCCCTGTTTTATCTTGTTCATTCACCTTGGACTCAGTAATCACCTTGTTGTGTAATGCCTTGGATTACGCACCTTGGATTACACTCTAACCCATTATCTAGACTCAGATACTTCTGAGTTATCATTCCATGAGATCTATGTTATCATGGTTATTACCAAGGAACTCCCTCACTAGATATAATTTTCAGGCTGCATTATTATGTCTTGGGACCTTCACTACTTATACTTTCACAAGGTGATGTCAGTGTTGGGTTCGCCTCATCTGAACAATTAAAATTAAATGGTAATTACTTAATTAATTTACTAGTTACATGTTCATACACCAGCTGAGGGCTGAAGTAAGTACTTGTCAATTTATTAATATTGTAATTATTTCTTTACATTATATATGCATACCGACACACTAAAATATTCTATTACACGGGTCAGATTTAATAGACACCATTAATGGTGGACCATTGAGATTTATCTCACACCCTCTTCGGGCATCGTTTGGTACGCTGAGTAGATTGCATGATTATAGGTGTTAACAAAGGGAAGCACACAACTTCGAACACTTGATTTCTTTTTGGGAGGATGGTGCTTGATAACAGATGACTGAGTTGGATATTGGGATTCTTGTAGTAGCCTTTGTTTTCATTTAATTTGTGGAATATGTTATTCCTTTTATATTTTATCAATGTTTTCCAGTTTTCTAGTGACATGAAATTACATCATCATTGTTCTCATTGTACAGTTATTATTATTCTCATTTATCTATTACATCAGTTTTCTTCTTATGTTTATTTATATAATATATATTGTTTCCGCTATTTACTATTACTTTATATTCCTTACACTATTCTACACTCTGAAAATACGGGAATACTCTTCCCATGGACACACCCTAGGCCCTCCCTGCTAGTCGGTAGCCTCTGGAGTTCAGGGAGAAGCGCTTGAGGCCATGTGGCCCACCAGGCTTGTGGCACATGTTATGTGGAATCTGCGTCCAAGATGTCACAAAGTTGTATCATAGGTGGTTTCTTTTCTTTCTTTACTATTTTGAGACAATACATTAGAGAATATGAATTATTGGTACATGGTCATAATCGATTCATGGGTGTCAAGAAACTATGTTCGTGGTAAAAGACAAGTTACCGAAAATGTAATTGTTGTTCTATTTTTCCTATTACAGTTGATATTGTTTCACCATTTGGTGACCAACATGTTATTTAGTGTTGTTGATTATTATTTTGTGTGAGGATCTTATTTCATCCTTAGATAAATGATATGAGGGAAATGAGCATTGCAACATGCATCATTATAGGAACCTTGAAATCACATGTCATGCATATGGCCATGCCATATAGCTATATTTCACTACTCTGCATTACTTGATGTGCTTGTGATTGTTGAGTGATATTGTGATAGTTTCTTGTACTTGTACTGCTATTGGTTAAAATTTAGTGATTTTCTATCTCAATTCATGAGGTGTATGGTCCATCATGGGTTGGGATGAGTAATTTACTAAGTCATGACATTATACTATAAATATATGGGTGTCATTATTAGTGATAGGTGTATGGGCACTAATTAATCAAAAATGGATATAAATGATAACTTCAATTTAGAAATCTAAAATGAATTAGTTGTACATCCTTATCCGACCATTTTATGATTATGGAAGGTAAAGGAGAGAACCTAGTAATTAACTTCAAAATTACATGAAACTTATTCTTGAGCAGTTATCGGTATCTGGCCATCTAAGTGGGTAGTTTGGGTAGTATGCCTTGGGTAGTGAGTTTTTATACATTTAGCTTTAGTTAGTGATTCTATCTCCTTGATTCAATACTTTTTCTAAGGCATGTTCTTGGCATTTGTAAACCAATGCCGCCACGATGCCCTTGTATTGTTCTCTAGGAAAGTGGTGATGATCATGCCCTAGACATGGTGGGCCCTGAGCTCCCAGGCATAACTCTAGGAGTGACACATGAGGAACTGAATGTTGTAATTGATTTGGGCATGGATTCCCAAGTCTATAATAGTTTCCTACGTATGATGTAGTTTGTACTTGGTGATCCATGGGTTGCACCTACAATGGCTAATCTGGCCTGCAAGTTCCAACAGCAGCATCCTCTTACTATTTCAAGGGATAGAGGTTCTCAGGAATCTGAGTCTTGGCTAGAAACCATGCTATCTTTTTTGAGCATCTAGAAATTCCACCATAGTGGAGATACAATCTTGTTACATACATGCTTCATGATTCATCCCAGCATTGGTGGGATGTGGTTACCTAGGTCGGTCGTCATTAGGTCTTGTAATGGGTTGACTTCCAGACTACCTACGATGATCAGTTCTTTCCTCAGGCACTGAGAGATGATAGATCCAGATATTTTATGCATCTCGGGTAGGGTTCTATGTTTGTTATGGAATATTCAGCATGTTTCACTGATTTACAGTGCTTCACACATCTTCTATCTAGTGACGAGATTTCGTGTTGTAGATGTTTTAAGGATGGGATCCAGTACGCCATATAAATAAAGGTGGATGTATTTCTCTATCCTACCATTTATTCAATATATGATTAGTCCATTATCACTAAATGTATCTTGAGGGATGGTACAAGTACTGAGTTTAAAGGATCAGTGTCACATCAGGGCAGTAGTTCTTCTACAGGCAGAAAACGTTCCATTGAGGATTCTCTTCATGGAAGTGGCAGCCAGAGTATCTAGTTTGATAGCTCTATGGTGTTTTATTATTGTGGAATATCGGGGCATAAAAATATCCAATGGGACAGAGACCATATGAAGTGCCTCTCTTGGGGTTGCATGTGTCATCTTCAATGTTTTGTATGTTCTTTCCACTAGCTTCATGTGGGAAAAGGATTAGCATCCACTCCACTTACAGGAGAGATTTCTTTTGTGCCGCATTAGGCAGGGAGTTGGAATGGCACCGACTGGTCTGGCTAAGAAGGATGTTATGGTTGTGGTAGTTTAACACCTAATCACCAGCAGCACTAGAAGAACAGTCATGATTGTGGTAGTACAAATGTTTCACATGGTTGTGGATCAGGTTAGTTTCATGCTCTGCAGTCGATACCTAAGGATCAGGCTATGAGACAATCTATAGTACGAGGTACTATTCCAAAATCCTCCAATATTATCTCTTATTTGTTTGATATAGGTTCTTTAAACTCTTTCATTTATATATCTATCATGGATAGTCATGTACTATAGATATAGTATCACTATGGTGTAATGACCCTCAACACACCATTTAGAATACATATGGAGGGCATACGCTAGTTCATGGACTATCCCCTTGTGGTTTGAGGTAACCCTTTCTTGTGGAATCACATTGTGCTTGAGATGACGGGCCTTGATGTCATTCTAGGGATGCACTGGTTAGTCCACTATCATACCTTTGTAGACTTCTATCACTGCAGTGTCTCTTTTATATAACTAGAAGGTAGAAGTTATATTTTCAAAGGTGAGTGGGATTTTTAGGCTGGGAGAGCTGGACCAAAGCATCATGGACTAAGTGGAGTGACTTCCCAGATCACAAATCCTTTCATGGAGGATTAGGGATTTCTTCATACTGATTTTCTTCTAGTAATTGATCATTTTAGGGATGTCTTTACTGATGAATTTTATGGAATACCTCCTAAGAGAGAGGTAGAGTTTACAACTAATTTTCTTCCAGGAGTAGCTCAAGTGTCCATCCCTACATACAATATTGCACCTACTGAGCTTCAAGAGCTCGGGAGGAAGATAGAGGACGTAGAGGCCAAAGGATTTTTACTTCCTAGTACACCCTCTTAGGGTTCACCCATGCTTTTTTCAGGAATTTGGATGTAACACTTCATCTATAAGTGGATTACAGAGTGTTGAATAAACTTATGGTCAAGAATCATCATCCACTTCCTCGAGAAGATATTTTGGACAAGATCCAAGGATAAAAGGTGTTCTCTATGATCAACATTAGATTGGGTTATCATAAGGTGTGAATCAGACCATTAGACATACCTCATACAGCTTTCCATTGCATGTATGGTCTATATGAGTATCTTGTTATTATATTCGGTCTTATGAGTGTGCCTTCCGTTTTCATGGCTTTGATGAATAGGGTTTTCCACCCCTATTTGGAATCATATGTTTTGGCCTTTGTGCATGAAATATTGGTATATTCTTGCACTCATAACAACCATGCCAAACATATTGAGATCATTCTGAGAACACCGAGAGATCATAATCTTTGTTTCATGATTTCTAAATGTTACTTATGGATCGACAAGGTCCCCTTCTTGGGTCAAATTATTTCAAAATTTGGAGTATATGTTGAACCTAAAAAGGTTAGTGTTTTAGTTTCCTTGGAGCATCCCAAGAACATGTTTGATATCAGGAGTTTCTTTGGGCTCTCTAGATATTAAAGGCATTTCATACAGGAGTTCTCAAATTTTTCTTCACCTAATACCGATCTTAAAGCGAAGGGTGTTATGTTCCTGAGGTCAAAAGCGTGTGATAAATCCTTTTATAAATGGAATGTGAGTCTTGTCTTGACACCGATTATAATTCTTCTATAACCAGGTATTGGTTATATCATCTTCTTTGATGGATTAGGCATTGGACTAAGAGTGGTGTTGATGAAGGAAGACAATGTATTTATATATAGATCTCTGTAGTTGAGGATTCATGAGAGAAATTACTCCATGCATGACCTTGAGTTAGAAGTAGTTGTCCATGCCTTAATTTTCCGGAGACATTATCTATTTTGTGAGCACTTTGTGGTGTATATATATCAATAGATCCTAAATTATTTCTTTTCATAGAGTTACTTGAACCTCGGAAAATTAATATGGGTCAAATATATACAATCCTTTGATTTTGAGCTTTCCTATATGCCTGAAAAGGGAAAGGTGGTCACTAAAGCACTTAGTCAGAAAACTCAAAAACAGGACATATAGGAAGCTAGTGATGAATTCAAGTTAATTGAAATATTATCTAAACTTCACATGGAGTTCCATGATAGTCACGAGAAGTCTTACCACTCAGCCTTAACAGTTACCTCTAACCTCCTTGGGAGGGTGAAGAGTAAGTAGACTTCAATTCCGAGAGGTTTGAATCTCCATTAGAGTATATAAAGAGATAACCCACACCCAGATTGGTCTGTGGATAGAGATGAAATCATGTATCTATGTGCATGTATATGGGTTCTTGCAGATATGAGAGAGGAGTTGGTTAAAGATTCCCATGCTTTATAGTGGGTAGTTCGTCCAGAGATCTCAAAGATGTATCAAGATATGGAATTCCAGTATTAGTGACCTAGAATGAAACATCATATTGCAGGCTTCATTAAAAGGTGTTACACATATCAGTATGTGAAGGTGGAGCACCAGAGACCTGCATGCTTGTTACAGCCTCTTCCAGTCCCAGAATGGAAATGGGAAGATGTTGTTATGGAATTCATAGTTGTATTACCTTCATTTACAAGGGTTAGGGATTCTATATAGGTAGTCATTGACTGACTAATGAAATCATCCCACTTCATTTATATTTGGGAGAATTTTTCAGTTGATGAGTTGTATATACATCAAGTTTTTTAGATCATATGACAACATGTGGTTCTACATACTATTGTTTTAGATAGGGATTCTCATTTCACTTCACAATTCTAGAATTGTTGGTAAAAAGATATGGGGAATTAGATTTTTTAAAGCACAACATTTCTCCCTCATACTGATGGAGAATGGGAATAGACAATGTCTGTTCTAGAGGATATTTTCTGAGAATCTATCCTTGATTTCAACGGTTCTTGGGAGAGTCATATCCCTCTCATTGGGTTCTCTTATAATAATAGTGTTTAGGTGAATATTCATGTGTCTCCATTTGAGACCTTATATGGTAGGTCATTTAGTTCACCGTTGTGATGGCTAGATGTAGGTGGCGCACCCCTAACAGGACTTTGTCTCATTTAGGATACTTCAGGACAAGTTCAGCTAATAATGAAGCATATGACTACTTATTTGTTAATATAGAAATCTTATGATGATCTCCATCAATGAAATATTGAGTTTGAGGCATGGGATCAAGTTTTTTTAGGGTATCAGTCAGGCTAGGTCTAGACGGTTAAGAATGTAGGGAAAGTTGTCGCCTCACTACGTCGGCCCATTGTAAATTCTATAGAGATTCAGGCTGGTAGCTTATCAGTTGCAACTAACTCAGAGGTATCATTCCATGCATGATGAATTTCATGTCTCTCAGCTTCTCCCATATCATTCTGACCCATACCATACCTTTGATCCTGAGGAATTTGATGTAGATGTAGATGCTACCTTTGAAGAATATCTAGTGAGAATCATTGACCGAAGCCTGAAGGCTCTCTGAGGAAATTATATCCCTGTTGTACAGGTGTTGTGGTAGAACAGATGAGTATAGGAAGTAACATGGTAGAGGTAAGCTTGTGTAAATGACCAATGGAAAGAGTTGTTCTCAGACAGTGTTTGTTTACCCTTGAAAGGAGAACTCGGGGGGAGTTATTTTAAGGGGGAAAGATTGTAAGAACCTAGGTTTTCACTCAGGTATGGATCCTTTAATTTACATTCTAAATCATTACATTGAACATAATATGTATGAATAATGAGTTGGTAAATGATACAAAGGTGTTTGGGGCTTTTTCAGAGCCCGAAACCCATTTTTTGGGGAAAAATTGACATGGAGAACAGTTTAGAGTAAACCGTGTAAGATTTATGTATGGTTTTCTTAACTGTGGGGATGGTTTTTGTTCAGACAGAGCCATCTCGCACGGTTGGAACATCACTATGCAACCTAACCATGTGGACGCCCCATTTTTCCTAGGTACCCATGCATGGCTTGTACATGGTTTGTTCAAATCATATAGAGGATGTTTTTTTGAGCAGAGTCGTCTCGCACAGTTTGTGAACGGTTTGAGAAACTATGCAGACCAACCATGAACATGCAACAATCTTGTGTAAAATTTTCCGAATTCCCTTAATGATTTATTAAGCCAATACTTCCCCCCTAATCTGTGAACTAGTGGGATTAACCCCCTTTCTTCTCATTTTGGAACATTTTGAAGGCCAAAGATAGGGATCAAGAGATCTTATTCATCTCACATCTGATCGAGCTTCTATTCCTTATGTTAGATGTGAAACGGTAAGTACTCAAGTCATGTTTATCTATTCTTCTTTTCTCTTACTCTCGACCTAGGTATCGTCATGTGAGCATTTTTCACCTTTTTTTAGATCTACTCTGATCTAAGAAAAATCAAGGGATGATAGGAGAGGAGAAGGATCACACAACACAACAGAAAGTGGTCAATAACTTATCCCTCATGTTCGTTGATTTTGGAATGTCCGTATGGGCCCCACCAATTTCATCCAAACACGTTTCATAAATTTACATGCCATGATTATACTTGTTAGAATCATATGGTTATGATCTTCCCAAATATGTTATTAGTTATTTGCAGTTACACCTATAACTCAATCTGCCTCATGTCTAAGGTTATTCCATAATTGGGTTTTACTGTTTCGGAATATTTGATCCACCGTTCATGTGTGAACTTACTTGACCTTTCTAAGGGGGATTCTTATTATAAAAATGGCTTGTTATTAATGAGAATTTCATAATGTAATGTACCATGTTTTCTCACCACATAACCCGACTAAGTTAAGTCCTTTAAAATTATTATTAAATGTGAAATGTGTATGGGAATATATACTAAGTATATAACTTGGCCATACCAAAAGAGATTGAATAAGGGTTACATATATGAAGCACCCCTCTACATATTGATGGAAGGTATCAGTGTGAACCTAAATAATTGAATATGACATAATGGTTAATAAATACTTGATTAAAATATTGTAACGCTACTTGGACTATCAAACCTAATAGAAGACAAGGGTTGAACTAAATGAATTATTAAATGATTACAATATCAAATAAGAATCTACTAACTCGATCTCGTCTTGGATTCTATGTAAATAATACCTTGGGTATCGGGAACCCTACCCCAATTAAAGGATGTGGTTTGCTTAGGTTGATACCCACCTAGACTATGGTTCTTGTCTATTCCTCAAATTCCCAGTATATTACTATAGGTTCTTTACATTTTTACAGGATACATCAGATACACTCCTTAGATCCAGCATTGGGTAGTAGGTGCCATGGTGAAAGCCCATAGGGCCCTATCTTTGCTTAGCCCAGTTTACCTTGGTCGATCACATCGGACTTGGTAGGTTACTTATTGTAGAATGCCTTGGATTATGCTACTTGTATTACACTCTTATTGCTTAGCTAGACTCATATGACAATTAGATAGTGTTCCATGAGATCTACATTACCTTGGTTATTACCCTAGAAACCCCTCTTTAGATATCATTTTGAGGATTCCTTGTTATACCTGGTGACCTTCAATACTTATACTATCACAAGCTGATACTAGTTTTGGAAATGGCTCACATGACCAATTAACATTAAATAGTAATTACTTAATTAATGAAATAGTAACATGTTAAGACACCAGTCGATAAATGAAGCAGGTACTTGGGTATTTATTTATATTATAATGGTTTATTTAATTTATATATGCATGTATGCACACTGCTATATTCCATTACATGAGCCGTATGTTATCAACACCATTGGTGTTGTCCCACTGAGATTTACCTCACACCCTCTACGAGTTCCGTTTGGTACCCTGAGTAGATTACATGACTGCAGGTGTTGACAAATGGAAGCATATAATTGTAAAAACTTGATTGCTTGCTGTTATGATGGATCTTGATAACAGATGAACGATTTAGATACCCATATTCATGGAGTAGCCTTTGTTTTCTTTTAATTTGTGGAACATGTTATGCATATTGTCTTGTATCCATGTTTTCTAGTTTTATAGTGCCATGAAATTACATCAGTATTGTTCCAGTTGACATAGTTATTATAATTCTTGTTCATCTATTGCATTAGTTTTCTTATGATATTTATTTATATCGCTTCTATTGCTTCATATTCTTTTATATTCTTACCACTATGCTAAACTCTATTAATGGAGGAATAGTGTACCCACAGACACACCCTAGGCCCTCGCTACCAGTTGGAAGCCTCTGGAATTTGGGAAAATGTGCTTGAGGCCATGTGGCCCACCGGGCTCGGGACACCCATTAAGTGTCATCTGGGTCTTGGACATCACACTAATTCACTTCATAATCTTCGATTAATTATGATATGTTCTTGTTTTGGTTGATTTTAACCACCAACTTGTGTGATTATATAAATTTATATCATGGATGACTATGGGAATTAAATACATATAGTATAAAATATAATTTAGTAAATAATTATTTTATTTTTTCAGGTTGTAAATATAAAAATTTAACTACTTATTTATGAAAACATCATTTGTTCCCAAAGAATCATTGAAACATGCTCATCACCAAAAAAACTCTTAATGATCATAACTAAAATTCACATATAATGAAATTATAATAATATAAATGGAAATAAAATATAAAATAATGTTCCTAGTATAATCTAGTAATGACTATCATTGAGAGAATAATAAAGAACACCACCTTTATTACAGAACTAGTTCAAAACAATATAGATTACTCACATTTGATATTAAAAAATGATATGATCACCTTAAATTACGTGTAGAGAATAATTATAAATAAAGATAATAAATGTAATATATGTAATTTCTGATTATATAATAAGTTAATATGTTATAAATTCTTTTTATAAAAGATGTTAGAGTGAATTTTTGGAATACATGGTAAAAAACATTTAAACAGACAAGTCACAATTTATTAAATAAAAAGAAAGGAACTTAAAAAGTCTGAAGGAGGGGATATTATTACAATATTTTTCATATAGAGGGATACGATCAACAGGAAGATCATCCTACTACGTAATCCCTTGTGGATTCCCTTATTGTAAAGACTGTTTACAACCATGTTCGCTTCACGAAAGGCATGAGTGAAAATATATTTGTTCTCTAGAAGTGATGTAAGGAATCCCATCCTACAGGTGGTAATAGGAATTGAAAAGTGCACCACACCATTCCAAATAGCTTGAAAAATATTTGTTGAATTTATTTCAATCCATATTTTTTCCATCCTTTTTTTAATAAAATAAAAATCATAAATCACAGCCATCATTTCTGCTTCCAGCGAGGAGGTCGTACCGTAGATTCCCTAGAAGCGTCCATAACAATGGCCATGAAAGTCTCTGAAGATAGCACCACAGGCCGCAGCCCCCAGATTGCCTTTGGATGCTCCAGCAACATTTACATTGATCCATATTTGGAGCGGTGCATGCCAGAACACCTCAAAGGTGCACCTCAGATGATTGTAGAGGCCCTCGATCATAGGCCGATGAAGGATCTCAAAGTCTCCAACAGTGTTATCACAATAAGATTTCTGAATCAAAGCAACATCCCTAATGGAAATGAGAATCCACGTATGACTTTAATTAATATTTAATGAGGATTTGTTGTGGATAATAGCATTTCTATCATACTAGATCACTTGGAGGATCTTAGGTACAACAGTTAAGAAGAGATTCTTAAGTTGCTTGGAAGAGTCAAGCTCCAGACAACATTTCAATTGGGATAAAATTGAGTCAAGTAATAACCATATACAGTCAAACATGTTAGTAATATAATTATAAAGGGCTGAATATATTGTATAAGATAAATGGTAACTATTTTCTTGTCCCCAATTCTGATTCATTGAGACATGTTACATGTTATGAAAAATAATCATATTTTATGATGTTCAATTAATTTACTAACTCATGAATTATTTTTAAATTATATCATTTTACTTATTTTTACAAAATAGTCCTAATAAATTTCATTTATTAATATATCTTTTGACTCAACTTTTACCCCTACCATATGATCTTTTGGTAAATAAATTTTCATTCATTGAGTTATGATCATTATCCTGAAATTATTTCATATTACATGGTAACATTAAAAAATTTTAATTTATTATGTTGAAACCTCTCAGTATTTACATTTTGACTACATAATCCTATTTTTAAATCATTCATGATTTGGGGGGTATTTTTCTAGTTAGGGATATTGATAACTCCAATATTCTTTCCTTGAGTTATAATGATCCATATTTAAAATTTACTATCCATGAATGGGTTGAAAAAACATAATATATTATTATATGATATTTTATAATCCTTTTTTGGAAAAAATATAATTTATTTAAAATGGTTTTATTACACTTTTTATAATTTGGGTTTTAAAAAATGGTATTTTCAATGTATTAAATGTGATACTTTCATTAAAAAAACATTCTACGTTTTCCCCAAGTTTCCGATAAAATATATTATTTCATTTATAAGGCCCCATTATAGGATAATATTTTCAAAGGTAAATGTTTAAATAAATTTTCACTTCACCTTTTCAAAAATTTCTTTAAATTGTGACATGTATATTATTATATAATAGGAAAGTAAAAAATTTTATCTTAATGTTTCATTTTTTATTTTTTCACCTATATTTTTCATTTCAAATTATTAATGATTTAAACTCATGGGATTTACTATAAATTAATTTTTTTATAATACATATATGTAATTATAATTTGGGGCATTGTACTAGTGGTATAGAATATTTCAATTATGATCCCTCCTTGTGTGATACTATTTGAATCATTCTTTTCCAACATTATATATATATATATATATTGATTTCCTTATGAATATATTATGTAATACAGGGGATATATTCTTTTTTCAACCACCAAAATTCATTATCATTTTACCTTGTGTAATATTATCTTCTATCAATGATATGATTCATCATTTCCTATTTTATTCCTTTTAATACATTATGAATAGTAATAACTTTCCTTCCAATTCCTTTCCTTAATTAATACACTATTTTCCATTACTTTGATTGATGGGTGTTCCCCGAGATATAATAAGTTGATTGAATAGGTAAATAATTAACTCAACCATGTACCACTATTCTAAATGGTTTAAGAATAATGTATTCTTAAATCAAATTCTATTCAATTTATTTATTTTATATATATTGGAAAACCATTTATTTTTTTATGATACTAATGTTTTATCATAACTTATGAAAATTAACTATGTATTATTTAACCTTCCACTTTATTAATTTGGATGTGTAAGGATATTTTTATCCATTTTTACTAACATGTGGATATTTATTTAAGTTATTAATGTTTTTATTAAAATTTTATTAACCTTTTTCAAAGTTAATTATATCTTGTTTACTCATTATCTCATATGATGAATGAATTAGATTAAATAATTGATGAGTGTGGGTCGACATTATATATCCCCTCAATTCATTGGTTGATATCATTAAAAAAACATGTTTAGTTATATTGTTTATTATTTCCATATTAGCAGGATTTCTTAACTATGGTCTTGATTGTAAGAGTGATTTCTTCATTGATTCCTTGATGGTATGATCAATATTTCTAATTTTTTTTCATTTTATCACCATGGATTTAGTTATTGTCATCTATGTGATCTATTTATTTCAACTTATATCAATGGATATATTATACTATTATTTTCATCTTATTTTTAAATTATCTTGATTTCTTATTCTTAAAAAAATATTTATTATATGTTTATAATGTGACTTATGTAATGTCTGACTAGCTCGGACCACTACATGGTTCCTAGAAAGGCATTTTTCATATACCACATGAATGTCTCCCTATATGCTGAAGGATTAAAAATAGTGGTAAGGGTATATGTAAATAAATGAGGAGATTATACCATTAAAGAAAGAGTGCAATAATAGAATAAAACATAAATATTACACACATCACATAATAACAAAAGTGAACAATAAGAAATAAACTATGAACGAAACATCACACACAAAAATAACCATGAAAAACATAGTATAAGTATAGATTCACTTATGAATTTCATGATATACATTATGTACAATAGTAATAAAAAATATAAAAACCCATATAATGATCAATCGTCTCCAATGATCCAAAAATCTTTCCCATATACCATCTCCTAGGTATATCCTTTAGAAAATCATGCATCTTTCATGGTGATGTTTCCCTTGTTTAGAAATCTAATCATGAAATCCACTAAGGTACAAAACTATGGCCCAATTGGGTTGTGAGTAAGAATCATTATAACATAACCAAGGATATCCCTAAATAAATCCATCTGATAACATGTTCATGCAATGTGTAGTATGTCAAATAGATTACATTCCTAAAATAGAGTAAATATATAAATATCATAAGTTGGTCTCTATGGAGACACCAGAGTATAGATCTAATTAATTTGGAGAGATTAATATTTCTTACACAATGTTGAAAAGATCATTCCCACCCAATACCCCAAATTATATCTCAATGGTCTATATATCAAGAGTATACTGAGTCCTCACAAACTATGAGATATAAGGTACGTTCTTGGCATCACAAAACAGCATATTTTTAGTGGGTTCATGGAATCACAATATAGTAACCTAGGCTTAACATACATGGATAATACATAATTTTATATGAATATTTATCACATTAAAAAAATAAATTCCTTAGGTCCATAATAGTTTAGTTTCTTTAGAAATATGGAAACATATTTTTCTAAATTGGTAAAAGATGTACAATATTCCCCTTAAATATCTTCCCCTTTATTACTCCAACATAAAGCCTTTATTCATAACCAGGGGAAGGAAACATAAGAAATGGGTGGGCACAAATTTTCAGTATGGGTAAACAAGGGAGATATATACAAGAATAACATGCACATAAGGGTATGATAACATGAGAATAAAATTTCAATATAACACCCTATTGATAAATGATCATATACATGATTCATGGAATTAATTTTGTCAGTTCATAAGAAATTAATAATAATGAAATCAGGAGAATAATCTATTAGATCTTAACACAGGAATAAGACATGTGATCGTTGAAGATAAATATGCATGTAAAATGATCTCCATATTTGTCAATCCTTAATCCCAAGTCCATATTAGTGGAATGGGTTCACTCCCCAAACCATATAAATAGGAAAGTTTCACTCCTAATACCATCTTAGTGGACAATGTCCTTTACTACACTGGGTTCACACCCCATTCTATCTATATATTACTAAATTGAGTTCACCTCCCATTCCAACCCTGTATTACTGAACTGATTTCACCCCTCATTCCTACCCTGTATTACCAAAATGAGTTCAATTATTATTCTGTACATTTCATACTGAACCAATTTCACTCCTCATTCTAGCTAGGTGACACTAAATTTGATTCACTCCTCATTCCATCCTGGTCATAGTGAACTCAGTTCACTCCTCATTCTAGTCATTTCACACTGAACCCAATTCACTCCTTTTACCATCCCTATCATACTCATGAGATATAAACCTTTACCATAAGCATTGGAAAGATATATAGGTCCCAACCATCCCATAATGAAAGTTTACAAACATGTTTTATAATATAATAAAACATTCATCCTATCATGACCCATAAAAAGAGATGGGTTTCATAAACATCACATAATAACCCATTAAATGAAATGGGTATCATAAAATTTTCATCATATAATTACCTATGGAAAATAGATAGGTCTTGTAATATTTTTTTCAGAGCAAAACCCATGAAAATAATTGGGTTTCAAAAGCATATAACTTTTTAAATAGAAATGAGTGTCATAAACATCATTCCATAAAAATATAACCCATTTTAAAAAGGATATTAAGGGTATTATACAATCATATACATAATAAATCTTAAACTATATTAAAGATTCCATATTATATAGAGAAAAATTTATAAATTTAACTTGAAAAAATTTCTTAAGGAAAATAACCATTCTTTGATATTCCTTTTTTTAAATCATAGAACATCTTCAAAATTCTTTTCATAAAAAAACATTGAAAACATATGGCGTAAGATTTTAAAGGATTTAAAACGTTTCATGGGTAAAATATCATATCTTCTTTGAAAAAATGATTTTTTAAACATAAATCCTTTTCAAAAACAATTTCTTTGAAAATAACCTTGAATACATTTTAGAAAAACATTTTCCTTGAATACATATAAATGAATATTGAAATTTTATTAAAAAAACATTTTATTTGAGAAATAATATAAAACAAAATATTTCTAGAATTTTAGGAAAACAATTTTATTTAAAAATAACCCTGTAAACTTTCAAAGGAATCTTCAAGGAGATGACTGTCATGATTACATGTAAAACAATATATGTCGAAAATTACTTTTGCACCATAATAAATTTACAAAAGTGCCTTGATAAAAAAATGACAAGGACATTTCTTTTAAAAGAATTATTTTATTTTTAAATTTTAAATAATGGGTAAAATATTATTTTAGAAATCAGAGTAATTCATTTTTTGAAAAAAAAAATTAGAAAACACCTTTCTTTTAATCAAATAAATTTCTGACGGAGGATAAAGATAAATTTGATTTTATTAAAAAAACATTAATAATTATCTTAAGTACCAAATAGTTGAAAATGGTACTAAAAAATATTAATAAACAGAATTTAATAAGGTTCATTAGTTTCGTGAGTGATGGATCATAATATTTCATCAATGGAAGCATAATTTTAAACAATCCTGAGAGATGATGAGATTATAGAAATAAACTATTACCACATTGGTAACATTGAATCATAATAAACATGAGCGAATCAAATTAAATGAATGTTAAAATATCATTAAATAATTTTATTGATGATATAACATGTCAAGATGGAATTATATACCCACCATAGAAAAATATAGGTGAATAAAATGGCATGTATCGCAATGAAGGCAAATTGAGACAAAAAATACTTACCGATTTGTAACTTTTGAAAAATACAACCCCATGAAAGAAAGAGTATAAAATGGACACAAAAATAAAAATAAAATTAAGTTTAATGATAATAAAATATAGTCATCCTAAGTATAAAAACCACAAAAAATAAATTAGTGGTGAATAATTTATATGTCTCACAGAAATAAAAATGAGATGAGAAAACCTTAGCTTAATTCTTGACATTCTTCATACACATTCAAAACTCTAGTATAATATATATAAGATTATTATAAATATAATGAAGAACCATATCATCATATATTATATCATATATGATTTTATTATGACTTTTTATTAACCTTTTATTAACAATTTTCATGTTAATGTTATGTTTTGTGTCATATCTGCTTTTTTTGTATACGTTTTGACTTGTTATTCTTGATCATATTACTTAGAATAGTGTTTAATTATTTAAATAATGTAAAAAATTATATAAAGAAAATATTTTTGAACTCTATATTTATTTACTATAATATTTAAAATATTGAAATATGAAATGAAATACACCATTCATGGAGATGGTTGGTCATACGTACGCATAAAAGTTGTTTTTGTTTTATTATCGTATTGAAAGAAAGGAAATGTAATATATGTGTATATATATAATATAATTAAATTAGAATTATTATTTCATATATATCATATAATTTTACTAAACTGATCCTTAATACATTCCATGTAATGTGTGAATGAATCACATCGCATTGAGGAGGCAGTAGTCTACATTCCCACATACGATGTTATCATATTTACACAAAATCAAAAGCATTAAATTATGTGTTATATAATAATTAAAAAATAATAATTAAATCTTATATATCTTCTATATAATATAAAAACATCATTTTTCTCATAATTCCAAACCTTGAGAGGTGGTAATGGAAAAATGAACAACATCGTTTCTTGAGGCAGTAGTTCACTGTACACAAAAAAGTAAGTTCATTCCCCAATAGATGGAAGTTTGTGTAGGGTTTGGTAGAAACATTAGAAGAAAAACTAAGTATATTTATTGTAATTAGGTTTTTATATAATCATGGAATGATAATATTTTAGGGTTTGGGGAATGAAAAAAAACAAAGGATCTTGAGGAACGATGTTACCTCTTCTTTGGGTAACTTTACTTGGTTTGCACCAAAGGGCTTCCTTGATGGATTTGTTACCAAAGGGGGGATTATATGATTAATTGAGTAATTTGGGGAGATTATTTGAGTGTATTTTTGTTATCCAAATGTCTTTATAGGTGTGAATAAGTGGGACAATGAGTACCTTTTTATATTGTAGGAGGAGTGTTGTTCTTGAAAATAATTTAGAAGGAAATTCCACCCACATTTTGATCATGTCAATTAGTTCTAATAATGATCACAATTAAATACAAGTGAGTATATGGTAGATATATAAACCAAAAATATATTTTTGACAAGTTTCTAGGTCATTTTTGGCCTTAAGTGTAAGTTATAGTTCCTTGTTAGGCTATTTTTCTCTTAATCATCACTAAAATTGATTTTATACCACGTTCACTTATATTTATTAACAAAAAATAAGTTTAACTTATTGTAAATTATAAATTATAATGGTTAAAAATATCAAATCCATTATAACAAAATTCAATCACATAATGGGCTGATATTTATTGAAAATTAATCTCTTATACGGGACAAAAATGTGGGGTTTCTAATCGAAAATGTCCAAAAGATTGAAATATTTTTATATCTAGTTTCAATGTGAAAATAGTGAAAATGGCCTAAATTGGATTAAGTGATGTATAATTGATCTAATTTTACTTTTAAAAAAATTAAATATTAATTTAACACTATAAATAAAATAGATAAAAAATCAAATTTGATTTAAATTATGTGATTTTCACTATTCATTAAAAAACAAAACTTCTCATAAAAATACCAAAAATTAACCTATTATAAATTTTGATATTTCACTGTAAAAATTTAAGTCTTTTTTGTCAAATAAAAATTATAAAAGTGGTAAAATAGTATTTATAATGGTTTCTCCATTAAAAGGATGTAAATGCAAATTTTAGAAAAAATACATCTTTTTATTAATAAAATTGGATTTATTCATCTATTATACATATAATTTTTTTTAGAAGTATCAAATACAATGTTTTAATATATAATATATATATTTCATTTAAAACATGAAACAAAAGTTTTTTTAATTTATTGAGATAAAATTATGCTTGAACATAGAAAAATAGTTTTCTTATAAAAGTAATTTTTTATTTTCGTCTACTTCTTTCATTCGCGTATACTAATTAATAACCATATCATTAATTTCATATACATTTTTATATACTATTTTAAAATTTTAGTTAATCATATTCACAACATCCATTAAAATTGTTAGGAGGTAGATATAATAATATTTTAATAATCATATTAATATAGTTTTATAGTTTAGTAAAAACATGGAATTGTGTGAAATGAAAGAAATCTAAGGGAATTAGTATTATGTGTAATACAAAACAAATATAGTGTTTGATGTACAAAAAGTTAATCTAAGTGTTTTGTGAAGTGAAAGATTAACTTTTTTTTGTGTACGTCTTATTCCAAACATAGTGACTTTATATAAAAAACTATATTCAGATTTGTACGAAATAAAAAATATCTAAAATATTAATTTAATTTGAAAAAATTTAGAAAATCTTATATTGTAACATTATAATACCATTAAGATGAATTTCTACCTCAAAATCCATTTGGGTTATTAATGGTTTACTACATTAATTTTCTGTTCATAGAAACACACATCATAAAAATGAATACTAAAACGTCCTTTAAAAATAGAATGTTGGAAACATGATGGTTACCTAAAGTAATTCGTAAATTGGTTTCCACATGGGAGAAGATAGTTGGGGATTGAAAATATGGACATAGAGAAAATTTATAAATAATTATAGATATTGATAAAGATCACTATTATTAAGAAATGTAACGATCAATGGAAAGTTGAGGGCCTCAAATCTGTAAATATATCTGATTTATAAGACTATAGGTTAAAATAAAGTAAAGGTATTAGGATAAATATTTTTTAATGCCATTTTCTTAGAGTAGAGTAATTATTTTACTTTATAACAGATGTAAATATTATTACATAACTTAATTTCTTTTCGTATCCATAATCTCACCCTTTGGTTGTACCTTTCTTGATTTCTTGTTAGTCTCTTACTCCAAGGAATGAAGGTGAATTTTCACATTCCTAAAGTACTAACTATTCATGATATCCATACATATAATGATAAGTTATTTTATATATATTTATTTTGAATAAATTTAAAATGTTTATCATATTTTATCCAATACTCATAAATCCTTTTATGGTGAGATAATACTTCAATCTCTAAAACCTCATCTAAATATTAACTTAAAATTTCAAAAAATGGGAAACTTTGTTACCCTTCTAAAAGATAAAAAATAAAAATATTAGAAATAATTTCACTAAATTTCTCAAAATCAATTCAAAATTGATCTCCCATATATCTTAATGTTGTTAGTGGTTGTCACGTTCCAAATATGTGGATACCTTCCTCGTGAATTCTTTTAAAACATAATAATAACTATAATTACAATTAATCCTTTGGGGAAACATGCATGATTATTTATTCCAAATATTATTGAAAATATTCTGTAAATAAAATAAGTTTTAAAATTTATCCATGATGACAAAGACTAATTTTTCAACAAATCCAAAATATCTTCTATGGAAATAAGTACTATACTATTTATTTTATCCATAATCATATCATTATCAATGTTAAAAAGAATTTCTCACCCTTAGAAACATATTAACAATTACCTTTCCTTAATCAAAATATATCCTTTCCATTAAATCACTTTTCTATGTATTTATCAACATTTAAAATATTTTTGAAATTCTATAATGGAAAAAATAAACTTCATGATTCATAATTATGGAATGTCTATACATATACACAATAGTTTCCTAAATTAATCTAAATCCACTACTTAGGCTTCATCATTTCATTACATAGTACCCCATTCATATAATATTAAATATGAATCATTTCATAAGGCTCCTCAAACTCAATTTAATCATTCTTCATATTTTTAATGTAAAAAATACTATTATAACATTAATTCCTTTCACATGTCATTCACAGTCTCTTTATATTTATCAGTATACACAATAATGGTGCCACCTTCATGATTTTTGTCATGAGATTTCCACTTAGGAAATAAATTTTCATAATTCCCATACTTTCCAAATATGATACATTAAATTTGAACATAGTTCATTTGAATTCCAACTATTGAATAGAACCAGAATGAAAAGATTGAGTGATAGTTATCTTAGCACAAAACCACAAAACCATGTAAATTTTTTTACAGGATTAATAAGTCATGCCACCAACATTTATATCTATGAAACTATAGGATTATCCATATATAAATCCCTAAACATATCCATATAAATATTCATAGGTATATCACAATTTTTTTCTCATCCTAGTTACCAACGATTGACTGAAACATTCTTCTGATACCAACTATACCAACCCAGGCTTAACATTTATGGGTATTACATCATTTTTTATGAATATTCATCACATTATAAAAAAACATTCTGAAGGACCATAATATTTTAATGTATTTGGAATCTTAGAAACATAATATTCTAACATGGTGAAATATCTTCAACACCTCCATTAATGATATTCCCCTTTAGTACTCCTAGTTAATATCATTCTTCATAACCTGGAGAAAGGAAACATGAGAAAGGCATAAGGTAAAATGCTTTAAAAGCTTAAACAAGGGATATATGTATGCATAACACGCACATATGGGTATGAGAAATTAAGAACAATATTTAATTCCAATACCCTACATGTCAAAGATCCTATCTATGAGTCACAATATAAATATTGGGAGTTCATCCGACATGAATCATAATGAAATGAAGAGAATAATCCAAGAGATCTTAAAATAAGCATAATAAAAGTGATTGTGCAGATAGATAAACATATAAAATTATTTCCATAGTAGTTAAGGCTTAATGAAAAGTCTATATTAGTTGAATGGTTTCACTCCCCAACCCATATTAGTAGTCAAGGTTCACTCCAAAGACAATCTTAGTGGACAAATAAACCTAGTTCACTCCTCGTTCTAGACTTGTATTACTGAACCATGTCAACATCTTGCTCAATACATATATTAATAAACTAATTTCACTCCTCATTCTAGACATTTATAACTGAACATGGTTCACATCCCATTCTTTCCATGTCATACAGAACTGAGTTCACTCCTCATTTCCGCCCTGTCTAAATGAATCAAGTTCACTCCTCATTCCATCCATGCCATACTGAACCGAGAATACTCCCCATCACAACCTTCTCGTATTAAACCAAGATCACTCTACATTATAGCACTATCATACTCATGATATATAAATATTTACCCAGTAAATTATAGTGTGATATATATCTCTTCCATATTATAATGAAATCATACATACATGTGCCACAAGATAATAAAACATCCATACTACCGTTACCCATAAAAAGAGATGGGTTTAATAAATATTATATCATAACCCATGAAATGAAATGGGTATAAAAAACATTTCATCATATCATTACCTATGGAATATAGATAGCTCACACAATCATTTACTCAATTAAAAACTCATGAAAATAAGCAGGTTTCAAAAGCACATAACCCGTAGAATAGAAAATGGTTTTATAAACAGTGTTCCATCAAAACATAAACCATTTGAGAAATGATATGAATGGTATTCTTGGATAATTTCCCAAGTAAAATTGAAACTCTATCAAGGATTCCATATTATATGGGAAATTATTTTGAAGGATAAATTGGATCATTTATTAAGGAAAATAACATTTCATTGAAATTCACTTTTTAAAACATACAATGTATTCAAAATACTTTTCTTTATAAAAACACTTTAAAAACATGTAAAGTAAGATTTAAAATATTTAAAATCATTTTTTGGGTAAAATAACCTTTATTCTTCAAAAAATATATTTTTGAATCATAAAACCTCTTCAAAACCAATTTCATTGAAAATAACCTTGAAATAATTTGGAAAAAATTTTTTTCCTTGGAAACTTATAAAGGAAACCTGAAAAAAATTGAAAACCCATTTTATTTGAAAACCACTTTAAAAAAAATTACCGAATATTTTGAAAAATATTATTTAAAAATAATAGAATTCAAAGTAAGTTTCAAGTAGATGATTTTCATGACCATGGGTAACAACGTAATTTCCAAACCTTTCTTTTACATTTTGAAAAGTTTAGAAAAGTGTCTTTATAGAAAAATGATAATGTGATTGATTATAAAACCATTTTTTTAAAAAAGTTAAAGAATTGGTAAAATTTTATTTATGATATCATAGTATAACATTTTTTGAAATTTTTTTTAGCAAACATGGTTTTTTGAATAAAACAAATCTCCGAAAGAAGAGAGATATAAATTAAGGTTTTATAAAAATAAAATTATTAATTATAATATGTACCAAACAATGGGAAAGCGGTACCAAAACATGAATATATCATGAATAAATATAAATTAAGAAAATTAAATAGTTTTCTTGAGTGTTGGATCATAATATTTCATGAATGTAACAATTATCATAAAAAATCCCAGTAAACGATGAGATAGTAGCTATAAACTCTAACCACTTTGGTAACATTGACTCAAAATGTATATTAGATAATAAATTTAATATAAGATTAAAATATAATTAAATATATATATTCCTGATATAACATGTCAAAAGTGAATCACATACACTCCATAGAAAAATATTGGCATATAACATGGCTTATATCTCCAAGAAGGAAAATTGAGACAAGCTTTCTTTACAGATTTGGTAAATTTTGAACCACAAAACGTCGTGAATGAAATATAATCAAATAGAAATGTAAATAACCATAAATTTAATTATGATAATCATAGAAAATATTCATGGTATGTATATACATCACACAAAATAAAATAGTGGCGAATTAGGGATAAGTCTCACTGAAATAAAAGTGAGACGAGAAAACCCAAACCGTAAGTATTGAATTTTTTTGTACATATTCAAAAATATTGTATAAAAATAAAATTTTATTATAAATATACCAAATAACCATATTATAATCTATCATATCATATATTAATTTATTATGAATTTATATTACCCTTTTATTAACAATTTTCATGTAAATGTTTTGTTTTGTGCAATATTAGCATTATTTTTGTAATTGTTTTGACATGTCATTATTGATCCTCTTACATAGATAATTGTTTAATTATTTTAATAATTTAAATAATTATATAAATATTTACTTAGTATAAATTTATTTATAAAAATTTATAAAATATTAAAATATGAAATGGAATATACCGTTCATGGAGACGGTAGGTCGTGCATACGCATGAATGTTGTTTTCGTTTTATTATCATATATAAAGAAAGAAACTAAATGAAAAATATGTATATTTTTTTTTCATTATAGTATATTTATTAGGTAATATATAGCATATATATTCACTAAACCCATCTTTAATGCATTCCATGTAAAGTGAAAACTAATCGAATCGCTTTGAGGAGGCAGTAGTCCACACATCCACAAACGAAGCTATCGTATTTACAAAAAATAGAAAGTATGGAAGTTGTGTGTTATAAAATAATTTAAAAAGAAAAAATAAACTATAAATAAAATATATATCATATAAAACATAGTTTTTTTCATTTTTCATAACCATGATATGTGGTAAAGGAAAATTTAACAACATCATTTCGTGAGGCGGTAGTTTTCTATACACAAGAAATATCGGTTTATTACCAATTAGATAGAAATATGTGTAAGTATATATATAAAAATAAGAATAAAAACATATTAGTATATTTTTTATATATATTATATTATATAATCATGGAATATAAAGATTTTATTGGGTTTATAATGAAAATAAATCAATAGGGTTTGTGAAAGGATGAAACCTCTTATTTGGGTAACTCCTATTGGTTTGAACCAAAGGGATTACTTGGTTAGATTTTTACCTAAATGTAGTATTATAAGATTTATTTAGATATTTTTTGAGATTATTTTAGCATATTTTTGGTGATCCAAAGGGAATTACAGGTGTGAATAAGTTAGAGGGGTGAGTGCCTTCTTATATTGGAGGAGGAGTGGCATTCATGTGAATTTTTAAAAAGGGAGTTTCACCGACATTTTTCACATGTAGAGTGAGTCAAACAATGGTAGAAATTTGGTACAAGGTATTATAGGGTCAAAATAAAAATATCCTATTGGTTTTAGACAAGTTTCTAGGACATTTTGGGCCATAAGTTTAATGTTTAGTCCAATGTTAAGATAATTATTTTCATATTCACTTTCAATAATATTTTTGGTAAAAAATAAGTTCATTTATTAAAAGTTATAAATTATAATTAATTTAAATATAAAATAATTTTTTTAAAATTAAAATCACACAAGAGGCTGAAATTATTTTAAAATTAATACCGAAGATGGGATGACATTACGTGTTTTTATAGTGATAAGGTCCAAAATTTTGAAATGTTTTTATTCCCAGTTTAATTGTGAAATTGGTTCCAATGAAAAAAAATTTATTAGGTGATGAATAATTAATCTAATTATACTTTAAAAAAAAATTAAAACATAATTTATCAAAATAAATATATTATATGAAAGCCATTTTTGAATTAAAATTAAGTGTAGTTCACGCACATGACCTCAGCCCAGTTAGTGAGGACTCTTCAAGTTAATGCAAGAGACCTGAGATCAATTATATGTGGAGGAATATTTACAGGGGTTGTAGCAGCACTGTAAGAGTACTGTAGCAGTACTATTGTAGTATTTTAGTAATATGATAGTAGGAAATTTAGCAAGTACTGTAGTAGGCACTATATCAGGCACTATAACATCCAAAACTACCCATTTCAACCCTGTCTCCATAAAAGAATTTGGTCCACCCAAGGCCTTCAGGACTGTAATGCCTTTAAGCCACCTCAATGGAATTTAGGCCACTTGAAGTTCTTCAGGCCTCCTAAAGGCCTTCGGGCCACATGAAATGTAGATGGAACCAGACAAATGTACATGGAATAAGGCTCTGGATGAGGATCAGAGCACGCGTATTCACCCGAGCAGAGCTAACCAAACATGTAAGAACGAGAGGGTATGGAATTGACATCGATACCAAACTTTTTAATCTATGCGTAGGCATGATATCTAACCATTCACGCAAAGGTGGAGAGCTGACAGCACATTATATGCTAGGGTAGCAGTTCAAGTTATCTATTTGGGATTATTTCCCCCATGACCTTTGGGTCATGTAATCTCTAATAAGAATACGGGCCATGTAGGGGTTCTCCCTCAACCATTAAAATAGTTATTATCAAAAATAAATAAAAAATAGAGGCCTTTAGGCCATTCAAGCAATGTTTTTCACTATTCTTCAAAAAATGAAACTTCTTTGAAATTTACCAAAACATCACCCAAAGTAAAATTTTATATTCCTATTTAAAAAAATAAATTTTTTTAAAATAAAAATTATAAAAGATTCAAAAATCATATTTAAATTGGGTTCACCATTAAAATGTAGTAAAATTACTTTTTACAAAAAGTATATATTTTTATTCATAAAATGGGATATATTCTTATCTTATACCTTTAAAATATATTTTTCTGAGTTTAAAAAATATTGGTTGAAAATGTTATATAAAACATTATATAAAACATTAATCAAAAGTGGTTTTTTAATTTATTGAGATAAAACTGTGTTTTTACATAGAAAAATAGTTTTCTTAGAGAATTAATTTCTTTATTTTGAAATAGTTATTTCATGCACTTATAATAATTGATTACTAAAGGATTCATTTTATATAAATTTTTAAATAATATTTAAACAATTTAGTTATACTTATTCTTAACTTCTCTTCCAATGTCTAGGTGGTAACTATAATAATATTTTAATATTATTGTTAATAGTATATTGTTTTTCAGAAGATAAAAAACATAGCTTTATGTATAATAAAAGCTATCAAAGGGACTCAGTATTATGTGTAATACAAGACAAACATAGTGTTTCATGTACAAAAATACAATCTAAGTGTTTAATGTAGCCATATATTAACTTGTTGTTGAATATTACTCACTCAAAAATTATTGATTTTATATAAAAAATGTATTTAGATTTGCATAAAAAGAAAAATATAAAATTTATTAAATTAATTCAAATAAAATTATTTCCCAAAATATTGAGGTGTTACATACAAAAAATCATTTTCAAATGTATTCTAATTGTCAAAAACCAAATATCTGTTGTATTTCATCATTAGAAATATCTGAATATCTGTTTTATTCTCATTATTAGAAACTTCCACATATCGAGTATCATTTTAGTTATTACGAACCACCAAATATCAGGTCTATTTTCAATTATCACAATTTATATAAAACATGACAACATCTAGAATCCAAGATAAATACAAAATGTAAATATAATTTTTTATAATATTCTTTTATAATCACTAAATCTAAAGAATTCAAGAAAAAATTAATTATTAATTTACCATGGAAAAACATATATTATGATTATTTTTGAAATTATCTTTAGTTAATGGATATCTATCATGTCTCACAGTAAAAGCACCAAATGTAATTGTTTGTGGCTATGTGATAAACATAGAGACCACCTACCTGAGGTTTGGGAGGGTTCAAATTCCCATTAATAAACCCTGATTCAAATTAGGATAAGAAATATGGATGTAGTAGAAAGAATATTATATAAATAGGTAAAATAGGTAAAAAAAATAGAACACAATGAGGAAAAAATGATGCTATGGTAAATGATTCATATACTATTTTATGTATTTGATCACACTAAAAAGTATCTAAAACCCTTTTCATTGATGAATCAGGGCCATTAAGAAAGGGGGAGGAGAGGTTTGATCAATTTGGAGGGGTTTTTTGTGTCATATGGGGGATTTTAAAGAGAGTGATTAAAAGAGTGGGGGGTAAATGACAAAAATATCCCCTATAAACTCACACTAGACCTATTGGATGTCATATTGGAATCATGTAGATATATATAATTACTAAAAGGCAACCACCTATCCCATGGAATTACATCGTATTAGTTACATGCCCTGACTCCCTCCTGGGTTCCATAAAGAATCATGAGTCCCCTCAACCCCCTTTAGAAATTTTTATAAATATAAATATTGTTCACATCTCATTTTAAAGGATCCTTAACTTTTGAAATAAATTGGGATTTAAAACCTCCCCAAAATATTTCATCTCTTTTTCATTATAAACTCCCAATCCCCTTAAGAAACTTCAATAAAATCTATGACTACTTGGTTAAAATGATATCATTCCATTACCAAGACTCATCATATTTCTTCCCTTGATTCAATAGCACATGTAAAAGAGGAATGGTCTTCCCCCAAAGGGTATTTTTGTTATGGTATATAATATTCATGGGACATTATTTAACAGAGTGATCAGTCTCTAACTCAACACATGCCACATCAATGATATTATATGGGATGGAATGATACAATCAAACAATAAAGACATGAAACATGGAATGTATCATTGTGAACATAAATAAAAGTGATATTTAGTAAGCATCATGGATAATTATCTCAATAACCTCAAATGTTCTGATGAAAAATGACACCAAAATTTCCTTATTTTAAATACAATATTTCCCTATCCTTAATGAAACATATTTGAAGACTTGTTCTCCAACCTCAAACTTCATGTTTGGTCATCATCGATCGGTATATGATCTCTTAATTTTTGAGGACTTTTCAATTGACTGATTATTATATGGATATTTTCATAACTATTATATTCTAATATCTTCTCATTCATAGTTTACTCACCATACTCCAACTATAAAAATGGATATTAGCATGGCCTACTATGAAAGGAATCTAATTATTCTATCGAAATATATTTCAAGGGTATATGGTTGTAGGATAATTATACCTTGAAAAGGTGAATTTACAATGAACTTCTGAAATTGAGGCCACGTAATTGGAGCAAGTCCTCAAGATCATGTATGTAATGATATTAATTCAAATCCATTTTCTGATGATAATTTATTCTTAGAATGACCTTGGTGAGAAAAACCTTATAATGTACTTGTTGTAACCTCAAGGTGAATCATCGATCTCTATCTAATATGATTCACCATGTAAAACCTATGTAGGTGTAAAACCTCCCATATATATAGTCATTTATGATCATAAACTGTAGAATAATTCTTAATGGTTAAGAAGTGGGACAAATTATCTAAATTTTAATAAATAACCCAAGATATATCATTTAATGAAAATTCCTTAATAGACCCATCACAAAACCAATAATAATTTTATACCACATCCACTCTAGAATAGAAAATGGGAATTTTACATCGATAGGGAATTGACGTAATGACTTCAGTTATTGGAAGGTGGAGTATCTGAAAACAAACTCGGTATTATCCTCTTTCACTATCAATTAGAAATATTATCTATGAAAATCATGATACATTTTTTCAAGGATACATTTAACAGACCATTTTGAGTTGTTTAATTCCATTCTCAAGTCATCACACATGCTAGTGGGGACCACCACTTCTCCACAATAATAAATAATCTCATCATCATATATGGACCAATCAATAGGGTTCCCAGAACCACATATAGTATCCTTCATCAATAGGATATAATAATATAACTACTGGATGTCCTTCAATTTTTTACAAAGTGAAGATGTTACAAACAACAGAGCCCAATCCATGCTTCTTTGGTGACACTAATCATCTTAGTTTATATATCCTAATAGTCTCATTATCATCCAAAAAAATAGAACACCTAGAAAAAATGTGACTATGGTTTCTTTCTCAAATATTCTTCCATGACATTTCCTTTCTTTAGAGTGTAATGTAGATCAATATCCAATTATTGATAGTCCTCGCCACACCTCCTCTACCTAGGATTTTGGTATTACAAGAAGAAGATATATTTCAAACATTTATGTTTTTTTTGGACCACAATCCAATCCCTGGGAGATATTCTCACCAATATATATTAGTGTACACCACCATAGAAAGATCCAAATTAGGAGTCGAATAGTTTATCTCATACAATATCAACTCCCTTGACCCATAAGAAACTATTCTCCCATCTTATATAAGTACCACCATAAGAAGATATTTTATTCATCTTAATATTTGTTTTACTCCATAGTAGGGACTGTTAAGGTATTTATCAATGTAGATGTTATCATTTTCTTCACTTACTGAAAATCTATATCATATTCCTCGAACTAGATGAATGAAAATCCCATTGTGTCTAAGCCTTTTAGTGGTTTCTCTAGGTGAGATACGTTCTAGATGAACTAATTTTATTAAACAACTGTCTCTAGGAATCTATGAATCTAATTTTTTTTACATTTTCTAAGAAATATCAGAATGAACCTTATAGGGATCCAACGAAACTATAGTCTTAGATATGACTTCGACTATGGAATGAATTTGATCCGCCCAAAAATTACATTATGAGAATTTGGCATAAAGTTGATGACCTCGAAACATGATTTATAATATATCTAGATTCCCTGTATTTTCATAAATTGAATTTCCATATACCATGACTTCTTTAATGAAAACCATAAAAAGGAGACTACATAAAGGTGAAATAAACTCTTCGTTATTTCAATAATGTCCATCAGTGCATTGTTTATCACAAATGAGATCACATAGTATTCATTAAGTTCATATATACTCCTAATGTCCATAAGTTTAAAATCATATGGTTTCGCCATCAACTAAAGGAACCTAAAATGAAGATCAATATTCAATAAGACACGGGTCCCATTTAACTAATGGAATATGTCATAGATTTGGGGGGAGAGGGTACTAGTTCTTAACCATATCCTAGTTAATCCCATAATAATTCACACATAACCTAAATATATGCCATCCTTATTGGGGAAAAGAAATGGAGAATGAAAAGGGGAACAGATTAGTCTAATAAACCAATTATATCTACATTCATTAACTAGTATTTCAATTCATAGATCCCTTCCAGCACTATTCTATACATATGAATAGAAATATTATTCATACCTAGAGAAAACTCGATCATAAACATGATCCTTGTAAACACCTTGACCCCAGTAAATGAGATTTGTTAGTTACTTTAATACATTGGAATAAGATACATTTGAGGGAATCCCAACAGACTAAATAGTTCAGTAGTCTTTTTAAACTAGATACATACATGAATTTCAATCACATTTGATAAAATGAAATACAATATAGTGAAGTTTTACATTCCACATCCTTGAACTAATTAGAAGATTCCTTCTTCACATCCTAGGAAATGGAAACAAAATAATGGTAATCTTAAAAGATTAGTATGAGTTACATGAAGTGATAGTAAATAAGGAATAAACCACATGGAATAGTAAATAACTAATTACAATTTCCATTTAATCAATAACTTCACTATCATAAATAGATAATGCATAATAAATTTTGAAAGGTAAATCATTGACCACACATTCAATTTTATCAATAACATGAGAATGAAATTCATCGAAATATAATAGAAACACAATATATATATATATATAATAAATAAATTCTTAATAAAGTAAATTGATTAATTATTAGACTTCTTGATATCAAGAATCATGATATCTCTATTGTCAATACCATTCATAATACAGTTTATAACTATGTTTAGAAATCCATTTATTACTAGCTTACTTATTTATCTCATGAGACTATTATATGCATCAACGGGTGAATAATTATGGTTCCCAATTATAACTACATGTCTAAATCATTATCCATATAATAAATAATTTATTTTATTCCGGAATCATTACGTATTCCAGGAAAAATTCATTTTGAGTAAAGAATGCAGATAAATCAATATTTCCACAATAAATTAAATTTATTTAAATGTAAAAGTATTATATACTAATGGTATATGGTTTTTAAAAAAATAATATCCATAACAAAAATAATTTGGATATTTAAGATAAATGTATTTTCATGTGAAAACGATCACAAGAATGTTTTTGTGTCAAGAGAAAGTTAATCATCACAAAATTAAACAAGAAACGAGAGGTGACCATCGATTCATCGGGAATATATATTTTTTCAATAAAATCTTAAATAAATAGTGATTCTATTCAAATAAATCAAATTAGATTTATATAAATCATAGGAAAGTGAATAAGTGAATGCGAACAAATATGAGACAATAAAAATAAAATTTAAGTGAAATCCCTTACAATGATCATACTTTTGAAGTAATGATTAATCATTAAACTAATTAAGTGTATAAAGTAAAAATAAAATAAAACAATTATAAATAAAACATAAAATAATAAAAATAAATTACACACATATTTTTTCAATATCAATGATCGCGGAGAAATAATATAACCTAATGAAATGAAATTGAGTAATAATGTTCTTTTCAACGTGGTAACATTCATGTCAATTCCCTGTGAATGAAATAACTCAAATTGAAACTTAAATTACCATTAAATATGAATTATTATTTATATTACATGATAAGTGGTTAGTATGTAAATCAGATAAATGAAATTAGTTTCCAAACTGTAAAATATCTCTCAATTAAGTTAAATTGAGAAGAAGTCCCTTACCTATGGTTCAACGTACTTTGTATGTGTCTGAATATCATATTTAATAAATATTTTATTATTATAAAGACATTATAGAACCATATTAATATATATCATACCACGTAGGATTTACTTATTATATTTTATAATCTATTTATTAAAAATTCTTTATTAAAATCACTTTTTCATGTGATGCCTGCTTCGTTTTATATGTTTTGGGTTGGTAATTTTTTTCCTTTTACTTTCGTCATATTTCTATCATCTCTAGAATTTTATCCATGATATAAATATCATATACATTGATTATCAAATTATTTTCATAAATATATAAAATTTAAATATGGAAAATGGATTGCACTCTTCAGGGAGATGGTTGGTCGTATGTATGCTTGAATGTTGTTTCCATTTTCTCAACAGAATGAATGAAATGAAAATAAATGTTAATTAAATTTTTTAAAATAATTAATCTTTGTATAACATGTATATTAATCAATTCACTACTTATCACAATCTATGCAATGATAAAATAAAAATCATTTCACATGGATTGGTTGATATGATAGGCCATAAGTATGCACCAGTGACATTATTGTTTTCTAATGGAATGGAAGTTAAGAAGTTATAAGTAATATTATATATAAATAAGTATGTTTACACCATAAATATAACATTTAAATTTTAATTTTCACCTTACTACCTTCCATTTAATGTTTATGTGAAAAATGAATCGCATATCTTTATGAAGCAGTCTTCCTCCATATATACGAGGGACATTGTTATATCCCACAAATAATGAAAATTAAGATGGTATACGTGATATAATAATTACATGATTATAATAATGTCTTAAATAACTTAAAAATATGTTAATTCCTTATTTATATACAATCATGAAGGATGGTGATGGAAAAGGAACTATATTGGTTCGTGAGGCGGTAGTCCTCCGTACACATGATCAACAGTTTCGTTTTCAACTTGATGGAAGGGGAGATAAATGAAGAATACTATATTATCCTAATAACATCTTAGTATATAGTATATACTGGTATTATTATATTATCATGATTTAATATTATTTTATTGATTTAGATAAATAAATAGAATAAAAACACTCATTTAATAATGTTAACACATATTTATTGAATCTTTTTTAATATTTCACCCAAATCCATCATAGGTTGGACTTCTGATCAAATAAATTCTTATATTTTGTTTTTAGAGGAGTGAGGATGGTATTTGGGAATTTTTTGGATGATCCAAAGTTTATTTATGTGTGAAGGGTAGAGGATAGTGGGTGTCCTTTTTTAAGTAGAGAGATGACACACATGAAATTTTTCAAAATAGTAAATTATATTCCCATTTTCACAAACAAAATGTTAGGAACCAGACATAATCATAACTTATTCAAGTGTTTATTTAACTAGAAGTCACATTTGATAATCGTTTTAGTTTATAGTTTTATAGAATTAGAAAAAACCCTTAAAAATTAAAACCATACATTTCATGTGAACACTTATACTCAATATCCATTTTTACACCAAAGAAAAAACTTTTAAATTAAAACATGATTTCTTTCCAAGATACATCTTTAATACTTTCATCACGAAATCCACTTTTTACTTAAATATATTAAAAACAATGATAAAATTTTAAAACGTGGTAAAATTACAAAAAATCTCAGTAAGGTATATAAAATAAGTAGAGAGACCGTTATTCTATGAATAATTCAAATCCATGAAAACATTTTCAAATAATCATACATTTGAGACATAAAACATAAACACTTATCTTACCTATTGAAATCATAATATTAATATATAACTCCATATAAATAAAAAATGATAAAGGTAACTTGTGGAAGCCATAACATTTATAAATTGTATAATTCATGGAAACATAGGGGGTAACCTTCATGGTTACGTTTGGAAATACGCATCGTGGTATATTCCTTAAATCTCTTAGGGGAAACCCTACAGTTTAACATTCTCTCATTTCCAAACTCCTTGGATAGATATCATGGGATCACCTACCCACTGTTATCAAGGAACAACCTAAATTAATAACCTATTCCTAAGTACCATAACATAATCATAACATATAAACTAGTATAATGAAAAAAATAACACTTCTACTTTGAAATCACACTTCATTTTTACAAAGTATGGCACTCATAAATGAAAAAATATATTTAAAAATAAAATATTAATCCTTTCAAGTAAACATATAAATATTAAAAAGAAATAAAATTGAAAACATTGGTTCATGATGTATATTTAAAAAAACAATCCAAGTTACTAAAATAATCAATCCTTTCTTAAAAAACACTTAAAACATTTGAAAAGAAGAATATTGAATCAAAGTGTCCCATACTACTTTGAAACATTTGAAAGAAATTAACATTTTAAAACATTAATTTCCATCCAAATTAATAATTAATCCCATTGTGAAAACATGGATATTAATGAGAAATATCTAAAAGAATAATTCTTTATAACAAGTAAAATGATGTTTTAATTAAATATTCAATTACCTTTGAGTCTGAATCCTCACATACAATATTTATCATCCTAAATAATACACTTTGGTTAATTATTTACTTTATTTAGATCTTTTTAAGGTCTTAAATTCCTTTTATATCCCTTATTATCATGTTATAACAATTACTTAATTATTTAAGTTCATGTCGGACATTTTGATATTATTCGGTATTTGAGTCCAAGATGACTTTGATATCAGGTCTATAGTCCAAATGGTCATAATACATCATATAAAAATAATATTTATGAAATAATAATAAATTTTATACATCAATTGTAATTTTAAATCAAACCATTAATTATGGTTATGAAAAATCAACAACATTACAATCATGGAGATGGTAAGTCGTATATACGCATGAGTAATGTTTCCATTTTTTCATGATCATTTTGGAAAGAAGTTTAGTATTATTTTACACTACCAGAATGATAATAATATCATTAATATTATATTAATCATTCATATATACTTATATATGTTATCCAAGTGATCTGGTGATTAAAAACCAATCACATCACTTCACGGATGTTATAGTTTACACGTACACACGAATGACATTATCATTTTTATTTTCACAGAAATTAAGAATGTAATTGATATATTATTCTATTATAATGTTAAATATATTATTAATATCATATATAAACATTAATTCCTTCATTATAACCTGTATTGAGAGATGTTTATGGAAAATTAATTATATTGGTTCGTGGAGGTGATAATTCACATGTAGGCACAAATAATTAATTCATTTCCAATTTGATGGAATTAGAGAAGAATTTAGGTGATTATATTATCATAAAAACATATCAGTATATTGAGGATAATTTATTTAATATCTCATCATTGTTGAAGTAGATTTGAAGGAATATTAAGAAGAAATAAAATACAAACACATAACGAAAAATATAACATTTCATTCGGTCAATCATCTTTGATTAACACCATAACACCTCTAAAAAGGATTTTATACCTAAAATAAGGAATTTCTAATGTGGTGAGGTATTATAGTAAGGGATTTCGGTAGATATTATCTGAACCAAATGGTTTTTTAAGTGTAACTAATAGATAATATTGAGATTGTTTTTATAGAAGAGGTGAGGGGCACCCTTAGAATCTCTTAAAATATTAAAATAATAAAAATTAATTTTCTATTCTAGATAATTAAAAAATTTGATATATCCAATATAATATAAGTATTGTTCTAAATAATCACATATAATAATTTTTGTACATGTAATGATTTTATTTTAAACCTTATCTTTTTTTAACCGTTACTTAGCTATTTTAATTCTTATTGTGATATCATGTAATATTTACATTGATAGTTAATATAATTACTATAACATGAAAAACGACCCATAAATGACTAATTTAAGAAATTATATGTCTTATAAAAATAATTTGTATAAAACTTATATTTTTTAGGATTTTATATCATTTAATAAAATATTATTTATTTTAGAATCTCATAAATGTCAATTTTGACACTATTAAGTAATTAACTTTTATAAAATATCATAACAACTCGATTACTTTGAAAAAACTACATTAACTCTTCCATAATGTTTTATATGAATCCATAAAGTTTTTATATGTAGTAAATTATTTCAAATAATATTTATTGTGAAATTATCAATATCATTTATTTGATTCTCAATTTAATAAATCAATTACTCCATCATCATTATTTCACAATTAAATTAAATTATTTGATTTATAAAAATTATAAATAATTATAATGATGTAGATAAAAATTTTATCTTTAAAATGATAAATTATTGTCTAATTTATCTTCTATATAACACTATATTAAAAATGATTTTCTAAATAAAAATATGAGTGACATTTTTAACTCGTCTTTAAATAAAATATAATAAATATCATATTCTTAACCAAGTGACATAAAAAAGGATAAATTTCGTACTAAGGTGGTATTTGGTTGAAAATAATCCATCAAATGAATGTATAAGAAGTTATAGTGTATTTGTATAAAATTATAATATTATTTTTACCTTTAGTTACCTAATTTACCCTTAACTGTGGTAAATAAAATAATCAAGTTACTAATTACCAAAAATTTAGTTGATCCAATAAAACCAAAATTTTCATACGGATTACAACCGTGTATATCGATTTTTCAAAATTCCATTAATATAAATTTCTAAAATTAATTTAAAATTATTCCCATTGACGGATTGAGTGAACATGTGTTGGGAAAAAATCCCTCAAGGTAACATTGCAGCATTTTTGGGTTGATTGTGTTTGTTGACAAAGAAGGATTCCATGGATGATTGTCGAGTTCCTGAAAATTTGTTGACATTCCATGTTGACAAAGAACGATGACAAAGGAATGAACGATCTGGAGGCGGTACAAAAGAGCAGTACAAGGTGGCGCCGTTTCCCAGTGTTTGCCAAATTTTTGGGGTCCAAAATTTGGAGTTTGGTGAGCATCGCGAAAAGTGGATTTCCATGAAGAGCATAATTTCATATGGAAAAGGCATGAATTTCGCGAAGATAGGATGCATGGTTTGGAAATCGCGAAGACCAGAAGAATGGATGCGGTGATGCTTCGCGATTACGTCACGCTTCGCGAACGGCAGAGGCTGAAGCGCATCGCGGCGGAGACGGGATTTGCGAGAGAGCTTCGCGGAGAAGGCGCGAAGGAATGTTAGGCTTCGCGAGGGAGCTTCGCGGAGAAGGCGCGAGCCGCGAAGGTAAGTTGACGGTGATTCATCGCGACTACGTCAAGCTCCGCGAACGGAAGATTGTCGTGGAGCTTCGCGATTTGGACAAAATTCCGACAGAAACTTTGGAGCTTCGCGATTTGAGATGACGTGGCATTGACTTCGCACCGAAGGGATGAGGGTTGGTGGAATCTCCTATAAATAGAGGCCGACCCCTTCGAACGAAGTAGAGAGAATTTTCAGAGAAAATACTTTTCTCTCGATTTGCGAAGGTGGTTCGCTGAGCCAGTGTGCTTCGCGAAGGGGGTGCTTCGCGGCGGCTATTGTAGGTCCGTGAAACTTGCGAGCTCCGCATTGGCTTACAGAGCTTCGAGAGGGTCATTGCATTGCGACGGCTTGAGCATAGCAAGAGTGCTTCGCGAAGGAGCTTCGCGAGTGAGCTTCACGAAAAGGCAGGAGCTTCGCGAAGGCTTGGTTGAGCTTCGCGAAATTGGGAGCCTTGAATTGTAGGGTGCTTTGCGAAGGTACTTTCCAAAAGTAGTTGCCCAGTGGTCAGAGGAAAAGTGATATTCATCAGTGGATGAAAGTTATACTTTAACAGAGCATCTATCTACAGTTAAGGATGCATTACTTCATGCAAATGAAGAGACCTACAGGTCTATAAACTGTGAGTGGATTCCCTTCACAGAGCAGTGAGCTTAGGAAGAGGAAGAAGGTGATCCTCTCCACCGGCAGTGAGCCATAGAGAGAGAAGCAGGGAGTGACCCTTGGGAAAGCAGTGAGCTGACCCTAAACCTTGTATAGGCAGTGAGCCTGGGCATAGAAGTGATTTAGCCCGAACATTGTAATCCACAGCTAGTGAAGTCTAGTAGAATTTGGTACGAACTGACAACTTGTCGGCGTATGCTCCTTAGACGTATCCCTTAGCGGTGAACCAAGTAAAAATCTCTGTGTCTGCCTGCTTACTTCCCTGCATTGCATTCAAAGCATCATCATCAGGTAAAGGAGACAAGTGATCATAGTAACCACACAAGTGCAAACAAAGTGACCCTTGTAACAAAGAGGCCAAGATCCAGTGGGGCAGGAAGAACTTTGAAAAAGAATATCCATACCCTGATTCACCCCCCCTCTCAGGGTATATAGGCCCCTATTGGCCCTAACAATTGGTATCAGAGGGATAGGTTTCCTTTATTAGATTTGTTTGCTCTGACTTGGTGTAGTCGATCTGTGTGTTTAAAGAATTAGTCTGCTCTTATCTCGTGAGCCATGGAAAAGGGAAAAACATCAAAGAAGAATCAGAAGTCAGGTGGTATTCCTCAGTGTGGAAGTGTGTATGGAAAATGTGTGATTCAGTTAAATGAATCAAACCGCTTGGTGAAGGAAGGCTTGGATGAATCTGATAGGGAAAAGATTGATTTACTCAATCAAGATGTTGGAATAATTGAAGTACATGATCATCAAAGTAATGCCGGAACAACTGATGATGATGAAGTTTCAAGAAGGAGGCCACCAGTAGATGTTGTCAACATGACAAAGGAAGTGGACCCGAAGTTGGATTAAGATGTCAAATCCAACGATATCCGGATAAAGGTATTGGAGATTGTGGTCAACAAGATAAGAGGCTTAAATAAAAGGCTTATTGACATAGTTACTGACCTAACAGAGAAGAATGCTTCTCATGCCAATGAACTACAAAAGATGGCTAAAATGAAAGGAAAACAAATGGCTGATGATTATGAAGAGAATCAAAATTCAGATGAAGTACAGAATCTGAAAGTTAGAAATGATGATCTAGCAGCACAGTTGTCTGAAGAAGTTCAGAAGAATCGAAGCCTACAACAAGAGAATGAATCTTTCTCTAAATCTGTTTCTGAGGAAAAATTAAAAGTAGTGAAGCAAAGTGAAATGGTGGAAAAGCTCACACAGGAACTAGAAGATGAGGTGAGTAATGGGAAGCCTCTCAAGAAAGAACTGGATGTCCAACTCGAATCAAGGGAGACAGAGATTAAAAAGTTGGAAGAGGATCTAGAATTAGTAAAGAAGGATGTGGAGAAATTCAATGCTAAAGGAATGCCGAAAATGAAGGATGCCTTACACTTGCTATTTGATCATCCTTCGACAAGTGATGATAAAATGAAGAATAAGTATGCTATTTCTGAAGATAAATGACAGAATATTTTCTCAGCTCAAAGACCACCATGTTTCAGAAAAGCTGGTATTGGATTTGTTGAAACCCCTCCTGTGCATGATAGAAAGAGAGCCGTGAACAGTTCTAGAAATGGAAAAGATCCTGCAGGTGCTGGAGATAGGCCCAAAAGGAAAATTACAAAAAGAAGTGATGACATGTGTTATTTATGTGGGATTCACGGCCACACATCAAGCTTCTATTCAGAGGCTCTGGAATACATTTTCAGATGTGAAAACGGAGACATTGCTAAATCTGAGAATAAGAAGAAGCATAATGATAAATCAGAGAGAAGAGTTTCTCAGAGGAGAAAATTCATCAGATGCTATTACTGTGGAAGGATGGGACACATCATGAGTATGTGTCAGGAAGTTCAGAAGATCGATGCCAGGAGAATAAAACTAGTTGCACCAACATCTCAGCAGAGAAGTGATGAAATGAGGTATGACTTTAATAGAAAATGTTTCATATGTTCTGATCATGGGCATCTGTCCAGAGAGTGTAGCAAGAAGAAAGAAGGAAAGGAAAAGGATCCCAAAAAGAGATTACCAACTCCAGTGGTACATAATGATAAATTAAGCACTGGGAGAAAAGGTGGCAAGGTGAAAAATAGGCTTAGAGCCTCAGGGGAATCACATGGAGCTGAACGAAAGGTATATCAATCACCTTCTCTGTCGTACTCACAACCGCTCTCAAGGAGAGAATGTGAACAAACCTGGAAGATTAAGGGGAGATCTACTCCAGCTGTGATGAGGAATATTGAATGTTCAATAGAGGACTCACCACCAGCGAAAAAGAGTGTGGTGACTCAGACCGCTGATAAAATAAAGATGAAGGAAGAATGCATCGAGAAATCCACATTTCGTGTTTCTCAGCGAGAAGTGAAGGAAAGAGGAAGACCCCTAAGATGGGAGAAGAAGAAAGGGAAGATGCCAAATAGAGAGGTTCCTGATCAGATAAATAATCAAGGAAAATGGAATTTTGGTAGAACCTCAAAGAAGGAAATGTGTACTAGCGAGTTTATACCCCAAGCGGTGAGAAAGGCCGAGCCTACCAAATCTACATATTAGAAAATGGCTCAGAATGTAGGCAATGAATGCCTAGTCATATGGCCAGAACAGTTGAAGTTCATTAGGCAGTTGGAGGAAGCAAGAAAGGAGTGTGATGCCCTCCAAGAAAGAATCAAAGGTTTGACCCATCAGGATCAACCGAAATCCTCATCTTGAGGAGTCTAGAAGAAACCCCCTCTCCCTATGTATATAAATGCTATTAACTGATGATTCATGTGTTTCAGGTTTTAGGGAGATACAGTCCATGGGGAAGTGACATCTAAGGATGCGAAGTGGAAAAGTGAAATGCTCTAGAGTTTTGATTGACTCAAATTAGGTATCAAAGATGATGATAAAAGGGAGCAGAAGAGCACAACAGGAAGTGATTGTGTTATTGACTTTGTCTCTTTTTTCCTACACCGAGTTCCAACTCAGTAGACTTAGAGATTTTGTCAATGGCTCAATGATGAGTGCTAGATTAGTATAAATGTTGCACGTGGAGAAGAATGGTTATGGGTCTCTACCGTTTGGCCTAACAGATAGAAGTGTTGTGTAACACAGGGGGAGCATTCAACAACAAAATCAGATGCCAGATCCATCAAGGAAATAATTGGATGACCCAGCTCAAGAGTTGTCTATCGAGAGAAGACATACTATGAGAAAATCAGTAGTGATAAAGAATTTCATGCTTATTTATTTTGATCTAACATTGTGGTATTAGCTGACTATTTTCAGGATACCAAGAAGCTGCGAGAAGAAGTTGAAAGGAATGATTTCATTGAACAATGAAATATAGAAAAGTAGCTGAAAGAAATGAAGCCCCTGGAAAAAGAGTCAGTGAACAATTTCCTGACGAAAGTATTGAGGAAGAAAGCAACACAGGGGGAGAAGAAGTGGCTCAGGGTGACTCAGAAGAAGATACTGATGATGAGTACAAGTAAAATCCTTATCTGCACAAAAGACAAAGAATCAAGCTGAAATTGACAGGCATAATATCATCAGTGATCAGTGTACTCCAGTTCAGACAAGAAGAATGAAATCACTGCAGCAGACATCACTAATATCATAGGTTGAGTCGAAATGCTTTGCTGATGCAGCTGAAGATGAAAACTGGGATCATGCCATGAATGAAGAGCTAAATCAGACTGAGAAGAATCCGACGTGGGAGATTGTTTCGAGGCCAGCAGACAAGAATGTCATCGGGACTAAATGGGTCTATCGCAACAAGATGAATGAATATGGCACAGTGATTCGGAACAAAGCACGACTAGTGTGCAAGGGATACTCCCAGATAGAGGGAATAGATGTTGATGAGACATTTGCACCGGTTGCAAGGCTGGAGACAATCAGATTATTTTTGGCCATAGCAGTGCAAAGAAAGTTCAAAGTGTTCCAGATGAATGTCAATGATTGGAGAGCTAACGTTTTTCCTTGGTCTACAGGTGACACAAGAAAAGAATGGAACTTTCATTTCTCAATCCAAATATGCCAAGGAGGTTCTAAGAAGGTATGGAATGGATAATTCCAAGGAAATGAAGACTCCGGTTGCTACCCGGATGAAATTATCAAAAGATGAGGATGGAAAGGCAGTTAATATCACAGAATACAGGCAAATCATTGGAAGTCTTTTGTACTTAACTGCGACAAGGCCTGATATTGTTTTCGCCACATGACAAGCAGCGAGATATCAGAGTAATCCCAAGGAAAGTCACATGCTTGTAGTGAAAAGAATACTTTGGTATATCAAGGGCACGGTGGACTTCGGCTTGACATACAACGACAAATCTCAGATAGAGTTATTGGGATATACTGATGCAGACTGGGCCGGTTCAGCAGATGATAGAAAATCAACGTCAGGTGGTGCATTTTATCTTGGCGGACTATGTATTGCTTGGTTAAGCAAGAAGCAGGATTGCATTTCATTAAGCACCGCAGAAGCTGAGTATATTGCGGCCACTCAAGCATGCACACAATTATTGTGGATGAAGCAGCAGCTTGAAGATATGGGAGTTGAAGTGAAGTCTCCGATCGGAATCCAGTGCGACAACTCAAGTGCTATAAATCTCAGCAAAAATCTCGTCCATCACTCTAGGACAAAGCACATTGAGATAAAGTATCATTTTATCAAGGAGAAAGTTGAGCAAGGGATCGTGAAATTGGAGTATGTGCCTACAGAGCTACAGGTTGCAGACATTCTGACAAAGGCCTTACCCAAGGAATCTTTTGAGAGGCAGTGACTGGCTCTGGGAGTTCAGTCGATTCCCCACACTTGAAATAGTGTGGATATGGGACCCCCCTCTCCCCGAGGTATGATGTGTTTTTCCCTACTGTACTGATATGTGTTCTCTACTATGTTACAGACTACAAAGGAGTGACCTTTGGGTTCGTTGAAAAAGGGGGATAAAAGTGTTTGTTAATGGGGGAGAAAATCGAGATTTGATAAGAAAATCGAGATTTGATAAATCATAATTTATACGGGGAGAAGCTGACAGGTGGAGCAGCCAGAAAGGGGGAGCAATGAGAAAGGGGGAGTGTATTTAAATCTGACAATGCTAGATGTGATCGACCAAAGCATAGAAATCATGACAGCTGAGGATCGTGATAAAAGCAGAACAATGGTGTTGGAATGGTGTGAGACGGTGTCCAACTATCAACAATTGGTATCAACTTAAGAATTCACCAATTGGTATCAGTGTGGTTCAACAACTGGTTTTTTTCCAGAATTGGTATCAGGGTGGAATCGACAATTGGGGTCTGACATGAAGTGATTCATTGATGAACTTTTCATACTACTCTTGTTTCTCACGCCGAGCATTGCTCATGTGGGCTTAGAGTACGTGTTAAGTGAATCCATGAACGCTATCATAATCGCAAGAGGATAATGGTGGTAGCAGCTGGAAGAAGACTCAGTGAGGTATCAATGTGCAGAAAATCATCCTGAGCAGAGTTGTGAAGAGTTGTCAACAAACCCAAAGGGGGAGATTGTTGGGCAAAAATCTCTCAAGGTAACATTGCAGCATTTTTGGGTTGATTGTGTTTGTTGACAAATCAGGATTCCATGGATAATTGTCGAGTTCCCGAAAAGTTTTTGACATTCCATGTTGACAAAGAATGATGACAAAGGAATGGACGAACTGGAGGTGGTACAAAAGAGCAGTACAAGGTGGCGCCGTTTCCCAGTGTTTGCCAAATTTTTGGGGTCCAAAATTTGGAGTTTGGTGAGCATCGCGAAAAGTGGATTTCCATGAAGAGCATAATTTCATATGGCAAAGGCATGAATTTCGCGAAGATAGGATACATGGTTTGGAAATCGCGAAGACCAGAACAATGGAGGCGGTGATGCTTCACGATTACGTCAAGCTTCGCGAACGGCAGAGGCTGAAGCGCATCGCGGCGGAGACGGGCTTTGCGAGAGAGATTCGCGGCGAAGGCGTGAAGGAATGTTGGGCTTCGCGAGGGAGCTTCGCGGCGAAGGCGCGAGCCACGAAGGTATGTTTACGGTGATTCATCGCGACTACGTCAAGCTCCATGAACGGAAGATTGCTGTGGAGCTTCGCGATTTGGACAGTATTCTGACAGAAACTTTGGAGCTTCGCGATTTGAGATGACATGGCGTTGACTTCGCGCAGAAGGGATGAGGGTCGGTGGAATCGCCTATAAATAGAGGCCGACCCCTTCGAACGAAGTAGAGAGAATTTTCATAGAAAATACTTTGCTCTCGATTTGCGAAGGTGGTTCGCGGAGCCAGTGTGCTTCACGAAGGAGGTGCTTCGCGGCGGCTATTGTAGCTCCGCGAAACCTGCGAGCTCCGCGTTGGCTTACAGAGCTTCGCGAGGGTCGTTTCTTTGTGACGGCTTGAGCATCGCGAGAGTGCTTCGCGAAGGAGCTTCGCGAGTGAGCTTCACGAAAAGGCAGGAGCTTCGCGAAGGCTTGGGTGAGCTTCGCGAAATTGGGAGCCTCGCATTGTAGGGTGCTTTGCGAAGGTAATTTCCAAAAGTAGTTGGCCAGTGGTCAGAGGAAAAGTGATATTCATCAGTGGATGAAAGTTAGACTTTAACAGAGCATCTATCTACAGTTAAGGATGCATTACTTCATGAAAATGAAGAGACCTACAGGTCTATAAACTGTGAGTGGATTCCCGTCACAGAGCAGTGAGATTAGGAAGAGGAAGAAGGTGATCCTCTCCACCGGCAGTGATCCATAGAGAGAGAAGCAGGGAGTGACCCTTGGGAAAGCAGTGAGCTGACCCTAAACCTTGTATAGGCAGTGAGCCTGGGCATAGAAGTGATCTAGCCCGAACATTGTAATCCATAGCTAGTGAAGTCTAGTGGAATTTGGTACGAACTGGCAACTTGTCGGCGTATGCTCCTTGGACGTAGCCCTTAGCGGTGAAGCAAGTAAAAATCTCTGTGTCTGCCTGCTTACTTCCCTGCATTGCATTCAAAGCATCATCATCTGGTAAAGGAGACAAGTGATCATAGTAACCACACATGTGCAAACAAAGTGACCCTTGTATCAAAGAGGTCAAGATCCAGTGGGGCAGGAAGAACTTTGAAAAAGAATATCCATACCCTGATTCACCCCCCCTCTCAGGATATATAGGCCCCTATTGGCCCTAACAACATGTTTTTGAACTATAAACACTCAAAAGTTCAAAAAAAATTATATCAAATTTTAATTTCAAGATGATTCTAATCAACTAAATTGGATTACATGATAAAAAAATGAATCTAATTTTACTTTAAACCCAATTAAGATTACAGTAAAATAAAAGATATAAAATAGATGAAAAATAATTTTTGAATTAAAATATTATATTTTTAACTATTCATTAAAATATTATATTTATAAAAAAAATACCAAAAAATCAACCAATGTAAATTTTGATACTCCGTTTATAAATAAAAAGTTAATTTTTTCACACAAAATATATAAAAGTGTCAAAAACTATATGTAAAATGGGTTCAATATCAAAAGGCATTAAAACTGCTTTTTTGAAAAATACTCCTTTTTATTCATAAAATTGAATGTATTCTAATATAATTTCTATAAAACATATAAGATGAATTTAAACATTATATTTACTTATATTTTATTAATATAATACAAAAATTGTGATTTGATTGTTTTATGAATGCAATTATTCACAATTGAATAGTTTTACATAAAAACACATCCTTTATATTCAATTGGTTTATATTTTTATTTCTAATTAATTTGGTAACAGATGAATAATTATGTAAAAATGTGTAAACCCTATTTTTATAATATAGTTAATATAATTTATTACCACTAATTCAATTGTTTGGGTAAAATAGTATCATTAAAATAATAATATTTAGTCGTTCACTTAAGCTCGATGCAAGTATGCTACTGAGCATGGTGTTTCCTTTTAAAAACCTGAGAGGTTACATTATCCCCATATTTATAAATTGAGTCCTCAAATTTTTAAATAGGGATCGAAAAATAAGGGTTTGATGTTTCAAAATTCTTTTTTTAATCCCACATTTGAAAAAGGATTAATAAAACCTTCACATTAAAATAAAGTAAGGGAAATATGATGGTCGCCTAAGATAACAACTACTAGGTTTCCATGTAAGGAAACCTCTACATGTAATATAAAACTAACTATCATAGAATAATAGATAGTGGTATTGAAATTGATCATGGAATATTAACCATTATAATATCATAAATATTTGATGGGTCGAAAGTCCTTTGATAAACATTAGTAGATAATGTTATTGATTGAAGATAAATTTCATATAGTAAAGAAATTATTTTACTATTTGAACTAAGAACCTAAAGAAATACACATAGTTTAAAAGTATAGCTTAATCCATTAACCAAATTCCCCCAAAAAACTCATAATTTCTCCAAATTATGAGTATTCAAGATGAATTTTTAATACCTGAATCACTAGAATCAACTTCTATAGAATCACATAATCCAAAAAAATATTAATTATATATTTCTCAAATATTGAAACATTAACTGAAAAAAATAGATAGGAAAAATAAGATAATTCCCCAAAAAGGAATAAACCATTAAAGGAAGATAGACTAATTGTAATATCCAAATTAAATAGTAATACCCAATTATTAATATAAAGCATTCTAAAAATAATTATCTATAAAAATTTCTAAAATATATTTTAGACTATGATTAAAACCCAAAACTGGCTAGATCACATAATATTGCTAGATAAATTAATCACATCCATAAATAACTTGATTCTATATAAGTACACCATATAAATATAGGTTTCTTCAATGTTTAAAGATACATTTATTCCTTTTATAAAATACCATGATATTATATTTACCTTGATCATATATGGTTCCCAATGTAATGAACGTCTTCCGAAACAACATAAATTACTTAATCACCAAATCATTTCCTAATCCATAGGATATCGATTTGAAAAAAAAGGGTTCTGAAAATTAACTTATTCTTATTCCATTAACACTTTTGACTAAAATTAATATTTCATACTAACCTGGGAATTCATGTAGGCCTAGGGTAGGTGATTCACCCTTGTCACCATATGGTCATGAGTTCATTTCTCGCAACCTTGTCCAACATGATGGGTTTTCAAAAATCATGTGAGTTTTCCTTTTTCTAAAACTATATAATTCATATAACACTCCAAAAAATATGATAAAGTCCTAAAAAATAACCACAACATGTTTTAACCTCAATTTTTATCACATACCTTTCATTTTTCATCCAAAACATAATAACACTTAATTACATAAAAAATGTCTCTAAAAATACATATAATCACATTATAATTTAATCACTTAAATCCTCAAAAGGATTTTTTGAGACACTGAAATCATAATAAACATATAAATTATAATTTCATGGTGATATCTCTAACTCTCAATAAAATAACTTAATCTCCAAAGTTGTCTAAACCATCAAATTATTCCAACTATAAGGATACAACCTGAAACAAAACTAATTCAAGAATTTTTTAATTAGAATTCTCATTCAAGGATCTTTTCATTTTATAGTTTTAGATAATTAGGAAAAAAACTTAAAAACTAGAAGCATTCATTACATTTGAAAACACATATACTCATTATCCATTTTTTTCAACCAAAGGACACGCTTTCAAATTAAAACATGACTTCTTTCCAAGACACATCTTCAATACATTCATCTTGTAATCCTCTTTGTCCATAACAATATGAAGACATGTGACAGAAATTTTAAAACACGGTATGATAAAAAATAGCTCAGTAAGTTACATAAAAAAAGTAAATAAACGATTAGTTTGTGAATACTTTAGACCTATGAAAACATCTTCGAAAAATTATACTTTTCACACAGACAACATAAACACTTTATCTTACCTCTTGAAATGATAAGATTACAATAAAACTCCATAGAAATAATAAATAATAAAGTTATATTATAGAATCCATAACATTATTACATTATATCTTTCATGTCTATATAGGGAGTAACCTTCATGGATATATTTTGGAATACCCATCACGATATATTCCTTAATTCTCTAAGGAGAAACCACACAGTTTAACTCTATTTCACTATCAAATTCATTGGAGAGATATCACAGGTTCACCATACCTTGGTTTATCATGTAACCACCCTTATTCATAAACTATTACAAAGTATCATAACATAATTATAACACATAAACAGTTATAAATAAAAAATAACAATTCAACTTTGAAATCACATTTCATTTTTACAAAATCGTGCACTTATAAATGAAAAATATAATATTTGAAAATAAAATGGTAAAATTTTAAAGTAATAATAAAAAAATTAAATTTACATAAATGGGAGAATTTTTTTTCATGATGTATATGTTAAATAACATTCCACGTAATTGAAATAATCAAACAATTTTTAAAACAAAATTAAAACATTTAAAAAGAATAATTTTGAATCAAAGTGTCCCGTAAAAAATTTAAATATTTTAAAGGAATTAGAATTTTAAAAAATTCATGTATATAAAAATGAATCATTAAAACCATTTTTAAAACATGGAAATTAATTGGAAATAATTAGAAGAATAAATCTTTAACACATTTTAAATGATGATTTAGTTAAAGAGTCCCTTACCATTGAGTCGGAATCGTCATGTACAATATTTATCTTCTTGAATAATAAAATTTAGATAATTATTTACTTTATTTATAACATTTTTATGGTTTATTATTCCTTTTATATCCCTTATTATAATTTTATAACAATTACTTAATTATTTAAGTTAATGTGAGACGTTTTGACATTAATCGGTACATCAGTCAAAAATGAATTTGATATGATTTCTATAGTCCAAATAGTCAATAATCAATCTTTTGAAGAATAATATTAATGAAATAATAATAAAATTTATACATCAATTATTATTTTATGTCCAAAAATTAATTATGGTTTTGAAAAATGAACCATGTTACAATCATGGAGACGGTAAGTTGTACATAAGCATGAGTAATGTTTCTATTTTTCAATGATAGTTTTGGAGAGAAGGTAAGTTTTATTTTATCTTTAAAAAAGTATAACAATATCATTAATATCATATTAATCATTTAAATATACTTATATATTTTATCCAAGTGATGTGGTGATTAAAAAAGATTCGCATCGCTTTGTGGAGGTGATAGTTCACACCTCACAAGAATGATGTTATCATTTTTATGTGCATGGAATGTAAGAACTTAATTGATATATTATTATCATATAATGGTAAATATTTCATTATTTTCACATATGGACATTAATTAAATCATTATAACTGGTCCTGAGATATTATTATGGAAAAAGAAATATATCGGTTCATGGAGGTGATAATTCACATTTAGGCACAAATGATTAATTCATTTCCAATTTGATGGAATTAGATATAGATTTAGGTTATTCTATTAACATAAACATATATCATTATATTTACAATACTTCAGTTATTATCTCATCATGGTTGATGGATATTTAAAGGAATATTAAGAAGAAATAAAATAGAAAAACTTAATTAAAAATGTCAACTTTCCTCTGTTCGATCACCTTTGATTAACAACTCAACACCTCTAAGGAGGGTTTTATTCCAAAATTAAGGCCCTTATAATGTGGTTCAATATTCTAATATTTTTTTGGGTATATATTTTCTAAACTAAATGGTTTTGTAATTGTAAATAATTGAGAATAATGGGTGCCTTTTTATAAGGGAGGTGAGGTGAACCCTTGAAAAATATCAAAATATTAAATTAGTTAATATTAATTTTATTTTATAAATGGATAAAAATTATGATATATATAATATAAGTCAATAATGGTTCTAAATTAGACCATCCAATAATTTTTAGACATTTATTGATTTTATTTTAAACATTATGTTTTTTATTAACCCTTATTTAACCTTTTTAATTTTAACTGTGATGTCATGTAATAGTTATTTAAGGGTTAATATAATTACTATAAGATGCCCAACGTCACATATTTGAGTAATTTAAAAAATCCAATTACTTATACCAAAATTTTTTCTTGAATCTTGTAATTTTTTGAATTTTATTTCATTTTATAAATATTATTTAATTTAAATTCCCATAAATGTAAATTTTGACATTATTTAATAATTTAATTTTTAAAAATATCATAAAATTTTTATTAGTAAGAAAAAACTATTTTAAATTATCTATAACATGTCATAGTCAAACATATATTTCATTTATTTCATAAAATATTTAATGTAAAATTTATTTTAATATTATTAATATCATTTATTTGATTATTCCTTTAATAAATCAATTACTACATCATCATTATGTCAACATTAAATTTAATTTTTATGGTCTAAAAATTATAAATAAATTATCAATATATTTATAAACATATTAGATTTAAAATTACTATTTATAGTCTATTATGTTTATTATATAACCCTATATTAAGAATTATTTGCTTAATAAAAATATGAGTATGGAATTTTACACTAATCATTAAATAAAATATAATAAATGTCATATTCTTTCCCAAGTAGATTAAAAAGGTTATAATTTTATCCTAAGGTTGTTTCTGGTTGAAACACTCCCATAAAATGAAACTAGAACACGTGTTAGGGTAATTTAATATTATTATAATATTATTTTTACCTTTAATTATCAGATTTACCCTTAACCATGGTAAATAAAATACTAAAGATACTATTAAACGAAAATTAAGTTGATATGATTAGAAAAAAATCATACTGATTATAACTGTGTATGTACATTTTTTAAAATTCAATTTACAAAAGTGGCTAAAACGACTTTAAAATTAATCCCTCTAATGGATCGAGGAAACAGGTTTTTAAAGTAAAAACGTTCCAAAGTTTACAATTTTTTTTACCCATTTTCAATTAAAAACAATTAAAAAGATAATCTAACAATATAAATAAATTATATGAAAAATCAATTGTGAATTAAAATTTGGTATTTCTTACAGTTAATTAAAATAAGATATTTATTAGAAAATACCAAAAAATAAACCAAATTAATTTTAATAATACTAATATAATGGATAATTTTATGTTTCTCAAATTTAATATATCAAAGGGTAAAACTGGAATTAAAATGTGTTCTCTCACAAAAGGCGGAAAAACTGCATTTTTTTAAAAATACTCATTTTTATGCATAAAATAGAATTTATTCTTATATCATGTATAGAAATATATAAGATGAATTTTAAAATTCATCTTTAATTTATATTTCATCAATATAATCCAAAAAGATAGATTTGATTATTTTATAAGCACATTTATTCGCATTTAAGTTGTTTTTTATAAAAAACACATCCCTTATATTAGCTGGTTTTTATTTTCATTTCCAATTAATTTTGTAACCAATGAATTGTTAGGTAAAAATGTTCAAAAAATATTTTCATAATTTAGTTATTAATATAAATTCCTTCCATTATAACATTTTGTGTATAACAGTGACATTAAAATAAAAATATTTATTTATTTACTTAAGCTCGATGTGGTGTATCATGTACGCTACTAAGCTTAGTGTTTCCTTTTAAAAAATCAATATATTACCAAAAACGGAACCATAATTGATCATTACTAAACATTATATCTATATAATGTGGTTTGGAAAATATTTTGGTTATTTTAAGCTTTATCTTCTTAGTTTGACCAACGAAAAACTTGTTTTCACGTTAACCATAGTAATTTACTTTTTCTCTTTTCAAAAGTAATTATTGTAAAAAAATTAAGTTGACCGGATTATATAATATAAATTATTCTTATTAATAATATGTAATAATTTTTTTCAATTCCAATTTACATAATTGTAATAATTTAATTTCAAATTAAACCTGAAAATGTATCCAAATAAAAGTCTTTTCCAAAGAAAAACTTTCAAAATCCTAAAAAATTATATCAAAACTCAATATGAAAATGATTTCAAATAATTGAATTAATTTTATTTTAACTTTATTGAACTAAATTAACCATAAAATAAATTTATAATATAATAAATATTTTTTAAAAATTTAAATGAATATGTGATTTTGATTAATAATTAGACTTTTCACTATTGATCAAAAAATTAATCATTTTTAAAAAAATAAGAAAATTACCAAAATAAAATATTGACATGTTAATGTCATAAATTATGTTTTTTTCAATAAATTCTATTAAAGTGATTAACTTTAATTTGAAATTAACTGCATAATTTTTGACTAAACTTCCTTTTAAAAAAATTCAATCTTTCATAAAACAAATCTTTTTCATCCAAAGGATTCAAATTGTTTTCCTAATCAATAGTAAACAACTTAATTTATTTTAGCCATGATTAAATCATATAATTTTATAATTTTTTTCCAATTCATACATTCTAACATAATGTCTAGGTCATTACGATCACATTTAATGAATAATATTTTAATAGAGTATTTCATTTTTTAAAAATATATTGTTGCGTGGAAAGAAAGATATTGAAGAGACTTAATTTATTTAAAATGAAATATATCATTAATTATCTAAGTGTGGAATTATCCTACTAGAATATTGTTTTGTGCCATATATTCATTAGAAAATGATGTCCCACTTTTAAAATCATAGGGTATTACATTTTATCCACTTAAAAAATTATGCCTTCACAATTACATATTATTTTTCATATGTATACAATTTTTTGAAAACTCACATAATAAAAAATGGATAATAAATACAACTCATTATAAAATAGATTGGGAATTATGAAGGTCATCTATAATAACACATAACTAGTTTTTTATCAGGAAAACATTAGTGTTAAGTAAAGATATTAACATTCAATATTAGTATAAATAATTATGTAGAGTGATATAGATCATTGATTACAATAATATTAATGATTAAGTGATAGGTAATGACAAAAAAAATTTAATCTATCTTGTTTCAAAATACCATTTAATTAATAAAATATAAAGGTAATTGTATAGAATTTTTTTCAAGATCCTTTTTCCCAAATTTGAAGAATTATATTATTTTATTTGAATATTAGTATATATAATTACACTGTGTTATTCAATTTCATTAGAAAAATTTAATCCTTTGTTTTTTGATCGATCAATTTCCAATTCTACTCATACTCTATGAAATGAATATCCAAGAATAAATTTTCTAGTCATAAATCATGAAATTTATCTTTTAACATATTGTAATATCCATTAAATATTGATGAGTCTTTTTTCCTATTTCTTGATATTTTCCAAAATCAATACAGTTATACTAAGTTATCTAATGTGATACATTAATCTATAAACCTCAATAATAACACTATAGGTACATTATTAAAATTTATTAATCAAATCATTTTAGTAAAAAAAATATCAAACTAACTTGGATATCACATAGGATAGTTGTAGGTGAAAAATATTTATCACACATTGGTTGTGTGTTCAAGATCTATGGCCTTTTTTGAATGCGATGAGTTTTAACCTGGTATAAGGGTTTTCTTTTTCCAAAAATATATTTATAGAATTATTATAATTTTTCAGAAAATATGATCAGTATCCTCAAAAGAAAAATTGGTCATCAAATAGATTTCTAATCCCAAGGGTTTTCTATATGACATACTATTTTCTATGAATTTAAATAATATAAATTGACTATTATTTACCTTGAAATCAATGATAATATTGAGATTAAAAGTTATGAATAACTATAATCATATTTCCACCGAATTTAATTTCATTATTACATAAATAACATTTCCTCTAAAATATATAAAAAATCAAAGGGTTGTATTCCAGCAAATATATTCCAAAATATCCTTAATAATATTAATCTCCCATCACATAAAACCTAAATATGTGTATTTATTCCATTAAACATATGAAAAAATGTACTATTATAATTCTTAAAAAAATTAGGTTTATCCAAGGTCATTCAGGCTCATAATTTATTCAAATCCATTATAATGGTTTTTAAAGAAAATGTAAATTATCCAGGGACTATCCCACAGGAGTGTCAAAACATGTTCACTATAAGGCCTAGTTTCATGTTTCATGTAGCGATCAAACCAATATAAATGAAATTTTTTAGAGTAATTACCCATATATACATCTATTCTAGAACCACATACACTTGTAGTATCCATACAGGTATGTATTTATTTGAAAAACCACATTATTTGTTCCTCAAAGAATAATTAGGATGTTCTGATATATTTATCCTCAAAATCAATCATATGTTTAAGTTACCTAATCTATTTTTTCCTAAATCTAGTTCCCAAGGATTATTCTAAACATCATATTATGCCAATTGTAAAGACCCCTAACATAGTAACCCGGGGACTGTGGTTACCTTACTACTATGGAAAATGGTTCAAGAGATTGCATCCCAAAAGAAAGAATAGTTTAATAGTATTTTTAGAAAAGATTCAAACATGAATTTAAATTTAATTTTAAAATATTAAATAAATCATAGTTAAGGTAGACATTATGTATCCTTGAACTCATTCAAATATTCCATCTTCATATTCTGTTCAAAGGAAAAAAATAAGGAACTGATCAGATTTTTTGAAAGAGTTACATAAATTTGGAGATATCATGAATAAATGAACCATAATAAATAAATAATAAACTATGTGGAATGGTAAATAATATATATATCACTCCATTTAATCAATAACATAGATATCAAAATTATAAAAGTCATAATCAACATGTCAAGGTAAATAACTGAGTACAAATGCTTTGTAATCCATAACTTTAGAATGAAATGAATCTAGAGATAATAACATTTGAAAAATATCATGGATAATAATAATAACATAATTCTATATGTAGTAAATTCTTATTTATTGGCCATTATGATCTATGGTATAGTGATTTCTTATCTGTCGAGAGCATTCACAAGATAGTTTAAAATAATGGTTTGAAACCCATTTAATCCCAGCTTACTAATTTTCTTCATGAGACCTATCAACACATTAGAGGGATATATAATTAAAATCCATACCCATAACTTCATTTACAAGGAATTACTATTTATCAAATAATTGATTTAATTTTTAAATCAATATGTTTTATCATCAAATATAAATATTGACCATAGAGTAAAAATATATCAATATTTCCCCAAACAATCAAGTAACATTAAAAGTAGAAAACATAAATAAAAATGGAATGTGGTTTATAAATATTAACTTCTCTAATTCAATTAATGTGGATATTTAAGATAAATGTAGTGTCTAATAAAAAATGATCACAAGTTATTTTTTCAAGATATTGTTAATAGTCCCAAAATTTAAAAAATTGGCAGGTGACCTTCGGTTCATTTAGAATATACGTTTAAAAAATAATGAATAAATAGGTATTCATTTTAAATACATCAATAGGTTATTATTTACATCACATAAAATTTAATTGGTGTATATTGAAAAATATGTCACAATGAAATTTAAATTGAGGGAAAATTCATTACAAGGATTATACCATTTAAGTGAGGATAAATCAATGGATTTATTATGTGTCACTAATGTAAAACCAAATAAAACAATTTTAAATACAATATAAAATAAATAAAATAAATTATACAGGTAATATTATAATATCAATGATAATATATAATTAATATAACCTAATGAAAGGAAATTGAGATATGAAATTCTTTACACCATGGAAACTTTCAAGTTGAATACCCATGGATGAAATAATTAAAATTTAAACTTAAATAACATTAAATTTTAAGGATTAATTATATTATATGAAATAAAGGTAGTATGTACAATATATACAATAAACTAGGTGCATAATAATAAAATACACCTTAATGAAGAATAAATGAGATGAAGTCTCTTTCCTTGGGATCGACTTCCTTTGCATGTGTCCCTACCACCTATATAATAAATATTGGTTTATTATAAATCTATTATATAATAATACCCACATATCTAATACCGTATAATATTTTCATATAGTCTTTTATCATCATATTATTGACAATTCTTGGTTAAAACCACTGTTTTGGGAGATAATTCCTTCATTATATATGTTATTGTTCGGTAATTTTAGTCAATTTACATTGATCATGGTTGAATCATCTATATAATGATAAAAATGATGTAAATATAATATATATTTATTATATATCTATTTATATATTTATTTATAGTAATATATTTAATTCAGAGAGAGAAAATGGATTAAACCTTTGAGGAAGACGGTAGGTCGTACGTACACATGAACATTGTTACCATTATCTCGACTGATTGAATGAAAAAAAATATTAATGTTTATATAATAATAATAATTTCATATATATATCATTTATATTAATCAAACCCATCCTTTTTCTATCCTTCTAAAGATAAAATGAAAAAAAATCACATCCATACGTGGAGGTGGTAGTCCACATGTATGTGCAACCGACGTTAATTTTTTCCAACAGATTGGAAGTTAAGAAGTTATACATTATATTATATATATATATATATTTATTTATTTAGGTCAAATCAATAAAATATTTTAATTTATTTTATCCCGAATACCTTCATATATAGTGTCATTGAAAAACAAATCACATTACATCATGGGGTGGTAGTCCACCGTACACACGTTTGATGTTATTGTGTAGCCCAATGAATGAAAATTATGAAGTTATATGTTATATAAAAATTAAATAATTATAATAATTTTTTAAATGTATTATGTATATGTTCAATATATCATTATATCCATACATTAAGTGTCGGGATGGAAAACGAACTGTATCAGTTCGCAGGGAAGTTGTCCATCGTACACTCAATCGACAATTATATTTCACACTTGATAGAAGTGGAGATAGATATAGGTCATGATATTATCATAATAACATATCATTATATGTTTTATACTTATTTTATTATATTTTCATGATTGAATAATATTTTAAGGTGGGGGAAGAAGAAATAAAATAAAATCCCTTGTTTAAGAACATTATCTCTTATTTAGGGAACTTCATTAGGTTTGCACTAAAATCCTTCTTTGGTAGTCTCTATGATAAAAATAAGTCTTCTAGTATGATGGTAGGGGTGAAATAAAGGTATTTTGTCATTTAATGTCTAAACCAAAAGTTTTTTTAAGTGTGGTGTGGAGAGGATAAGAGTGTAACCTTTTATAAGTGGGGTAGAAGAAAGGCATTATTGTTTTTAAAAGAATAATGTGAACACACATTTATCACATGAAAAAAGTATCCAAAATGGTTAATTTTCAAACCATATGGGTTATAAGGGTTAAATAAATCCATAAAATTGGTCTTGTACATGTTTTATGTCATTCTAACCCTTATATTTTGACTTTAACCCTCAGTAAAGATTTTTTTACCTTAAATAAGGTAATTTTGTTTTACTACTCTCACTATTAATAATGGTAAAAAAAATTTGTTCATATTATATTACATAAATTATTTTGATTCTAAATTTGGAATTTAGTTTGCTAAATTCAATTAAAAAAAGTTACAGATTTCAATTTAAAATTAAACCTGTAAATGCATCAAAAAACATTTTTTCCTTAAAAAAATATCAATAGTTTAAAAAGTTTATACATTAGAATTCAATATGAAATTGATTCCAATGACATAATATGGTAAAATTGAAGTAAAATTGATTTAATTTTACTTTAAAAACAATTTAAAATATAATTTATCATGGTAAATAATATAAATGAAAAAATAATTTTCATAACAATACTTATATTTCACTCTTCATAAAAAATTTCAACTTATCATAAAAATATAAAAAATTCACCCAAATATAATATTGAAAAATATTTTTAAAAAAGATTTTTATTTTTTCAAATGAAATTTTTTAATGTGTTTAATACATTATATATTATGCGATCTAAGCGTGACTAAACCTCCTTTTATAAAAATAAAGTCATTGTGATGACTCGAGACTCACGTTTCCAGATCTGGCACAAAAATATTTTATTTTATTTATTTAATAACTAAAAAATAAAAATTCTTATACAAAAAATAGGTCCTCTTATGGTTTAGGCTTTTGAATAATAGGATAAACCATTACAAAAAAAATTAGAGTTTAAACAAATGATAAATGAAAACATATTTAGAGTGTTTTTATGCTATCTCTTTCTCAAGGCTAAAATCCTTTAGAACATTTGATGAACCTATGTAAATCATTTTATATTTTAATGTGAGCATAAAATTTCTCATTAATGGGTCTTAAAAAACTGAAAATATTTTTTATAAATAATTTTTCAAAATATGGTTAAAATCATTTCTTTTTGTATAAAATAAAAAAATTGATATATAACTTTCCAAAAATATAATTATAGGGTTTTAAAAATATATAACCATTGAAAAAAATCCTAAACCCTAGAAAGTAAATAGTTATTTGAAATACTCATTCATTTAAAAATATAATAACTTCTGAGAATAAATATTTTTATTGAAAACCTATTTCGATTGAAAATAAAATATCTTTTGAAAATGTACTAGGAAATAATTTTTCTTAATAAAATAATTCAATGATTTTTCAAAAAATATATTTCATAGGATTATAAAATAAATTAATATGGACACTTTTATTATTGAAGGATGTTGATGACCTACCAATCTTAGAGGGATGGGTTCACTCCCAAGATCGCAATCATATTTACAAATTCCATGAGCAAAATTTTGTAATAAAACATTTTTAGTTTGATCTTTTATTTTATTTTTAACTGGAGTTCAAAACATTGGAAAACATGACAATGAATACAAAAATATGTATATATATATAAGTTCAAATATATATATATATATATATATATCTATATGAAATCGTTCACAAAATAGGAAGAAACTGAACCACATGGCAATAAAAAAATTAAAATATACATTGATTGTTAGTAACATACATAGTGTGTGGTCATACCTATACATATGTACAATATCCTTAATTTTTAATGAATTTTTTCCCATAAAATAATTGATTTAACATTTCCAATCACCTTTAAGAATTTTTAAAATAACATCATTCTAAAAAAATTATAATTATAATCACAAAATACTATTTTATAAAATAATAAAATTATTTTTCATAGAATAATACAATTTAAAAAAAATAGAATTATTTTAAAATAACTCCACTTCAAAAAAATTGATGTGAATTTTTAATTAATTTATATAAAACAAATTTTATTGGAAAAATGATCGTATCTTTTATAAAATATAGTATCCTTTTAAAATATCTTCCTTCTATAAAATAATATATTTTTTAAAATATAGTAATATATATTTTCTAAAAAATTATAGTCATATTATTTAAAAATAATATATCACCTGATATACAAAGGGGTTTCAAAATATTAACTTTGAAAATACTGGTCCCTTACATGGAAGGGGTTTTGGAAAACAAAAAATTAAAATATTTTAAAACAAATCATCATTACATAAAAATATGTTTTGAAAATAATATATAAGTTATATGATTTTGAAAATATAATATCCCTTAAATAATTACAATAATTAAGAATAATTATTCTAATAATTTGAGAAGATTATATCCCTTACCATATACCTCTAACAAGACTTATCTATAATTTTCCTTTGTTGAAACCATATTGAATCTCCTTCTGTGAAGACTAAACTCACCCACACACTATCTTTGCAACTAGAGAAACTAAAATAATTTTTATGGAGTATGTCAGTGTGTCATTTGGGGCATATCCTAAGTAAATGATCCCTATTTATAATCCCCAAAAGTTTAAAAAATATTTTATTAATTTATTTTTTAAATAATATTTAGAAAGACTTCAAAATACTAGTGAAATTTTCAATGTATTTTTCTTACCAATTATGAAAAATAATATATTTTTTCTTATTAAATTTCTTTATTATTTTCGTGTTTCTTTACCACTATGAAAATTGATACATTTTTTTATTCAATTTTATATTTATTTGGTTTTTTTAATTCCATTAATCATAAGGAATAACATATATGACATGTATATTTAAACCTATATTTATGAAAATTGTATTTTAACGTAACTTTTATAATTTATATACATATATAACATATAAATTTTACCATATATATATATATATGTATATTTCATTATGTAATTGGGGTATTTATATATATAACCTTTTCCCTCTTACACATCACACAAATCACTTATATTTTTTTCCCTTTTCTTTTTTTTTCTGCCTTCACATACATCTCACCCACATTAAATAATATATATTAATTTTTTTATTACTTAACTTACTTTGACCACACACATATATATATACATATATATATTATAAGACATATATATAATGCATATATATATAAATATATATATTAACATATATAAATATTAACATATAAATACCATATATTTTATAATATATATAATGTGTAAATATGTTTAAATGTTTATACAAATGTATTACATATTATATTGGGTTCCTTCAACTACACACTATAATACATTCTTCTATTTTTTCCATATTTTTCTTTTCGAAATACCACACTTCTTCTTAACCCCTATATATATACATGTATTCATATTTTTATTATTTTATACCATCATACTCTTAAATATGTGTATATATATACCAAATATTTTTATATATATACATTCTTATATATTCTACAAATATATATATATATCAAATACTATTTTATAAATTTTTTTATATAAACATAACCATATGTTTTTATTATCAATTACACATATTTATATATATATATACACTCATATATGTATATATATGTACATGGTTATTATTTTAGATTACCACAAATTTATATTAACATATATTTAATATATATTTATATATTCTTTTATATTTACAAGCACTTATGAAATATCACCAGGAATTAAACCATTTCACTAAAACCATAAATATATTTATATTTTAAATATTCTTTTCATTTTTATATATAAGTAAAGAATAATATTACTTATCAAATAAAATAAAATTTTATATATTTTTAATATTAGTTACATTGGTAATTTTAAATTCAAAATAACATTATAAAAATCAATAATCCTAACATATTTCTAAAAAATAATATTTAATTTCATATTTATTAAAATTCAATATTAAAAATGAAAACTATGCTTATAAATTTTTTGGATGTTTCATTATACCCACTTAAAATGAATTTCACCATAGACATTCTTTCATCATACCTAAAGAATGTTCCGAATGTCCATCTTCTGAATTATAAAAAATATAATCACTAAAAAATATTATTCTTAATAATCGTAGAAATTTTATTTTTCTAAATCCTCTATGAAAATTCCATTTCCTATATTCTAATGAAAATGATTATTATCCAATGTTGTCAAAATTGTTCCTCTAATAAAATGTTTGATTACCCAGGACTAATGCATATAGATCTGGAATACAAATTGCACATATTATAAATAAGAACTAAAAATATATATAATAATTTACAAACAAATGAGGTGTTATTCCCATCAAGGCTTTGGAGGAAAATGAAACACAATTAAAATGTATCTAAGATTAATAAATTAGTAAATATTAAAAAAAATTACATCACTCATTCTCATTCCTTAACGAAGAAAAACTTCTTTTTATCTTTTAATGGTCTTGGGAAAAAAATTAAAATGTAGGGTGAGCATAAAATTTCATAGAACGTGATTTTAAAAACCAATGAAATTAATTTTATAAATAATATTAAATATAAATTCAAAAACAATTTCTTTTATATAAAATAAAAATAATTTGAAAAAATATTTTTCAAACATATAATTCTAAGGCTTTAAAAATATATAATCGTAGAAAATACAATTCTTCAATGAATTGAAAATAAATATCATTTTGAAAAAGTCACATATTTATAAATATTATAAATTTTAAAAAAAATATTTCTTTTGGAAACCACTTTCATTTCAAAATAATATATCTTTCAAAAATGTACTTGGATATAATATTTCCTAATAAAATAATCTACTGATTTTAAAAAAATGACAATATTAGCGGAAAACCACGTGGACTCTTGGAGAATTGATCATTTTTGAGCGCCTACACTTCTTGGAGTGTTTCTTTCACTCCCGAGAGACCTATCATGTTTATGAAGTCCAAGTGCCAAATTCTTTTATAAAACATTTTTAGCATTCAATTTTTTATATTCTTTTACTAGAGTTCTAAACATTTAAGAACATGAAAAATTTACATAAATATATAAATATATAAATATATATATATATATATTCATACAATTACAGCAATAGAAAATCATTCATTGAGAAGGAAGAAACAGACCCACATGGTAATAAATCATTGTAAAATATGAATGAATTATTTTTGAAATATGTTTTGAATGACTGTATCTATACATATGTGCAACATACATAATTTATAAATGACATTTTTTATCGTGAGGAAAATCAACTTCCTGGCTAGCTTGCTAACAGAGGGGCCTTTGAAGGGAATTGAACTCAATACGCTAGAATACCCAGTGAGTTGATGACTATTCTTTTATGTGATAAATGTAAACTTCCATCCTTACAACTTGTATAGCTCCGTTTTTAATAATTTTAAGCCTTTAAACTTTCTTTTTTAAAAAAATTATAAATATACCTTCAAATTCAGATATTGAAAATAATAAAATTTGTTTCATAAAATAATATATTTTAAAAAATATAATTATTTTAAAATAACTCCCTTACACAAAATTGTTTTGAATTTTTGAGATACTTATATAAGAAGGGGATATAATTTATAAAAAAAATAAAATACTTTCAGAATATATTCCTTTCATAAAATAGTAATTTTTAAAAAAATTATCATCCTAATTACATTTATAAAATGATATATTCTTATAATGATAAAATTATGTATCCCCTTACATATAAAAGGGTTTGTAAATATTACTTAGAAAACATATCTCCCTTACATGGAAGGGGTACAAGAAATCATTTAATTTAAATGTTTTTAAAACAAATCATTATTACATAAAAATGAGTTTTATAAATAATACATAAGATATAATATTTTGAAAATAAAATATCCCTCAAATAATTAGTTGTTTTAAAAATAAATAATCTTATAATTTAAAAATAATATATCATCTTCCCTAAAATTGTTAACAAAACTTCTCTGGAATTCACCTACATCATAACCATGTTGAACATCCTTACTCAAAGACTAAACATGCACTCACACTATCTCCTCAATGAGATAAACTCTTATATTATATTTTGGGAGTCTGGAAGTAATTTTTTCGGTGTCGAACCTAATAGAATGACTCCTATTCGTAACAAATCATTTAAATATTTATTTTTTCAAACACTATTTGGAATGACTTCCATAGAGTGGTGAATTTCTCCATGTATTTTTATTTCCCATTAAGAATAATAATATTTTGATTTTACAATTATTTATATTATTATTGGTATTATTTTACTTAACTACTAAAAAATTGAAACTTATTTTTTTCATACTTTTATTTATTTAGTTTTTCTAAATTCCAATACTATTAAAGAATGACATATATACTATTTATATTTTATCATTTATTTATAACAATTATATTTTATCACTAGTTTTATAATTTATATACATATATAGAATATAAATTTTACCATATATATACGTATGTCAACATGTAAATGAGGTATTTATATATATAACATTTTTTTTCTATTTTTATTATCAAACATCACACACAACAGTTATAATATTTTTTCTCTTTTCTTTTTTTCCTCCTTCCCATAGAGGTAACCCACATCCCAAAATATATAATATTGTTTTACTATTTTTTATTTCTATTGAATATATATATATTTATATATTTATACTACCCCATATATGTTTATATTATAACATATATATACAACACAGACACACACACACATATATATATTATAACTTATATATATAACATATATATATATATTAACATATTAAAAAAATGTTTTTAACATATATATAATGTGTATATATTTTTAAATATTTAAATACATATATAACTTTTATATATTTTTAAATATTTTTGTTCCTTCCACCACACATCGTGCAACATTTTTTTTTTGTTCTTTTGTGAAATCTCTCACTTCTTATTTCACTATATATATATATATAAAGAAATATTCATATTTTTTTTATTTTTTATACCATCAACCTCTTAAATAAGTGTGTATATATATACCAAATATAACTGTATATATATATATTGCCAAAATATATATATGAATATATATATATCATATACCAATTTATAACATTTTTTATATATAAACATATCCTTTTATTTTTATTATAAATTACAGACACACACACATATATATATGTATATATAGATAGATTACTATTATTTCACTTTACTGCATACTTATATTAAAATATTTTTATATTTGTATCCTTATATATTCTTATATATTGACAAGAACCTAAAAAACTATCCATAAATTAAATAGTTTTATTAAAAGGATAAATATATTTATATTTTATATACACTTATCATTTTTAATATAAGTAAAATATAAAATTACTTTAGAATTAGCATGAAAATTTTAATTTTTTTATAATACTATAGATTGTTAATTTTAAAATCAAAAATAATATTTTACCAATATTAAACATAAAATTTTGAAAAAATAATATTATTAAATATTTATTGATGAAAAAATCATTGTTAAAAAAACTATACTTACAATATTCTGGAAAACTATAGTCTTCCAGAAAACATTTTTTTCATTCAAATATTTTTTATTTTATTTTTAATAAATAGATAACCATTGAATTAATTTTATAAAAGAAAAAATCAATTATTTTTCATAATGTAGTTAGTTCTTATCAAATCCTACAACTTTAATTCGAGGTTATAATGGTCTTGTTTAATGAATTTTATCTTAATAGAGTCCATAGTCTTATTTTGACATTGTGTTGTGTGCATCACAAGCTATCAAAGAGATTGAATTTATTTAAAAAGAAATGTATTTTAATGCCATGAGGTGTTTCATTATCTTATATACTTGAATTTGTTTTATTATATTGAAAATGATGTTCCATTATAAAAATATTGGGGCATTAAAATCCAATTGTAATGTGGTAATCCTCAATACTTCTCAAGAAATATGTCCTAGAATAGATCAACCACTAAATGAAAAACTAGTTGGGTAAGTCTCTCCCTCATAAAATACTATACTTTCCACCTAAGCATTAGTTCCACCTATGATATAAAGGTATGTCTTGAAATGACCTACATGTAGATCACACTCACCGATTTACTTGAATATTATAACATCAAGAGAGGTTAATGATACACATTAGATATAATATACAACCTTCTCTCCATATAGAATGAGATAGTATTTCCAAAGGATCACTACAAAACTACCCATCTATAGCATGGTGAAATCCCAAAGTAATTGAGAAGCCTAAATGACCAAGTAATTACTTGAACCCTTGATGATTCCTTCAGATTTTGTGCCTAAAGGTTTTTCAATCAATAATACAATAAAGGATCTATATGGACAATATGAACTCTCCAAAAAACTGATCAAATATAAAATACGGTGAAGAACATGTATTAGGTAAAACAGTGGTATGATTTGATACCACTCGAATCGTATCTTGAATAGTATATGGCTCTACATCCTACTTAGTTTGGGTACTCTCCACAGTATACAGCTACCCTATACTATGACATTGTTCTCTTTTATAACTTCCATAAGTCACATTCACTTGTAACCTCTACTTCCCTTGACCCTGGGTCTAATGGGCACCAACACAACCCATTTAGCTAGTATAATCCCAAGTAAATTTTTACAGGGGTGTGGTGATTGTTGTACCAGACCCAAGAGAAAATCCTAATTGTCTGACACTAGATGCCCAATATCCCTATGTACAAAAAAGAATGTGGTGAACCATTTTCCCACCGACATGGAACTTCATATGGGTTCAATTACATTGTGGAATTTTATTTCCTAGATATCAAAACTAATATAAACATACCTCACAACATCCCTCTGGTGTAAGGGAGGATTTGGTGTTCATCCATATATTACCATCGCTCTCCTAGCATGATTCATCCTCATGACATTTCCAACTCATTGATAATCCTCCACCACTTCCACCTATAAATGGGACAAAACCCACCATCATACCCTCATTGATATTACTCTTGGAAATTAAGTATTGGTTTTCTATCATAGAAAAGTATTTCATGAAAAATATATCCACCTACACCTTGATCTTATAACAAAGGCCCTCTTTAATGTGTATTGAATTGACGACCTTATCATCTTCCATAGGGTATAAAAAATTGTTTAGTTTTGTAAACCAAGAGTCATAATCTATGTTTAACCTACCCCCTTATGTAAAGTGCAAGAAATATCAATCCCTATTGGATTAAATTATTTCAGGAACAAAATAGGGGAAGAAGTAGGTCTATAAATTCATGTAGGTCAACCACACATAATTTCCTTCCTAGAATAGTAAATACCACAAACATAATTTTCCCCTCACAACATATATACTATCAATTTTAACCTCTTATTAAGGGATATCTAAATGATTAACACTAGATTGAATACATTCTATCCATAACATCGCTGTCTATGGACCATCCTAAACCATAAAAAGTAGCAGGTGTGGCCTCTAAAACTCATGTGCGTCATCATTCATGGTGGGTGTGAACTGATGAGTGCTCATCCCCATAGAATATACCATGTTCAAATGAAACAATATCAATGGGTCCTCTATAGTTGGACCTTATACATGAGGATTTTGTATTTCATTTTATGGTTGGGAATGATCTCCCATTAACTTATAGGGAGGGACAACGGCCCACTGAGGTTCCATATCACTCAAATTCTAAAAAAACAATATCGAATAACATAAATGGGAAATAATAAAAGTGTAAATAAAAAAGTGTTGGATCAGTATTTTAATACACTTCATACTCAATGAAAAAAATCACTGTACTAGGTGGTCCAATGAGCCCTGTATTCTTATCAAGATCACTTTAAAATTTTCTCTATAACCTTTTGTATTTTGAACTTCCCATTATTCATTCAAGATTCTAAATTCAATTATTGATTCATTTTTATTTTCATACCATTACATGTCTATAATTTCCATGACTATGTAATATGTTGTTCCATTCATATTATATAAGGGAAAGAAACTAATAGGTTTCTTACTAGAACATTATTTAACAAATATTATCATGTAATAATCATTTATCCAAACTTAATTTGAAAAATTCTACCCATGGAGTTGTCCAAGTATGATTTTACCACACATTTATATTATAAAGCACCATATAAATGAAAAAATACACCTTAAATTTTCAATCCTATTCCTATAAATAGGTACATTAATGTCTATATATCCATATCAATCACAAACAACATGTGATGAAAAGAAAATAATGCATTCCTAAAATGATAAATTAATGAGTACCCACTCACTTGTTGTAATTCCATGACCCTAAAAGGCTGGAGCTGGTGAAATATTTTATTATAGTGGCATGATAATATGGAATCAAATCCCAAATGACTGATCAGTTTAGTAGACATGAAGAACTAGATACATAAATGTTTCCCTTATAACATTGGAAAAACATAAAACATAATGATGAAATAAAAATTCATCCTTGAACTAATTCAAAAATTTCACCTTCATAATTAGGGTAAAATAGAACAAATAAAAGGGTGATCTCAAATGCTCATTAAGGGTAAGTAAAGTATAATCAATAATGAATTTATGATAGTAAATCAACGCGCTAAGGTAAATAATTGATAAAACAATACATTCAAATAAACTAGATAAGACATACTCAATATGGAAAGGAAGGAAACTGAAACACTTACCATTTAATCAATAAAGTAATAATGAAATGAATCCATATATTTTTCTAAACAATAATATCATGGATAATTATAATAAATGAATTCTCAGTAAAGGAAATGCTCAATTATTGGAGGTCATGTATATGGCACATGAACCACTACCATTAAGATCATTCACAAGATGGTTTAAGTCTATGTGTAGAAACCCATATATTCTACTTCGAAACAAACTCGAAGGGTTTGTCTCTAACTGATTTCATCTCAAGATACTACCAATTCATAAAGGGGATATCTATAACTGAGCTCCACCTGTGCCTTCCAGTCTAAATCATTACTCAAATATCAAATAATCAATGTTATTAATAGACAATATTCCTTATCATTAATATTCATATCGAATAAAGGATATGGATTTATCAATAATTCCCTTATATTAGGATACGTAACAAAATGGTTTGTTGAAATTTAGGAATAGAAATACCATTGAATGATAATTAAAAACATTCTTGAGGAAAATAATCTTCAAACATTCCAAAGTATCTCATACCACATTGAAACATTTGAATCATAATTCCCAAGAATGAATAACATTAAATGAAACTTATATTATCATTAGAATATGTATATTCATGATATAACATGTCAAAGGCTAATATATGCACCTTCTAAAAGTTAATTGGTGTATAAAAACAAATAATCCTTAATAGAATGTAAATCAAGATATAATCTCTTTTAAATTTGTAGTAATTTATTTAAAAGTCCATGAGTATATAAAATAAAATATTTTCATTGAAAATAACATTGTATACTTTTAAAGGAAGCTTAAAAACATTATCTTTTCATGAAATTGGAATATTATGTTCACGTCATGCAATTTAAAAAACAATCCTTTTACTTTTGTAAGAAAAATAATAAATCTCCATATTTTGTAAAATGACAAGAAATTTTTTAAAAAAGAAATTGTAAAAAGTCAAAAGGGTGTAAAATTAATTCAAAAAATTATTGTAGAACAGAAAAAAAATGTCTTGGAAAACATTTTTACAAAACAATAAAATCGAAGAGAAATATTCCCCAGTGGAGACTTAAACAAACCCAATCCCAAATAACAATGTCATTGTTAAATGAATACTTATCAATTTATAATTAGTTGAATCATATTCCCATGTAATGTCCTATAATTTCCATATAATTTTTTAAATTTTATAGAATTATTTCGATACCACAAGGTTTGACAGCACGTGATTCTGAGGCCAAGTGAAGCCAGAACCGAATTTTGATCTTTTTTTAGTTCATTAATGTAAATGTGAAAATGTTTTTTATGAATTTAAAATTTGTGGTCAGATATAAAATATGAGATCACCATTGAACACAGAACACCTGGATTCTCCAAGAAAGGACTTAACTTTGATTGGAAAGGGTTGGACAGAAAAGTTAGTTTTTGGACATCCCGATAAATAATAAAATACCATAAAAAGTTATCTTATTTTATTTTTCATATTTGGAGGAAGATGATGGCATTGTGGTGTGGCAATGAGGTTCATTAAAGTAAGGTCCTTAATGGCTTGTTTTTTTTAGTTTAACAGATACCTTGTTTCATAAATGAAAATATGTAACAGAAACTATGCGACATGTTCCTTTTAATGAGATAACACATCTGGTAAATTAATTGGTGGAATATCATCTAACTAAAATAAAATTAAATTAATCTCCAATGACCAATGTCGGCATGATCACTAGAAACATCAGTGCTTTACGATGAATAGGACTAGGATGTGATGAAGGACAATGGAGCTTGAACCCTCTAGGGTGGAGAGCTTCAACGATGAACATCGATCGAGGTAGAGGATTGTTTTGATTTAAGTTTTCCACATTCTTATTCTAAAATGAAAAATGTGGATCAACCCAAAAACATTTTTATGAATGAATTGTCTGTTATTGTATAAGGGTGATGTTTATTCAGATTTATATTCGGGATTTAATTATAATTGATTGAATATAATCCCCAACCCTCCCCCTATTTTAAAACTCTAACATGGAGGGTGTTTGCTGACATGAACAAGGCCTGATCCCATGTTCTTTAATTATTCTTCAAGGTTGAGCATTTGAAATGGGAGACAAGGAGAATTTAAGGCCTTTGTACGGAAGCTGACACCCTATAGAGGTCATAGGAAAAAGTGGATCGAATAACAGACCATCAAAGCGGACTCAGTAGTCCATAGAGTACCATGTAGAAGGCGAAGGCCAAGGCCATAGTGGAGTGAAAGGGGTCATTGTCTATGCTGGAAACCGGTCGAGGTGGACATAGCTAGGTGGACCCAGTCGGGCATACACAACTGGGAGAATGCATTCGGGAAGATGTGGCCAGGTGGACACAGTAGGGCGGTCATGTTAGTAGATCGGGTTGTTGTTTCTACAAGCATGCGGTCATCTCACAGTGTGGGGACCCCCTAGGCAGCCTGGTTTGACCGGCCACATGACACCCCCAGACGCAACATGCGTCCGGGCCAAGGGAAACCTTTCTGCCAAAGGTGGAATGGGTAAGAAGTTGGCCAGGCCCCGCCCCAGTGGGCTATACCCCGCACCCTGCGGGCCAGACCTACCCCCTTCAGGTTGGGAAAAATGAGACTGGGTCTTCGGGAAACCCGAATGGTTCGACACTTGACCATGATGGGTTGGGTCTAGCGAGGCCTAATGGTCCTGAACAACCATCCTTGTTAGGCTGACACAACCCAAACCCAATCCAAGTCAGGTTGGGTTAGTCAAATCAAACCAGGGCATGTGGGTCCCCGAGACGAGTTGGTTGGGTCAGACTGGGCCAGATGTAATCGGCCCCTATTTACTAAAAGTCCAATATCATGTAAATCAGGCGTATGATTGATAAGACGTCTGCGGTGTTGGAACCCTCATGATGAGGAGGATATTTTGGAATACTCTATGAAGGATTTCATGGATGTTGAATTATGATGAATGGCTTGGGGACTGTTTTCCCGAGATCAAGCTTACTACTAGCAGAAACCCTGCAGTTGGTTTAGACCTAAAGACTACTGAAAAGAGACCCTATGTGGATCGAATAGTATGGCCTAGTGGGAAGAGGCTTCATTATGACCTATTAGTCCCATGAGGGGAATTGTTTCTGTGTGACCTGATGACCCATGGTACATGAATGGAATAGTACCTTAGAATGGCTAGTGGGAAGCGGCTTCTGTGTGACCCAGCATGATCACGATGGGGAGTGACTTCTGTGTGACCCATCATACCCACAGTACTCATCTAGAATGAGTACTATAGCTATCCTAGGCTTGTGGGAAGCAGATTATGTGTGACTCAGAAGGCCCATTGTACTCATTAAGGAGGAGTTCTCCAGAATCCCATGGGGTACGATGTTATGACTAATGATCTCACTTTCCTACTCTTAAATATATATGGTGTGATCTGTCTTGCTTTGTGATCATAATTCATTATCATGATTCTTTGTTTGTTTTTGGATTATTTTTTGGTCATTCCTTATTATTTTTAGAGTCCCTACTAAGTATATTGTTACCCACCCTTTCATGGGCATCACCCACACGAGTTGTGTCTGGTGTAGTCGACCACTGACATGATGAGGGACTTGGTGGCCCAGGACCCGGTGGTGCCCAGTGAAACCAGGAAGACAAGACATACTTCTACAGCTTCCAGTGGCTACTCTTTACTGACCCATCATGTGGGGTTTCAAGTAGATGGTTATCCAGAGTTTATTTTTTTACTTTCCTGTTTTCCAGTTAGTCTTTTATTGGGTTTTTATTCTAGCTCATTTGACTTTCAGTTGTACATTTACTTCGTAGTTATTTATAGTCTCATGTGTGTTTATTTTTAAATATTTGGTATGTGGTTGTGTGTGCGTGTGTACGGGTACTCAGGTAAATTCCTCTAAATTGTATCTTGGCACCTTCAATGCTAGTCTCCAACCCCGGGCCTTCGGGAGGCAGGCTCGTAGTATGTCACAGCATGGGCCCCAGGGGTCAGGTCATGAAAAATTTGTATCAGAGGTGTTTGTTTATACCTTATAGACTAAGTGTCTATTGTTTTGTTTCTCGGGAAACCGTGATGAATGTTTCGAGTTCAAATTTTAGATTCGGGGAGTCCAGTGTTGGTACAGTTATCGACGTATCCATACACAAGGACCTTGAATTCTATTTTCCATATCTATACATGAAAATACAGGTTTCATAAGTGCCTCCTTGTGATATTCTTGAATAATATTTATATCACCAGGCATAATCTTCTAACTATAGTACATCTTGATCAATTTGAGGATGCCTCCACATAGACAACCGTAAAGGCGTTTGATACATGATTGTGTAGAAAACCTGCCTAGCGATGAGGTTCCAGTTCAGGGACCAGTGCTAGAGATATCCCCTCTGTGTAGTGAACCAGTGCTGCCACCACTCGTTGATCAGAAGTTAATGTCAGCATTACTGGTAGAGGACGTATGCAGACTCAGTGCCTTGCATGAGTTTCCGAGATAGAGACCTCATAGGTTCGGGGTAGAGATAGATCCTCATGTTTTTTAGGACTATACGGAGATAGTGACATGGTTCTTCCACTTAATGAGGACACTACTAGACCAGATGGTGATCTTGGTCGTGATCCTTCTACAGGAATCGGTAGGGAGATGGTGGAGCTTGACCATCCAGACCCATGATGAGGCGACCCCCACCTGGGAAGACTTTGAACAACTTTTCTGGGAGTAGTTTTTTCATGTGATCTTGCACCTGGTGCACATGCAGAAGCTAATTCACATAAAATTGGGAATCATGTCAGGGAATGGGTACTTTGCGAAGTTTACAGACCTCTGTCGCTACTCCATATACATTGTGCAGAACACTTTCATCGGGTCCCTATCATTTGAGTAGGGACTCAAATGGGAGATCAAGGCATCCATGGTGTCTCTCATCATCCCTACTCCGGATGGAGTGATGGAGTGAGCCCTTCTTCTGGATTTCTTCCTAGCAGAGTAGGCACCGAGAGTAGGAGCCACCAGAAGACCTCAGGATGCAGAGACTATTGTAGTCGGTAGCAGGTAGCATATGAGGGGACCCAAGTAGGGTTGATCGTTTAGGGGATGACCCCATGAATTATGGTAGGCATTGCGTGGCCCCAATAGTATAGGTAGTTAGTAGGGAACCCGGTTGTGCTTCACAAGAAATGGGTAGGGATACATGGCTCGTGAGTGCCCGACCTGCTGCACATATGATCAACAGACTATCAAGGGATGACCAAGGGAGAAGAAAAGGTTTGAACGAGGAGGTATACAAGGTAGGAGATGTTCCAGGGTAGGAGGCCTAGTTGTAAGCAGTGGATGATGGATTCAGGTGCTACCACCACAACCCTCATGTGGTCGACCACAGGCTTAGGGATCCAGTGGATAGGGGCGAGGCCAGATTCAAGTGATGGATTCTTATGACCATGGATCTTCAGAGATGATTAGAGGTACGATCTATGTCTTCTGTACCTTATCTTCAATTCTTATAAACATAGGTGTTGGTCACTCTTTCCTTGACACAGACATCGTTCGCGGATTGGATATTCCGATGGAACAATTGGCTCCATCCTTATGATTAGTGACTCCTGCAGGAGGGATTTGATGATTACACACTGGTGTTGGTAGTGTGAGATTACTCCTGTAGGGGAGAACATTGGATGGGATCTCCTTGTGGCGATGTCGACACCTTACAATGTTATCTTTGTTATGGTCTAGTTATCTACAGTCCATGCTCAGATAGACTGTATTAGGCGCAATGTGTGGTGTGTCCGTGAGGATGGGATGAGGTTTTCCTTCACTAATGAGAAGGGAACTTTTGCAGAATAAGACATATTTTATTGAATGAGGGTGTAGTCGATCACTCACTAATGGGCTAGCCTCACCCTCATTGTGATGGGTGAGAGAAGTCCATGCTTTCCTTTAGTGGTGGATGAGTATAAGGATGTCTTTCCTGAGGATGCTCTGGGACGACTTCCTCGTAGGGAGGTAGACTTTGGTATATAATTGTAACCTATGAGAGAACCAATATCCACACCATCATATTGGATGGCTAATGCAGATCTTCATGAGTTGAGGGTACAACATGAGGATATACAGTAGAAGGGATTCATGAGGCCCATTGTTTCACCAGGGGAATCCCCAGTGTTGTTTTCTAGTAAGAAAGGTGGGAGCTTGAGGAAATGCAAGGAATTATGACACCTGAACCTGGTGACCATTAAAAACAAATATCCACTTCCAAGAATTGATGAACTCTTCGACCAGCTGAAGGGAGTTAGGTGGTTCTCAAAGATAAACCTCTGGTCGTGTTATCACCAATTTCGAGTATGGGATGAGGATGTACCAAAGACATCATTTAGGTGACATTATAGCCACTACATGTTCTTGGTAATTCGCTTAGTCATAAAAATTCCCCAACAGCATTCATTGGACTCATGAACATGATCTCCTAGCCTTACCTCGATCACTTGATGGTGGTCTTCATGGTTGACATCTTGGTGTACTCGGCACTAGAGTAGAATCCTGGTACACACCTGTAGATAGTCATAAATACACACTGAGAGCACTATATTTAATGTAATCTCTTGAAGTGTAACTTCTGGATTTGGGAGGTCCACTTTCCAGGAAATTCCATCATGGAGGCTGGAGTTGTAGTGGATCTTGAAAAAATAGAGGGAGTGCTTTCTTGGCAGCCATCCAGGAGTATAACTAGGGTGCAAAGTTTCTTGGGGTTATTCAGATACTACCAAAGGTTAATTGTAAACTTTTACAAGGTAGAAACACCTTTATCAGCCTTGAAATGGAAGGGACAAGCCTTTGTGTGGATGGAGAAGTGCCAGTATAGTTTTCTGTAGCTAAGGGGGAGACTGACGAGTTCCACCATCTTGATACTACCAAAAGAGGGCATTGTATATGTAGTCATATACGATGAATTAGGGACTAGAATGGGTTATTTCATGTTATAAGAGAGAGTTCTGATCACCTAAGGCTCACGGTAGTAGAGTTAGTATGAGCATAAATAAGCGACCCATGACCTGGAGTATGCATTAGTGGTCTACCTAGAAGATGTGGAGGAAATACTTGATGGGTGAACGGTTTACCATCTACTCCAACCACAAGAGTGTTAGGTATATCTTCTCGTAGAAGGACCAGAGCTTAAGATAGTGGAAATGGATAGAGTTCCTCTAGGACTATGACTTTGAGATATTCTAAACTCCTAGAAAGGGGAACATGGTGGCAGACACGCTCAGCAAGAGTTCTGGTTTACAAGTTCTGAGTGAGGTGACTGAGCAGTTAGCCACGATTCAAATATCCTCCATGGATGATGATGGATAAGATTACATTCTTTAAATTACTATCACTCCCCCACTATTATAGTGATTTAGGGAGGCACATCTAGTGGATGTTGACTGCTAGGCCTGAACTGCTAATTTATCCTCAGGAAAAGATCCTGATTGATTTTCAATAGGTGGGGAGCATGTCATCTTTTTCATAGGATGAATCATATTACTAGTGACATTATGGGAGTAAGTGTCAAGATATTTACATACATCCCCTTTGGAGATACATCTGGGTGCGGTGAAGATGTACCACTACCTCTGAAGTCAGTACTGGTAGTTAGGGATGAAGAAAGTGGTGGCAATGTTCATTTCACGATGCCTCACTTGTTAGCAAGTGAAGTCTGAGCATTAGGTTACAACAGAATTGGAACAACCACTAGAAGTACCAGAGTGGAAATGGGATGGTATCTCAATGGAATTCATGATGGGTTTACCACACATGTCCAGGGTCCATGATTATATCTAGGTGATCGTTGACCGACTCACCATGTCAGATCCCTTCCTACCCATCCGTGAGTTGGGATCGTTAGAGGGAATAGGTTGATTCAACATCTAGGAGATAGTGAGGCTTCCTAGTGTACCTTAGATGATCGTCTCAGACCGTGATTCATGCTTTAAAACTAGATTATTAAAGGGATTTCATGAGGCATTCAGGACTCATATACACTTGATCACAACTTTTCACCCTCAAGAAGATAGTCAGACAGAGTGGACTATACAGACCATAAAGGACATGATTAATGCTTATTTTATTGATTTTAGTTGCATTTGGGAGGACCACCAACCACAAGTGGAGTCTTCATACAAAAAAATCTACCAATCCACCATTAGCATGGCACTATTTGAGGCCTTTTACGAGCAGCCATGCAGATCGCCTCTATACTGGACAAACCCAGGGGAGTCCGCACTCATGGGTCCAGAGTTGGTATATGCTACCACTAAGAAGGTTCATATCACTCAGTAGAAGATGAGAACTGCACATAGTAGGCAGAAATTGAATTCAGATAGAGGACAAATACCATTGGAGTTTGAGGAGGGGGGCCATGTTTTCCTTCAGGTCTCACCCCGACATGGATTGTGGAGATTTGACCAGGGTGTAAAGCTATCATTGAGGATTATAAAACCTTTATATATTCTAAGAAGAGTTGGCGAGAAGGAATACCACCTATATAATCCCCCACAGATGAAATGGGTGCATGATGTTTCCCACGTGTCATAGCTGAGGAGGTACATTCATGATCCATCACATGTCATCAACTAGGGAAAGATGGACATTGATGATGGAGAGACAATTGTGGAGTTCCCATTAAATATAGTGGATCGAAAAGAGTGATTCCTTCATGGAGGGTCAATTCCTATGGCGCACATTTTGTGGCAGCACGGGAATCTCTAGGAGAGAATGTGGGAGAGTGGAGGATCATATTTGTGCTCAGTACCCCCATTTATTTTATTAGCCCTTATTTTGTCTTTTGAGAATGTAAATCCCTAATGTGGAGAGATTTTAATGTCTTATAATTTATATATAATATTGTTTCAATTTTATGAAATTATTTTGAGACCACCTTCTTTGACGACATGTGATCATAAGGCTCGGTGAGCCCAGAACAAAATTTTGAACTTTTTTTAATTTGTTTAAATAAATGAGAAAGATGGTTTCTCTAACTTTTAAATCAGTTCTTGGATAAAAAATATGAGGTCATCAATGAACTCAGAAGGCTGTTATTCTCCTAGAAAGAACTTTAATTTGACCAGAAAGGGTTGGATGGAAACGTTAGTATTCAGACCTTTCCCAAAATAATAAAATAACATAAAAAGTTATTTTATTTTATTTCCTATTTCATCGTCAGATGGCAGACGACATTGTTGTGGTATGGCGATGAGGTTAATTAAAGGATGCAATTTAAAGGATCATTTTTGTGTAGCATAATGACACAACATCGTAGCGTAATAGACACATTGCGACATGTTTCCCTTAATGAGATAACACATTGGGAAAATCAATTGGTGGAATTTCTTCTGACAAACCTACAGTGAAATTCCTCTCCTGCGATGAATGCCAGCAAGTTCTCTAGAAACATCGACACTTTAAGAACAACGGGGCTAGGAAGTTATGGACTCCAATGGATCCAGAACCCTCAAGGGTGAAGCGCTTAAACGATGAACGTCAATCGAGGTAGCGGTTTGTTTTGTTTTACGTTTTCCCTATTCTTATTCTAAAACGAAAAACACAAATCAACCCAAAAAAATTAAATCATCGGATCTTCCTTTCTTGTAGTAGGGTGATGTTTCATGGGATTTCTATTCAGGATTAAATTATCGTTGATAGAAAATCATTTATAAGCCTCCAATTGTTATAAAACTCTAACACATAGGGCATGGGCTGACCCGAACAAGGCCTGAGCCCCTCCTCTTGTTTGTTCTTCATGGACAAGAATTTGAAATGGGAGAGAAGGTAAATTTGAGGCCTTTTTAGGGAAGACGAATCCCGATGGAGGTTGTAGGTGCATGAAGTTTAAAGGATGGACCACTGGAGGGGACAAAGTGGTCTGCTGAGTGCCTTGTCGGTGGCCCGTGGTAGCGGTCGCGGACGACTAGCGGCATGTCGGTAAGAGTGCCATGGTGGAGCGAAAGGGGCCACCGGATGTCTGGAATCCATTGGAGGAGGTATTGGCTAATAGGCTACAACATTTCAGTGGCCCACAGTAGCGGGCCACAGTTTTTCCAAGAAGGTGTTCTTCTGACCGCGTACGGACCCCCTTGGTGGACAGGTTTAACATGTCGTGTGACACCCCCTGACGGGCCTTGCGTATGGGATGAGGGGAACCGATTCTACAAAGTCATACCAAGTAGGAGGTTGGACATAACCATGCCTAGCGAGCTGGCCAGAATGTGACTGGGTCACCAGGTGACCCAGTGGGTAGGACCCTCAGCCAAGTCGGGCTAGGTCCAACAAGGCCCAACAGGCCTGACAAACTAGTCAGGCCAGACCGGACTAACCCAGACCTGAACATGGTTAGGTTGGTTCAATCAAACAAAACTAGGGTATGTGGGCCCCCCAATCCAGGTTGGTTAGGTCGGTCCGACCGGGTCGGACCGGGCCAAGACGCAACATACCTCTATTTACGAAAACACTAATATCATGAAAACCGAGCATCTGATTGATGCGATGTTTGTGGAGATGGAACCCTCGTGACGAGGCGGGAATTTTGAAATACTCTCTAGAGGATCTCATGGATGTATAATTATTAATAATGGATTGGGTTGTGGTTCTCTTGATATCAAACATGCTACGTGCAGAAACCCTACGATTGATTGAGACCTAAAGACTACTAACAAGTGACCCTATATGGATCAGATAATATGGCCTAGTGGGAAGCATATTTTGTTTGACCTTGTAGGCCCATGGTGGGGAGCGGCTTCTGTGTGACCCGGCATACCCCCGGTACTCTACAGGAGGAGTGTCTTGGTATGGCCAATGGGAAGTGGCTTCTATGTGACCCGACATTCCCATGGTGGGGAGAGGCTTCTGTAGGATCTAGCATACCCACAGTACTCATCAGGTATGAGTACCACAATAGTCTTAGGTTATTGGTAAGAGGCTTATATGTGACCTATAATTCCCACTATACTCATTGAGGAAATGTTCTCCAGCAGCCCCTAGTGTTCGACGTTATGACTGATGATCTTACTTTCCTACTCTATAATATACCTGGTGTGATTTTTCATGCTTTGTGATATTGTTTCATGATCATGATTCATGGTTTGTTTGTGGATTTTTTTTGTTATTTAATTTTTATTATTGGGGTCTCTGCTTGTTATATTGTTACTCACCCCTACATGGGATTCTCCCACACGTGTTGTGTTTGGCGCAGATGATGGCCAACTTGATGGAGGACTTGGTGGCCCAGGACCTGGTGGTGCCCAGTGAGACCACGTAGACATGACACAATTCTACGGCTTCTAGTAGATACTCTGTACTAACCCATCAGGAGGGGTTTATATTGGATGGATATCTTGAGTTTCTTTTTTTACTTTCCCATTTCCTAGTTAGTCTTTTATTGATTTTGTATTCTGGACCATTTCACGTTCAATCGTAGTTGTACTCAATGGTTATATAAAGTGTCCTTCATGATTAATTTTCCATATTTGGGATGTGGTTGTCTGTGTGTTCCTATATGTACTCAAAAAAATTCCTCCCACTTGCATCTGGACTCCTTGGTCACTAGTCGCCAACCCCAGGGCTTCAGGATGTGGGCTCAGGGTATGTTAAGGCACGGGCCCTAGGGGACCGGGTGTGACAGCCCATGAAAGAAATTAAATTATATCGATATGAAAATACCATTATATTCATAATAACTAAAAAAATACATTCTCGGTCTATATATACACCACATAAAAGGAACAAGTAGTGTATAAGTCATGTTTCCCACACAAATAAAAGAGAGACAGATAACACATACCTCACACATCCTTTTTAGTTTTAGGTGATTTAACCTCATGTATAACATTATAATGAATTTTTTTAATTAATATTATAAACTTATTAATATTTATGATATCATATATGATATTATTATATTTTTTATCACCCATTTGTTATTAATAATTCATCATTTTCACTACTGTGGGTATTAATTTCCTAGCTTTTCGAGTATGTTTTGACATGTTATTTGTTGTTACTATTACTTAGATCAGTGTTTCATCATAAATATAGTGTAAAACATGATATAAATATCATATATATTCAATCTATATATTTTTATAACAATCCATAAAATTTTGATATAGAAAATAAAATAAACTATTCATGGAGACATTAGGTCGTACGTACGCATAAACCCTACTTTCATTTTTTCTTTATTAAAAAAATTAAAAATAAATAATATGTATGTATATTATAATTATATTATCATACCTATTTCATATATATCACATATTTTTATTAAACTCATCCTTAGTACTTTCCATGTATCATGTGAATGAATCACATCACTTTGAGGAGGCAATAATACACATTTCCACAAAAGATGTAAGCATATTTACACAAAATGGAAAGCATTAGGTATGTGTTATATAAAAATTATAAAAGAATTATTACAACATAAATATCATATATATATCATATAAAAATACTGGGTTCAGTATAATTATCAACCATGAATGGGGTAATGGACAAACAAACGACATCGTTTTTTGAGCTGGTAGTTTGTCGTATGCGAATAATAAATTTGTTACACATTTGATGGAAGTGTGTGTAGATGTAGGTATAACCATTAACATAACAAAATCCCATTATATTTAGGATATGTTTTATTATATAATCATAGAATAATATAAAATTACGGTGTGGGTAAAGAACTAAAACTAATGTGGTCATTGAAGAACATTACCTCTTATTTGGATAACTCCTTTCAGTTTATAGCAAAATCCTTCATTGGTTTGATTTCATAACCAATTTAGGATTCTATGATTAAGGGGAGGGATTTTTGGAGAGTATATTTTCAGGTTTTGGAGGATATAAAGGGATCAATGTGGTGTGAGGAAGTGAGGTAGGAGGTTTCCTTTTATAATTGAGGTGTGGGGCACTTTTGGAAACACCCAAAATATTAAATTAATATAAATTAATTTTCAATTCCAAATGTCTCCAAAGTTGTTTATTTATAATATAAGATGATTATGGGTCTAAATAATCTCATAAAATAATTTTTATACATGTTTAGGTCACATTATTATCCTTCTCTTTTGTCTTTAACACTCAGTTAACCCCTTTAACTCTTACCTTCACAATTTATAATTTTATAAATTAAGAGATAATATAGTTACTATAAAATTCCAAAATAACCATAAAAAAGTCATTAATGAAATATTAAACATTATACCAATTATTTGGCCAAATTATATATATTTTTTTAATTTTATATCATTTAATAACATATTATTTATTTTAAACAATCATTAATGTTAATTTTGACACTATTCATATCTTGAATTTTTTATAAAATATAAATACACTTAATAAATTTGAAACAATAAAATTAATAAATCCCTAATATGTTTATATAATCTATAAAATCCTTTTATAATATTAATTATGTGAAATTGTAACGTCCTATTTATTGAACCTAATGACGAAAACAAAGGAAAATAAATTTTCTTTATTAGCTGGGCAGGTGGATTTTAAAACCGGGGGTCAGAACATATTATTTTGGAAATTTGACACTACGATGTGTATTTTAAATAAATTTTATTAAATTAGTTATATTAAAATTAAAATGAAAATAAATTAAATGAAGGTTAAAAGTCCTCCTTAGAACATTGAAATATTCTATAAAATACTTTTTCAGTTATACAATTAGTCATCACGGGGTCCTGAGTCACGTAGACCCTCGATGTTGATAGAATAAAAATATTAAATTTATTTTATCTTTATTCATGTGTTTTTTTTTCTAAAAAATGAAATAAATCTCAAATGGTGCATCGTATGAGAAATCGGAGACCCCCGTTAGGTCTAGAACGTTAGGTTTACCATAAGAAGGGTATAACTTAGGTGTGCATCAGGTGCTTGGAAACCTCGCATGTGATAATACACTCATTATTTTTAATTAATTTATTATTCCCATTTTTATATAATAAATAATTATTTGCCCACAAACGGTGCCTTGAATATGAAATCTGAGACCACTGATAGTTCTGAGGCATGGGGTTTACCCTAGATAGGGTACATCTTTTGCGAGCATCAAACAATTTGTTTGACCTCACCCAAAGAAAATTTATTTGATTTATGATTTTTTTAGAAAGTCAGAAATAATAATAATAATAATATTATTATTTTTTAATTGAAGGAAAAAATGAAAATATGCATCCACAATTAAAAAATTGTGTTGTTGTGTAAATAATTACCAGGAAATGTAATAAATGTGATATTATTAATTGTTTGAATTAAATGAAATTGTGAAATAAATATTAATTTATTAGGTGTTATCGATTTTTAAATGGTTGTTTTCATTAAAATATTAATGGGTTCATTGATGGGTTGAATTAAATAATTATTATATTTATTATTATTAGATTGGGACAAAAACATTGATGTATATATATATGAGGTATATCTATATATAATAAGATTAAATATATATATATATGTAGTTATATATACATGTGCAGATGTATGTATATGAATATATAGATTTGTATATATATATCATGTATATATATATGGTTGGATCATTATTTTTGGGTAAGATAAAACATTATTAATTGACCTCATAAATGCTTATATCATCTTCTCATAAATAAAGGGGTCAAATGTTTATGTTTTTTTAGTCCAAATATTTAAAGCGACCCAGGGCACGTGCATGTGCACCATGTTGTAGCTCTCGGGTAGCTATTAAAATTAATTAAATATTTTCTTGGGCTTTATGTAAAATTTTTACATCGTGCTATAACACTCTATTCTAGTTAAAAAAAATTTAAATGAGTTAAAATGAAATAAGAATAATTGAATGAAAATGAATGGAATTAAAAATGGGAAAATTACATAATAAAATAGAAATGGTTAGAGATAAATTAAAAATAATTTAAATGGGGTAAATCAATTTCAAATAAATATTTCATTTATTACACCATTTTATTTTTATTAGTTTATTTATTTATTTCCTTTTTATTTTTTCTCGTTTCTTTTTCTTTCTTTTTTTCACTCCTCCTCTCCTCCCTCTCCCTATGGGTCACCCATGTAGTACCCCCTAGGTGGTGCACCCCCTCCTCTCCTCTCCTCTCCTCCTTTGGAAGCCAACAACAACTTCGTTTCTCATTCGTTTTCTTCAACGTTAATTGTATAGTAAATCTCTCGATATGACTAACCTCACGCACGATGAATCATATGATCACATTCTATATCCATTGTGTAATCTGTCACAGAAGGTTTTTAGTCGAAATTGGGACTTTTCTAAAATCATCTAATTTCTTCCATTTTAGGTCATGTCAAAGATCTCTGTAGAGCATTGGATCCTTTAAAAGTATAAGGTAGGGTGTCTACTCTATTTCCCTTCATTTTGTTGCATCATTTAAATCACACATTGTGCTGCTCATTGGTGCCTACTAGAGAGGTATAATTTTTACCCTTTATAAATTAAATAAACTGATTTGGTGAACCTTCACACCTTTGTGTGATACATTTTAACCCATTTAATTTATATCAACATGATTGGATACTCGTTTGGGTGTACCAATGTTCTTGGTCTATTTTTCATTATTCCCAAATTAATTAAATTAATTAATTGCATATATTGCGTGATCTTTTTGGTGGAGTTTTAATTAAATAAATTATTTTGGATAATTTTGAACAATGATATTTGGTTGTGTTGTTAAATTATTTCCAAATTAATTTCTTCTTTGTTCAATTATTATCTTGTTGTTCCTTTATAAATTAACAGGTGTGTTTTTATTGCATTCACTGATAAATTTCTATGGCTATAGTTTTTTAGTTTAAATGATCATTTATTGTGGTAGATTTACTTATACTATTAAGTTGAAATTATAAATTCATCTCTATGATACATGTATTGTAAGAACTAATTAAATTCATGGCGGTGAGAGAATGGGGTTCCATATTAAGGACTCACAATTGAACTCTCCATTACTGATTGGTTACATTTATGCATTGGTGGGGTGATGTATTAGCCTTTTCCTAACATGTACCTACTCGAGCTTTCTATATACTTTTTGGTGACACCGGTTCCTAAAGGGATCATCGAATACGGACTACTGGAAAGGGACAACGCAAAGCCTCAGGTGATACTTGAACCCTTTAGTGTGAGATCGAGACATACTCATACTAAAACCATGCCTCAAGCAATACAAGGTATTTCGACAGATTTCCTTGGATAGGCTCAGTGGTATTGGGTAATTGAAGGATGTGATGCAGTGATAACCTCAGGAAGGGATGATACTCAAACTTTAAACATGAACCTCATTATAATGAAATTTCATGGAAAACTTTATTTGTTAAATATTTAGTTTTTCTTGTGAATTGTGATAATTTTATGGTACTTTGACGCACCTTGTTGACACATGAATTAAACCCATGCCAAAGCACAGGCTTGGGGTATGTTTCTTTTTATATTCCTTTTATTTCATAGCCTTTTTATATTCATAAAAATACACCTCATTCTTTATTACACATAACCAATTTAAATTTTTGGCTTAGGAAGAAGCATGTGGTATGGGTCGGGTGACGTTGGGAGCCCCGAACAAGTTAAATTTATTTTATTCATGTTATTTAATTGCATTAATTTATTATATATTTATATATATATATTTGTTACACACTGATATTTGTTACAACATGAAATTGAGAGGTTTAGACACAACAGTTACCTTCCTACTTCTATTTTATATCACTCCCGGCTCAGGCACCGTTTGTCACCAAAGAAGACTTTATGCTCACTGGTATAGATAATGGGAAGTGTACCACTTCTAGTTCTTGAGTGTTTCTTGCTTCTTAGGATGGAGATTAAGGATGAGGATTAAACCTTTTCTCAAGTTGTAGTTCTTTCTTTTGAATCGTTTCCCTTTCATTTTAATTTCAGGCTTGTATTTCTGTTTATTGTACTTTTACATTAGCACATACATCATAGCATGAAATCATTTGGTACATGGTTTCATTTATCATCTTCCACATTTATATTTTATTCAGTTTCTTCTCCTTCAGTTTTCATTCTTATACACTTCTGCTATATGTTATAATTCTTTTTTACTTCTGCTATGAATTACCTTCACCTGTGAGGGCGTAGTCACTCCCACAAACATGTTAAAAATGATCTTTCTTATAGTCATTAGATTCTAGAATTTGGGGATATGATCTTTAGGTCTTGTAACCCACTGGTCCGACCAATGTGTTAGAGGTGATTCGTGTTAGTATGTTACAAATTGGTATCAAAGGTGGTATTTTCCATTTTATTACTGTTTTTGGTTGGTTTATAGGAGACTAGGAATGTGTAAGTGCTTGCTTAATAGTCATTCCTGGGATGGATCACCCCACGTACGGGAAATGATCAAGTGGCTAGGTTTGGTAATTTATGTTCATTCTTTTCGATATTCTAGTGGATATGATTTCACCTCGATTGATTTGTGTAATTTCTATTACTTATGATTTATGAACCTAATAGTTTTTTACGCTTGGCCTATTAAGGTAAGGATGTATCATTTCATGCATCATAATAGGTACATTGGAATTCACATTCCTTGCAGAGTGCCATGCGATGTAGTTTCATTTTAGGCTTCCTTTGGATTCAAATTGTGTGCCTTGAATGTATGCCATGTATTGTAATTATTTAGCATTCCTTTTTAGATACCATGTTTCGTTGATATATTTAGCATGCTATCCTATTTCCATGTTTCCTCTTTAATACCATGTTTTCCATGTATCATGATTATGTGCCTATTAGTATGTCTCTATGATTAAAATGTTGTGCTTCTGTGATTATAACATGTATCTCTCTGTTGGATTCTTGTAGTGACCTGCTAGCTTGTTTTTATGTAATTGGTTGCTTTTGGTAAAAAAATTTAGTCGAATTTTAATGGGATCCAAATGCCAAAAAATATAAAGTGTATAGTCACTTTATAGGTGGATAGCCACCCATATATCTAGGTTGATATGTTTTTGTGCATGTTATAATTTCAAATGAATTGGTTAACTACCTGAAGCCACAACTAGGACCATGTAGGATAGTTAGTTCTTGTTCTTTATGAGATAAAACAGTATGGGTGTTGTGACTCTTAATAATTAGACAAATTCATTGGGTTTTATTCTAAGGAACTTAGGTCAGCTTAGTGGAACCCTTGTAGGCTGCCTTATATACTTAAAAGGAATTTATGTGATATATTTCCTTATTAAGGATGGGATGTCATTTAATGTTAATTATTTTAAAATGGAGTTTTATTAAACATCCCTTGTTTCCCTTGATGCATTGGTTAAGATCATGTGCCTGGTGTTTGGTTTTTATAAATGGTACTTGATGTTTTATTTAAATATTTTGATGATAAAAGATTAAATGTGATTAAATATAAAGGGAGGGGATATGGAACCTGTAGAAATGTTCTCTATTTAAGACCCTGGATTAAGGGTAGTTTGAGATTATCCATGAGTTGCTTTGGAATACAACCATTCCAATGCTATTTTCTATAGTCAGACCCCATTTCTTAAAATGACACACTTGTTTAGATGGGTGGACATGTTTTCCTTGACTTTTTCTTCAGGCTTGAGCATTGAGTAATGCTCATTTCCATCAGTTTAGACATTCCATAAGAATGGTCAGTGTCTTCAAAGGTCATTCAACCCTATCTTCTCCATAGTGATGGATGACTTGGTACATCATCATCCGAGTTAAAAGTCATCTTGCAACTCTATCATCTTGGGGTAGTATGCATTCACGTATGCAATGTCATTGAGTGAATAATTTTGTGAAGAACCAGTTGAGTTCATTGTATTAATCACTTCTTGCGCTATTAAATATATTTTGTGTCATCTCTATAGTACAGTGACATATTTGTTAAAAGAATCAAGTTTGTCCAAATACTAAGGATGACTTCAAAGACTCGGGTGTTTTGACACACCATCCAGTTTGGTTGGGATTTCATGCCAATTGTGTAAATATTATCCTTTTGGTAATCTCTTAATCCTCTTAGTGTACTCTTCCTTAAGTGATTATCATGTCCCCTATATTACCTTCATCATTGATTCACTAAGATAGCATCGGTATTATTCCATGCTGAATCTTTAAATGTTTTTGGGCTTGTTTAGGGTTTTTTTCTTAACGTTTCACATCGAAGCGTCATTCTTATTGGGGCTTTGGTTAGTCTTGAGTGGCCTTCGGATTTTCGTGTAGGAATTCTTTGGACGAACTCTTGTACACCTGTTGTTTCTTCTAACATAACCACCGGGTGGATGTCACTCTAGGCTCAGTCAAGAACATTACTTTGACATCATATCCTTGTACCAATGTCTCACCCGTAAACATGGTGTATCTACTACCTTAGGTTAGTTCCTTATACCCATGTCGCGTCGATCTGAGGTTACCATGGACTTTTTATCAGGTTCGGTGATGCCCAAATCAAGGAACGTCATTGAAAGTTAGGTATGAAGTTTTGTAGATGTGTTTGTGGTGAATTTGAGATACCTTTGAAGAATTCATCATAGTTTTTCTATAAAACATCAGCCGTCTAAGTTGTGTGCCTTCTAAAATGGTCAACCAAAGTGCGTCAGATAGTTCTTTATCATGCTCAATGAAGTTGTCAGTGAAAGACCTTTTTCTGGCATGTTGTTAGGTGAGAGGAGTGTGGTTCAGTTTGGTTAGGTATTTTCAAAAAAATATGGATTGTTATGAGATTTTAGGTCAATGGTAATTGACCATTTTATCCATTTTTTAAATCAAGCAATAAGCATCGCTATAATGCTTTAGGGCATGTATTGTAGGAAATTCAATAAGTGGAAGGTGTCGTGACTCAGAATTTTAACTTTCTAAGATTAAAACGTAAGTTGGAAAGTAACTTTGACTAGATGTTTAATAACATGACGACATGGTCATGTCTCCAGCTAAATGATTTTTGGTAAGTATCATCTATGTGTTTCAGTTGGAAAATGAGCGTTGCCTCAGATCTTAATAGATTAGGTGTTGCTTGCCTAATCAATGTTTGAACATATGTTGGGCGTTTGGATACATAACGTGACCATTTGTATGTGACATCATGACCCTATAAATCAAGTGAGAGTTACTTTGTTCCCAAAGACATTATGAGGATGAGAACTTATAAGGTGGGATGGTTGTAATGTCCCATGTTTTGAACTAAACAAAAAAAATGAAGGAAATTAATTTTTTTTTTCATTTTTTGGGTAGGCCAGTTTTAAAATCGTTCATCAAAACATTTTATTTCCCATAGTTGACATTGCGATGTGTGTTTTAAATAAATTTTATTAAATTAATTAGATTAAAATTAAAATGGAAATAAATTATATGAAGGGGAAAAGTCTTATTTAGAACTACTAAATTTTCTATGAAATATTTTCCAAGTAAGACAATGAGTTATCGAGGGGTTATGAGACCCATAGACCCTCAACATTGACAGAAAGAAATATTAAATTTATTATATCCATACGCATGTGTGTTTTTTTCAAAAAAAATTAAATTACTCTCAAATGGTGTGTCGTATGGGAAATATGAGACCACTATTAGGTCCCAAATACTGGGTTTACCATAAAAAGTGGATAACTTTATTGTGAATCAGGTGTTTAGAGACAACGTATGAGATAATAACCACTTTAATTTTATTTAATTTAATATTCTAGTTTTTATATAATAAATAAATATTTTCTCACAAAAGGTGCGTCAAATGAGAAATATGAGACCACCGATTGTTTCGGGACGTGGGGTTTATCCTAGGGAGGTTATAACTTTTGTGAGCATCACATGTTTTTACAAATTGCACCTGAGGATAATTTATTTCAGTTATAAATATATTTTTTAGACAATTAAAAATAATAATAATATTTTTATTATTAATATTATTATTTGTGTTTGAGGAAAAATTGAAAATACAATTCTGAAATTACAAAATTATTCCGCAGTGTAAATAATAATCGGGCAATGTAATAAATGTGATATTATTAATTGTTTGAATTAATTGAAAATGTGAATCAATATTAATTTATTAGGTGTTATCTATTTTTAAATGATTGTTGTTGTTAAAATATTAATGGTGTCATTAATGGGTTGAATTAAAAAATAATTATTTTAATTATAGTTATTATTATTAGATTGGAACAAAAACATTGATGTATATATATATGAGGTATATCTATATATAACAGGATTAAATTTATATATGTAGTTATATATACATGTGCAAGCGTAAGTATATTAATTTATATATGTCTTTATATATATATATATAATGTATATATATGGGTGGAAATTTATTTTTGGGTCAGATAAAACATTATTAACTAAACACATAAATTCTTGTATGTCTTGGATTAAATAAAGGGGTGGACCATTTAATGTTTTTTAGTCCAAATATTTAATTTGACCTGGGGCACGTTCTTGCACTCCCGATTGTAGGTCTCGGATAGCTATTGAAATTAATTAAATAATTTCTTCGGCTTTATGTAAAAACATTACATCCCACTCTAGCGCTTTGTTTGGGCTAAAAAAAATAAACAACTTAAACAGAAATAAAATGAATATAATGAAAATTAATGGAATTTAAATAGGGGAAAAACAATAAAATAAAAATGGTTGAAGATAAATTAAAAATAATTAAAATGGGGTAAATCCATTTTGATTAATTGTTTCATTTCTTCCACCATTTTATTTTTATTAGTTTATTTATTTTTTAAATTTTATTTTTTTTTCTACTTTATCATTCTTTATTTCTTATTTTTTTATCCTCCTCTTCTCTCTCTCTCTATGTGTCACACATCAATATCCCCCCCTTGGTGGTGCACCTCCTCCCTTCATCTCCTCTCCTCCTTCAGAATCCTGATGTGACTCTATTTGTCATATATTTTTTTTCATCAGTTGTGTAGTAAAAGTATCGGTAAGGCTAACCTCACACACTAAGAAAAGTATGATATACTTTTCTATCTATCAAATGATCTGCCGCGAAATTTTTTTAACAAAAATTGGGACTTTTCTAGAATCATCTGATTTCATCTGTTTTAGGTCAAATCAAAGATCACTGTGGAGAATATGATACTCTATGAATATAAGGTAAGGCGTCTATTCTCTTTCCCATCATTTAGTTGTGTCATTTAAATCGCATGTGGTGCCTCTCGTTTGTGCCTACCAGCAAGGTCTAGTTTTTACCCTTTCTAAATTAAATAAATAGCTTTGTTGAACCTTCGCACCTTTTTGTGAGACATTTTAACCCATTTAATTTATTTCAACATCGTTTGATACCCCTTTGTGTGTACCGATGTTCTTGGCCTATATTCCATTTTCCTCAAATTAATTTAATTAATTAATTTCACATGTTGCATGATCTATTTTGATACGTTTTAATTAAAGAATTTTTTTGGATAATTGTGAGCAGTGGTCTTTAGTTGTTCTAGAAAATTATTGCTTATTAATTTTCTTTTTTGTTCAATTATTATCTTGTTGTGACATTATAAATTAATATGTATATTTTCATTTCTTTCGTGGATAAATTACATTAGATATAGTTTCTTAGTTTAAATGACCAATTATTGTGGTAGAGTTACCTATACTATTTTGTTGAAATTATAAATGAAACTATGTGATACATATTCTGTGACATATGATTAAATTTAGGGTAGTGAGATAATGAGATTCTGTGTTAAAAACACATGCTTGAACTCTATGTTCCAAACTGGTTACCGTTATATGCTGCTGGGGGCGATGTCTCAGGCATTCCTAGACAAGTACATCCATAGACCATCTATATAGTTTTGGGTGACACCAGTTCCCAAAGGGATCATTGAGGACATACCATTGGAAAGTGGCTACACCAAGCCTCGGGTGATACTCGACCACTTTAGTGTGAGATTAGGAAAAACTCATAGTAAAACCATGTCTCATGTGATACTTGGTATTTTGAGAGATTTCCTTGGACTGGCTCAGTGGTATTTGGGAATTGAAGGATGTGATATAAAAATAACCTAGGGATGGGCTCAGACTCCAAATCTAAACTTGATCCTCATCATAATTAAATTTCAGGGAAAACATTATATGTTGCAACTTTAGGTTTCCTTGTGAATTGTGATAATTTTCTGGTACTTTGATGTACCTTGTTGACGCATGAATTAAAACCAAGACAAATAACAATCTTGGGGTATTTTTCCTTTTGTCCATCTTCTAATTCCTAGCTTTTATATACATATATAAACCTCATGCTTTATTACTGGTAACTTCTTAATATTTCTGGATTTGGCCAAAGCAGGTGGTATGGGTCGGGTGAAGTTGGGAACCCAAGCCATGTTACATTAATTTTATTCTAGTTATTTAATTGCCTTAATTTACTATATATATATATGGCACACTGATATTGGTTACAACATAAAATGGAAAGGTTTAGACACAATGGGAGCCAACCTACGGGGATTTTATCTCATTCCTCGCTCGGGTTCTATTTGGAACCCGAGTAGACTTTATGCTCATATGTATGGATAATGGAATATTTGCCTCTTCAGGTGCTTGATTTTTTCTTGTTGCTTAGGATGGAGACTGGGGAAGAGGATCAATCCTTTCTTGAGATTCTGGTGTTTCTTCTGCATCGTTTCCCTTTCAGTTTAACCGCATGCTTTTATTTCCATTGTTCCTACTTTTACATTACCACAGACCTCATAGCATGACATCATTTTGTACCTGGTTTAATTTATCAGCTGCTGCATTTATAATTTATTCAGTTGCTTCATCTTTAGTTTTCTTTCTAATAAGCTTCCTCTATTTTTTATAAATTTTTTTGCCTTCGGTTGTGCATTATCTTCACCTATGAGGGCATAGTCACCCCCACATACATGTTATAAAGGCCCTCTCTTCTAGTCGGAAGTCTCTGCTGCTCGGGGAGATGCACTTGAGGTCATGTAACCCACTGATCTAGCCATTGTCTTAGAGAAGAGTCGGTTCAAGATGTTACAAAGAGGTAGAAGTGGTGGTATTTTTCTTTGCCATACAGTTTGGGGTTGGTAGATTGGAGACCGAGAATGTGTCAGTGCTTGGTTAGTAGCCATGTCTTGGACTGATCATCCCATGTATGGGAAATGACAATGTTTATAGGGTTGGTAATTGATGTTCCTGATTTTTGATATTACAGTTGATATGATTTCACCTCTTGTGATTGGTGTAATTTCTAGTCCTTATGATTTATGAAGCTTATAGTATTTTACCCTTGGCTTGTTAAGGTAAGGATGAATCATTTCATGCATCATAATAGGCACATAAGAATTCACATGGCATGAATATTCCCATTCCATATAGTTTCATTTTAGGATTCATGTTGATTCAAATAGTTTTCCTTGAATATATGCCTTGTCTTGTAATTATTTATCATGCCTTTTTAGATACCATGATTCAGTGATATATTTAGCATGCCAGCCTGTTTCCAGGTTGCCTATTTAATACCATGTTTTCCTTATATCATGCTTTTGTGCCTATTATCATGTCATTGTGATTAAAATGTTATGCTTTTATGATTACAACATGACTCTCTCTATTGGCTTTTCTTAGACACTTTCTCTCTTGTTTTTATGTAATTGGTTTCTTTGCTAAAATTTATTGGTTTCCCTTGAATGGGATCCAAATGCCAAAAATTATAAATTTTATAGTCTCTTTATTGGTTGATATCCACCCATATATCTAGGATGATATTTGTTTGACCACGTTATAATTTCAAATAAATTGGTTAACAACCTAAAGGCACAACTATAACCTAGTAGGCTAGTTGGTTCATGTTCCATATGAGATAATCTGGTATGTGTTTGGTAACTCTTAATAATTAGACAACTGTTTTTGGGATGCAATCTAATGAACTGAGGACAGCTTAGTGGGACCACTTTAGGTTTCCTTATATTCTTAAAAGGTATTTATGTGATATATTACCTAATTAAGTATGAGATGTCAATTAATCTAAAATGTTTTAAAATGGAGTTTTATAAAACATTCCTATTTTGACCTTGAGGTGTTGGTTATGATCATATACCATTTGTTTTGTTTTGAAAAATGGTACTTGATGTTTTAATTAAATATTTTGAGGATTAATGATTAAATGTGATTAAATATAAAGGTCTTGGTTTGAAACCTGTAGCGATGTCCTCTATTTAAGAACCTAGTATAAGGGTAGTTTGTGTTTCTCCATGAGTTTCTTTAGAAAAGAACTATTCACATGTCAGTGTCCCTAGTCAGACCCCCTTTCTAAAAATGTCACCCTTTTTTGGATGGGTTGTCATGTTTTCGGTGATTTTTGTTTCGGTTTTTAGCATCGGGTAATTCTCATTTCCATCAGGTTAGAAATTCCTTAGGAACGATCAGTTGCATCATAGGTCGTTCGACCCTCTCTTCTCCACAGCGATGGATGACTCATTACATCGTCATCCAAGTTAATATTAAACTTGCTTATATATCACCTTATGGTAGTATGCGTTCACGTACATGGTGTCGTCGAGTTCTTAAAATTGTGATAAACTAGTTGAGTTCAGTGTAATCGTCAAGTCTTGAACTATTAAATACATTTTAGTTCATCTCTGTATTATAATGACTTATTTGTTAAAGGAATCATTGTCATCCCAATGCTTGGGATGACTTCCAAAGACTCAGGTGTTTTTGAAAAACCAACCAGTTTGGTTGGCCTTTCATGCCAATTGTTTAAACACTTTCTTTCTAGTAATCTCCAAATCCCCTCAGTTCACTCTTCTTTAAGTGACAAGCATGTCCCCTATCTTACCTTCATCCATTATTCACTAAGATATCATTTCTCATACACCATGATAAATCTATAAATGTATTTGGGCTTGTGTAGGGTGGTTTTCTCATTGTTAAATGTTTATGTGTTGTTTTATCGAGGATTTGGTTAGTTTGGAGTGACCCTTGGATTTTTTTTTGTAGGAATTATTTGGATGAACTCTTGTATACTAGTTGTTTGTTCTAACATGACCATCAGGTGTATGTCACTCTGGTCTCAATCAATGACCTATTTGGGATGTCTTATCCTTATACCAATTTCTTACTCATAAACATGGTGTATGGATTACCTTAGGTTAGTTCCTTATTCGCATGTCATGCCCATCTAAGGTGATCCCCGACATGTTATTGGGTTCAATGATTAATAAATCAAGGAACATCACCAAAAGTCATGTATGAATTTCTGTGGATGCGTTCCTGGTGAATGAAAGATAACTTTGAAGAAGGAATCATAGTTTATATTTTAAAACACCGACCATCTAATTTGGGATCCATCTGAAATGGCTGGATAAAGTGGTTTAACTCGTTCTCTCTATTGTTTAATGAAGTGGTGAGTGAAAGACCTTTTTCTGGGACATAGTCAGGTGAGAGGAGTGAGGTTTGGGTCAGTCGTGGATTTTCTTGAAAATATGTCTTGATAAGGACTTTTAGGTAAATGGGAATCAACCATTTTATCCATTTAGGAAAACAAGATAGAATCGTCGATAAAACACTTAAGGTAGTGTCTTGTTGGAAATTATGATGGTGGAAGGTGTTGTGACTCATAATTTTCTGTTCAAATGTTAAAACCAAATGTGTGAAGTAACTTTGACTAGATGTTTAATTAGATGATGACATGTTCATGTCTCAAGCTAAATGATTTTGGGTAAGTACTGTCTCGGTGTTTCAGTTGGAAAATGAGTGTTGACTCAGATCTTAATTTCATAGATGTTGCTTTCCTAACCAATGTTTGAACATATGTTGGGAATTTGGATATGCAACACAACCTTTTATACGATACTTCATGACCCTGTAGATCTGGTGAGAGTTAAATTGTTCCCGAAGGCTTCTCGGGGACGAGAAGTTCTATTGTGGGAAGGTTGTAACATCCCGTGTTTTAAACCGAATGAAAAAAATGAAAGAAATTAATTTTTTATCATTAGCTGGGCATGCCAAGTTTAAAACTGATCATCTGAACTTTTTATTTCTGATATTTGACACTGCGATGTGTCTTTGAAATAAATTTTATAAAATTAATTAGATTAAAATTAATATAGAAATAAATTAAATGAATGGTAAAAATATTCATTAGAACTTTGAAAGATTTTATGAAATATTTCCAGAGTTAAAAAATGAATCATTACAAGGGATCCAAGACCAGTGGACCCTCAACATTGATATAATAAAAATATTAAATTTTATTTATCCATACGCGTGTGTGTTTTTATACAGAAAAATTAAATAACTCTCGAATAGTGTGTTGTATGTGAAATGTGAGATCACTGTTAGGTACGAAAAGCTGGTTTTATCCAAATAGGTGTATAACATTGTTGTGTATCGGGTGTTTGGATACTTCGCATGTGATAATACCCTATTTATTTGTAATTAATTTATTATTCCTTTTTTTATATAATAAATAATTATTTTCTCCCAAATAGTGTGTCGAATGAGAAATATGAGACCATAGATAGTTTCAGGACGTGGCATTTAGACTAGGCAGGGTATAACTTTTGCAAGCATCAGATATTTTGTAAAATCTCACCTGAAGATAATTTATTTGGGTTATAAATATTTTTTTTAGAGAATAAGAAATAATAATAATAATTTTATTATTAATATTATTATTTGTGTTGAGGGAAAAACTAAAAATATACTTCCACAATTAATAAATTATGTCATAGTGTAAATAGTAACTGGGAAATGTAATAAATGTGATATTATTAATTATTCAAATTAAATTCAAATGTTCAATCAATATTAATTTATTAGCTGAATTCAGTTTTTAAATGGTTGTTATCGTTAAAATATTATTGGTGTCATTGATGAGTTAAAAAAAATTATAATTATTTTAATTACAGTTATTATTATTATATTTAGATAAAAACATTGATGTATATATATGATGTGTATCTATATGTAACGAGGTTAAATATATATATATGTAGTTATATATACATGTGTGGGTGTATGTATATAAATGTACATGTGTGTGTGTGTGTGTATAACATGTATATATATATATATATGGGTGGATATTTATTTTTGGGTTAGATAAAACATTATTAATTGACTACATAAATTTTGGAACATCTTGGCTTAAATCAAGGGGACAATTGTTTAAGTTTGTTAGTCTAAATCTTTAAAGTGACTCATGGTGCGTGTCGTGCATCCTATTGTAGGTCCCAATCAGCTATTAAAATTAATTAAATAATTGATCGTTCTTTATGTAAAATTTTTACATCACACTATAGCATTGTGTTCAAGATAAAAAAAATTTAAACATGTTAAAAACAAATAAAAATAATTTAAAGAAAATGAATGGAATTTAAATTGGGAAGAAATAAATAATAAAATTGAAACAGACGAAATGGAATTAAAAATAATTAAATTGGGTTATATACATTTTAATTAATTGTTTCAAATTTTCCACCATTTTAATTTTATTAATTTATTTATTTTTTTCTTTTTTATTTTTCTCCTTTATTTTTCTATCTTTCCTTTTTTCTATCCTCCCCTCTCCCTCTCCTTCTATGTCGCCCATGTAGTGCCACCCCTTGGTGGCGCGCCTCCTCCTCTCCTCTCTATTCCTCCTTCCGAAGCCCACTGGGACTTTGTATCTCTTCTATTTTCTTTGAAATTAGTTTCCTAGTAATTCTCTGGGTAAGGCTATGTTCTTAAACCAACAATCTGACTATCTCCTTCATTATCCGTCACATGATCTTCCGCGAAAGGTTTTTACCCAAAATTGGGAATTTTCTAAAATTGTTTGATTTAATCTGTTTTATGTCAAATCAAAAATCACCATGGAGCATAGTAACCTCTACTAGTATAAGGTTGGGTGTATACTCTCTTTCCATTCATTTCTTTGTGTAATTTAAATCACATGTTGTGCTGCTCGTGGGTGGCAACCGACAAGGTTTAATCTTTACCCTTTCTAAATTAAATAAACCGCTTTGTTGAACCTTCTCACCATTGTGTGAGAAATTTTAACTCATTTAATTTACTGCAATATAGTTGGTTACCCCTTTGGGTGTGCCAATGTTCTTGGCCTATTTTTCATTAGCCCTGAATTAATTAAATTAATTAATTGTACATGTTACGTGATCTCTTTTGTTGTGTTTTAATTAAATAATTTTTTTGGGTAATTGTAAACAATGATCTTTGGTTGTGTTAGTTAATTATTTCTTAATAAATTTTTTATTTGTTTAATTATTATATTTTTTTACCTTTATAAATTAATATGTGCATTTTTATTTCATTTGATGATAAATTGCATTGGCTATAGTTTCTTGGTTTAAATGATTATTTTCTATGGTAGAGATACCTATACTATTTTTTGCAATTATAAATTCAAATCTAGGATTCATGTTCTATGAAATATAATTAAATTTATGGATGTGAGAGAATGGGGTTTCTTATTAAGGACTCACGCTTGAACTCTCCGTTCTTGGCTAGTTACCTTTATGCGTCGATGTGGGGGTTGTCTTAGGCATTTCAAGACAAGTACTTGCCGAGTCCTTCAATATCATTTTGGGAGACACCAGTTCCTAAAAGGATCGTTGAGTATGGAACATTGGAAGGTGGCTACATCACGCCTCGAGTGATACTCGACCCCCTTCAATACGACATCGGGAGAGACTCATAGTAAAACCATGGCTCGAGCGATACTTGGTATTTCGATAGATTTCATTTAATGGGCTTAGTGGTATTGGGTAATTGAAGGATGTGTTGTAGTGATACCCTCGGGACTGACTGAGACTCTGAATATAAACATGAACCACATCATAATAAAATGTCATGGAAAACATTATTTGTTTCATCTTTTGTTTTCCTTGTGAATTGTGATACTTTTCAATTACTTTGACTTACCTTGTTGACAGATGAAATAAACCCAAGACAAAGAACAAGCTTGGGGTATGTTTCCTTTTTTATACCATCTATTTCGTAGCCTTTATATATATATATATACACCTCTTGTTTTATTATAGGTAACTTCTTCAGATTTTCGTCTTAGGATGAAGCTGAGGGTTTGGGTCGGGTGATGTTCGGAACTCGGGCCAAGTATTTTATTCTTGTTATATAATTTCTTTAATTTATTATATATATACATGGAACACTGATATTGGTTATAACATGAAATGGAAAGATTTAGACATTGTGGTTTTTAGACTACATGATTCTATCTCGCTCCCTGGTCGGGCTCTGTTTGGCACACGAGTAGACATTATGGTTGCATGTAAGGATAATGGGAAGTGTGTCTCTTCCACTACATTAGTGTTTCTTCCTGCTTAGGATGTTGATTGGGGTAGAGGATAGATCCTTTTATTGAGATGTAGTTTTTTTCTTCGTTTCCCTTTCAGTTTAATTGCATGCTTGTATTTTCGTTTGTCATACTTATATATTACCATTGACATCATAACATGACATCATTTTGTATCTAGTTTTATTTATCAGCTTCAACTTTTTTAATTTATTTAGTTTCTTCTATGGTATTTTTTTTCTTATATTCTTCCTCTATCTTTTATAAAAAAAATTCCATCTGGTGTACATTACTGTCACCTATGAGGGCATAGCCACCACCACAGACATGTTAAAAATTCCCTCGATGTTAGTCGGAAGCCTATGGCATTTAGGTAGACGAGATTGAGGACATGTAACCCACCAGTCTAGCCACTGTCTTAGAGGTGATCCAAGTTAATATGTTAAAAATAATATTTATTTGAATTTGTTTAATATCATTTATTTGATATTTCCATTAATTAAACAATTATTGCAGCATCCTTGTGAAAGCCTTTATCTTAATTATTTATTTCCTAAAAATTAAAAAAATAAATTAACATTATTTATAAAAACTTTTTATCTTTAAAAATACTATTTATAGTTTAATACATCTTCTTTATAACCACATATAAAAAATAAAATACTTATTACAAACATGAGTGTGACATATTGGACTTCCCTTAGAATAAAATACTAAAAAATTCATAAAGTCATCCATGTGGATCCAAAAGGCCTTAAAAATGGATCAATGATGATTTTGGTTGATAATAACTCATCCAATAAAATTATGAAAAATTTTAGGGTAATTTTATAATTCATATAATATTATTTTTACCCTTAATTACTAGATTTACTCTTAACATCTATAATTAATTTTTATTACTTTTACTATTATTTTTTGACAAAGAATAAGTTGATATTATTATAATACAAATATCATACTGATTAAAAATATTTATGTATATTTTTAATACATCAACTCACATAAGTGGAAAAAATATGTTTAATGATAATCTTATAGAGGGGACGCCAAAGCGGGTTTTTAAAGTAAAAATATCCAAAAGATTGAAATAGTTTTATATAAAAATTTAAAGTTGAATTGTTTATAAGGAAAACAATTGGATTTAATTATAAAAATTTATCTAATTATACTTTAAATATAATTAATAATATAATTTAAAACTTTTTATTTTTTAGATGAAAAATTTTTTTCAATTAAAATGCGGTATTTTTTCCACTATTCATAAAAACATGAAACTTCTCAGAAAAATCCCAAATTTCACCCAATATAAATTTATATATCTATATTTCAAATAAGAATTTTATTTTTTCAAATATAATTGATCAAATTATCAAAAACTAAATTTAAAACAATTGCGCCATCAAAAAGTGGTAAAACTACCTTTAGAAAAATATAGTCTTTTAATGCATAAAATTGGATATATTCTTATCTTATGCCTATAAAATTATTTGTATGAATGTAAAAAACATGTTATTAAATATATAATATATAAATTTCAAAATTTGGTAACACTATTCATTCTCCCCAATGTAACGACTATGTTATAATGGTCAGGTTAAAATAATGATATTTAATTGTATATCATTATTCGTTTAAACATGGTGTTGTGTGAAACATAAGATATCAAAGAGATTAAATTTAAAATGAGACATACTATGAAATATTGTGGTGTTAAACTATTCAAAACTACCTAAGAGATAAAACCCTAATGTATCAAGAGCATCAAAAAACAATTTCTCCACACATAATGGAAAACCAACAATTCTAAAATATCAAACCAAAAACCAAAATCCCATCCTAGGATTCAGGGATTTTTTACATTATTTTTTTTCTAATCCCATGAAATCCCCAATTAAAAATAACCAATACATTTAAAGTATCATATTTTCTATCCCAGAAAGGAATGAAAAGTAAAATCTATGATATAACTTTTTAATTTCACGACACCTCAGACTAATATATATTTACTGGACAAGAGGTCACCAGATACCTCAAGAGTGCCACTCTATTTTATAGAGTCTTCCACCAATGGTTATCTTCTTTTTGTGTACATGGGGATACTACACCCTCTCTGAAAAAGTGATATAATATCATAAAACATGAAATATAAAATACAATACATAATACAACAAGGGAACAACCTGAAATGATAAAAGTAAAAAACATTACTAATGAAATAACCATGATGAACATACTAAAAATATATTTTCACATGTCAAGTACGTGATTCACATCATGTACAATAGTAATCTAAAAATCGAAACCCAAAAAATGTTAAAAATACTCCAAGATCTCCTAGATCTAGCATGACTACCATCTCCATGATCCATCCTACAGGAAATAAAGAATCTGTAATGGGGAACTTCCCCTTTTCTAGACCTGAAATCATGAAATATATAAATATACTAAAAATATAATTGGTTAATGTGTACGAAAAAATCCACATGCCACCTCCAATATAGTCCCTAAATAAATAATTCTAATATAATGTGGTTGAAAAGATTATTATTTAAAAAAATTATTATCCCTAAAAGTTTGTAAATATATAAATAAATATCCGATCCTAAGACCTATAGTGACACCCAATGAGAGAACTACCAAATTGGAATATTTTTGAATGTCTCTAACAATTTCTTAATGACCCTTACAACTAAAATCCATAAATTATATCATAAACCACCACATTAGAGGTTTATTCTTAGTTATCAAAAACCACAATATTAAGGGTGTATTCTTTGAATTATAGACCACCAAACATCATGAGTGTTATCATATACCAAACCACAATAAATCTAGATTATTCTTGGTATTATAAACCACCACAAATCTTGTTTATTCTAAGTATAACTGACCACCACTTATTTATTGTATTCCCAATATCACAAACTCTAACCAACCATGTCTTTAATACACTTTATTGCATGATTTAGTACCTAAAGGTAAACATTATAAAATCCCAAAAAGTAATGATTAATTATGTATTGGGGAAATTAGACACATATAAAATTAAATTGATAAATTGTTATGACAACATTATTGAGAATTTTCTTTATCATGCTTGTAAAATTCAATTTATCTTTTAAAATAGAATGGTTTAACCCATGCCATATATAAGAAAGGGTGAGCTATAAATCCTAGTAAGGGAATAAATAAATCACAGTATAAGGAAAATTAGTACATGTCATCCAAAAGGCATATCATGGTAGTATAAGCGGTGTGATAATCATAATCATGAAAAATATGGTATGATATAACCTGATTGAATAAAGGAAACATAGGGATATGGAGACAAAAATAAACATGAAATCATATTCATAGGTTAAGGATTACTAAAATGATATCATAACATGGGTGAGAAAGTACCAAAATGTATTAGGTGTACTTCATAATCCCAAACATGATGTCACATGACATTAATACATTACCTAATGAATTGGAGCACTATATGGGCACACTAATATTTTACATATAATGTACATGAAAACGTATGACACATGAATCATATAATGTAAATATGTGACTAAAAATTAATCATATGATCAAGGAGTGTGTGTTATATAAATGTAATTCCCCAATCAATTAATGATAGGTAAATCTAGGATAATACTCTTTAGGGGAATTAAGGATGGGTTTTCCAAACAAAAATGTTTGGTATGGAAAAACATAGGATAATTCTTTCAGAATAATGGGTGTATGTGATGGTTCATTGGAGGAATTAATGAGAGTTTAAGTGTTTTATTGTCATAGGGAAAACACATAGGGAGTACGAGGGATGTTTGAAAAAATATATCAACATGAAAAATTTCAAAATAAAGGGCCTAATAAAAAGGAGGTTCTAGAATTGAGAGGAATAGGAGAGGATAACTTACCTTGAGAGGTTGTTTCCAGAAATTTGGAGGGGTTATTAAGAGAATGGAAACAATTTATAAGGGATCTTAAAATGGAAGGGATGATTAATTTTGTGTACTAAGGGTTTTTTGTGAAACAAATTGGTGATTGGGTGGATTTATATAGAAAAGAGGGAGAGTTATTTATTAAAATTCAATCTTATGTTTTGGACATAATATAATTATGTAATCAAAACCACAAACCATCAAATGGTTTTCCCATGGTTTATTCCAAAGAGAAACAGTTCTCCTAATTTTATATTCTTAAGAACTAAGAAAATTATAAAAACACCCTTGGTGATGTGGATATGAGTCTTGTTTATAAATAATTGATTTTAAAACCAAAAAATATAATATAGGTTTTGGAGGAATCATTAAGGATTTATAAAATTAATAAAATAACAAAAAAAATTATTCTTAATGGTATATTTATATTTGTTCATGGATACATATTATGGACTGTATTACATCACTTTGGGACATTATTATGTCATAATATACACCAAATATTTATAAAATATCTAATTTTAACCCAAAATTCAATAATATCCAAAAAAATTGAAAATATAACAGAAGGATAATTTATAAATTCTGATTTCAAAAATAATCATTATTTTTTACAAATAATTATCTATATATGATAATTTACACTTTCAAAACAAAATTCCACATTTATTTAAAAATACATTTTATTTTTCAATTAATATTTTTGGGACCTTATAAAGATAAATTTTTACTTAATAAACATATATTATCATTTATATATAATATAAATTATTTAATAATAAAATTTTAAAAAATAATATTCACTTCAAAAAAATATAATTCAAAAAAAATATTCCATTTATAGGAACTATATATTTTAGAAAAAAATAATTTCGGATTCATTGTAGAAAATTAATTTTCATCATTCTCATTATCAAATAATTTTAAAATAAATGTAAAAGCGATAAATATAATCATTAGTTTATTAAAATAAAATATAAAAAAAATCATATTATTAGGATTAATATGTGAGAAAACACTATTTCTCTGAATATTTTATTGATAATAAATGAAATAATTTCATCACATTGTGCTAAATATGTTAATTTATAGAATATTTGGGATGAGATCAATCATTTGAAAATTGGACTGAAATTCTAGTTTTATAGTTGTAAAATTCACTGTAGTATTTCGGGCATAAATGTTGCTCTGTAAAATATTTTGACATAAAATTTTGTAAATGTGTTCCGAACTTAATGGGATACAAATCATATTTAGGATATGGTAGCTGGATAGTGCATTTTAGTGGAGTAAATGGGCCATGATGACCACGTTGGACTGAACCATCCAGATTGGACATCACTTCACCATTTGGAACGTATCTTCTTTATTAATACTTGTATTAAGACCAAATTTTTAGGGAAGATCATAAACATGATTAGGAACAAATAATCTATATAGAAGGCCAGATAATTCACGGGTTTTTGAGGTCGACTATGTGGTGAAATTGGTATTAAACCATTTGGCCGAATTTCCTTTTAACAATTAAAAATGTTTTGTAACCCTAGCCCTCCCCAACTCTATTTAAAGAAAGTTTTCACTCTTTGGGAGGGCTACTCGAGGCTTTGCTAAGGTGTTTCCCAAATAGTGGCTCTTGGGAACCCCTCACAACTCTTTGAATAAGTAATGCCTTGTGTAAACATCTCTTCCAAAAAAGGCTCTTCTCTCCCACCTCTACATTAGTTTTTCTTCGTTCTTATGCTTGTAACATGAATTTTATTCAATAAATCTTATTTTTTTTTTCAGTTTTAATCTTCTTGTTTTTATTATTGGGATGGAATATAAGATTGGAGACGAGATTGGGTGTTCCCCTTTCAATCCATTTCTTATTCAAAACGTCCCCACAATGACAACTCTACTCATGGAGGACTGATTTCTTTCATATTTGATCTAATCCCTCCTCCATTCATTAATTTATTTTTAATCCATAAATATACTGTAATTCATAAATTTATATCAATTAATTGATTTTAATTTCTATGTTTCTCGATCGACTTGCACTTGACCGCGTGGTCTGGCTTGTGTAAATCGTGTGAGTGAAACATCAATCACAGAATCTAATCACTTTGGGATAGAACTGTATGGTCCAAGTCTCACCCTAAACACGATTAATTATCAAATATAGGGAGGATATTCTGACCTAATGGACCACTGACCACAATTTGGCTTTTGGATCACAATCAAGGCAGGGTGCTGCGATTGAAGTTCCCAAAGATAACATAGGGATCATTTTCAAAAATATTTGTGGTTGTATTAGTTTCTGTAGGGTTTGAAGGTTAAAAAGGTTAGGGGATCATAATTGATTGAATTATAATTATATGGGATAATTATAAATTAATGGTTAAGGGGTTTGATTATATCAACTACGTCTTCCCATATAAGTGTTCCTAAAGAAATTGTCTCTTGATTTTCACTTCTCATTTTCTTGTTTAATTTACTATTTGAAAAGTCAAAAAACAAACCCCCCATCTTTCTTTTCATTTGTTTTGAAATATTTAAATACTTACTTAATTACCATTAACAGTTGCTTAATTCACTTCCTACTTAATATAACATCCTAGGTCAACCACTGTGATCCACTTATTAAAATGAAAAATAAATATTTTTGAGAGTGTGTGCGACAACATCTTTTCAATATGTGTATCACTATATTAAAATAGTGAAATTACTAAGGGTAATGTGTGTGATAGTGATATATTCATTTGATGGTTCAATGAGCATGGTTTGGGATTTGATCTTGATGAGCTCGGTCTTATCTCATAAGTGGTTACATTATTGATTTAGTAATTGAATTTGGGCTTGGGATTGATCATGGTGAAAGCCAAGTGATTCTCTCTCCCACAAAAGATCAATTAAATTGGCTTCATAGGGTACGATCCTATATGTTGATGCCATTGATTCTTTTTCCAATATCAATTGGACTTTATCATAACCCTTAATATAATAATACTGATAGTAACTATATACTGTATATATTAACAATGGTTATGATTCATAATTATATTCTAAATTTGATGAACTATATAGATATTTAAAATTGAAAATGTAGTGAATGAATTTTATTTAAATTCATTACTTATTAATTTATTTATTTACTAAACATTGGAATTTATTTTATAAAATTTAGGGCCATTACATTCATCAGCCCTTTATAAATTTCTCTATAAATAATTTCATTTTATATACTAAAATAGATGAGGTTACTTCTATTTCATCGCATCATCTCATTCCAATGTTTCTTCCTTATACATGTGGTTCCTCCATAACATGTTAACTAGGTGATTTGTATTATTTCATATAACATTGTCACTATGATCTAATATATTCGAAAGATTTTCCTCATATGAATTATCATTTTATAGTGAACTCACCTCTATATTTAGTATATTTGAGGATTTTGGTGTGTAACTCAAGAGGGATACGAGGAACACATCATATACATGGGATAGGTTAGGTGGGAGTTTTATTTGATAGGACACCACACTAATATGATCAAGGATAAAATAGTTTTTGTTGTATCTAGGAGTAGTATATTCCTTGTTCCCAAACCACATCACTTCCTCCCATGGTGATAAATTAAGGGGCACATTATCTTTGACCTCAAACTCTAGATCACATTGACAATTTTCTAAAAAATATTTTCTTTCTACATTGTGTGGATTTAAAATGATGTTGAATAGTTTAAAAATTCCCTATAATACCTTGCATAATATCTTTTCAATTAGGTTTTAATCTCCAACATCATCCAAGAATGTTAAAGTATGACACCTCTTCCCATAGAGAGCCTCAAAAGGTTCTATTTAAATACTGTAATGGAAAATTGTTTTATATGAGAACTCCATTAGGGGAAGGGTCTAGTCCCAAAATACTTGGAAACACATTGAAAATGGTATTATAATATCCAAAAAAAATTAATGGTCCATTCATACTGACAATCCGTATAAGGGTGATAAGAATAACCAAACCTCGTGTCTGTATCCAATGCTTCTCAAAGGATTCTCCATAACCTCTAGGTAAACCTCATATCTCAAAAAGGTATAATAGAGAGTGGAAATCCATGAAGTATTACCATTTACCTTATTTATATCAAGGTGATTGTGTCAGAATAAAAAAAATCCTTTATTGAAATGAAATTCACTAACTTGGTAAGGCGATCTACTTCCAACCAGAATGTGTTATTTCTTTTAGGTGTCCTTAGTAGTTCGATAGTGAAATTTGTGGTTATGGTTTCCTATTTCTATACTAGTATGATAAATTGTTGCATTATTCCATTAAACAAGTTTCATACTATCTTGATTTGTTGTCATTCCACACATCAAGATACAAACATCACAATCTCCCTCTTCATGAAATCCAACCAAAATTTTCCACTGAAATACCTATTCATTTTTGTGATTCTTGTATTAATAGAAAAGTATTATATATTCACATAATCCATAGGTAACCTCTTTGGTTCTGGTTTTTATGGGATATATATCTTTATTATAAACTTTATAACACCATATTCTGTAAGATAAAGGCTTCCTTCATATACTCATGAATGAATGGTTGAGAAGATATTTTCAAAAGGTTGGATGAATATCATTTTTATAATTCCCATATCAATACTTTTCATTTATAAGAATATTGGATCCCATGATGTTTCATAAACCCCTCCCCCCCAACTGTACCCCTCTGGATCTGGCAATGTGATAAGAGAGACAGTGGCCCCTGATTCCTACATCTAGTAGGCCAAAGGTTGGCCACTAACACTGATGGTATAAAAAACACAAATATGGGAGGAACTACCTTGTAAGAGAAGACATATGAAAGAGAGAGATAATTTATACAAAAACTAACTCCTTTAGAGACTATAATATAAATGAAATATCAACTACACATATGTAATGTCATGAAAAAATACTACAATGGAAAGGAAAAACAACATGTACAAAAAGAAATTAAAACAAAAGTGACTACAAAGCCACCAAAAACTCATAAAAAACCTCCAAGCTAGTAGTAAGAATACTATTCTCCATCCTAATCTAATTGACCTAAAAAAATTATATAACATAGTGTGAGTATAATAGTATACTTAGTAGGATTCTCGTTAGATCCTCTCATGTAAAAGTAAAGAAATCATGCTAAAGCACAGTGAACAACAAGTGAAACTAACTCATCATCTAAATTGGTAAAATATGTTCCATCCTCACCATGGATACTATTATCAAGTATTGAATACAAGAGTATATAATATAATCAATAATTTCAAGGGTACCCCACTACAACTTCCCCACTAGTTTTCCACTTTTCCACCACATCGCATATTCTAGGCATCTCTCTCCAAAAAGGTTTTCCCACATACATCTGGGCGAAGCACCACAACATGCACCTCATGCAACTCACCACCACAACCACAAAAACAAAAGTAACTAGGTTGTTGTTAGGATCCACCACATCTAACATAACATGTATCATAAATTGATTATTATACCTCAAGACATTACATTCCATACACTGAGTAAGGATACTCAAGCCATCAGAACCTATAAATGTTACACTAATAGAAGTCCATATGAAACTATATCCAGAATATATGTGTGTAAAATAACCACAAGATATTACATCCCTCTACACACATATATGTGGAAAGATAACTTCCACCCATATCAGTACAAGTAACTACCAAGAGAAGAGAGTAGGGCTAAAGGTGTAGTGATCCATCCATCATCCCACCAGGATGTTGGGGAAACACCCCAAGGATCCGAATCCATGGGGTGTCAATTTCTCTAATCTATAGGGTGGAGTAGCGTATATAAATACAGAAATTATAGAATGTAATATATCTTACAACCACACTATGGGAATAGCCTATTATTATACTCAACTGCAGATCACATCTCTCAGACTCATGTATGCCACAGCAAAGACTATATATCCTATAATCAAAAAACCACATAAAGAGCTACATGAAGTTACATTATCCAATTTCTTCAATTTCACATTACATTAATTAATTCATTAAAAATTAATTAACCATTATCAATTCCACTTTTCATTCCATTAGCTTTTAAAACAAGTTCCAAGATCTCTAGGAAAAACCAAACCAAGAACACAACTTCTCAGAAACATAACCTCAACATTGCATCCCAACAAGCTCCAACACCCATGGGTTAAATATCATTTTTTCATTTATTTAACAACATTATAATTTTTTATATTCCCAGTAATTATAAAATGAATTATAAGCTACTGAAAATAATGGGCTCAACATGGTGAGGTGGTAAACTACCCATCGAGTCTTTGACAACTATAAAAAGATCATCAACCCATCTATCCTTGAGAAGTTAAACACAGAAAGCACAACGCATACCCTTCGCGTATTCACCTATTTTGGAAGGAGGGTAATAAAGACCATCTCCCTTAAGGAGTGGGGAATGTAATGTAGATAAAAAAACAACAAATTCAATAAGCATCCAATATTAATCTCAATAGGTAAGCCCAACTTCAACTAGTTTCATAATCTTTGGTGTCATCCCTAACACCCATATACATAAACTGATGCATCACACCACTCTAGGAATGAACTGATACCACAACCACTAGGCCTCCCTTCGCCCACATATCAAAACAGCCCTCCAGGCTCACATCACATTCGGGCCTTCCTGCCCCCATAACCCCAAGTCTTATATCCAGAGCACATCACAAGTAGTAGGAACGAACATAGAAAATAAGGTATCCAACCTTCACACACAATGAGTTATCATGGATACAAATTAAAAGGAAATTGTTTTTACAAGAAATAGGGATACTCAATACCTATAGGAAATTATCATTATCACATAACAGGTTCTTATTCCATCTTGAATTAACCGATTTATTATTCACAAGTTCCCACTATGAAAAACCTGAGCAACAATCTATCACAAGATATCACAAAATTGATAAAAATTTAATTTAACATGCCTTTAATCCTTCATCAACATGCATCAACATTTATCAGTTTCATCAACCAATTTAGTTAAACATGCATACTTACATAAATTTTATTATCATCAAATTAAAACAATAAGAACCAAATTAATTAATGCGAATCTTTATATTTTATCCAATTAATTATAAATGAATTATATTTTTATGTTCATTACAAATTTCCATTAATAACAAGATAAAAAGCAAGCATAGATATCACACTATCTATAAAATCAAGTTAAAAACCGTTATCGCAGTACAAATAAACAACATCACTACGCGATCGATACCAATTTTTTAATCTGGTTCAAATATTTATAAGGTCAATTACATCGTGATCCAAGAGTTAAACCATGATAAATATAATACTTCACATAAATAAATAGGGAAGAAATTAATCCATTACCTCAAAAGGTCATTGATGTTTTTTCATAAGAATGGATCAAAGCAATGGATCATGATCACCTCTCCTGCAAAAAATTCATCCACCTGAGGACTCTATGGAAGAACCAAACTAACCAACAACCAAGAAAACTCCATTAGAAACATAGATATCAGTCACCATCACATTGTAAAGAGAAATGGGAGGAAACAGATCGATGAAACCTCAAGAAAGAAGGTAGTTCTTACCTTAAATGGAAGACGAATCACTATAGATCAAAGGAGGAAGCGAGGGATCATTCCTTGATGAAGGAATCCCAAAAACGGTGAAGGGAGGGTCGTCAGGTTACCTAAGGTCAAGGGAGATCCAATAAAGTGGTTGGTTTGACCAAAATTAATTGGATGGAAAAACACATAAAACATATAGCGTTTGGGAATTACATGACCTATAATCCCCTTTCAAATCAATTACTGTTTCGAGGTAGATTTATACCAAAAAAGACATCACATAAATGCTTTATTTTATTTTCCAAACCCTAAAGTATTTCACGCTGTGAATCCCTCTTTCATTAGATGTAAAAATTCATCATGTTGTGAAGCTTTCCAGGAAAACCCATGAAATAGGATTTCATGTCTTGTAATGTTGTTACATGACATATAATCCCCTCCATCCGTCATTTACTTAACCAAAATTCTCCAAACTTCTTCCAAGACACCTCCAAGAAATTTGATCTTGGAAAACATGAAAAGGGTTTATCCACAAGAATTCAGGACCTTACATTGGATACCTCCCAATACATTCTCATCCTAGAGAATATAAAACGAACCAAAAGAGGAAACAAAAGATAAATGGTCATCTGAATAGCCACCCCACGAGATACCTCTCAGATATTTTTCCACCATAGGAGCTAACCACCTCACTAGAGGAACAAGTGTAAAACCACACAACAACCACAACATTACCCTAAACATTATCTTGGGAGAGATACCTCTGAAAATATTGTAATAAGAAATAGGAAACATCAGAAATCCATCTCATAATAAAGAGGATCTAAAACCATTGAATGGATAACATTACAAGATAAGAGCTAAACATCAAATAGCTCAGGGTATTGAGCACATTTCTGCAACTCATGTTCCCAAGTACTCTCATCTATGCCACCACAAGACATTAACCAATGTGATATCATGCCCCTAAAACACCTTATCCTAGTGGTCCTAGACCTATACATGCATCTCCTCAAAGGTTGCATCATCTTCAACATCGATCTCTCCCAAATCGATGATGTGAGTGTCATCATAATGATAATGATAGAGCTGCAACATGTGAAAAACATCATGTATCTGGATCATCTATATGGGAAGTGCTAGCTGATATTCCATGGCTCTAATATGATCCAACACCTCGAAAGGCCCAACAAACTAAGGATAATGCTTTCTACCACTACCAAGCCTTCGTTCCCCCCACAATGGGGAGTCCCCTCCAATGACACATGATCTCGTACAACAAACTCCAATGGTATCCTCCAATGATTAGACTAGTAATTTTGATGATTTCACACTTCTATAATTTTCATGGGAATCACCTAAACTATATTTTTCATATTCTGTAATAGTTTTATCATGATAATTTCTGACCCTCTGACCCCAGTCCATCAGAATAGAGAACAAAATGGTTGGACATACAAGGCTTTAAATGGAGCCATTCTGATGGTGGAGTGAAAACTATTATTGTAAATGAACTCTTTCAAAGGTAAGTACCTCATCCATGAACCTCAAAAATCTAGTACATAAGAGCGCAACATATCATCAAGAGTCTGGACGGTCTGTTCTGTCTGATCGTCCATCTGTGGATGAAATATAGTGTTAAGACATAGATGATAACCAAAAACATGATAGATTCATATCCACACCCTGTAGGTAAAATTAGGACCTTAATTAGAAATTATCGTACTTGTAACTCTGTGGAGTCTCACCATATCCTCAAGATACTACCTCGATAGACCCTCTACTGATATTGACTCCTTGATAGATATGAAGTGTGATGACTTTTTCAAACGGTCCACTACCACCGATGTAGCATTATAGCCACCCTAATATTGAGGTAAATCAGTAAAAATATCCATCTACATGACCTCCCACTTCCACTAAGGAACATCTAATGGCTGAAGTAAACCACCAGAAACACGGTGCTCAGTCGTCACCTTCTGAAAGACCAAACATCGAGACACAGACTCTAAAAATACACACATCAACCCAGAACTCCAAAACTAACCTCTCAAGGATCAATACATCTTTGCCACACTTGGATATACCACTATGGGTGCATCATAGAACTCTTGGAGAACCATATCATGCATCTCTTATGGAATGAAAATCCTTTCATAAAACAACACTCGATGTTGTTCATCCTCGTACCAACCTTTAGGGGCACTACTTCAAACAACTCGATCTCTCTAGACCTCCACCTCAGGATCCCCCAACTGGGACTCTTATACCAGCTGCACCAGAGATGACCACACAATCATCTGAAAAAAAACCTCTTCCCCCAACTTCGCCCTTATATATATATATATTGATGAAATTTCTTCCATCACCCTCTAGGAATCTCCAGATTCCCGCACTATTTCACTTCGTGACTTCTTGATAAACACATCACCTACAACATTTACCTCTCCAAGTGTAGATGAAATTTAAAGTCGAAATCCTATAACAACCCCATCCACCAATGATGTCATAAGTTCAAGTCAAGCAGGGAAAAAACATACCTCATTCTTTTATGATCGGTGAAGACCACAAAGCACTTGTCAATGAGGTAATGTCTCTATAACTTTAGGGAAAACACCACTAAAGCCAAATCGAGATCGTGGGTGGAATAGTTAATCTCATGGGGATGTAACTGAAGAGACCCACAATAAATGACTAATCTCTACTACATTCGAACATCGTATAACCCTAGATGTAAAGAATCACTAAAAACCTCAAACTGAACTACTTCTATTGGCATAAAAAGAACTGGAGCACTAACTAACTTATCCATTAGATACAAAAATGTTTCATGACACTGATCAGTACACACAAACGCATTATCCTTTCTATTTAATTCTATCAAAGGAGTCAAATCACAATCGGAATTGGCTACAAACCTCCTATAATAGCCTTCAAGTCCAAGGAAACCTTTCTCCTCATACACTTTCATGCGGGATACCCAAGAAACAACTAATTATATCATAAAAAAATCCATAACTACTCCATGTTGGGATACAAAATTTCCTAATAAACGGACTTCTCAATCCCAAAACTCACTCTTCGATGACTTCCCAAACTACTGTCGTTGACGAAGAACTCCCAAAACAACACACTTCTCCTCCTAGGATGCAGAGTACACAAGGATCTCATCGATGAAAACCACCATGAAATTATCCAGAAACTAACAAGGCACATCATTCATTAACCCCATGAATATAGTTGGAGCATTCTTCACACTGAATGGACTCACAACAAACTCCTAATTCCCATGAAGGCAATGCAATGTAGTCTTCAGGATAACTTCAACCTTCACATGCATCTGATGTTATCCTGACCATAAGTTGATCTTGAATAACCATCTTTCACCCTATAGTTGATCAAATAAATCATCAATCCATAAAAGAGGATAGAGGTTCTTCAATGTCACTCATTTCAAGCGATAAGAATCGATACACAACTATAAATCACTATTGGTCCTATTCATGAATAAAACTGGTGCACCCCATAGTGACACACCCAGCCAAACAAAACCACACTAGAATAGAACATTGAGATATATATGAAAATCTCGCAACTTGGATGGTTCCATACTATATGGATACATTGATATGTGAGACATGCCTGGCAATAGCTCGATCCCAAAATCGACCTCCCATCTGTGGGGTAATGCTACATCCTCTTTTTGAAATACATCAGGGTACTCTTCCATGATTTTTAGAAACGCAAACTACTAAACCTCTAACGAACTCAGGATCATCTCATCAATTAAGGATGATAAGGATGGAACACATATCTAACCCATCTAAGGGTCTCTCTTTCCAAAAAACACTATAGGACCTCCAACAACATCGAATAAAAACACATACCTCCTGTAGAAATCTATGATAAGCATCATAGAATACAACCAATCCATGTCTAGGATAAAATAATATGATTATATCCATAAACATAGGAATAATTTCTATGATTTTAGTTTCCCCAACACTAGCTCATGGTCTCTACATACGTTAAACAAGTCAGTTTGGCCTCCAAATGGAGTAGTCAGTGCCAAGGGAATTGGAAGCCTCTCTACCTCAAGTCCCAATGCATGGAAAAGGGTAGGTGATATGAAGGGATATGTCACTCTTGAATCAAATAAGGCATGAACCCAAGTAAAAAAACAAGAAAAGGGTACCTCAAACAATGTTTGGATCTCATGTAACTATTAACATTAATGCATGAAGTTGACCACAACCAGCTCCACAACCTCTCTAACCCTAATGACGACCACATCAATGGTTATTGTCTACTCTCTAGGTATAGGGAGAACCCAAGTATATCCTTTACCTACCCCATATTCTATCTTCTAATCCAAAACTAGTGCAAACTTCTATTGTTGCCTCATCTAGAACTGCCTCAATGGAGGAACCTGAAGATGAACACCTCATACACATTGAATGCTCAAAAAGGTCGAGCAATATCATTTTTGATGGCCTCTACCTCAACTAGAAAAACAATAAGATGATCCTTTAGCATAGACTTGAGATCCACTACCCCTAGAGAAACAAGACACTAAGGGCTAGGACCAACCCCGGCTGGTTGAAAACCCTTCTTCCCTGAAAACCGAGAAACTTGGACCACAACAATGCTTCATGAGGAACCTTGGAAACTCCCCTATTAGGATTTTCCAATTCTGTGTAATGTTCTCTCAATAACATATTATTTCTCTGAAACCTCAAGATACGTCTTCAATATAAATGAGGTGACCCGGTGCTAGATTTGAGGATGCAAAGCCCCATCTACATACCTCTCCTTGGCCTCCTCATTTTGAAATAGGTTCGAAGAATATCACAAAGGGTTCCTAAAACGGATTCCAAACATTCACACATTGGATCTTCCTTGTCGAATGGTAAGCATCTTTAAGAGACTAGCCACCTTCACCGTCGAAGAAAGAAACTCAACTATGAAACTGGTCTTGAAACTCCTCCAATAAAATTGTTGAATCCTCGCGATCTCTAAGGAACAAGAACCACCACTACCTCACTGCTCCACACAACATCGTCACAAATAATGACACCCAATGATCTTTTCAAGAACATATCGAACTGGATGCTATCTTAACCTCCTCTAACTAGTCTTCCATGACTGTATTTGAAATAGATCCCTTGTACTTCTGCAGACTCTAGCACTGAAACTCTTAGAGTTTCTCCTCCAAATGTCGTTGTCATCAACCTCTACTCTATGGTGATCTACTGGAACAGCCTTTTGAAAATATTTTGTGGGAACCTGATAATAACATCGACCTAGATCCATACCTATAGAAGGAAAAATAGTTTGATATCTTAACCCTGGAATATGGAAGAATTTAACAGTAATTATTTTTTCTTTTATTCATTTTAGGTTAACCTATCCCAAGGTCTACCTATTCAAATACAAGCGAAAAGAAGAATCATGCATGAACCTTTCCTCGGTATCTACCCTAAAACTAGAATTACTTCCTTTAGTTTCCATTTTAATCTTAATGTTCCATGCATCAAATCACATGGGGGCCCAAATACCCATGTCTCTTCTGGTCTCATGTGTTTACAAAACATTCTAAACTTAGCTGACACTTTTTCCCTACCAACCCATGCATCCTAACTTGTTCCTAACTCCAACCTCTGTCTTATCCCTCAACCATACCACTGATACCACTCTATCACGACCCCTCCCATCAAAGTGTACCCCTAATGGGCCATAATTTTTAGAAGAGAGATAATGATCCATGAGTCCTACCTCTAGTATTCCTCAGGCTTATGACTAGCACTCAGGGTATAGAAAACACATAGATGGGTGGCATTACTATCTAAGAGAGCACATATAGAAGAGATAGATAATATAGACACCAACCAAATCCTAATAAAACTAAAATATAATAGAAATACTAAGTAAAAATATGTAATTTGATGAAAAACTACTACAACAGAAAGGGAAAACTACAAGTACAAAAAAAAAGTAAAATGGAAACAACCACAAAGCCAAAACATCTTCTACAATGACCCCAGGCTTGTATAACCATCCAAATATCCTTCCTACTCCAAGAGACCTAAAAACAGTTTATATAACATAGGGTTGGTAGAACAGTATACTCAGTAGGATCCTCCCTAGAGCATCTCATAAAAAAGTAAATAAAGCATGCTAAAGCATAGTGAACAGCATGTGAAACTAACTCGTATCTTAAATAGGCATACTATGTTTCAAACCTCACCATGGATACTCTCACCAAGTATCGCATTCAAGAGTATATAATCTAATAAATAATATCAAGGGTACCCCACTAACACTTCTCCACTGGATTTCCTCTTTTCCACAATGTCGCACGTCCTAAGCATCTCTCTCCAAAAATGATTTCCCATAGATACCTAAGCGAGGCACTACAACATGCACCTCATTCAAATCACCACCAAAACCAAAAAACAAAAAGTAACCATGTAGTTTATGGGATCCAACACAGCTCACATTGCATCTGTCATATATCGGGTATTATACCTCAAGCCATTACAGCCCATACACTAAGTAAGAATCCTCAAGACATCACAACATATACATGTTACACCAATAGTAGTGTGTAGGAAACTATATTTAGAACATATGTGTGTGAAATAACCACAATACATTACATACCACTAGCCACCTATATGGGAAACAATTACCACCATTCCTACCAACACAAGTAACTACCAAAAGAAGAGAGCAGAGCGAATGGTGGTAGTCTGCCATCCATCCTCCCATCAAGATGTTGGGGAAAACACCCCCTAGGGGTCTGAATCCATGGGGTGTCAGTTTCCCTAACAGATATGGTGGAGTAGTTTATAGAAACCCAAAAAAGGTATAGAATATAATATATCTCACAACCACACTATGGGAATAACCTAGTCTTAGAAATAACCCCAGCTCACGTCTCTCAGACTCACAGTTTCCTCTACTATGACTAGATATCCTATAAGCACACAACAATTTAAAGGTTTATATTAAGTAAATTTATCCCTTTTCATCAATTTTACTTTACATTAATTAATTATTTAATCTTTAATTAACCATTATCAATACCACATTAAATTCCATTAGCATCTCAACAAAGTTCTATGCCATCGATGAAAAACTGAACTGAGTCCACTACTTCTCAGATACACAACCTCTGCATTGTATCCCAGCAAGCTCCAAACCCCTTTGGTTAAAAATAATTTATTCATTTATTTGATAATAGTTCCTTTTTCCATATTCTTAGGAACTCTAGAAGGAATCCTTTGCTACCAAACATATTGGATTCAACACGGTGAGTAGGTAAAATAACCATTGAGTCTTCGCTACCTATACCAGAAGCATAGACCCATCTATACTCAAGAATATAAACACATAAGGCAAGTGGAATACCCCACATGTATTCATCTCTTTTAGAAGGAGGATAATATAAAACAAATACCTCAAGAAATTGGGAAAGTAATGTATATAAACAAACAATAGATTCAATAAGAACCCAACTTTTGTCTCAATGGGTGATGTGGATCTATTTTTACATAGTTTTTTCACGTATTTTATTTATTTTTTAACAATTTAATTACTTATTTAAACATTTTTTAATAACAAATGGAACCTTTGTATTTTTAACAATTAATCTATTAATTAATAAGTTTTTATAATTATATATGTGTTTTTAGTCTTTTCAATAAGCTAATTTAGTCAGTCTAAATATTCTAATTATATTATCTAACATTTTATTTTAATAATATTAATCTGGTTAATATATTAATAAGTTTAAATGTTTAAATTTTAATTAATTGTCATTTTTATTTCATTAATCAAATTTTGTTTTTAATTTAAAACATTACCCTTTAAAATAGATTTATTAACATAAATTAACTCTTTATTTATTATCTAGTCTAAATATTCTATTTATTAGATAAGTTATAATTTAAGTAAAAGTTTAAAAAAATAATGTTTTCTTAATTTTATATTTTCATTTTTTTTATTTAATTAAATAACTAAGTTGTTCAAACTCTTCAGTTAATTTAAATTATTTTAACTTCATATGTGCGTTTAATTCTTGGTATGTGTTTTTAATTTATCTTAATATTTAATTTTTTAGCTAATAATTAAGTTAATTTTATTTTTAGTTTGTTAAATAATTTAGTTAGATTTTAGTTATAGTTAATTAATTATTCTTTAACAGTTTAGTTAATTTGACCTTTTCTAATTAATTAATGTTTTAGTCATTTTATTATCTGTTTAAAATTAATTTTTTATTTTCAACTTTTCAATTTGTTCTATTAATGATTTGACACACTGATGTTGCGACACAACGATGTCGTGACTCACTGATCCCTTGTCACACTGATGTTGTATTTTTTTAACTATTAGTGTTCCATGACTCACCGATCACTTTGAAACACCATTAGTCTCGCTTGTGCATCAGATTTGGTCTTTCGTTTTTTATTTTTAACTATCAGTGTCTTTATTTATTTTCTTCTTCTAATGGTCTCTCACCTCGCACCGATGTTGCAACACACTGATCTACTAAGGTCACTGATCCTTTTTCTTGTGACTCACCGTTCTTTTATTTTCATTGGTTTCACGTCACACTGATTACTTATTATTATTTTAACTATAGGTGAGAACATTTTCTATTCTATCGGTGGGTCATGGACCCACCGATCCACACACCGATCCCCTTCAGCCTTGGCACTGATCTCCTCACAATCGGTTTCACACCCCAACACTATCAGTCTCTTCCTTCAACCTCACACCTATGGCTTCTGCATACCCTCATCCATTTCAATTTCTTCCAACCTCATCACATGAGTCTGCCTCTAGGTTATCTACATATGTTACCAGTGGGATCTCCTCGTCCTCCTCCTCCATGGCACCACCTTCTCTTCCTGGATACAGAGTTATAGTGACTCTAACATGCACCACTATTCTTTTGCGGCAACTCTTTCAGTAAACAAACCTCGCCATCATGCCACATCGAGATCCATAATCACAACTAGGAACATTTTAAAATTAGAGTTTCTACACAAAATTACAGCAAAAAAAATCCGGTTCTGATTTGCATCGTGAAGATGCACCACGTGAGGAGGATATTGTCATCATCGCCGCAATTAAACTAGACGAGACCTCCACACCAGCTGGAGCAGCTGGAGAACAGATCTGAATTCAGCAATGAGCTCCAGTTTTTTCTGTTTTTCACTACTGTGCAGAGTGAGGAGGAGACCACCAACTAGCCACAGGGAAGAAGTAGTTCCCGCTCCAGAGAGAACCTTTTCCAATACTATGGGAATTCAAGGAGGATGTCGAGTCAAGATGTGTGGTCTCTTGGTGGATGTCGAGATGTGCAGAAGAAGGGTTTTGTGGCACTGTTCTTCAGGAAGACGAATCTTATATCCAATACTGTACGGCGTAGAATAGAGGAGATGTGGGGGGTGGATGAATGAGATTAAAAAAATATAGTAAATTAAAATAAAAACTAAAATAAAAATAACTAAAATAGAATATTAAACACTAATAGTTATAAATAAATAATAATCATAAGATATATAATAAAACAAAATTATAAAATTAAATAAATAAATAATATTTTATTAAACTATACTTCTAAATTAATTTAAATAATTGAATTATAATAAAATCATTAATTATAATGTGCTAGTTTAATATTTGTAATAAATTCTATTAAAAAATAATAATAATAAATTATAAACATAATTAAAATAAATTAACCAATTAATTTTTATTATAAAATAATTTAGTTTTCAAAATAATAATTAACTTAATAATTATTATTAACATTAATAATATTAAAATAAATCAATAACTTAATCAATAACAATATTATTAAATATTTACTAAATTTCAATAAACTAATTCCATTAATTATAAATAATTATTTATTCATTTTCCTATTTGTTTTAAATTGTACAGTTTCATATAGGATGCTTTATCCCATCTATATGAATTCAACTATCTCACCCGAAGTTTGTTACAAGGGAAAAACTAATGCAACATGTGGTTTGTGAAAAATCACATGTGTACTGTGCAACATATAAAGAAAAGTTATGTCGATGGAAGACATGCTGTGACACATAGCAGATGACCCCAGGATTAAAAACAGAGTAGTTGTAGATTTTTGAGGATACTCATTCCTTCGATGATCACACCATTTTGAGAGTGGAGACTTTCAGGAGAAGCACTAGAGACGAGCTGGAGGCCAAGGAGCCTGAGAAAAGAGTATTATTTGGGGAGTTCTTCTTCCCTCCTATTGGAATTCTTGTACTCTATTATAATATGTTTTCATTTGTTTTATTGATAATGAACAAGTTTATTGGATAAATCTTTGAGCTCAGGGAATTACTACTTCTTCTAGTTAGCTTTTCATCATTTTTACTTTAACACATTAATGTGTTTAGTATTGATCGGTGAGATCAATACTAAATTCAATGAATTTCTTTTTTACCACTCGAACATAATTTTCAAAACTCCATAATCAATTCGCAAGATTGATCTTGGAAACATCTTTAAAAATAATAATAAATTCACAATACTTCAGGACTTACGGAGAGTTCGTCCTATTGTTATTTTCAATTTGAACTTTTCACAGTTGATTTATTTTGGAGTGTCAAAATATAAAGTCGGTCAACATATGTGAATTAACTCCTAGCAAGGGAAGTAATTCATTCCCTTTATGGGTGTACACTACAATAAGTTTTAAGTGAATTAGGATACTTTAAAATCTAGTAGGATATAGAATTTTCTCCGAGAGTATTACAAGATTGCTCATTTATCAGTGTTCTATATCTCTATTCCTCTATTCTTTCAACTATTTCTTAACTCAATTATGTTTAGATACAATATTTTAAATGTTCATTCATTTTATGGATTAATAAAAACACAAAAAAAGTTAAAAATAGAAACTCTACCCCACTGTTAACAACTGTGAGGGTCTTTTGAATGTTTTTAGAAGAATAGTGGTCCAATTTTTCTTCTCTGTGGTTCAACCCTGCTTACCGCATATACTTTAGTTAGTAGGAAAATAATTAATTAATCTTTTACCGTCATTAATGATGGTCAACATCAAGTTTTTGGAATTGTTTCTGGGGAATTCACAAGCCAATACTTTTCTAAAAAAATAAAACAACATATAAAAAAACACCAAAAAATTGAAAATTTTAAAACTCTAAAAAAATATGCTCTATTTTCTACTGAATTGCTACTGTTTTCTATATTTCTGAACTCCCGTTAGTTCTACTATTATGCTATTTTGAACTGTTATTACACATTTCTTGAGCACAATTGAATTCATTGTTACATTAGATCCATCAATCTCTGAACTAGACAAACATTTAACTACTCATTAAAAAAATTTGTAATATAGAATCATGATAATACAGTTGATAAAAACATGAATGTGCCACAACCCATAGTTCCATCCCCCCAGTTACCTAAACTTAGGGAGTTTCAAATTCCAATTGTTTCAAGTAATCCATCTTGTATTATGTTGTCACATATGTCTAGGAACTATGAAATTAAGCAGTCTCATCTTTCTCAACTTCCTTCATTAAATGGTCTTCCAGGAGATGATTCACTTGAGTTCATTAGAGAGTTCTATAGTTTTTTGCAACAATTACCACTGAGAGAGATTTTTGAAGAGGAGTTGAGATTCATGATGTTTCCATTTTTTATTAAGGGGGGTCTAGGAATTTGTTTCAGAACATAGATGAAGAAATTTTTTAGACCATGGAAGAGGTGTTTACTCCCTTTATATCAAAATTATATCCAAGGAACACCACCTCTGAGATTAGGCACAAAATTATTGTATTAGTCCAGGATGAGGGAGATTTATTTCACAAGGCATGTGATAGGTTTCGAAATCTCTTTAAAAAAAGTACCAATCACTAGTTTTCTCCCCATTTACTCATGGAGACCTTCTGTAATTCCCTCACCCCTTACAAACCAAATTTAGATGACCAATTCTGTTGGGGTGACTTTTCTGAATCCACTACTTATGAGCTGAAACATGTGTATGAAAAGCTGGCTCAAAAATCTCAGCATAAGTTCTCTAGGAAGAGAGTCATCCATTGAGGTGAATTCAATCCTCAAGCTGCTGTTGTTAGTGATAGTGTTCTAAGGGAGTAGTGTAATCATTGTGGGATGTTCGGTCACACTCAAACATGTTGTCCAAATTTTGATCCCCCTGCCCATTTTAACGAGAGTGACAAATTTTTGGATTTTATAGCTAGGAACCAAGGAAAAAATGATCAATTCTCTAATCAATACACTTCTAGTTATCAAAATCACCCAAATTTGTCCTGGAAAGAACAAGGGGTCATAAAACAAATCACTACCCCTAACTAAAAATCACATCCTAACATTTATAAATCAAACCAATATGGGGATGAATCTTCTAATTCTCAAGGGGAGTTAAAGGGGATTTTATAAGAAGTTTAGGGAGAGATCATTTTATCTAGAAAGGAAATAGACGATATGATTCACAATTTAGAACAACAAATAGTTCAAATGGCAAGAGATCAAGGTGATATGGAAAAGGGAAAGCTTCTCAACACTTCAATTCTTAATCAAATAAATAATATCATGGTTGTAAAAACCCAAATCTGGCTTTCAAACACAAGAACAAGTGAAGAGGCACTCTAGAAAAACTAAAACTGATAAAAAAAATGAATCAGGAAAGAAAATTTTGCTTGAAATAGAATCTGGGAATCTGGGGAGCTTTGTTCAACTTGAATGGAATGCTGAACTGACATCTAAAAAAGTTAAAGAACCAAGGAAAATGAATTGGGAACTAATTAAAGAATAAAAAATGGAATTTTTGAGAAGGATAATAATCAACCTCTTCTAAAAAATTGTGCCCCTCCCATTCCCTTCCCAGAAATAGTGAAGAATAATAATGAACCTGACTATTTGTGGTTTCTTAAAATGATTTAAAACTTTATTATCACCATTCCATTTGTATAATACTTAGATAAAATCCATACATATGTTTCTTTTTCCAAAAGGTTTCTAAAAAATAAAATTTATTGGATGAATTTGGAAAAATTTAATCTCAATGAGGAGTGTAGTGTGGTTTTGATAAAGATGTTTCCTCCAAAATTGATGGACTCTGACAGCTTTATTCTTCAATGAAAAATAGGATCAAGTGAGAAATTTAGTATTTTGGGTGGCTTACGATCAAGCATAAATCTTATTCCTTACTCCCTGTTAAGAAGGTTGGGTCTTAGGGATTTGCAACCAACTTTTGTTTTTCTTCAACTTGATGACAGGTCACTCACACACCCTTTTGGGAATGTGGATGATCTATTAGTGATTTATGGAAAAATAACGCTACCCACAGACTTCTTTATTTTATATATGTAGTGTGATGAAAAAGTCCCAATCATCATAGGGAGACCATTCCTTGCTACATCTAGTGCTTTCATAGATGATTCCAAGGGAAAACTCACTCTCCAAGCTATTGATGATGTGGATGAGTTTTTAGTGTTTGAAAAACCTCAACATGTGGTTGGTTTTGATTTAATATATGTTATTGAGAATCAATGTTTTAAAATCGAGGTTCTAGCTGAGTATGGTTCATTCCCTCTTGTGGTCACAAAGATTATGATTCCCTAACCTATTGAAACATTGCTTCATGCTTCTATTCCTATCCCAATCCTTCTTCTAGATGAGAAAACTTTTTCCATAGAACCCATTCTGGAGAGTAAGTCACATTCTTGTTCTGAACTCTATCAACCTATTTTAAAAAGTTTTATTTATTAATTAGATTGTCTAAGGGTTTCTGATGATAGATAATGTTCTAGGATTATTCCAAATGAAAAACTAGATTGTTCCCATTATGAAAAAGAGTATTTTCTGGGAAGCTTTTTTCCTGCCCAGTATGATGTTGTTTGTGATGACTTCCAAACTAAACATGAAAAATTCACATCATTTGAGTCATTTGTGGACATTGGGAACCACTTGTTGGAACCTGAATATGATTCCTTCTTTTGAGAGTTTTCTGAGTTGTCTTTTGTGTAAGATGTGCTGGGAACATTCGATGAAAATACTGAAGTGTTTTCTTCTGATGTTTTTTCTTCTAATTCAGGGTTAGATATGACCTCTAAGTTTAGGGTAAGTCATGTAAATAGATCTGGTCAATTTGGGGATTTTTTTATGAGGTTGTTGAACATTTTTAGAGATAAGTAAGTGGTCTATACATTCCAAAATGGGTTGGACAGTATATTAGTAATTATTTCATTGAAATAACTTTTGATAATGTTGTTTGGTATTATAGAAGAGAATGTTGTGATTGATCCTATTATTTAATGAATAGATAATAGTGAAGTTCACAGTGTTAATAACACAATCCCATTAAATGATCTTGGATAGAAATATCTAGGAAAATTAAGATTGGATGGGGACTATAAATCTAGCACTACATGGGAGGCAAACCATGGTTTTGTGTGTGTTAATAAATAAAAAAATTGTAATTATATAATGTGTAACTAAATATTATAAACTCAGTGTTTCATGGGAGTCAACAAATAGTTCTTCTTTTATGTTTACTTTTTTTTTCTTTATTATTTTTGTATTGAGTAAATTGCTTCGGAGCTTCTTTTTAAGTATGTTCTCTCTCTGATGGTTATTTGTACTTGGATTACATGTTCTGTTATTAATATGTTGTTGTTGGTGACATATAAGGAGTATAATTCCCATGCTGTAGGATTAATGATAAACTTTAAGTCAGGGAAGTCCCTTAATGTTAAATTTTGTTTCATTTCTCTGCTCCTTAATGCTTTAGAAAAAAATTTGGTGAATGTCTTGCTTGCCTAGAATACATTTCTTATTTCAAAAAATTCTACTACATGTGTACTAAAAAATCTGTTGAATGTCTTTCATAAAAAAATTCTGCTCTATATATTGCTACTTTAAAATAAATTCTACTTACAAAAACATTCTGCTGCATGTTTGTTGCCACTTCAAAAGTCTACTTTTATAAACAATTCTTCTTGTTCCTCATTGCTGGAAATTTGAATTCAATGGTTTAAAACCTATAACTTTATGAAATTAAGTGGGGGGAATAATCAGGCTAAGAAATTTTGTATTGAAACCACTTTAGGTTGGGGTGTTTTAGTATTCATTCTTCTACTCTATTGAACATATTGTTGAACTCAATCTATTAAAATGATTACGCCCAATACACTGTGCACTTACAAGTTTCATGCCATGTTTATAATTCAATGAAAATTTGTGTCATTTTACTTAATTGATAATGCATGTACTTTCTTATGAACAAGTTTGAATTAATTTTATGGCATAAATAATTTTTAACTTTAAAGATACCCTTTATACATGTCATAAATCTACTAAATTGAAAATCGATTTTTGAACCTTAATTGATTAATTGTTCTTTTCTATTTTTGGAAGTCAACTTTTGGGGAAAAGTTGGGTTTTATGTGTGGGGGAGTGGGTCAAGTCTAGACTGTGCTAAACAATTCTTAATTGAAATCCCATAAATTCCCACTGCAACATAAAACCTTTCTTCCAAAAATGGGTAAAATTTTCAAAATTCTTGCACAATTTTAGGCTTTACATTACATTTCAAATGGTTCTTGCCTATGGATAGTATTTCTTTGGTAGTTAAGTTTTACATTGAGTCTGAGATTAATAATAATGGATTATTGCTGAGTGATATTTAGTTAGTGATTGAATGGATATCTTGGATTAGGGACTATCCTTAAAAGTGATTTGGGTTTCATTATTGTAAAGTTATGATCATAGCAGTTGGAACTGGAAGTTTGACACTATCTTAGGGGCTTCATTCTTTTTATTTTCTTATAATTATTAAATTAAACACATGAATGGGCCAATATAGATGATTTTTTATATAAATATTTTGGAACTGGAGTAGTTTGGGCATCTGGGATCCCACAATGAATCTCTTAGACCCTAGATGTTGGGTGTGTTTTTGATTACTATAAGCACTCTGTACTCTCTTAATAAGTTCATTGTACAGTGCTTATCACATGATACATGGCTTGGGAATAAATAAATAAAGTGTCTAGGGTCAAAAATGAATTCATTAATGTTAGGGGAATGATGAACACCAAATGAAGAAGGGGACAATTTTTTTATATGGGAATCATTTAGGTTGTATCATTATGGTGATTAATATATATATATATATATATTGTTGGAAACTAGGTGGTGATTTAAACTAAAAGTTTCTACTATTATATTCTGAATTCCACATAACTTTTACCTCTTATCACACTTGGACTTATAACCTAAACTTGGGTTGAAAGGAGTCATTAAGTAGTATAAAAAATAAGGCATGACATATTCATTGCTTTATGATTCATAGCTTTCTATATTACTCTTTGAGTATTTTTTCTAGGAAAGGAATCATTTGAAACATATTTTCAAAAATCCTATTTTAATGTTTATATCCTCTGTTTTTAAGTGATGAACATGATACAATTTGAGTTGAATCATAAATACTACAATCTATTTTTCAAAGACAATAAAATATGGGATTGTTTGACGAAAAACACTGCTTAAGTGTGGGGGAATTTTATGTGGCTCTATTTTTAAATACTTTTTCCACATCTTTTATTTAATTTTTACAATTTTAATTACTTATTTTACCAATTTTTAATAAATAATGTCACTTTTGTATTTTTAACACTTAATCTTTTAATTAATCATTTTTTATAATTTAATATCTTTTTTAGTCATTTTAATAATATAATTTATTCATTATTGTTATTATAATTATATTAATTTTCTTTTTTAATTTAATAATCTTAATCTGGTTAACATATTAATAATTTTAAATGTTTATTATTTATTTAATTTGGATTTTTATTTTCATTAATCTAATTTAGTTTTTAATTTAAAACATTACCCTTTAAAATAGATTTATTAAAATAAATTAACTCTTTATTTTTTATCTATTATAAATATTATGTTTATTAGATAAGTTAACAATTTACGTTAAAGTTTGAAAAAATCTTGTGTTCTTAATTTTTAGTTTTCATTTTGTCATTTAATTAAATAACTAAGTTGTTCAAAATCATTAGTTAATTTAAATTATATTAACTTCATGTGTGCGGTTTATTCTTTGTATGTATTTTTCATTTATCTTAATATTTAATTTTTTAGTTAATAATTAAGTTACTTTTTTTAGTTCGTTAAATAATTTAGATAGATTTTTGTTACAGTTAATTAATTAGTCTTTAACAATTTAGTTAATTTGAATTTTGTTTTAGTTATTTAATGGTTTATTAATTTTATTATCTATTTAAAGTTAATTTTTTGTTTTTAACGTTTCAACTAGTTATATTGATGAGTTGACGCAAAAACATCGTGATGCGTAGATGTCGTGACTCGTTGATCATGACTCACTGATCCCTTTTCACATCGAAGTTTTATTTTTTTAACTATCAGGGAGTCGTGACTCACCAATCACTTTGAAAAACCATCGGTCTCCCCTGCGCGTTAGTTTCAGTATTTTGTTTTTTATTTTTAACTATTAGTGTCTTCATTTATTTTCTTTTTCTAATGGTCTCTCACCTTGCACTGATGTTGTGACGCACTGATCCTCTCAAGTCACTGATCCTTTTTCTCATGACTCACCATTATTTTGTTTTCAATGGTTTCACGTAACACCGATTACTTATTATTATTTTAACTATATGTGAGTTTTGTTTTTATTCTATTGTTGTGTCATCGATTCACTGATCCACGCACTGATACCCTTTCCCCATGGCACCAATCTCCTCACGATCGGTTTTACACCCCAATATTATCAGTCTCCTCCTTCTACCTTACATCTATGGCTTCTACACACCCACATCCTTTTCCATCCCTGCCAAACTCATCACCCAAGCCCGCCTCTAGGTTATCTACATCTATAACAAGTGTGATCTCATCATCCTCCTCATCCAGGGTACCATCTTCGCTTCACGGATGCACCGTTACAGTGACCCTAACCTACAACACCATTCTTTCACGGCAACACTTTTAGTAAACAAACCTCGCCTCCATGTCAGATCCAGAGCCACAATCACAACTATGAAAATTTTTTAATTAGAGTTTCTATTAAAAATTACAACAAATCAAATCCGGTTATGATTTGCATCTTAACGATGCACCACGGGAAGAGGTGCATGTTGTCGCCGCTCCAATTAAACCAGATGAGACTGTCGCACCAGCTTGGACCAGCTACAAAACAGATCTAAAACCGCCACTGAGGTCAATATTTCACTGTTCTTCACTTCTGTGCTGAGTGAGGAGGAGTCGACCACCCGATAGCTACTGGAAGAAAGTAGCGCCCGCTCTAGAGAGAACCTCCACCACTTATTTGAGAATTCGAGGTGGAGGCCAAGTCAAGTTGTGTTGTCTCTTGGTGGATGTAGAGAAGCACTGAAGGAGGGAGTCATGGAACTGTTTTTTAGGAGGACGAACCCAATCTCCCCCAATTGTGTATTGCAGAATAGAGGAGATACGGGAGGGAGAAGAATGAGATTAAGAAATTAATCAAAATTAAAATAAAACTAAAATAAAAATAACTAAAATAGAATATTAAATATTAATAATTATAAATAAATTATAAAAATGTGATATATAATAAAACAGAATTATAAAATTAAATAAATAAATAAAATTTTATTAAAATATACTTCTAAATTAATTTAAATAATTGAATTACAATAATCTCATTAATTATAATGTTCTTGTTTAATATTATTAATAAATTATATTAAAAAATACTAATAATAAATTATAAAAATAATTAAAATAAATTAACCAATTAATTTTTATTAGTAAATAATTTAGTTTTCAAAATAATTACTAACTTAATAATTATAATTAACACTAATAATATTAAAACAAATTAAAAACTTAATAAATAAAAAGATTATTAAATCTTTTAAGACTTTTAATAATATATTTTCTTTAATTATAACTAATTATTTATTCATTGTTCGATTTGTTCTATATTGTGAAGGTTCATGTAGGAGGCTTTATCCTGTCCATATGCATTGAACTAGCTCACCCGGAGTTAGTTATAATGGAAAAACTAATGGGACGTGTGGTTCGCGAAAAAACACATGTGTTCGGTGCAACGTGAGAAGAAAAGTTACATCAGTGGGAGAGATATAGTGACACATAGCAAATGATTGTAGGTTTAAAAATAGACTAGTATTATACTTTTAGGGATTCTCATTCCTTCGATGATCACACCATTTTGAGAGCGGAGACTTCTGGGAGAAGCACTGGAGACGAGCTGGAGGCCAACGAGGCCAGAAGTAGAGTAGTATTTGGGGAGTTCTTATTCCCTCATTTTGGAATTCTTGTACATTGTTCTAGTATGTTTTCATTTGTTGTATTGATAATTAACAAGTTAATTGGATAAATCATCAAGCTTGGTGAATTACTACCTCCTCTATTTAATGATTCTTTCTTTTTTACTTTAACACATTAATGTGTTTAGTATTGATCAGAGAGATCAATATTAAATTCATTCAATTTATTTTTCCACTAGGACATAATTTTAAAAACATTATAATCAATTGGTGAGATTGATCGTGGACACATCTTTCAAAAAAATAATTAATTCGCAATAATTCGGGACTTACAGAGAGTTCTTCTTGTTGTTATTTTTAATTCTATATTTTCACAGCTAGTTTATTTTGGAGTGGAGAAGTCTGAAGACAAAAATCCTGCATGACTTAACTCCTGGTGAGGGAGGAAATTTATTCTCTTTATGGTGGAACAGTACAATTACTTTTAAGTGAATTGGAATACTTTAAAAACTAGTAGGATAAAGAATTTTCCCCAATTGTTTTACAAGATTGTTCATTTATCATCGTTCTATATCTCTTTTTCTCAATACTTTCAACTATTTTTTGATTCAATTCCATTTAGATACGTGATTTTAAATGTTCAATAATTTTACTACTTAATAAAAATACAAGAAAAAAAAGTAAAAAATTTAAACTCTACCTCACTATTGAAAAAAGTAAGGGTCTTTTAAAAGTGTTTAGAAGAATAGAGGCCAAATTTTCCTTCTCTGTGGGTTCAACCCTACATTCTTCATATAATGTATTTAGTAAGAAAATAAACAATTAAACTTTGACTAACTTCAATGACGGTCGACATCAATGGGTAAGCCCTACTCTAAATCATTCTATCGTCTCTTGTGTCCTCCCCGACACACATATGCCTAAACATATGGGTCTTTCCACTCTAGGTGTCAAATTCTACAAAAATAACTAGTCCTTCCAACCCCCACATATCACAATATCCCTCCAGGCTCTTCCATCCAAAGCTCGCATCACTTCCAGGCCTCCCTACCCCCACAACCACATGTCTCGTGTCTAGATCACATCACAAGTAGAAGGAACAATCCTAGTAATCAGATATCAATCCTATCAAAGTAATCAAGTATTCACCCACAACGATGTCTCAAGGATCTAAATCACAAGGAACTCATCCTTTATAATCAAGTATGAAACTCAGGCCCAACACGACATTATCATTATCACACAACTAGTCCTTATTCCATCTTGAATTATCTGATTCATTATTCACATGTTCCAACTAAGGGAAACCTAAGAAACAACCTATCAATATATTAATTAATCAACCAATTTAACATAACTTTAATCCTTTATCAACAATCATCAACATGATTCTTGTTCTTCATCGAATTCAATTAAACATGCATACTTGCATAAATTTGATTATCATCAAATTAAAACAACAACAAATGTACTCATTAACATACCTCTTTATATTATATCTAGTTAATAATAAATTAATTTTGACATTGTGTTCTTTAATAATTTACAACAATAACACCTAAAAAAGTAATTATAGATATCACAATATCTATAAAATCAAGAGGCAAACTGTTATCACGGTACAAAGAAACAACATCGATACACAATCGATACCAAATCATTAATCTGGTTCAAATATTTATTGGCCAATTCCATCATGGTCCAAGGGATAAACCATGTTAACTCTATGATTTCACATTAATAAATATAGAAATAGTGAATCCGCTACCTCAAAAGGTCGTTTTCATTCTTCGAACAATAACAGATCAAAGCAACAGATCATGATCACCTCTCCCACAACAACTTCATCCACCCAAGGATTCCACGACATAGCCACCCTAACTAATAACCAAGAAAACATCGTTATAAACATGGATATCATGGGTCACCACATGGTAAAAATAAACAGGTGGAAATGGATGGAAGAAACCTCAAGAATGGAGGTAGATCATACCTTATATTGAAGATAAATCACTACATATTGAAAGAGGGAGTGATGGGTCATTCCTTTATGATGGAATACAAAAAAAATCTAAAGTGAGGGTCATTGAGTCACATGGGGTCAAGTGAGAACTACTACAACCATATGTTTTTCAATACCCGAGTGCCTATTAAAATAATTAAAAAGTACAATTTTGGGGCATTACACGATGTCAAATCCCCTTTCATGTTTTGCAATGCCTTGAGGTTGAGTTCCACCTAAAAATGCATCACCTCAACACATTATTATATTTTTAAACCCCCAAAGTATATCATTCCATGAATGCATCTTTCATGATATGTAAAAATTATTCACATCGTGAATCGTTCCAAGACAACCAGTGAAACAACATGAAACCTCGTGTAATGATGTTACATGATGTGTAATCACCTACTTCCAAATTTTACTTAACCAAACTTCTCCAATCTTCTTACAAGCCACCTTCAAACACTTTGATCTTATAAAATAGAGAAAGGGTCAATCCAAATGGATCTAAGCCCTTACATGCAGTCCTCATCCTAGATAGAGTTGTGAGGTCATTTCTACTTAGAGCATTTTGAACATTATTTTCATTCCCAGGATGGTAATATATTGAAAAATTATAAACCTTAATTGTCTCTTATAACATCCATTGTAATATATTAATCTAATTTTATGTGAATATATATTTGAGGTTCTTCGAATTCATATACATGTGTAATGTTTTACCTAGAGTTTATTTCTCCAACCCATCATTATAAAAATCACTCTTTTCAAGTATAGATCATGATTTTGGTAGTTATTCTCTTGTATATTTAGTTAAAATTAGTCGTAGTATATAATGTTTTCATTTTTCATGGGTACACAGACCAATAACTTTTTGGATACATCGATATAGATAAAAAATACCTCCCAAGTATTGGGTAATGTGAGAATAGGTGGAGTGATTATCCTAATATTAGTCTGTTTGAAAAATTCTTTATATTCATCTGTCCAAAATAAGATTACTCACTTATGAGTATTCTTGGTTAGTGGTATTTAAATTCATTATATTTCTCTCATAAATCAATGATTGTACCCATATAATCTGTTGGTTGGAGTGGATACTCAAGAGGGGGGTGAATTAAGTTCCAATTTAAAATTTCTGTTAAAAACGTTATGATTAAAATTCTCTAAATTAAATAAAAATTGAATTATAGTGAATTTATAAAGATTGTAAGTTTTCAATTAGTTTCTCAAGAGATTGATTATTTCTCAGTTAACTTAATCTGAAGATTAATTAACTTTTGAAACTAACTTACTGGCTAACAAAAGTTATAAACACTTGCTAGTTTAACTATCAGAGTTACATTAAAATAGATTTATATTTCAAAGTACTTAGCAGCATAATAGAATATAACATAAAATAAAACGAAGTTCCACATCAGATATAACCAAGAGGTTCAGTCTCAAAACGAGACTTAGTCCTCTCAAACAATTTATATAAATTTTGATCCACACCCTGGATCGGGGTTAAAAACAATACTAAGACTATATAGGTCCTCATACCTCTACCAAAGTTCTACATGGGAAAACAAAACAATAGAACACAAGCTATACAGTTCACACTTGACCTTTACCACTATCCACAATGGGATAAAAGAGAGTTAAAACGGTTTTGTGTGTGGATTTAGAGATACTCCAGTTTAGCACATGATTTAGTGTGTATGGAATATACAGAGTACACACACTGCTCAAAAAGTAAGTAAAAGAATCACTGAGAGAGAGTAGATATGAGTTTAGAATGATCTAGTGATTTGAAGTGTGGCTCTGGACTCCTTTTGATTAAACAGAAATGCTTCTGAGTCCTTATTTGGTTTTTATCTTGAAAACAGAGCGTCGTTTGCTTCCTTGATTTTCAGGTTCATTTTCATAAGCTTGAGTGTATGAAGAGATCATTGTAGTTCTTCACTATTTTACTAAGGTATAGCTTGTGTTATCTTCTTGTATGAATGGCCTCGTGTATGTTCTGTGTTCATCATGTAAGCGGTTGTTTGTATGTCGCCTCTCTATTGTATATATTTCTCACTGCAGCTCGATCTTCCTTATATTCCTTCAAATGTAGCAATGGGAAGGATTAATTTGTAGCAGGTATGAGGTACTATTCCCTGAAATGCCAACCACTATCATTAATTAATAGCAGGTGCATTAAATACTTCAAATATCACTGTTGCTAAATAAACAAATAGAAATAGAGTTTAGAGATATGATGACTAGTTTCCATTGGTAGCTCTTTGTATCAGTAGTTGTTATCCATTATAACAGTAGCTCTGTGTATCAGTAGCTCTTCCTGTTAGTAGCGCCTTTTATCGGTAGACTTTGTATTTGTATCGGTGGAATTCCAATCGATAGCTGTTTTTTTGTCTGTTTGTATTGGTAGCTTGTATCGGTAACTATGTACTAGTGACCTTGTGTCACAGGAAGCTTGGTCTATTAGTGACCTTTACATATTGGTATACTATGTACCAGTAGGTCTGTATCAGTCGACTTGTGAATACTGGTAGACTTGTTCTATCAGTAGCTGTTATTAATACCTGTAACCTTATCCATATTCGTAGACATTTTTACATGTGAACTTAGCCTTATCAGTAGATGCGTATCTGTTTGTATTGGTAGACTTATTCTGTCTGTATCAGTGAACTTCATATCGGTAGCTCTTGATATAATAGTATGTCTATTTGTTTTTCTGTATCAGTATCTATGTGCATACCGGCGGACTTAACACTTATTTGTTCTATGCAAAACATATTCTGATTGAGTAATAATTATTTCAAAGTATGTATAAAAATATATATCCATTGATAAACATATTCCAATGATTAGTTTGATATTTATTTCAACATAATTTAACAAATATATAGGATTATAAACACATATTAAAGCATTATTGAGATTATCAAAACATATTAAAGAATAATTGGGATTATCAAAATAGTTGAGGTCAACAATCTCCCCCTCTTTGATAATCACAAATTATGATATTATAATCCAAAATAATCAGTAATGTATCAGTATAAAATATAGTGGGTTTTATCACTTTGTGTGAGTAATGCCATTTTCAAATGTGAGATTTTAAATGTATGAGAGGATATAGTATTAAATTCCATTGTATCAGAGGTAATAATAAAAACAAATGTACCAGAGGTAAATGTATTATACTCATAAATATTAAGCTCATACTTCTCATATTTCTCCATATCAGTTCTCCCCTTTTGTATTATTTCTCCCCCTTTATGATTAGGAAAAATAAGGGAAGAAAGGATGAGAGAAGTAACAAAAGGTAAGAGAGAATGAAAGCATGGATATATTACTTGAGGAAAAAATACATATAAATATAGAATTTAACCAAAATGAATACAAGTGATTCTTATCAAAGTTCATATCCACTAATCAATCCACTCCACTTTGGATTTGGATTTGGGTTTGGAGGCAGACTCAGGAAGGATAGCACTAGTAGAAGGCTTGGGAATTCCAAAAAGCACTACTGGAGGTTGAGCAACAGAGACTGTTCCTGGCCTATCGTGGGTAACCCTTTGTGTGATCATAGGAGTGAGGCTACATATAGCTTGGACGAGAGTCATCTGAGGAATGGAGGAAGATTGAGCAGAGGCAGGCAGAGCTGGAGGTGTAATGATATGAGTACCGTCTACATGAAAAAATGGAAGCAATAGATTCCTAAAGTCCATAATGATTCCTCCTCTTTCCACAGCAGAAATGAAGTCATCCTTGTTCTCCATAAATTTTTCTCGAGCAGGGGTCAACTCCCTGAGCTTGCTGACTTGTTCTATGAAATCTTGATTGACTGGAGGTAGATTCATGTTTTCTAACGTAAGCATGAAATGGTTGTTGAGATTATGCTTGGTGTAGACCCTTTGGAAATAGTAATCCACTTTGTCGTTTACCACTTTCTAAGAAGCAGTGGATTCTCTCATAAAATTCAGAACAATTTGCCCTATATCCCTATTGTAGTCACCTCCTAGGTCAAGGAAGTAGATTCTATAGAGCCACTTGTATAATACTGTCCAATCACCTCTCTCATCACGGTTTGAATCTGATCAATATGTAAAGAAGGCTTGTAAGAGCTCAGAGGTGAAACCTTGAAGGCTACAATTTATTTAAACTATTTAGTCTACCCCCTTATGAGTTATTTCAAAAGAGATTCATGGGTGCTGACATGATGCTCCATGGATTTCTTAAACCCCTCAAAACATCCACAAATTGCATTACGACACCTTTAATTTAATTGATATCAGTATTCATTTGAGTTTGAGAACCACTCAAGGTAGTTAGAGAAGCAACAGACTACTTCAGGGAAACAACAGCTTCGGTCCAGCTCTCAATCTGAGAATGAAATACTCTTATCTCATTCATCATTTCTGTCATATGGCCTGACACCACACACCCTAGAGAGAGAGAGTTCTAATGATTTTTCCATATTACTCAGTTCTTCAAAAAGATAACTATTTATGTATGCAACAGATGCAGTCCCGGTCTCCTTCAACTCAACCTATAAAGATTCAAGATCAACCTTAGTAACCAGATTTTCAGTCACAGCTACATGTGCTCTTTCTAACATAAGACTAGACACATAGTCATTCATAATATATTGAATGGATGATATCAACGAGGTTTCCATTCTTCTTATCACTTCCACAAATGTGATCTTAAGATCAGACTTCAACTGGTGTAGATCAGCTTCTATTACTAGATCCTCAGGTAAAAACTCAGAAGAGATATTATAGTTAACTTGTGGTCTATTCATGGGTGTATCATCTTCAGAGTCAAGGTAGTCTAATCCAAAAACCATGAAACTTGGGTCTTTGGATCAGTCTTCAATTCCATCAGCTACTGAAACATTGACATGTCTAGTAGGATGATCCCCCTCAACTGGTGCATTCTCATGTATATGTATAGAAACAACACCATCAACAGCTCGGTCTTTCTTAGAATAATCTTCCACAACCATCTCCATTTCTCTAATAGTAGGAGGCTCTTCAGGAATAGGTGAAGTTCTATCTACTTCAATAAGAACAACCTCTATAGGCACAACAGTACTTCCAATCAATGGACTCAATCTCAAGGTGGCAGAAGCAGATGCTTCAGTTTTAGATTCTTCTTCCTCCTTATTCTCTAGAGCTGGCTAGTCTCCCTCATCAATAGGTGCTTCTTCATTTCTCTCTTCAAAGACTGTTTCCTTTCCAGATGATACAATTTCAGCAATAGGACTTGGAGGAAAGTCTGAATCCCTTCCATAAACTATATAAGTATCCTCCTCATCAGTATCATTACTATACTAAGGTTCCTCTTCATCAGGTCCTAGACCTAGATCCCTTACATCTTTAAGCCTAGAAGGATAATCCATAGGATTAAACTTATCATACAATTTCTCGTCATCACTGACCCATACTCTTCTCTACAGATTCCAATTGATCTTCATGTACTTACAAATAGTTTTGGTAACACAAAAGTTGTCTTTCAAAACCACCGTCTCATCCTGATACTTGGCCACACCTATTACCTTGATCATCACAGAGATCCGTTTTGCAAATAATAGAGCATTAGTTTTTTACTTTGTCCTGGTCATATCCTCAATTTGAATCATTAATAGTCTACACAGATTCACCTTAAAACCATGCCTTAATAGATTCATCAGATAAATATCTTGGTATTTCAGATTTGCAATGTCTCCTCTTCTTGGACATAGCACATGTTGAATAAACATGAACAGCAACCGGTTCTCTCCATCCATTTCTATAGAAACTACCTTTCTTGGTGTACCATCTCCCGTTGATTCTTCCAAAGCAGCTTCATACTCAAAGATGTCACTAGTAGGAGGAATTTATTTTGAGAAATAACCAAAAACACCTTCTTGTGGGACATTCAAACATTCCGCCCACTCAACAGAGGAAAAAGAAATTTCTATTCCATTCACAACTGAAACCATTCTGTTCTCAGCTTCTGATTTTTCAAAATGAACAAACTCATAGAAATATTTTACCAGCTTCAGATAATAGTGGACATTGTTATTTGAGAAGAATTCTACCCATTTCTGGTCCTCCATCACCTCTCGAACTAAAGACTTACTGGTCATCAACCATTACGCGCATAGCTCTTTCTCAACTACTATCTCCCTTTGAAAGAGATTCGGATTCATAGGTTTACTCACTTACTTCCACCACTAGACTCTCCTTTGAGTCTCTTTGCATTCGGCTCATCATCCTTTCCAACGACTGATGGTCCCTTCACTCTTTCCATTCTGTGAATCGCAAGGCTTAGGGTTTGAAGATTTGGGAGATAATTCTTGAAGGTAAAGGGTTTGATGTGGATCTAGATGAGGTCAGGACTTATGTTTTATCATTTAGGAATCACAAAATAAATAAAACATAATAATTATAGTATAAACGATTTAGATTCTGGAAGCTAATGATACAGAAGTTTAAAAACCGCAAAACCTAATGGTAACACATACCGGTGAGGATTCTTACCGGTGAGGTATTCTTATCGGTGAGGTCCACTAACAGTGAGGTTCATACTGGTGAGGTATAATAGTGAGGTTTCTAATGGTGAGGTTTCTAAAGGTGAGGTTTCTAACGGTGAGGTTTCTAACTGTGAGGATTCTAACGGTGAGGTTTATAATGGTGAGGTTTCTAACGGTGAGGTTTCTAACTCACAAAGTCTATCATTCCTAACTCATGTCTAATGTAACTTAACCTATCCAAATGTAAAGGCTTGGTGACAATTTCAACAAATTGATGTTCAGTACCTATAAATTCAATAGTAATATCACCCTTTTGGTAATGATCTCTCAAAAAGTGGTGCATTACATCAATGTGTTTGGTTCTAGAGTGAGACCCGGGATTCTTAGAGATGTTAATCGCACTAGTGTTGTCACAATTTATAGATACATGTCTAAACTGATATCCATAGTCCAATAATACATGTTTCATCCATAGAATTTGTGCACAGCAACTACGAGTAGCTATATACTCTGCTTCAGTAGTAGATAATGCAACATAGATCTTCTTTTTATTACACCATGGTACAAGGGACTTACCTAGAATATGACATGTTAATGAAGTGCTCTTTCTATCTAACTTGCAACCAACAAAGTAGGCATCTGAATAACTTATTAAATTGAATGATTGTCCTTTTGGATAAAAAAACTAAATTTTTAGTATGTTTAAGATATTTGAAAATTATTTTAACATCAAGAAAATGGGATTCCTTAGGATTAGATTGAAATCTTTCACACATACACACAATAAAAATAATATCTGGTCGACTCACAGTAAGGTATAGTAGGCTCCCAATCATACCAATGTAGTTGGTTTGATCCACTGGTTTTCCAGTTTCAACAGCATCCAAATTACAAATAGTACTCATATGTGTATCACTTTCCTTAAAAATATGTAAACCAAAATTTTTTAAAATATATTTTGTATATTTATTTTGATTTAAAATAATACCATTTTCATTTTGAAAAACTTGAAATCCAAGAAAATATTTGAGTTCTCCCATTAATCTCATTTCAAATTCATTTAGCATACTCTTTGAAAAATCAATACACAATGAATTTTTAGAAGATCCAAAAATAATATCATAAAAATAGATTTGTACTATCAAAACTTCTTTATAAATTCTCTAAATAAAGAGAGTTGGATCAGAAATCCCTTTAGAAAAATATTTTGAAATTTAAAAATTACTAATTCTATCATTCAAAGCTCATGGAGCTTGCTTTAAACCATATAATGCTTTATAAAGTTTAAAATCTCAATTTGGAAAATGAGGATTAGTAAATCCATGTGGTTGTTCAACAAAAACATCTTCAATTATAAAACCATTTAGAAAGGAACTTTTAACATCCATTTGATATAACATGAAATTCAGATGAGAAACATAGGCATGTTGGATCTTAATAGCTTATAATCTAGCTACAGGTGCAAAGGTTTCTTCATAATATATTCATTCCTCTTGACTATACCCTTGTACAAATAGCCTTTCTTTTTTCTAATGATATTTCCTGATTAATCAACTTTATTTCTAAAAACACATTTAGTGCCTATGGTCAAATTGTCCTTAGGTCTCTCAACTAATTCCCAGACTTTGTTTCTTTCAAATTGATTTAATTCATCTTGCATATACATTACCAAAAATTCATCATTGATAGAATCATTGATATTTTTTGGTTCTAGGTGTGAGAGAAAGGTTTTATGTTTAACATGATTTCTTAGAGAATCTCTAGTCTGTGTCCCTCTATCAAGATTACCATCAATAACATCTAAAGGATGATTCTTTAGAATCCTAGTTGATCTATTAAAGGTAGGACTAGAAATTTCAGGTTCTTCTCTATGTTCGGGCTCACCAGAAGTAGATTCTGGAATATTTCTAGAACAGGTTGTCTTTACTGCAGGTTCACTGACTTTATGATTATGGTGCCGAATAAACAGATCTTCTTCAAGATTTTCAATAGAAGACTTAGGTTCTTGTGGATCAGTTTCTTCAAATTTGATGTGAACAAATTCTTCCACGCATTTGGTTATTTTATTAAAGACTCTATAATATGTACTGGTTATAGAGTAACCTAGAAATATTCCCTAATCACTTTAGATGAAAACTTGTCATGATTATCCTTTGCGTTGAAAATAAAGACTTTGCAATCAAAATATCTGATGTAACTAACTTTAGGCTTCCTATTATTCCACAGTTCATAAGGGGCCTTTTTAAGAACAGGTCTAATCAAGACTCTATTTATAATATAACAAGGATTATTCATATATTCAGCACAAAAATAAACAGGTAAATCATATTCATTAATCATAGTTCTTGCAATTTCCTGAATGGTTCTATTCCTTCTTTCTACTACACCATTCTATTGAGGTGTCCTACGAGCCGAAAAGTTGTGAATATAGCCATTGTGTGAGCAGTAAGATTCAAACTCATGATTTTCAAACTCACGACCATTATCACTTCTCAAGGTCTTAATCTTAAGTCCACTTATGTTTTCTTTAGACTAGGAGTGTTTAATAAAATAGGAACAAGCTTCACTTTTGTGAGCAAGAAAGTATACCCAAGTGTATCAAGAAAAGTCATCTACTAGAACATAAATATAATGCCTCCAATTTCAACTAGAAACTCTAGAAGGCCCAAACAAATCCATATTAACCAACTCTAGAGGTTGATAAGTTGAAACTTATTTCTTTAATTTGAATGAAACTTTATGTTGCATTCTCTTTTGACAGGGAGTGCAAACTTTGTATGATGGGAATTTTAGTTGAGGTAGGTCTCTAACTAAATTATTCTTAGTCAGTTTGTTATGTGAATGAACATTACAGTGTCCTAATCTTCTATTCCATAGCTAATATTGTTTATGAAAATCATTTATACAAGTAACATTTTTTTTGGCTAACGAGTTCAAATCTACAGCATAAACATTTTCATTTCTCAAGGCAGTAAATACCAAAGAATTTTTTGAATTAAAAACATTTCAAGCATCATTTTTAAATTTAACATTGAAACCATCATCACAAAACTGAGAAATACTTAACAGGTTGTATTTTAATCCATCAACAAGTAAAACATTAGAAATTAAAATTGAATTAGTGTTACCAATCTGGCCTAAGCCGATGATTTTTCATTTTGAATTATCACCAAAGGTGACATGACCTCCTTCAACTTTGAAAAAGCTTTTAAAACATGAAATGTATCTGGTCATGTGCCTTGAACATCCACTTTCCAAATATAATATCTTCTTATGGGAACTCTTTAAGTATGTCTCCTATAAAACTGGTTTAAACATAAAATGATTTTGGTACCCGAATTTTTTTGGGTCCAGAGAGGTTAGCAAGTAGAACTTTTGGTACCCAGATTTGTCTAATGGGTCTCATATAATCAATAGATTCAAATTATTTTGAAAGATACACGTTTTTTGAAATATAACTATGTAAATAACTAGTTGAAGAATATGAATTTACAGAATGATAACTAGCATCATTCTATCCAGATTTAGGAATAAATCTATTTTTAGTAATCTATCTATATCCAGGCTGATATCTTATTTCAGTGGTATATTTTGGAGCCACTTGTTTTCCTAACATTTGAGTTAGAGTATTTTTTCCATTTGTGAACTTTTATAAATCTTCTATAGGTTTCTCATTGGACAATTTCAGTTCAGTATTTTCTTTATGTAATTGAGAATTCTTTTCCTTTTCTATATAAAGTGAAGATTTAACAGAGATGGTCAAAGCATGTTGTTTCTTCATGGTCTTATAATTGTCCTTCAATTCATTGCAGGTATCTTCTATCATGTTACAGTATTCAAATAATTCTTCACTAGCCATATTTTCAGATTCATAATCAGAATCAACTCTAGAATAATATTAATTTAAATCTGGAGTATCCAATGTTACCTCATATGTGTTTTTCATAAATCACATGTTAGCCTTTTGAGATTTTTCATCCTGAGAGGAATTTGAATCACTTGAATTGTCTTCTGAAGTACTCTATATTTCTTTCATATCTTTCTTATACTTATTGTCCTTATAGTCATATTTCATTTCGAATTTTATCTTTGTACATTCTTCTTTTACATGTCCTTTTCTCTTGCATTCAAAGTAGTCAATTTCAACACTCCTATCAGAATATTTCTAATCCTTCTTCCAATGACCTTTGTTGTCATATTTTCCATTGTAGTTTGATTTTATGAAAAATTTCTTCTTCCGGTAGAATTTCTTTAATCTTATGGCTATCTGAGCCATCTCTTAATCACTATCAAAATCTGAACCTTCACTTGTTGAGCTTTCAGAAGGTATGTGAACTTTTTCCTTGTCCTTGATCTTTGAGGTGGTAGACATAAATGCCACTGACTTCCTCATTGGTTCATCATCTTCTTCCTTGTTTACTATCATCTCTTCTTCATACATCATTAACTTACCAATCATCTATTTAACAGGCATTGAACTTATATCACATGATTCTGTTATTGAGACTGATGTGCCTCTTTATCTTTCAGGCATATATCTTAGTATTCTCATAATCTGCTCCTTTGCAGGAATAACTTTTCCATGTGAGCTCATTGTATTTACTATCTCATTGAACCAAGGATACATGTCAGAAATAGGTTCATCAGGCTTAATTTTAAAATTATCATTCATAATAGTGTAGGTATTCAATCTCATTTCTTTAATATTGTTTGTTCCCTCATTAGAAATAGCCAAAGTATCCCAGATTTCATAAGCAGTTTTACAGGAAAATATTCGATTAAATTCCTAATCACCTTAATCACAATACATGGCCTTCATTGATTTACAATTATTATTTTATGCTGTTTTAGTAGGTTCATCCAATATAGTTATTTTAGTTTCTAGAATCTTATACTGCGTCTCTATAGCGGTCCAGATATCAAATCCCATAATTTCTATGTGAATTTTCATTTTTAGTTTCTATTTTGAATAATTAACACCTTAAAAGAAAGGTGGCATGTTGGTAGAATCACATTCTAATATATTATCCATAACTAGATTTTAGAAAATAAATTTAAAGAGATAAAATTTAGAACTAACAGAAATTTAAGATCTTCAAAATACAAATAAAATCACAGTTGAAAACCAGAGTGTTTTCAAATCCATTAAAACAAAAACAAACCCTCTGATACCAAATGTTGGTTAGAGTGCATAATAAAGAGGGGGGGTGAATTGAGTTCCAATTTAAAATTTCTATTAAAAACATTAGGATTAAAATCCAACAAATTAAATAAAAATTAAAATTTAGTGAATTTGTAAATATTGTAAGTTTTCAATTTGTTTCTCAAGAGATTTATTATTTCTTAGTTAACTTAATCTGAAGATTAAGTATCTTTTGAAACTAACCTATTGGATAACAAAAGTTATAAAAACATACTAGTTTAACTATCAGAGTTACTTTAATATAGATTTATATTTCAAAGTACTTATCAGTAGAATAGAATATAACTTAAATTAAAACTATGATGCACAACAAATATAACCAAGAGGTCCAGTCTCAAGCTGAGACTTAGTCCTCTCAAAAAATTTATATAAATTTTTATCCACACCCTGGATCAGGGTTAACAACTCTAATAAGACTATCCTGGTCCTCATACCTCTACCATAGTTCTATGTGGGAAAACAAAACAGTAGCACACATGCTATCTAGGTCACACTTGACCTCTACCACTATCCACAGTGGGATAAAAAAGAGTTATAAAGGTTTTGTGTGAGGATTTAGAGATTCATTAGTCTAGAATAGGAGTCAGTGTGTGTATGGAATATATAGAGTACACACAATGCTCAAAAATTAATAAAAATAATCACTAAGAGAGAGTAGAAATGAGTTTAGAATGCTCTAGTGATTTTAAGTGCAGCTCTGGACTCCTTTTGATTAAACAAAAAAGCATCTGAGTCCATCTCTGGTTTTTGTCTTAAAAATAGAGTGTCATTTGCTTCCTTGATTTTCATGTTCAGTTTGATCGGATTGAGTGTAGGAAGAGATCGTTGTAGTTCTTCACTCCTTGACTAATGTACAACATTTGTTCCCTTCTTGTATGAATGGCCTCATGTATGTCCAGTGTTCTTCAAGTAAGTGGTTGTATGGACGTCACCTCTCTATTGTGTATATTTATCATTGTAGATCGATCTTCATTATATTCCTTCAGATGTAGAAAATGGAATTATTTCTTTATGGTAGGTATGTGGTATGGTTCCCTAAAATTCCAACCACTATCATTAATTATTAGCAAGTTCATTAAAACATCAAATATGACCTTTGTTAAATAAACAAACAGAAATAGATTTTAGAGATATGATGGCGAGTTTCCATAGGTAGCTCATAGTATCAGTAGCTGTTATCCTTTATAATAGTAGCTATGTGTATCGGTAGCTCATTCTATCGGTAGCTCCTTTTATCAGTAGACTTTGTATTTTTATCGGTGTACTTGTTATCGGTAGCTGTCTATTTGACTGTTTGTATCGGTAGCTAGTATCGGTAAGCATGTACCAGTGACCTTGTGTCACAAGAAGCTTTGTCTATCTGTTACCTTTACTTATCGGTAGACTATGTACCGGTAGGTCTGTATCAGTCTACTAGTGCATACCGTTAGACTTGTTCTATCAGTAGATATTCTTCTATCAGTAGCTATTATGCATACCTGCAACTTTATCCATATTAGTAGACTTATGTACCGGTGTACTTAGCCTTATCAGTAGTTGTGTATCTGTTTGTATTGGTAGACTTATTCTATCTGTATCAGTGAACTTCATATTGGTAGCTCTTGATATAACAGTAGGTCTGTATGTTTGTCTGTATCAGTAGCTATGTGCATACAGGTGGACTTAACACTTATCTTTTCTATGCAAAACATATCCAGATTGAGTTAGAATTATTTCAAAGTATGTATAAACATAGATAAACATTGATAAACATGTTCCAATGATTAGTTTGATATTTTTTTCAACATAATTTAACATATATATAGGATTATAAACACATATTAAAGCATCATTGAGATTATCAAAACATATTAAGGAATAATTGGGATTTTCAAAATAGTTGAGGTCAACATAATCCATGTATACATTATATTTATGTCATATATATTGGCCTCAGTCATCCTTCAATTGCCTTAGTTTTTTAAGCATCCGTGGATATCCCTTAACTAATGATAACTTCTCCCAATAATGTTACTTTCTCCAACCAAAACACATATTTAATATACATCAAAAATTATATTTCCTATCATTAATACATCAATATTTATTTTCGATTTCTTTACATGTTTCTCATTGGGTTTTGATTAGTAGAGAATATCAACTATAAATACTACCAAAAATGGATCGATGTAATATCTAAAGTCTCAATTCATCTAGTCAACTAATATTAATGAATAATTAGTGAGTCCCAATGGAGTCACTATGAACCCATAATCCACATACGCTATATGAAAATCCATCTTAGGGATATCCTCCATCTTCACCATTACATGATAGTATATTGACGGAATATGCACCAAATAGAAATACTTGGATTCATGTAGCTTATCGAACAAGTCATCCATACATGCCAATGGATACATGTTCTTTACTATTATCCTATTGATATCATGATAATAAATGTTGAGGTTCATTTACCCACCCTTCATCTTGATGAATATGAATAGTGAAATCCATGGTTAATCACTTGGGAGTATGCGCCTTTTTCTAGATTCTATTATACATTCATCATTAGTTTCTCATGTTCAACAATCACTATTTTATACAGATTCAAATATATTAGTAAATCTTTATGTATAATATCAATTAAAAAATCAACCTCTTGGCTATGTGGAAGGTGAAAAATTCTTTGACAAACACATCTTTTTATCCCATGATAGTGGGAATATATTCAAGGATATTCTTTTATTTAGTCCCAATCATTTATGTTAGATATGCTTACTTTAAATAAGTGATATCCATGCTTGTGATGGTGGTACCAAATAATATTCATCCTCCTCATTGAACATGTAAATAATCAGTGGGTGATTCATTATATAGAGGGTGATTTCCATCTCAACATTACTTTTAGGGGTAATGAAAAATCTGTATGTGTATCATGAATTATATTGTAATTCTCACCTCATAATCCTTAGTGGAATCATCATCCTTTTTCATGAGGATAATGAATTCCCTGTCTATTTTATATTGAAGGTCATGAGGAAAATATTTATCAAAAATAATTTTTGATAATTAAATCTACTCCATAGATCTTATCTCCTAATTTGTCTTTATATTTTTAACCCTCTTCCACCATTGATCAAATTATCCTACCAAATGATAAACAAACAAAATTATCATATCTTGCTCAATGCATTGAAGTATAGTTATGATATTCTCCATGGATTTGATCCATTGTTCCATGATTAACTGATTGAATGATCCACTAATATTAAGAGGAATTATTCATATAAAGGTATATATTGTAATATGTTCATTCTTAAAGGGATTTATGTGTTCCTCATGACTCAATTTTTAGATAAAATCATGAGAAATTTAGGAAATTATTTTCATGATGTTCTTGACTCCTACTCCCATAGAAATTATAATTGTATTTGGGAAGCCATTACATTGCTCATCACATTGGTTATTGACTTAAAATCTATTATTTCTAGCCATTGACAATAATAATGTTAAAATTTGGTATTATTTATTTCATTATATAATACACATTGATATAAAACCATGAAAATTAAATGGATAACTCATAAATTACATGTATTCCTTAACCTATGAATTTATCAGAATCAATCAGTGTTATCCATGATCTATTTACTAATATAAAATGTTATTACAATTTTTTTCTTAATAATTGGTTTTAATGATAATGTGAATTTATTAAATTATATCCCCTTAGAGTGTCAAACTAGATTTAAATAAAGGCTCATTTTTATGCACGTGGGAATGATCAGGTTAATCTCAATGATCCTTTTTGGGGTTATTACAACTATGTACATATCTACCAGAGCCACATCCACTTTTAGTATCATTAAAGGGATGTATTTTCTTGGATATATATACATTACAAAAACTTAGGTACATTTTCTGTGTTTTTTCTTATCCCAAATACTTTTACACAAGTTTTTTAATCTTAATCAAAAAAATAACCAGACTTCTCTCTTATACCAACTATTACAAAATATTTCTTTAATACACATTAGAAAATTATTTATTACATAAAGGTACAAATTATAAAATCTCAAAATATCATGAATCCATGTGTCTTAGGAAAATTAGGTACAGATAAAAACAACATGATACATAGATATAACAACATTATTTAAAATTTCTTTATCATAACCCTAAAATTCCATATCTCTTTTAAAACTACACGAGACAACCAGGGGAAATACATAATAAAGAGGTGGAATATAAACCCTAATTAGGTAATAAATATGGAATAACATAAGGTAAAATAGTATATGTGATGGAGGAGGAATATCAAGGTAGAATAAGAGTGTAGAGAATAAAAAACATTAACAATAAGTCATGATACAACATCACGACATAAAGGAAACTAGGTAATGTAATGACTTAATTAAACATGAAATCATATACACATGTCAAGGATAACTACCATAAAATCATAACAAGGTGAAAATACCATAATGGAATGTATTAAAACCTAATCCCACATATGATGTATCATGATTCAAATACATTATCCAATGCATTGGATTGATATCTGGGAACACTGATCATTTTCATATCATGTACACCCGTAATTGTGCCACATGAATAATAAAACATAAAGAATAATTTTATCAATATCAATCCCATAATAATGTATTTTGGTTTATATAAATATAATTACCCAATAAATTAATTATAGGTACACATAGGTGAATGCTTCTGAGTGTAAATAAGGATGGGTATTCACAACGAAAATGTTTTTGCGAAGAAATATCACAGGATAATTCTAGTAGTGGAATGGGGTACTTATAGGTTAAGCGGTAGTATTAATGAGAGTGATAGGGGTATCTGATTACTTAAAAATCATAAGGGTCATTATAGGGATGTGTGAAACCATATCCCAACTTGAACAACTAGAAAACAAAGGGTATAATATAAATGAGGATTGTGAATAAAGAGGATAAGGAGAGGATTTTTTACCTTTATAGGGTTTATCCAAAAGTTTGGGAGGGAATTCTAAAGATCATGGTGACACCTTAGTAGTGATATAGAGATGGAATGGTAGTGTAGTTTAATTTTTTAAGGGTTTTAGTAGAAATGTGAGTTTGGGTGGGGTTGTATTAGAAAGGGGCGGAGAGTTCATTATTAATTTCCAAATTTTGGTTGTGGGATTTATATGATAATGTAATCAAAACCACAAAACATTACATGGCTTTTCCCCATGTTTTATAAAAAAAATATTAGTGGTTTTAATTATTTTACTTGTTTAATAATCGTTCTCATTAAAATAATACACTTGGTGATGTGGAAGTGAGTTCTGTTTCGATTAATTGATTTTAAAACCTTAAAATATAATATAAGATCGGGATGATTCATTGAGGGGATATAAAACTAAAACAATATTCCCAAAAAAACACATTATATTATAGGTGAAATGTATATTTATACATGTATACCTCTTATGATATACATTTAATTACATTTGGTACATCATGATTCCATAAAAAACATTGTATATTTATACCATATTCAATTTTGAAACAAAAATAATGAAAAAATCTACATATGTTCAATTTAACATGTTTATTTCAAAATTAAAATTTATTTTATCCAAATAATTATATATTTATGAGAATTTACTCTTTTAAATAAAAAATCACTTTTATTGAAAAATACATGATTTTGGAACATAATCTTTTTCTAACCCATATAAAAATATTTTTTGACTTCATAATATTATATAATAAATTATAATTGATAAAAATTATTTTAAAATAATATTTTAAAAACATATCATTTAATTCAATAATTATTCAATTCATTAAAATTGTCTTCCTATATTGGAACTATATCATTCCAAGAAATATATGTTCTGTTTCCTCATTTCCATATATAATTTTTATCAAACTCATCATCCAATAATTTAAAAAGTAATAATATAAATAGAAAAATATAATAATTTGATTTAAAAGAAAATATATATAATCATACTGTTAGGGTCTAGATAAATAACATTTTAATACACCTAATATGGTTCAAAGGGTAATGTGTGTGATGGTGATATTTTTATAGAGTGGTTCAATGAACATGGTTTGGTTCATGATCTTGATGAGCTATGGAAATCTACCATAAACGATTTCATTTATAATTTTGATGTAGAATCTCATCTTGGGATTGATATAGGTAAAATACCAATGACGTTATATCACTAAGAATGTTGGAAAACATTTCTTCAAAGGTTAAGTTCCGTATAATTGAGGCCATCTATTATTTCATCTATATCAAATATACATTATAATAACCCATAATCTGCTAATATTAATGGTCGCTATACAATGTCTATATTAACAATGGTTATGATGTACAATGATATTTTAAATTTAACATACAATATAACTATTAAAAATATCTAAACTAGTCTGTGTGTTTTATTTAATTTCATTACCTAATGAGGATATTATTTATTGACTAAGTGAATCTGATATATAAATGTTTGTGTTGTCACACAAACCATCATATATCGGGTGTATTTTCAGATAACAACACCAATGCATATTGGGTGTAATATCAGTTATCACAATTTATATATAACATTCCCACATATAATTTTCAATTAAAAAATTAATACATATTTAAGTAGTTATATTTCTCTATAATAAACACCACATCTATAATTTTAAAGATTTTTAGAGATTAATTTTGCATGGAAAAACCACATTACATGATTTGTTTTTAATTTAGGGTCCATGTATAGAAAGAAATAAGGACATGCAGTGGATGAACTGAATATAAAAATACAATGACTATAGTAAAAAATAATATTTTTCCTACCTTAGGTCTATGAGGTTTCATGCCCCAAATATTGACATATGATTCTGGTTAGGAAGGTTGATATTGATGTAGTATAAAAAACCCTGTAAATTATAAAACTATGTAAAACCATCAAAACAAAACCTAAAAGAGGTAAAATAAGATAAAATATGGAAAATTATTAAAAGATATGCCTTAAGGATTTGATGAACTAATCAAGTACTGAAAACACTAAGGGTTTAAGAATCTTTTCCAGGGAAGAGTGGGAGAAGATGGATAGTCAATGATGAGTGGTTTTGTGCATTTGGGTAAAATAATCTAGTAATATTTAGTAAAGGAATTGGGGTTTAAATGACTAATTATTAAATATAAAAAATAGTAACTTGTTGGGCTGGCAAGTGGGTCTCAGGGACTCGCTAGTGGGCCTCTAGTAGCGATACATAATTATCACATGGCCATCGGCTAGCTTGTGGTCTATAACTGGTAATCTAGTTGCACTGAAGCCTCTTAGCCCCATGCCCCAACTCCCTCCCTAGTACCTCAAAGAATCATAATACCCAAAAATACCTTAAAAATTTATTTTTTGTAAACAAAATTAGAATAATTTAAAAGCATTCATACAACTAAGGATTGGCATGTTTTTTTAATTTCCTCAGTTACATGCTTAACATTACTAAGAATTTGGGGTCTCCCATTCCTATATTTCCATTTCAACAGGTTATGATGATAAATATTACACATGATATTTATAAATTAAAAATATGTGTGGGGTATTTTTGTGAAATTTTAATGACTTATTTTGTTTTTTTAGTTTCTTATATAATGGGAAAATTTTCCATTGCTTTTGACAGTCATGGTATTTATTATTTAATGATTTTTCCTATTTCTCTAAATAAATAATCCTAAAAGGTATATGGAATTTATGTAATATAAAATTTAATTAATTTATTTTCATTTTTTGATAATTATGTTCAACAATCTATAGCTTATGTTTAATCCAGTATGAAAAGCTTGTTTTTTTGGAACTAGATTTGGGAGTGTGGGTTTGAGGTGTCACTGATGGTCGCTGAGTATTTTTCAGATAACCATGGATATTAAGATATAATTATTTAATAATTTCAATTTACATACGAAGTACTAAGATAATAGTTAACATAATTCCATAGATATAGATATCCATTTAGGTTAGTTGAATTAATATTTCATATTTTGGGGAGTTTGATAAGAGAGTATTAGTGAAAGCTATTGGGATTTGTATAATAGATATGTCTATGTGTCTAATATATTATTTGTTCTCTAATAAATTTCAACCCTGATTTGATAATATACGGGGATACCAAATTTGGTGAAAATATACCTATGGGAAACAACCCATAAAATTTAGGACATGATATTAACTGCATCACTATCAGTTGCATGATAGAGAGGTCTAATTGCACTCTATGGTTAAAACACTTGGGGTATATACTTTTCTTAATTCACATTATTTTATGAAACTTTATGTGGTATTTTAATATATTTTTTAATGATAAAATAATATAAAAGTGGAAATAGATACCTTGGATTAAAACATAGAGATTCATAATATAATTCTTATAATAATTGATACGTTCTTCCTTGGTTAAAGGGTTGGATTATAAAAGGATATATTTTAACGATTTGTTGGTTTATAATATTTTAAAAAAAAGTGTATGATAATATTTTGATAGTAATATTTTGTATTAGGTGAAGAACTACAAGTGAACATTACTTTATTCAGAGCATAATTAACCGATAGAATCAAAGGATGAAATGAAGTTGTCGCTGGAGAAGTAATCTTATGATTGAGTCTTAACATTCATATGATCTTTTAATTTCATTTTACTAATAAATATTTTTTGGATTTATTATTTTCATGAAACAATATCACATAAATGATGCAAACAGAGGTATGTATCTAGAAACAACTATGTATCATAACCAAATAGGAGAGAATAACTAATTATTTAACAATATTAGTATTGGTTTATTATGATGTAAAATGTGGTATTACTAGTCTTACTTAGTGAAGTGTTGTTTATATAATTGTTGAAATTAATTCATTTTTCTCTTTTATATTTCTATTATTGAATTGTATTTATTGATGAAATTATATGATTTTCTTTTATTATTGAGGACTGTGTGAAACATATAAGGGTTTTTCTTTAGTGGTATTTCTTTAATGGTTTGGAAACATATATTAAATTGTATGAATAAAATTTAAGAGATATTTTAGGAAAAATATATATATTTGTGGATAACTATTTAATAAAACATGTTGATGTATAAAAAACATCTATGTTTAATGTATTCATGATGTTGTGGTAATAAAGGATTGATTAGTTTTTAGAAAAGCGATTTAGATAGTATTATATCCACGAAATTGATTATTGATTAAATGAAAAATTATTCCATGATAATATTTTGGATGTTTTTCTGATTAACTATATTAGGATATATACTAACTGGTGTCTGATTTTAATTACTAGTGGTGGTAGGTAAGATATATTTTTCATAGGAATATATTTTTTTTCTCATTTAATGTCTTATAGAATCAAATACATTAGTGAAAATTATGTTATGGATAATATATTATTTCGGTATATACATACTTGTGTATTTGTTTGTAAGAATGATTAATGTTTTTAGAGGAATGATAAGTATCTTATTGTACACAATGTTCATATGATAAAAGACATATTTGTTCTTATTCCCGAAACTATGAATATGTTAATAATACCATCACCAATATTTTGCAATTAGTAATAATCAAAAATGTGAGAATTTAATTTATTTAAGGAGGGATAAAGTAAAAAATAACAGATTTCGCTATACATTTTCATTAAATAAACAAAGTGTTTGATAGGTTCCTCCACATGGAACATTGAACTAAAAACTATGATATGATAACATCATTAAACTCTAGTCATTGTGTTAGTAGGTTTGTATAGTTGTAAAGAAATTAGGAAATATATTAATATATATATTGTTTTATGAAAATTTACATAATTCATTATCATGTTTAAGAATATATTTTTTAGGAAATGAATTTTTTTTAATGTAATATATGTATATTATTTTTAAATTATGATTTTATAAAATTACAACATTTACTAATTACTGAAGGAATTATTATTGTGTTATAAAAATTATGAATTCAGATAATATATGTTTTAAAAAGGTATTTTAGTATAAAAATAGTTTCTCATTATATTTTAATTAAAATATAAATTATAAAATTCATGAAATTTAATTTATAAAAATTAACATCATTTTTGAGTTTATAATTTCAATATTCATTTAAGCTAAATTTTATCAATTTTTATGAAAAAAATATTTTTAGTTTAATTGTGAAAAAAAACCATTTTTAAAAATAATAGTAAATTTATGACATTATTAGTATTTTATAGTGTAATATGAATACATTAAACCCTTTTATAATACAAAATATTTATTCTATAAGTGACTTTATTATTTCAAAAATTTATTTTCTAATTTACAAATAGAAATTTGAAATTTTATAATTTCATCCATCCATCCTCTCACTGGGATGTTGGGGAAAACACCCCCTAGTGCTCAGAATCCATCAGGTGTCAGTTTCCCTAAATGATATGGTGGAGTAGTGTATAGAAACCAAAAAATTACAGAATATAATATATCTCACAACCAAACTATGGCAATAACCTGGTATTAGAAACAGCCTCAGCTCACGTCTCTCGAACTCACTGTTTCCACTTCTAAGACTAGATATCCTATAAGAACACAACCATTTAAATATCTACATTAAGTAAATTTATCCCTTTTCTAAAACTTTACTTTATGTTAATAAATTATTTAGAGATTAATTAATAGTTATCAATCCCACATTACATTCCATTTGCATCTCAAAAAAGTTCCAAGCCCTCCATAAAAAATTGAACCGAGTCCATTGCTTCTCAGAAAAACAACCTCAGCATCGTATCCCGGCAAGCTCTAGACCCATAGGTTAAACATAAATTATTCATTTATTTGATAATAAGAAATTTTTTCATATTATTAGGAACACTAAAAAGCATCCTATGCTACTAAACATAGGGGACTCAACATGGTGAGTAGGTAAACTACCCATCAAGTCTTCGCCACCTATACCAGAAGCACATACCCATATATCCTCGAGAATCTAAACACAGAAGGCTAGTGGAATACCCCACATGTATTCATCTCTTTTAAAAGGAGTGTAATAGAAAAAAATTGCCTCAAGAAATTGGTAAATTAATGTATATAAACAAACAACAGATTCAATAATAACCCAACTTTCATCTCAATGGGTAAGCCCTACTCCAACCTGTTCTATCATCTCTGGTGTTATACGACCCATACTTTGCATACATTGTTAATACTTCAAAATTGAATTACACTTATTACAACATATTACAAAACCATGAAAGGACCGAATAGGTATAGTGTCTTTAGAAATGGTAAACATAAACAACTGGTTCATAAAGCATCTACATTGTCTCCCATTTATTTCATCATATCTAGAGTCCCTTTTGGCATATCCTACTTAATAAAATTTTTCCTGACCTGGGGAAAGAAAATATACAAAAAGGTGAGCTCAAATGCTTAGTAAGGGTATACAAAATAAATATCAATCACATCATATTCATAAGAACATATCATTTTGGAAATCTTAACCTGCAAAAGAGATCATAATTTCATAACATGGGATAAATCATAGTAGTTAAATGTAATACCAATAATCATAACTTAAAACATTAAACTTTGTTTCATACACAAATAATCATAGAGAATCATTTCTTAGTAGTCAAGACTCATTTCCAAGACTATCTTAGTGGACAATGTCCATTTCTGAACCGAGTTCACTCCTCGTTTCAGTCCTGTTTCACTGAACCGATTTAACCTGCCGTTCCAGCCATGTCTATCTCATGAGATATAAAATCTTTACCCAATTAATTGGAGGGAGATATAGGTCCCACCCATCTCCTAATTATACCATTCTTATGTGTGCCACAAAATCATAAATCATACATCATTTCATAACCCATGTAATAAAAATTGGATTCTTAAATATCGTGACATCATAAAATAATTCATATAAGATAAAGGAATTCATAAAAATAATTCCATCACAACATAATCAAATCAATGTAATAATAGGGATATAAACAGAACCCTATATTATCTAAGATGGAAAATAATTTTGATAAAACACTTGAACTCCATTCTTGAGGAAAATATCCTTTCTACTTCAAAAACATTTTCCTTTCTTAACATGTCATACAATTTTAAACTAAAATAAGTTGATTAAAAATAAAAATGAAAACTTTTAAAGGAAGCTTCTTGGAAATAATGTTTTAAAAATCCATTCATGCCGTATATGTTAAAAAACATTCTTCTCGTACTTTTTTTGGAAAAGTCAAAAAGTACCTCATACAAAAAACGACAAAAGATTCCTTTCATATCTTTTACTAAAAACTTACCTAAGGGTAAAATTGGATTTAAACAATTGTAGGTGGATGGAAATAATATTACATATTTAGGAAACATGGATGTGGATGATAAAATACACCCCATTAAATACCAAAGTATAAACAATCTCGGATAAAAATGAGATTGTGATATTTTCCCTTACCTTAGGTCCGATTTGCTTAGTAAGTGTCTGAACCTCCGGTATAATGATTTAAATAATGTCATTGACTTATTCGAGAATCATAATCATTGTTATGATATCATATATGGTCATATTCTTAGCTTCTTATTAGTAATATTTCATTTCTACTTGTTATTCGGGTGTTTATTACTTTTCCTTCTTATGCGTGTTTTGTCGAATAAATTCTTAGTCTTCTCTTTAGGTTATAGATACCTCATTTCCATAATGTTATTAGTGTAATATATATCATATTCATTCGTTCAATTCATTTAAATAATCATTATGTAATGAAGATTATGTAGAACGAGTCGCATCACATCGTGGAGACGGTATTCCGTATGTATGCACGAGCGATGATATCATTCCCATGATCATGGAATTGTATTGGAGTGTATGTATACTATTTCAGAATCAATATATCTTTACAATAATCATATATAGTTATTATTTACCCCATTATACCCATCCAAGTAAGGGGGTGGTGCAAAATATATTACACCACGGTGTTGAGACGGTATTCCGTACGTACGCACGCGTGGTGATTTCATTTTCCGTAGGATGGATAGATGGTGAAATAGGTTTGTTTAACACTTATAATAACATATCAGTATATGAGTGATACTGATGTTATTACTTCATAATGAAACAACTAAATAAGAAGAAGTGGAAGAAGAAATAAAGTTGAATGAATCGGTAATGGACATTACCTCTTTTTTGAAGCGCCTCTTTGAGACCTCCTCTTAGGGCACTAAAATTGGTCTTTGAATAAGAACAAGAACCCTAGGATGTTTCCAAGGAAGTGGAGAAGATAATTTGGTAGGGGTTGGCCGATATTGAAGGCTCAAAGTGGTGTGAGGAAGAGAGGGAGGAGGTTCCCTTTTATAAGGGAGGAGAGGGGCACCTTTGAAAAGACTAAAAATATTATTTTATTATAAAGTCATATTCGGTTTTTAATAGATCCAAATTGATTTATTTCGAAGATAAGATGAGTATGGGTCGAAATACTCTCATCAAATATAATTTAGACAAGTTTAGGTATCAATTGTAACCTTATCATTTAGATTTAACTTTATGATTGATAATTTAACTTTTACCGTGTCTTCTTGTTTTCTTACACTAAATGGTTAATAAACTTACTATAACAAGCCAAACGAACCCCAAGTTGATTATTATTAATATATATAACCTTATCTAATTAATTTGGCCGAACCATAGATTTTTAGGAATAAAATAACAATTAATAAAATAATATTTGTTTTAAAAACAATTTTATGTCAATTTTGACACTATTTGGTAATTGATTTTTGTGAAAATCATAACAGAAATATTAGTTCTAAAACAGTTAATTAAATCAATAATAATATGTCATATTAACATATAAAATTAGTGTAATTCATAAAAAGTCTCAAATTACATTTATTTGGATATTTATAACATCAATTATGTTATTATTTCATTAATAAGATAATTACTGCATTGTCATTGTGTCATAAATAATTAAATTATTTAATGTGTAAAAATTATAAATAAAATACCATTATGTATGAAATATTTTTATATTTCTAATGAATATTTATAGTCGAATTTATCTTATGTATAACCCTATATTAAAAATTCATTAGTTATTAAACTTTGATTTTAACTATTTTAACCCTTCTTTAAATAAATTAATAATAAATGTCCTAATCTAATCCATGTGGGCCTAAATGGTCATATTGTATTCCTAAGGTTCTTTTTGGTCTAATTACACTTATCCAATAGAATAAGTACATGTGTTAGGGTAATCATAATATCATTTTTACCCTTAATTACCCTATTTACTTTTAACCGTTGTAAAAAAAGTAAAATGTAACTATTCACCAAAAATTATATTATTCTCATTGAACCAAATTTTACTCTTTGATATTAACCGTGTCTCTTGGATTTTGAAAATTCCACTCACAGAAGTGGTAAATTTATGTTTTATGAAAAATTCAGTTTTTTTTAACTACCACTTAGTGGTTTCACTATTCATCAAAAAATGAAAGTTTCCAGAAAAATACCAAAAATTAGGCCTAAGCTATATTTGATATTATGAATTCATAAATGATGTCAATTTTACCAAATTAAAAACACATTAAATAATTTAAAAAAATAATTCTCATCGTCAAAACACATAGTGTCTTTTTAAGAGATAATAACTATCAAAAGATTGACACTTGTTTATGTTTGGTTTAAATGTGAAATTACATCCAATGACCAACATTGTATTAAATGGTAAAAATATATTCTATATATACTTTAAAACCAGTCAAATTAATAATTTATCACTATTAATTATTTCGATTAAAAAAGTTGTTTTTAATTAAAATTTAGTAATTTTCACTATTCATCAGAATATGAAAGTTATCTGAAAAGTACCAAAATTTCACCCTAAGCTAATTTCGATATTCCGAATCCAAAAATGAAGTCCATTTTGAAAGATAATATTTACAAAATTTCAAAAAGTGGTTATTACTATTCCTAACATCTAGTTTTAATAATATTTTAAAAGCATATCGTTGTTTAGTGAAACATGGTATTGCATACGACGCAAGCTATCGAGGAAGGTCACGATTGTGTGTGAAGAAAGACAAGCTAGTGTTGTGTGTAGTAAAAGATTCCTTTGATGATTTATATAACATAAAAACAAAATATTTCTCATAAAAGTCTCGCGTGTTACATTCTTCCCCCCTTAAAATGAATTTATCCCTCGAAATTCGTCACATTGTAACAAACAGATGAGGATACCTCTCCATCATCATATCCTCAAGCTCCCATGTATCTTCTTATAATTGGTGGTTCCTCCATAAAACTTTCACCAACCGAGTGGTCTTGTTCTGTAGGACTTTTTTACTACGATCCAGAATCTCTATCAGCTGTTCTTCATAAGAAAGATCTTGTTCCAGCGGTACAACTTCTGAGCTGAGTACATGTGAAGGATCAGGTATGTAATTTCTCAAGAGAGATACATGGAACACATCGTGAACTTGGGAGAGATTCAGTGGAAGCGCCAATCGGTAAGATACCTTCCCAACATGATCCAATATTTCGAAAGGACCGATATATCTAGGGCTCAGCTTTCCCTTCTTTCCAAATCTCATTACTCTCTTCCAAGGAGATATTTGTAAGAACACTTTATCACCCACTTCAAACTCTAGGTCTTTTCTTCAGTTGTCGGCATAAATTTTTTGTCGACTCTGAGATGCTCTAATGTGTTGTTGAATAGATCTGACCTTTTCTGCCATCTCATCAACAAGATCAGGTCCCAATAGATTTCTTTCCCCAACTTTATCCCAGCAAGTTGCAGTCCTGCATTTCTTTCCATAGAGAGCTTCATAAGGAGCCATCTGAATACTGGATTGAATGATATTATTATAAGAAAATTCCACCAAAGGTAGGTGTTGATCCCAACCACCTTTGAAATCCATAGAGCAAGCTCTCAACATATCTTCTAGAGTTTGAATTGTCCTCTCAGACTAACCATCTTTCTGAGGATGATAAGCAGTGCTGAAACTCAACTCTGTATCCAGAGTATGCTGAATACTTCACCAGAACTTGGAGGTAAATCTCGGATCCCAATTAGATATAATAGAAAGTGGTACTCCATGAAATCTTACCACTTCCTTCACATATATCCGGGCAAGCTGATCCAGAGAGAAATCCTCTCTAATAGCGATGAAGTGTGCCGACTTTGAAAGACGATCAACAATAACCCAGATAGAATTATTTCCATTGGATGTTTTAGGAAATATAGTGAAAAATTATATAGTGATGTTATCCCATTTCCATTCTGGTATGGGTAATGGTTGTAACATCCCCTTAGACTTTTGTCTCTCAGCTTTAACTTGCTGACAAACCAAGCATCGAGAGACATATTCAGCAACATCTCTTTTCATTCCATCCCACCAGAAGTACTCTTTCAGGTCCCTATACATCTTCGTGCTTCCAGGATGAATAGAGAATGAAGAACTATGAGCCTCATCCAGCAGCTCCTTCTTTAATTCTGGGATGGGAGGAACACAAACCCAATTCCTGAACTTTATTATCCCATCACAATCAAGGGTGAATTCAGGAACATTTCTCACCTTCTTTTGTAACTCTACATCTTCTTTCTGCGCCTCTTTAATCTTCACATGTATAGATGGTGGAATATTCAGTTGAGAATGATACGATTTTTCCCCTTCCATTATAATTCCATGATCCATCCTTTATAAATCCATAAATATTGGATCTTTTGTGATCCTCATCATGGATAAGCTAGCATGGTCTTGTCGACTTAAGGCATATTCCACCTTGTTTGCTTTCCCAGGGTGGTAATGAATTGAGATGTCGTAATCCTAAATCAGCTCCAACCATCTTCTTTGGCGCATATTCAGCTCCTTTTGTGAGAAAATATACTTTAAACTTTTATGATTAGTATAAATATCACACTTTTCCCCATAATGATAATGCCTCCAAATCTTTAATGCAAAGATTGCCGAAGCTAACTCCAAATCATGAGTTGGGTAATTTTTCTCATGGATTTTCAACTTTTGTGAGGTATAAGATATCACCATATCATTTTGGAATAGAACACACCCCTGTCCCTTCTTGTATGCATCACTGTAGATCACAAACCTTTCTCCACTACAAGGATGTGTGAGTACTGGTGCACTGGATAACCTTCTTTTCAACTCCTTGAAATTCTCTTCACATTCCTCCGTCCAAACAAACTTAACTCCTTTCCGAGTCAACATGGTGAGTGGATTAGATAATCGTGAAAAATCATTCACAAAACATCGATAATATACATCCAAACCAAGAAAACTTTGGATCTCAATTACTGTTGTTGGTCTCAACCATCATTCGATAACATCTATTTTTGCTGTATCCACAGATATACCCTCTTTTGAGATTATGTGACCTAAAAAATGAAACTTTTTTAAGCCAAAATTCACACATGGTAAATTTGGCATAAAGCTTCTCCTTTCTCAGGGTCTTCAATACAATTGACAAGTGATATTCATGTTCTTCCTTGCTCTTTGAATAGATAAAAATATCATCTATAATGACTACCACAAACTAATCAAGATAGTCTCTAAATACTCTATTCATTAGATCCATGAAGATAGCAGGGTCATTAGTAAGACCAAATGGCATCACTATAAATTCATAGTGTCCATACCTTGTACGGAAAGTTTTCTTCGGTATATCCACCCTTTTGACCCTTAATTGATGATACCCTGAACAAAGATCAATCTTGGAAAAGTATTGAGCTCTGTTTAGTTGGTCAAATAAGTCATCAATGTGTGGGAGAGGATATTTGTTCTTGATAGTGATTTTGTTAAGTTCTCGATAATCAATGCAGAGTCTCATTGATCCATCTTGCTTCATAACAAACAGAACAGGTGCTCCCCAAGGTGACACACTAGGGCGTATGAATCCTTCATCAAGATTCTCTTGGAGTTGCTTCTTCAATTCCTGAAACTCAATTGGGGCTATTCTATAAGGTGTCTTTGAAATAGGCAAAGCACCTGGTACGAGTTCTACTGAAAACTCAACTTCACGATTTGGTGGAAGACCCATCAATTCCTCTGGAAAGACATCGTCAAACTCTCGTACAATGTGCATATTCTTAATCGTGAGTTTCTCACCAACCATTTGAGATAAACAACCTTCATTTAGTGGAATCAAGACGCATAAGATGGAAGAAATTTCCACTGGAAGGTTATGTTCATCCTTGCATCGATAGACGATCATAGATTGATCTAGAATATGAAATGTGACTTCCCTTCTTTGGCAATTTATATGAGCTCCATATAAAGAAAGCCAGTCCATGCCAAGAATCACATCAAACTACACTATAGGAAGGATCACAAGATTTGCAGGAATCACTTTCCCACAAACTTCTATCGGAGAAGAATTATAAACTTCTGATGCGATTGTTGTGCCATTAAGAGTTGGCACAGCTAACTCAACATCAAATTGTTGATGTAATACGATGATACCCTTAGAAATTTCTTCAGAAATAAAAGAGTGGGTGGATCCAGAATCAAATAATACATTTACTACATTAGAGTGGATGGTAGGTGTACCTTTCACCACTTCGTTATCATAATCCACATCACTGAAAGAAATTGCATTTGACATTCCTTTGTCTTTGGCCTTAAGAGTTTGTTGACGTCGATCATCATCATCAACCCTTGGATTTGGGCATTGATTGGAATAATGACCCATCTACTTGCACTTGAAACATTGAAGGGTAGTAGGTTCATTCTGCATATCCCTTCCTTTGTTTACATCATTAGACATCTTGTTCCCATTATTTCGACATTCAATTTCCCGATGACCTTCATTTACACACTTATAACATTTTCTTGTCCCCTTAAGAAAATTTCCTCCATGTTTCTTTCCACACTTTGAGCATAACGGAAACTCATCTTCTTTTCAGTGTGATCTTTATATTTTCCTTCGAATTCCATTTTCCTATTCTTATCAAACCCATGTGACTGATGGGTTACACCAATCTCCATTTCAACCTTGAGAGCACATCAAACAATTTACTCGTAGCTATTGAAGTTCCGTATGGCTAACGCCCTTCGAAGACTTGTTTTTAAGCCACTAAAGAATAGATCGATCTTACTCTCAGGTTGGATAATAATACCATAAGCGTACCTTTCAAGTCTTGTAAAATTTGCTTCGTAGGTACCAACAGATTCATCATCCTTTTGCTTCAGTTCAAGAAACTCCTTCTCCATCTTTGTTCGGAGAATACGAGGGAAGTACTTATTGAAAAATAAGTTCTTGGACTTGTCCCATTCCATGGACTCAATTTCATCCCTTCGCCTCGTATTCTTAATAAGATTCCACCATTGATCAGCATCACCTTCCAAACGATAAACTTCCAAGATGACTTTATCATGTTCAGAACATTGAAGAACTGAAAATATCTTTTCAGTGGTACTGATCCATTGTTCTACCACTAATGGATCAGAAGACCCGCTGAATGAAGGTGGACGCTGCCTCATGAAGGATTCAATAGAATGTTGCTCCTTCCTTTTCTCGTTTGGAAGTCCTGCATGATTCATATCTTGAGAAAGTTGTGTGAGAATGGCTACAAGATTTTTCATTCCAGCTCCCATAACGTTTGGTTGCTCAGGGGGACAATCATTTCATTTCCCGTCGCATTCTGCATTAACACGGTTCCTTCAATTTCCATCCATTGACTAAAACCTTGTATAATAGTGTGATAAACACTAATTATAATAGAAAAAACACATAATCAAGAATAAAATTTTAAACTTAAGGTCTTATCATAGTTTGTTCGTGGCCATTTCTAAAACACTAAGATTGTGTTCTATGCTTAGACTTATCCTTAGGGTTCTTACTAAGGATTTCACATCCTAGTTTCCAAAGGTTGACTATACCTTTCCTCTGATACCAACTATAACGACCCATACTTTGCATTCATTGTTAATACTTCAAAATTGAAGTACACATATTACAAGATATAACAAAACCATTAAAGGACCTAATAGGTATAGTTTCTTTAGAAACTGGGAAACATAAACAACTGGTTCATAAAGCATCTATATTGTCTACCATTTATTTCACCATATCTGGAGTCCCTTTTAGCATATCCTACTTAATAACCTTCTTCCTGATGAGGGGAAAGAAAAAAAACAAAATGGTGAGCTGAATTGCTCAGTAATGGTAAACAAAAGAAATATCAATCACATCATATTCACAAGAACATAACATTTTGGAAATCATAACCTGCAAAAGAGATCATAATTTATAACATGGGATAAATCATAGTAGTGAAATGTAATCCAAATAATCATAACATAAAACATGAAACTTTGTGGAATACACACATAATCATAGAGAATCATTTCTTAGTAGTCAAGACTCATTGCCAAGACTATCTTAGTGGACAAATTCCATTTCTGAACCGAGTTCACTCCTCATTTCAGTCCGGTTTCACTGAACCAGTTTAACATGCCGTTCTAGCCATGTCTATCTCATGAGATATAAAATCTTTACCCAATGAATTGGAGGGAGATATAGGTCCCACCCATCTCATTATGATACCATTCTTATGTGTGACACAAAATCATAAATCATACATCATTGCATAACCCATGTAATAAAAATGGGATTCTTAAACATTGTGACATCATAAAACAATTCATATAAGATAAAGGAATTCATAAAAATAATTTCATCACAACATAATCAAATCAATGTAATAATATGGATAGAAACAGAACCCTATATTATCTTAGATGGAAAATAATTTTGATAAAACACTTGAACTCCATTCTGGAGGAAAATATCCTTTCTAATTCAAAAACCTTTCCCTTTCTTAACATGTCATGCAATTTTAAACTAAAAGAAGTTGATTAAAAATAAACTTGAAAACTTTTAAAGGAATATTCTTGGAAATAATGTTTTAAAAATCCATTCATGTCGTATAAGTTTAAAAAATATTCTTATTGTACTTTTGTCGGAAAAGTCAAAAAGTACCTCGTACGAAAAACGACAAAAGATTCCTTTCATATATTTTACTAAAAACTTACCTAAGGGTAAAATTGGATTTAAACAATTGTAGGTGGATGTAAATAATATTACATATTGAGGAAACATGGACGTGGATGATAAAATACACCCCAGTAAATACCAAAGTATAAACAATCTCGGATAAAAATGAGATTGTGATATTTTCCCTTACCTTAGGTCCGATTTGCTTAGTAATTGTCCGAACATCCTATATATTGATTTAAATAATGTCATTGACTTATTCCAGAATCATAATCATTCTTATGATATCATATATGGTCATATTCTTAGCTTCTTATTAGTAATATTTCATTGCTACTTGTTATTCGGGTGTTTATTACATTTTGTTCTGATGCGTGTTTTGTCGAATAAATTCTTATTCTTCTCTTTAGGTTATAGATACCTAATTTCCAGAGTGGTATTAGTGTAATATATATCATATTAATTCATTCAATTTATTTATATAATCATCATGTAATAAAGATCATGTAGAACGAGTCGCATCACATCGCGGAGACAGTATTCTGTACGTACGCACGAGCGATGATATCGTTCCCATGATCGTGGAATTGTATTCGAGTGTATGTATACTATTTCAGAATCAATATAACTTTAAAAATAATCATATATAGTTATTATTTACACCATTATACCCATCCAAGTAAGGTGGTGGTGTAAAATAGATTACACCACGGCGTGGAGACGGTATTCCGTACGTACGCACACGCGGTGATTTCATTTTCCGTAGGATGGATAGATGGTGAAATAGGTTTGTTTCATTCCTATAATAACATATCAGTATGTGAGTGATACTGATGTTATTACTTCATAATGAAACAACTAAATAAGAAGAAGTGGAAGAAGAAATAATGTTGAAAAAATTGGTAATGGACATTACCTCTTCTTTGAAGCGCCTCTTTGAGACCTCCTCTTAGGGCACTAAAATTGGTCGTTGAAGAACACTAGGACATCTATGATGTTTATAATGAATTGGAGAATAGTATTTTTCAGGGTTTGGCCGAGCTTGAAGGCTCAAAGTGGTGTGAGGAAGAGAGGGAGGAGGTGCCCTTTTATAAGGGAGGAGAGGGGCACCTTTGGAAAAACTAAAAATATTATTTTATTATAAAGTCATATTCGGTTTTTAATAGCTCCAAATTGATTTATTTAGAATAAAAAGTGAAGATGGGTCGAAATAATTTCATCCAATAGAATTCAGAAAAGTTTAGGTATCAATTTTAACCTTATCATTTAGATTTAACTTTAAGTTAGATAATTTAACTTTTACCGTGTCTTCTTGTTTTCTTACACTATAAGGTTAATAAACATACTATAATAAGGAAAACGAACCCCCTTTTGTTTATTATTAATATATATAACCTTATCTAAGTCATTTGGACGAACCTTATATTTTTAGGAATAAAATAACAATTAATAATATAACATTTGTTTTAAAAACAATTTTATGTCAATTTTGACACTATTTGGTAATTGATTTTTGTGAAAATAATAACAGAAATATTAGTTCGAAAAAATTTAATTAAATCAATAATAACATGTCATATTAACATATAAAAATAGTTTAATTCATAAAAAGTCTCATATTACATTTATTTGGGTATTTATAACATCAATTATGTTAATATTTCATTAATAAGATAATTACTGCATCATAATTGTGTAATAAAAAAATTAAATTATTTAATCTCTAAAAATTATAAATAAAAGACCATTACATAGGAAATCGGTTTAGATTTCTAATGAATATTTATAGTAGAATTTATCTTATGAATAACCCTATATTGAAAATGCATTAGTTATTAAACTTTGATTTTAACTATTTTAACCCTTCTTTAAATAAATTAATAATAAATGTCCTAATCTAATCCATGTGGGCCTAAGTGGTCATATTTTATTCCTAAGGTTGTTTTTGGTCGAATTACACTTATCCAATAGAATTAGGACATGTTTTAGGGTAATAATAATAACATTTTTACCCTTAATTACCCTATTTACTTTTAACCGTGGTAAAAAAAGTAAAAAGTTACTATTCACCAAAAATTATTTTCATCTCATTGAACCACATTTTAGTCCATGATATTAACCGTGTCTCTCGGATTTTCGAAATTGCACTCACAGAAGCGGTAATATTATGTTTTATGAAAAATTTTGTTTTTTTAACTACCACTTAGTGGTTTCACTATTCATCAAAAAATGAATGTTTCCAGAAAAATACCAAAAATTAAGCCTTAGAAATATTTGATATTATGAATTCAAAAATTATGTCTATTTTACCAATTTCAAAACACATTAAATAATTTAAAAAATTAATTCTTGTTATTAAAACAAATAGTGTGTTTTTAAGAGATAATAACTATCAAAAGATTGACACTTGTTTATGTTTGGTTTAAATGTGAAATTACATCCAATGACCAACATTATATTAAATGGTAAAAATATATTCTAAATACAATTTAAAACCACTCAAATTAATAATTTATCACTATTAATTATTTTGAATAAAAAAGTTGTTTTAAATTAAAATTTAGTAATTTTCACTATTCATCCGAATATGAAAGTTATCCGAAAAGTACCAAAATTTCACCCTAAGCTAATTTCGATATTCCAAATCCAAAAATGAAGTCCATTTTGAAAGATAATATTTATAAAATTTCAAAAAATGGTTGTTACTATTCATAACGGCTAGTTTTAATAATATTTTAATAGCATATCGTTGTTTAGTGAAACTCGGTATTGCGTACGATGCAAGCTATCGAGGAAGGTCGCGATTGCATGTAAAGCAATCCATGCTGGTGTTGTGTGTAGTTAAAGATTCCTTTGATGATTTATATAACATAAAAACAAAATATTTCTCATAAAATCTAGGGTGTTACAGGTGTCCCCCCCAACACCCATATGCATAAACCTATGGATATTTCCACTCTAGGTGTCAACCTCTACCATAATAACTAGGCATCCCTACCCCCACATATCATAATATCCCTCCAGGATCATCCATCCCAAGCTCGCTTAACATCTAGGACTCCCTACCCACACGCCCACAAGTCTCGTATCCAGAGCACATCAGAAGTTGATGGAACAATCATAGTAATCAGATATCAAACTTAAACAAGGAATCCATTATTCACACACAACGACATATCAAGGATATAAATAACAATGCACTCATCCTTTACAAGCAAGTAGGAAACTCATTCCCCACACGACATTATCTTTATCACACAACCAGTTCTTATTCCATCTTGAATTAACTAATTAATTATTCACAGGTTCCAACTATGGGAAACCTAAGAAAAAACCTATTAATAGATTATTTAATAAATTAATTTAACATGCCTTTAATCCTTTATCAACAATAATCAACACGATTCATGTTCATAAAACCAATTCAATTAAGCATACATACCTGCATAAATTTGATTATCATCAAATTACAACAACAATAATCGAACTCATTAACATACCCCTTTATATTTTATCAATTTATTTATCAATTAATTCTGAATTTGCGTTCTTACTAATTTCTATCAAGAACAACCTAAAAAAATAAGTTTAGATATCACACTATCTATCCAATCAAGAGGCAAACTGTTATCACGGTATAAAGAAACAATATAGATATGTGATCGATACCAATTATTTAATCTAGTTCAAATATTTCGTAGGTAAATTCCATCATGATCAAAGGGATAAAGAATGATAACTATATGATTGCACATAAATAAATAGATAAGTAGTGAATCACCTACCTCAAAAGGTCATTGATGTTATTCACACAACAACATATCAAAGCAACAGATCATGATCACCTCTCCCACAACAATGTCATCCACCCGAGGATGCTACGACATAGCCGCACCTACCAATAACCAAGAAAACACCATTATAATCATGGTGATCAAGGGTCATCACATGGTGAAGATAAATGGGAGGAAATGGATGGAATAAACCTTAATAACGGAGGTAGATCATACTTTATATAGAAGACAAATCACTACATAGTGAAAGAATGAGTGAGAGATAATTCCTTGATAAAGGAATCCAAAAAACACTAAAGGGAAGGTCATCGGGTCACCTTGGGTCTAGGGAGATCTACTACAGAAATATGTTTGATAAAACCTGAGTGGCTATAAAAAACACTTAAAATATATAGTGTTGGGGCATTACACGATGTCTAATTCCAATTCAAATTGTGTAATGCCTCGAGGTTGAGTTCCACCAAAAAATGCATCACCTCAACATGTTATTTTATCTTTAAAACCCTAAATTATTTCATGCCATGAATCCATCTTTCATTCTTTGTAGAAAGTATTCACATTGTGAATCATTCCAGGAAAACCCGTGAAACAGGATGAAACTTCATGTAATGTTGTTAAATGATGTCTAATCACCTACTTCCAAATGATACTTAACCAAAATTTTCTAAACTTCTTCCAAGACACATCCAAGAACATTGATCTTATAAAATAGGAAAAGGGTCAATCCACATGGATCTGAGACCTTACATTTAGTCCTCATCATGGATAGAGTTGTGAGGTCCTTTCTATTTAGATAATATGGAACTGCATTTTCATTCCCATGATGGCAGTGAATTGAAAAATCATAACCCTTAATTATCTCTAATAACAACCATAGTAATATTTTAATATTGTTTTATTTGAATATATATTTGAGGTTCTTCGTATTCATATATATGTGTCATTTTTTAAATTGAGTTGATTTCACTAACCATCATTGTAAAAATCACCATTTTCAAGTATATATCATGATCTTTGTAGATATTATCTTTGAAATTTAGTTATAAGGATTCATAGTATATAAATTTATCATCTTTCAGGGTTACATAGACCTATACCTTTCTGGATACATCTATATAGATAAAAAATACCACCCTTCAATTGGGTAATGTGAGAATATGTGGACTAATTAGCCTCATATTAGTCTGTTTACAACATTTTTGTATTCATCTGTCCAAAAAAATCTTACTCACTTCTGAGTAATATTGGTTAGTAGTATTGAAATTCATGATATTGTTATCAAAAATCAATTATTGTACCCATATAATCCGTGTACAAATTATATTTATCTTATAGATATTGGCCTCGTTCATCCTTCAATTGCCTTAGTTTTTTAAGGACCAATGGATATCCCTTAACTAATGATAACATGTCCCAATAATGTTACATTCTCCAACCAAAGATCACATTAAATATACATCAAAAATGTAATTTCCTTTCATAATGACATCTATATTGAATTCTAATTTTTCACATGTTTCTCATTGGGTTTTTATTAGTTGAGAATATCATCTATAAATACTACCAAAATGGACCTATGTAATATCTAAAGTCTCAATTCATCATTAAAATTAATATTTATGGATAATTATTGTGTCCAAATGGAATCACTATTAACCTTGAATCCTCATACTCAATTTGAAAATCCATCTTAGGGATATCCTCCATCTTCACTATTACATGCTAGTATCTCGACGGAAGATCCACCTAAGAGAAATATTTGTCTTCATGTAGTAGATCGAACAAGTAATCCATCCATGCTAGAGGATACATGTTCTTTAATATTATCCTATTGATATCATGATAATAAATTTAGAGGTTCATTTACCCACCCTTATTCTTGATGAAGAGTAATAGTGAAATCCATGGTTAATCACTTGGGACTATGAATACTTTTTCAAGATTCTATTAAACTTTCATCATTAGTTTTTCATGTCCAAAAATCACTATTTTATATAGATTCATAGATATTACTAAATCTGTAGGTATAATATCAATTAAAAAATCAACCCCTTGACGATGAGGTAGGCGAAACAATTCATTGAGAAACACATCTTTTTATCCCGTGATAGTGGGAATGTATTCAAGGATATTCTTTTATTTAGTATGAATCATTTATACAAGATATTATTAATTTAAAGGAAGTGGGATTAATGATTTTTATTGTGGTACCAATAAATATTCATACTCCTCATTAAACATGTACAGAATTAGTGGGTGATTCATGATCTAGAGGGTGATTTCTATCTCTCTGCAATTTATGTTGTTTTTATATTAGGAAAATAAATCCATTCCCATAATTGAACTAAATAATTCTATAAGAATTATCATAAATTTTTCTGGGATGTTCATACCATAAATGTTGATTAGAGAAAATTTATATTCATGGGATTCAAGAATTTCCCCATTTTAAATTTTCACTAATATCTATACTTAATTTATTTATGATGGTTTTTGAAAAGTTCTACTAAAAATTATAGATATGTTATAAATTATTTAACTAGAATAAAAAATTTTGTTCTATAACCTTGAATGAATAATGATCATACTAATCACCACTTCACTATTGGGATTCACCTCAATAGTTGTGAGGGCATAATCTCACCCTTGTAACCATGGCGGTTGTTGGAATTGATTGTCTTTGAAAGACCATGGATTAGGGAACTAGCTTGTATAATTCTTTTGTGCTTGAAATTGAAAAATTATATAGATAGATGTGGTTTTAATGGAGAATTACATTCCTCTATGACATTGGTTTTTTTCATCATAAATCACTTTCTAGGTTCCCTTATATCTCTCACCTAAAGAATTTGTTCACACCCTTAGGAAATTTCCAAGATACTTCTTCCAATACTTTTGAGAAGTGAGATGTTGAGATTTATTTCCGCCATTATGTTTCTCCATTATACTGCTAGAATGAAACTCCATTTTCCATCTCTCATCCCCATAAAAACCATGAGATTTTTTAATCATTATTTCTACTTTTTGAGAACATTTTGCAATTTCATCATAGCTATCAATGTATCAAATGGGTAAGTCTTTTTGTAGGATCTAATTGAACCAATCAAAGAACTGGTCAACATTACTTTTGGGGGTAATGGAAAATCCATATGTTTATCATGAATTTCTTGTAATGTCCTCCTTAGAATACTTAGTGGAATCATCATCCATTTTCATGAGGATAATTAATTCCCTATCTATTTTATATTGAATGTCATGAGGAAAATATTTATTAAAAATCATTTTCTATAATTAATTATACTCTATAGATTTTATCTCATAATTAGTCTTTATATTTTTAACCATAATCCACCATTGATCAAATTCTCCTTCAAAATGATAAACAAACAACATGACCTTATCTTGCTCAATGCATTTATGTATAGTTACGATATTCTCCATGGAGTTGATCTATTGTTACATGATTAACAGATTCAATGATCCACTGATATTCAGAGGAATTATTCATATAAACATATCTATTGTAATATGTTCATTATTAAGAGGATTTATGTGTTCCTCATGATTTAATTTTTAGATAAAAACATTAGTAGTTCATGAAATTATTTTCATTATGTTCTTGACTGCTACTCCCATTGGAATTATAATCTTATTTAGGAATCCATTACATTTCTCATCACATTGGTTGCTGACATAGAATCTCTTCTTTCAAGCCATTGACAAGAATAAAGATAAAATTTGGTATTATGTTTTTCAATATATTATACACATTTATATAAAACCTTGTAAATTAAATGGATAACTCATAAATTACATATATTCCATAACCTATGAATTTATCAGCTTCAATCAATGATATTCCTGATCTATTTACTAATTTAATATGTTATTACAATTTTCCCTTAATAATTGGTTTTAAGTACCATGTGAATTAATTAAATTATATCCCATTGGATTATGAAACTAGGTGTAAAGAAATGCTCAGTATTATGCACATGGTAATGATTGATTTTATCTAAATGAACCCTTTTGGGGTTATTGAAACTATCTACATATCTACCAGATCTGCATCCACTTGTAGTATCATTAAATGGTTTTATTTTATTAGAAATATATACATCACAAAAACTTAGTGACATTTTCTGTATTTTTTATTATCCCTAAGTCTTTTACTGTAGTTTTTTAATCCTAATCCAAAAAATAACTAGACATCACTCTTATACCAACTATTACAAAATATTTCTTTAATACACATTAGAAATTATTTATTACATAAAGGTACACATTATAAAATCTCAAAATATCATGATTCCATGTGTCTTGGGAAAATCAGATACACATAAAAACAACATGATACATATATATAACAATATTATTTAAAATTTCCTTATCGTGCCCCTAAAATTCCATATCTATTTTAAAACTACACGAGATAACCATGTGAGATACATAATAAATTGGGGGAATATAAACCCTAATTAAAAAAAATGATGAATAACATAAGGTAATATAGTACATGTGATGGAGGCGAAATATCAAGGTAGCATAAGAGTGATGAGAATAAAAAAAATTAACAATAAGTCAGGATATGACATCACAACATAAAGGAAACAGACGAATTAAACGATGTCATTAAATATAAAATCATAAACATAGGTCAAGGATAACTACAAAAAAATCATAACACAATGAACAGATACTGTAATGGAATTTTATTACTACTTAATCTCGAATATGATGTCTCATGAGTCTAATACATTATCCAATGCATTGGGGTGCAATCTAGGCACACTTATCATTTTCATATCATGTACACCTGTAATTGTGACACATGAATAATACAACATAAAGAATAATTTTATCAATAACAATCCCATTATAAAGGATTTTGGTTTATATACATGGAATTACCCAATAAATGAAGTATAGTTACATGTAGGTGAATTCTCCTATGTTCTAATAGGGATGGGTATTCCCAACAAAAATGTTTTATGAAGAATAATCACTGGATAATTCTAGTAGTAGAATGGGGGTACTTATAGGTTCATGGGTTTTATTAATGAAAGTGATAGGTGTATCTAATTACTTAAAATTCATAAGGTTCATTATAGGGATGTGTGAAACTGTATCCCAACTTGAACAATTCAAAAAAAGGGTATAATATAAATGAGGTTTGTGAATAAATAGGATTAGGAGAGGATTTTTTTCCTTGACAGGGTGTTACCAAAAGTTTTTGAGGGACTTATAATGATCGTGGAGACACCATGATAGTGTTATAGACATGGAATGGTAGAGTAGTTTAATTTTGAAGGGTTTTGGGAGAAATGTGAGTTTTTTTGGGTTTGTATTGGAAAGGGGAGGAGAGTTCATTATTAGTTTACAAATTTTGTTTTTGGAATTTATATGATAATGAAAATTAACCACAAACCGTACCACGGTTTTTTCCCTATTTTATAAAAAAATGAGTGGTTTTAATTATTATTCTTGTTTAATAACCATCCTCATTAAAATAATTCACTTGGTGATGTGGAAGGGAGTTTTCTTTATGATTAATTGATTTTAAATCCTTAAAATATAATATAAGTTCTGGATGATTCATTGAGGGCATATAACATTAAACAAATATCTTCAAAAACACATTATATTACTGGTTAAATATATATTTAGTCATGTATACCTCTTAAAATATACATTTAATTACTTTTGGTACATCAATATTCCATAATAAACATTGTATATTTATACCATATTTAATTTTGAACAAAATATTATGAAAAAATCCACAATGGTTCAATTTAACATGTTTATTTCAAAAATAAAATTTATTTTTTCCAAATAACTCTCTATGTATGAGAATTTAATCTTTTAAATAAAAAATAAAATTTATTGAAAAATACTTGATTTTTTAACATAATAGTATTCTAACCCATATAAAAGTATTTTTTGACTTCAGAATATTATATAATAAATTATACTTCTTAAAAATTATTTTAAAATAATATTTTTTTAAAATATCATTTAATTAAAAAATTATTCAATTCATTAAAATTGAGTTTCTTGATTGGAACTATATTAGTCCAAGAAATATATGTTCTATTTCATCAGTTCCAAATATAATATTTATCAAACTCATCATCTAATAATTTTTTAAAAAATAATATAAAGGTATAAATATAATAATTTGTTTTTAAAAGAAAATATAAAAAATCATATTGTTATAGTCTAGATACATAACCTTTAAATACACCCACTATAGTTCAAAGGGTAATGTGTGTGATGGTGATATTTTTAGGGAGTGGTTCAGTGATCATAGTTTGGTTCATGATCTCGATGAGCTACGAAAATCAACAATAAATGATTTCATTTTACTTTAGATGTGGAATCTCATCTTGGGACTGACTAAGGTAAAATACCAATGACGTTGTATCACTCAGAAGGTTGGATAACATTACTTCATAGGTTACGATCCTTATTGATGAAGCTATCAATTATTTCATCTATATCAAATATACTTTATCATAACCCTTAATCTACTAATAGTAATGGTCACTATAAAATGTCTATGTTAACAATGGTTATGATGTACAGTGGTGTTTTAAATTTAATATACAATATTACTGTTAAAAATATCTAAACTAGTGTATGTGTTTTCTATAACTTTATTACCTAATAATGATATTATTTATTAATGAAGTGAATTTTATATATAAAAGTTTGTGTTGTCACAAAAATCGTTATATATTTTGTGTATTCTCCGATAACAACACCGACACATATTAGGTGTAACATTAGTTATCACAATTTATATATAACATTCCCACATATAATTTTCAATTAAATATAATATATATTTACATAGTTATTTTTCCATATAATAAACACCACATATATATTTTTAAAGAAATTTTAGATAGTAATTTATCATGACAAAACCACATTAGATGGTTTGTTATTAATTTAGGGGCCATGCATAGAAAAAAAGAATGACATGCAATGGATGAACTAAAAAAATACAAGGAATATGATAAAAAATAATATATCTCCTGCCTTAGGTATATGAGGGTTCACACCCTCAATATTGACATTTGATTCCGGTTAGGATGATAGTTATTTAAGTATCATAAAAAACACCCTGTAAATTTGAAAACTATATAAATCCATTCTGAAAAAACATGAAAGAGATAAAATAAGATAAAAGATAGAAATGTATTCAAAGATATTCCTTAAGGATTTGATGCACTAACATGGCATTGAAAACACCAAGGGTTTAAGAATCTTTTCCATTGAAGAGTGGTAGAATATGGATAGTCAATGATGAGTGGTTTTGTGCATTTGGGTAAATATTTCGAGTAATATTTATTAAATAAAGTGGGGGTTAATTGACTAATTATTGATTATAAAAAATAGAAACATGTCGGGTTGGCTAGTGGGTCTCAGGGACTCACTTTTTGATCCCTTGTAGCTATATATAACTATCACATGGCCATCGACAAGTTGGTGGTCTATAACTAGTAATCTAGTTACATTATAGCCTCTATGCTCCATGCCCCAACTCCCTCCCTACTACCCTAAAGAATCATAATCCCCAAAACTACTTTAATAATTTATTTTATGTAAACAAAAGTAAAATAATTTAAAATCATTCATACCTCTAAATATTGGCAAGTATTTTTAATTTCCTCAGTTGCCTGCTTTACATTATTGGGCATTTTGGGTCTCCCATTCCTATATTTCCATTTCCCAAGGTTATTATGATATATATTACACATGGTATTTATAAATTAAAAATATTTGTGGTGTATTTTTAGGAGTTTTTAATGACTTATTTTGTTTTTTAGCATCTTATATAATGGGGAAAATTTTCATTACTTCCGACAGTCATGGTATTTATTATTTAATTATTATTCATATTTCTCTAAATACATAATCCTAAAATGTATAGGTAATTTATGTAATAGAAAATTTAATTTATTAATTTTAATTATATGTTAATTATGTTAAATAATTTATAGCCAATGTTGAATCCAGTATGAAAAGCATGTTTCTTTGGAACTAGATTTGGGAGTGTGGGTCTGAGGTGTCACTGATGGTAGATGAGTATTTTTTAGATAACCTTGGATATTAAGATATTATTATTTAAGTATTTCAATGTCCTTAAGGAGTGATAAGATAATATTTAACATAATTTAATATATATAGATAGCTATTTTGGTTAGTTTAAGTAGTATTTCATACTTTAGGGATTATGATAAGATAACTTTAGTGAAATATATTCACATTTGTAAAGTAGATATGTCTATGTTTTGAATATAATATTTGCTCTATAATAAATTTCACCCCTGATTTGATAATATAAGGGGATACCAAATTTGGTGAAAATATACCTAGGAAAAACAACCCCTAAAATTTAGGATATGATATTAACTCCATCCCCACTGAGTGTATGATAGTGATGATTAACTGCACTCTAAGATCAAAACTCTTGGGGTATATAATTTGTTTAATTCACATTATTTTTATGAAAAATTATGTGGTATTTGAATATATTTTTTAATGATACAATAATATAAAAGTGATGACGGATACCTTGTATTATAACTTAGAGACTCATAATATAAGTCTTATAACAAATGATATATTCTTCCTTGGTTAAAGGGTTGGATTCTAAAAGGATTTATTTTAAGGATATATTGGTTTATAATATTAGAAAAAAATTGTATGATAATATTGTAATAGTTATATTGTGGATTAGGTGAATAAGTACAGGAGAACATAACTTTTTTCAAAGGATAATTAACTGATAGAATTAAAGGATTAAATGAAGGTGTCATTGGATAAGGAATCTTATGGTTGAGTCTTCACATTCATATGATATTTTAATTTTATTTTACTGATAACTATTTTTTGGATTTAGCATTTTCATGAAATAACATCACATAAATGAAGCTAATAGAGGTATGTATCTAGAAACAACTATGTATCATAACCAAATAGTGGAGAATATTTAATTAGTTTAGAATATTAGTATTGGTTTATTATGATGTAAAATGTGGTATTACTAGTCTTACATAATTTAGTGAAGTTAATCTAATAGTAGAAATTAGTTCATTATACTCTTATATATTTCCATTATAGAATTGTATTTATTGATGAAATTAAATTATTTTCATACAATATTGAGGACTATGTGGAACACATAAGGGTTGTTCATAAGTGGTTTTTATTTAATGGTTTGGAAACATATATTAAATTGTATGAATAACATTTAAGAGAGATTTTATCAAAATTATATAAATCTGTGGATAAATATTTAATAAAACATGTTGATGTATGAAAAACATTTCTGTTTAATGTATTCTTTATGTTGAGGTAATAAAGGATTGATTAGTTTTTAGTGTCACGACCCGTCACTCGGGGCCCGTACTGTGACTACCCCAATCCCGCCTTCCATAGGCCAGGGGATGGAGACTAGCACCAGAAAGGCGTATCCCTAAAACTGGGAAGGCATTGCCTTTTTAATCAGAAACTCATGCAATCAACGGACACAAAAATATACAAGCACAAGGTAAACTATATAGTAAAACATAGTGTGTATATTAAGTAAAGGGTCCATAATACAAGACCAACTGTAAAGTACAATTGAAACTGAAAATAGCTCTTGTGAACACCCGCCAAGGATTCTACCTGAAGGGTAGGTACATCTCTCGAATGGTCATCTCTGCGGTACACCTGGTCTAAGGTCCACATCTGAGCGGCCTCTAATCCTGGTACCCTCTTCCTTAGTCAGTGATGTCCATCGTTTGAAAAATACACAACATGGTGCGAGCATAGCCCATGCAGGGGTGAGTATAACAATACTCAGTAGGGACCCTGAGACTGCTAAAGGTCTCTCAAAATCCAAAAATGATCAAGCACAAAGTAATATTGTAATCACCATTAATGGAAACAATAGTCAACCCTACATAGGTATATGCCCATACACATACCTAAGTTATCAAGTATACCCATCTCATTCACGAGGAAACACAAGGTCCAACTCTTTAGCCAAAATGTCAACTGTTCCATGAAGGAAAGAATACCATGACGATTACACCACAAAGGTAAGTACCATAAAGTTAACACCACATTGAAGAATACCACAAAGGTATCACCACGAAGGTAAGTACCACAAATTTAAGACCACACAGAAGAATACCACAAAGGCATCACCACAGAGAAGTGTGCCACAAAGTTAAAGACTCAACTCACACCAGATATAACTTAATTATGGAAGTATAGATGATTAGTTGTATTGCTAGATCTTCTTACTTCGTCGAGATGCTATGATATTGACCCACAAAGGATCGAAGATAACCCACACATGATCGAATATGACCCACATGGGATCTTTAGATAACCCACATAGGATCGGTATGTGCTGACCCACATAGGATCCTTGAGCGCTAACCCATAATGGATCCAATGATTTCCCATACATGATCTGAAGATTTTTCAAATACATCCTTCCACAGGGTTCCCACACTAAGCAAGATTGATTCTGGGAGGTTCCGCTCCACAACCCACCGTTCTATACTTCACCTTCTACAAATTCCCCTGAAGAAGTATCCCAAAGGGTTTTCACGTCATAAGGAACCCAACGCAACAGACGGCACGTCAATCGGATGCTCGGTCTGTAAGTTATTAGTGTTTCTGTTCTAAGGTCCCGGTTGGATTCGGGTTTGATCCAACCCTTCAATACTCCAGCTGTATCCAAAACTCAAGTGGATTATACCAAAAGTACCATCTCAAACCAATGACTTTGGCATCGCAGATGGTTCTTCAAACAAATGCTCGGTTCTCAAGTTATGGCCAAAAGGTGTATCTGGGGTCTAGATGTGCCCGTATTCGGTTCGACACGGTCCGACCGACCCGGTCCGACTCGGTTTGGTTCAACCCAACCAGGTCTAGGTCCAGCCAGGATGGGCTGGGCCGCGGTCAGGATCGGCCTGTCGGGCGAGACCCATTCTAGGTGGCCCACTCGGCTTGGTGTCGTCTATCATGGCGGGGTCCGCCCAAGCTGCTACCCAGGTGGGAGTCGCCCCCCCGGTATCCCGAACAGTCCAACAAATCATTTGGCATGGACAACCTGGAAGCACCATGTGGCCCCACCTGCTAGCGTGCGGGACCTGTTGGAACGGTCCCACTCAGATTGACGCGGCTGATTGGGCTTTCGACTGGGTCCCTCATCCAGAGACGCAATGGCGTTGCTGTCCTCCTACGGCCGGTCGGGTGCCAGCTGCCCTCCTAGTGCACTATCACGGCTAAGCAGCCGCGGTATCCTCCCTTATCGGTGGCACAGACATGCACCCCCTACCTCCATGCAGTTGGTCGGCATGTCAATCATTGTCCTCGTCTGCCATAGCTGATGGTCCACAGCCTCCTCCGACGGCACGGTTGCACCGCTGCCGCAATCACGGCAGGCAGAAGTACTGGCCACCGCCTTGTGCCCTACCGGTGTTGGTCGCCGACGACGTGGTCAGGTTCCGCTCAACCCATTGACCCGCCTATTAAGAACATGTCAAAAATGAATATGCGGACGGATCGGGCAGTGTTTATTTAGCTCATACCCTCCATGTTAGACCGATAGCACGTGGCTCGAGGATAATTATTCTACGTAAATCAATGAAGAAAAAATTGAATAAAATCCATACCTCGTTTGTTCATTGGAAATGGTGTGAGGAAGAGAATGAAGATGATGAAGGCACCATTGTTCATCGTTCCTAATATACACTTCTGACCTGAGTTCAAATGTCGATTCCTTGTTCATGATCCGTAGAATGTTCTACATTGGTGGATTTCCTTCCACGTTATCCAAGGCTCTCCCAAAATCCATATCCAACCATCTCCCCCCACAAGAGGTGGGGAGAAAACTTTAATTAAGTTATGTTAATTAAATCAATTACTGTTGGCTCATTAAATTGGGGAAGAAACCAAGTGTTTTGTCACATTAAAGGGAGTGTTCAAGGTCTGGTGGTCCCCATGACCATAAACAAATGAGGGGTTTCAAAATAAATAAAATAAAAGTTACTATTTTTATTTATAAATTTTCTTTTAACTCTCCCATGAAAAACTAAAAAATAAAGTTCCACCCTCAACATACTACGGTCTAGGTGAAAGTCTCCTTATGCGAATTTTGGTTCTGCGACTTCAACGGTGTCCTCAAATTTTATTTCTGAGCACTGGTTCAAAAGTTACAAAATTATGCCCACGCGTTTACTAAATGTAATTAAAAAAAGTTCATAAATTCATTCTGGGCACACCGGGCCTCGAAATCATGCACCATAAATTTTTCCAGACTCGTAATATTTTCATTAATTAAGAAAATTACACATAAAATTATGGGACTTTACATTCTCCCCACCTCAATGATTTGCATCCCCGAAATCCACAACACAAATTAGGGAAATAAGTGGGGGTACTAAGCATGTCTCTGAGCCTCATGCTCCCATGTGCTCTCCTGGAGGTTCCTATAAATCCAACATACAGGCACCAGAGGTATCGATCTCCCATGTAGGACTCTCTCCTATTTATCCTCAATCTCTACTGAAACATTTGAAAATGTCGCCCCATCATCAATTTCCAGTTTTCTCCAATCCATGATGTGTGAAGGATTATGTGTGTATCTCCTCAGCTGGGATACTTGGAAAATGTCATGCACCCAGTGCAATTGAGGGGGAAGTGCTAAGCGGTTTTCCACCTCGCCAAATCTGTTGAGGACCTGAAAGGGTCCAATGAACTTCAGAGATAACTTGCCGCCCCAGCCAAATCTCTGAAAAACTCATCGAGGTGAGACCCGAAGAAGGACATGGTCACCATCCTCGAACTCCAAAGGTCTCTGTCTCCTATTAACATTATATTTATGCCTTATCTATGTAGTTTTCATCCAATCCTTGAGGATCTGTACCTTTTCCATGGTACCTCATACCATCTCGGGTCCCACGAGTGCTGACTCCCCTCGGAAATTCTAGCACAGAGGTGATTAGCAAGGTCTGTCATACAATGCCTTGAATTGTGCCATATCGATAGTGGAGTGATAACTGTTATATTATTTGAACCCCACTAAGGGAAAGCGATCCTCCCATCTTCGGCCGAAATCAAGGACGCAAGCATGTATCATGTCTTCAAGGCTCTAAATAGTCCACTCTGTCTAACCATCCTTCTGAGGATGGAAGGTAGTGCTCAACCAAAACTGTTTCCCAAAAGCCTCTAGAAACCCCTTCCATAGTCAGGAAGAAAATGTGTGTCATGATTGAAGTCAATCATAGATGGAACCCCATGAAGTAATACAATATTTTGTATATAGAGGCATCCCAATCCCTCTACTGAACCTTTCTCTCTGATAGGTAAGAAGTGGGCTGACTTGATGATTCCGTCAATGATCACCAATAAGGAATCATGTCCCTTGGATGCGTACGGAATTCCTATCAAAAAGTCCAAGGAAATTCCATCCAACTTCCACTCTCGAACCTCTTTTGGTAGAACTAATCCTGTTGGGACCTAATGCTCTACCTTCACTTCCTGACAGGTGAGGCACTGTGTGACAAACTCTACCACTTCTTTCTTCATTCCTGGCCACCAGTGCAAACGTTGAAGGTCCTAGAACATTTTTCCACTCCTGGATGTGCTTCTAGAGGGGACGTATGGAACTCCCTCAAAACATCCTCCATTTCACAACTGGTACCATAGTACGCCCTCTAAAGAGGATGAATTGCTCCCCAACTTTAAGAAAATCCATCAGGTGCCTATCCTATGGATATCTGAACATGCCGAGCCTCAGAGTCAGTGTCATCATGTTGCACCTCCTGGATTCGCTAATGGAGTGGGGGAGTGACTGTCAGATACTGACGATAAGCTACTCCATCTCGATCCATGTAGGATATCCGCAATGCAGCTAGTTTCTATTTTTCCTCACACAAAAACTGTATACCAGATCTCCTACTGAGTGCATCTGCTACTACATTCTCTTTTCCAGAAGCATAGAATATCTCAAAGTCATAGTCCTGGAAAAACAGAAGACAATGCCATTGTCTTAGGTTCAGGTCCTTCTGAGAGAAGATATACCTGAGACTCTTGTGATTAGAGTAGACTGTAAAATGTTCTCCCATCAATTAATGTTTCCACATTTCAAGGAGAAGACCATAGCTACTAACTATAGGTCATGGGTATTGTAGTTCTTCTCATGTTTTCGTAGATGTTAAGAACCCTAACCAATCACTGCTCGTTCCTGCATCATGATACATTCAATCCTGGTCCCTGATGCGTCATAATAGATGATGTACCCAATGCCCTCCTCTAGTATCTTCAAGAGGGGGACTCGTCATTATATACCTCATCTGCTGGAATCTCTCTGACCACACGAAGGGATTCCCCTTCTTTGTCAATGCTAATAAGGGTGTTATAACTCTTGAAAAGTCAGGCACAAAACTCCGGTAGTAACATGCCAAACCCAGGAAACTCCGCACCTCTGTGACACTCCTTGGTGGCTCCCAAGAAAGCACAACCTCAATCTTCGCTGGATCCACCACAACTCTTGCCTCCGAGATAATGTGTCCTAGAAAGTGGACCTCTCATTTCCAGAAAAAGAACATCGAGAGTTTACCATAAATCTGGTGCTCTCGAAGTGTATACAGAACTATCTGTAGATGATAGACATGCTCCTCCTCTGTAGTTGAGTATACCAGGATGTCAGCAATGAAGACTACCACAAAGAGATCGAGGTATGGTTGGAAGATATTTTTCATGATTCCCAAGAACACTACTGGGGATTTGGTCACACCGAATGGCATAACCAAGAACTCATAATGGTCATACCGACAGATGAAGGTTGTCTTCTGCACATCCTCGTCTCGTACCCTGGGTTAGTGATAGCATGATCTGAGGTCTATCTTCGAAAACAATCGTTCTCCCTTCAACTGATCAAAAAGACCATCAATCCTCGGTAGTGGGTACTTTTTCTTCACGGTCACCTGGTTCAGGAATCAATAGTCCACACAGAGTCTCAAACTCCCATCCACCTTCTTGGAAAACAGAATCGTGGCTGCCCAAGGGGAAACATTGGGCCTAGTGAACCCCTAGATCTGTAAGTCCTCCAGTTATACTCACATCTCTCGATTCTCTACAGGAGACATCCGATATACTGGTGTAGATATCATTTTTTTTCAGATTAAAAGTTGATATAAAATTCAACCTCTCTATGAGGTGGTAGACTCAGAACATCGTCTAGAAAAACATAAGTGTATTGGTCCACCACTACAAGATATATCAAGCTCTCAACATCAACCACTCCGAGGGTAAGGCTATCCAACTTATGTGTGATCAGCTGCACCCTCCTCCGGGTAAGTCCATCTGGTGCTACAAAGTTTCCCTTCTCACCGGTGAAGGAAAAACTTGTCTCATCCCCGCAGACACATCGCACATTGCGCCTAATATAGTCGATATGAGAATAGACTATAGATAACCAGCCCATACTCAAGATAATGTCGTAAGGCCTGGACGCCACAACTAGAATATCCTAGTCGAATATCTCACCTCCTAGAGTAATCTCACACTATCGGAACTAGTGTGTAACTGTTGAATCCACTTCCTTAGGAGTCTCTAGCTATAAGGATTGAGCTAACAGCTCCACCAAAATCTTCGATCTCCAAACGTTGGTCATGGCAATAAAAGAGTTACTGGAACCTGTGTCTATAAGTACTACAGCTAAGGTGGAGTAGACCCAAATCATATCTCATATCATCTCCCAAGTTTTGTGGTCATAGGACTCAGCTGCCTAGAGATGAGCTCATCCCTATCCACCATCTCCCTATGGTCGAGGTGAACCACATAGAGGTGGTGGTGATAGAACCTCGAATCACTGTCCACTGCCTACTATATGTCATGCTCCTCTACCAAGTCCACCTCATGCCTGCGGACCACCTCAATCGAATCTTCGCCTCAGCCCAGGCAGTCCTTAGACCATCTATTGGTCATCCATACAGCGGTTTGTGTAGTCATGATCCATATGACCCTGCCCACCGCAGGAGTAACATTGGCTCCTCCTCACCTGTCTCACTCTATCTCGAGAGCCCCGCACGACCGACCATGTATCCCGCAGTCATCCACCTGTAGGTCTGGTCCTCTTGGACCTATACGTCATCTGTCTGTTTCCAACTGAGTATGACTCTGCTACGTGACGTCTGGTGGTGGGTATCGTTGTCAGTGACTACTTAGCAAAGAAACTCTCCACTAATAGTGCTTCCTCTAACACCCACTCCTGCATCGGGATGCTAAGAGAAATCACCAAAGATCTAATCTCTCATCAAAGCCCCAGATTGAAGGTATGGGCCCCGAAGAAAGGGTCCCTCACCATGTTAGTAGAGTAGTGTGAGAGGTCGGTGACCCTCGCTAAATACTGAGGGGGTCATGCTACCCTGCTGTAAGTGGAGAAGCTTCTGTATACGCACAGAGCATAAAGTTTCTAGGATGAACTCTGCCCTGAAAATGATCTCGATGTCTACCCAGATGAGAGTCAACTCATCATTAACCTGAAGTATCCAGCCCCACCATCTTCCTGCTGTTGTCTAAAGAAGACTGGTAGCCAGGATCACCAGGAGATCAGCTGGTGTCCCTACTAGTCGAAAAACTCTAACCACGGCTTCTAGCCAGTCCTCAGCTGCATATTGATATGTCTCTCCCCAGAACCATGGTGGCCTCTGGCACTAGAACTCATGCAATGCGCTCAAGAGGTGTGCACCATCTACAGCTGGGGCTGGTGGAAATGGCTTCCCAATGGGTAGTGGTGCAGTTGGTACATCAACCGATGGTACAACTTCCATAAGGGGGCTCTACACCGAAGCCTCCTTGCTTGGTGGGCTATCATTGTGTACTCTACTTGGAACCTTGAATGGCTGTCTGCATGGAGGCATCCCGAAAAGTAACAGGTGCTCCACCGTTAATAAGTTATACTTGGTGAGCTGACTCAATGATATCACTAAGAAAGATTTTCAAAAACACACACACAATCCGTGTTTCCATGCACTGAGTCAGAAATCAGGGTCCTGGTGTATGGATATGTCGGTCACCGCACCAACACTGGATTCCACAAACTGAAAAACACAATCATCACACTTAACACTATTTCCACATAAAAAAGATCAGAGTCTTAGTTTTTCGATAGAACAGACTCCTCTGATACCAATTTGTCACGACCCGTCCCTAGGGGCCCATGTCATGACTACCCCAAGCCCGCCTTCCATAGGCCAGGGGCTAGCGACTAGCACCAGAAAGGAATTTCTCTAAAATCGGGAAGGAATTGCCTTTGTAACCTGCAACTCATGTAATACAAGCACACAACAAGATACAAGTACAAGGTAAACAATATAGTAAAAAGAGTGCGTACAGTAAGTAAAGGTGTCAAAATACAAGCCCATTTAGAAAGTACAAGTAAAACTGAAAACATATCCTGTGAACACCCACCAAGGATCCTACCTGAAGGCTAGGTAAAACTCTGGAATAGTCATCACTACGGTACACCTTGTCTACGTTCCACCTCCGAGTAGCCTCCAGTAATGGTACCCTCGTGATCAATCAACACTCTCGGTCGTTTGCACAATACATAACAAGGTGCGGGCATAGCCCGTGCAGGGGTGAGTATAACAATACTTAGTAGGGACCCTGAGACCCCAAATGGTCTCTCAAAATCAACAAAGAATAAACCGAAAAGTAACACCGTAATCATAAATCATGGAAACAACAGTCAACCCTACATAGGTATATGCCCATACATATACCTATATTATAAAGTATATCCACCCCATTCATAGATGGTTCATCAAACGAACGCCTGGTTATCATGTTATGTCCAAAAAGGCGTATCTGGGTCCATATGGGCTCGGGTCTCGTCCGACCTGGTCGGACCTTCCCGGACCGAATGGACAGTCCCATAGTGGGCTAGCTCATTGGGTCGTAGTCTTGACTAGCCTGCTGGGCACAGCCCGCATGGGGTGGCTCGCTTGGCTAGGTGCGGTCCGCCATGGCGGGGCCCGCCCTAGCAGCTACCCAGGGAGGAGACACCCCCGGTATCCTGAATGGTCTGTCGGACCATTCGACTTGGATAACCCGGTGGCTCCACATGGCGCCACTAGATGGATCGCGTGATCCACCAGAGCGGTCCATTTCGGCGTGACGAGTTCAGCTGGCTCCCTCCTCCAATGGCCTGATGGCGCCGCTGTCCTACTGCGGTCGGTCGGGTGTCAGCCGCCCTCCGAGTACACCACCGTGGCTATGTAGTTACGGCCTCCTCCGCTACTAGCGGTGCATACACAAGTAGCCCTACCACCAAGTGGCTAGCCGGCATGCTGGCCACCATCCTCCTCCGCCGCAGCCGATGGGATCCGGCCTCCTCCAGTGGTGCAGTTGTGCCGCTACCACCTTATCCCCTGCTAGTGTTGGTCGCCAGTGACATGGTCGAGTTCCACTCAACCTATCGATCCGCCCATGAAGCACACGTTAACAATGAAGATGCTGACAGATCGAGTCATGTTCATTTGTCTTGTACCCTATGCGTTAGACTGATAGCACGTGGCTCGAAGAGAATGATTCAACATAAATCAATGAAGAACAAATTGAACAAAATCCCTACCTCGTTTGTTCATTGGAGACAACATGAGGAAGAGGATGAAGATGATAAAGGTGACAATGTTCGTCGCTCCTGCAACACGCTTCTGACCCGAGTTCAACCGTTGGTTCCTCGTTCTTGATCTGAATAATGTTCTTCATTAGAGGATGTCCTTTCATGTTCTCCATGGCTCTCCTAAAATCCTTTTCCAACCATCTTCCCCTATGAGAGGTGAGCAGCCAAATTTAATTAAGTAAAGTTAATAAAATCAATTAATGTTGGCTCATTAAATTAGGGAAGAAATCAAGAGTTTTCTCACATTAAAGGGGGATTTCATGATCGGGTGGTCCACACCACCAAAAACAAATAAGAAGTTTCAAAATAAATAAAACAAAAGTTATTTTTTTATTTTATTATTTTTTAACTATCCCATGAAAAACCGAAAAACTAACTTCCACCCTTGACCTACTACGGTCGAGGTAAAGGTATCCTTAAGCGAATATCGGTGCTGCGAGTTCAATGTTGTCCTCAGACTTCAATTCCATGCACCAGATCAAAAGTTACAAAATTCCACTCACGCGTTTACTAAACGTACCTATAAAATGTTCAGAAATTCATTTCGGGCACACCAGGTCTCAGAATCACGTGTTTTCAATTTTCACAGACTCGTAACATTTCTGTATAATTAAAAACATTCCACAGAAAATTCTAGGTCTTTACATTTTAAAAAGTGATTTTTATAGTATTACATCCCCGAAATTGATTATTGATTAAATGAAAAAGTATTCCATGATATATTTTTTTTGTTTTTCTAATTAATTATATTAGGATATATGCTAACTGGTGTGTGATTTTAATTACATTTAGTGGTAGGTAAGAGCTATTTTTCAGATGAATATATGATTTTTTCTCATTTAATGTCTTATAGACTCAAATAGTTTAGTGAAAATAATGTTATGGATAATATATTATTTGGGCATATACATACTTTTGTATTTTTTTGTAAGAATGATTAATGTTTATAGAGGAATGATAAGTAACTTATTATACATAATGTTCATATGATTGAAGTCATATTTGTTTTTATTACCAAATCTATGAATATGTTAATAATACCTTCACCAATATTATTCAATTATTAATATTTAAAATTATGATAGTTTAATTTATTTAAGGAGGGCTAATGTAAAAATAATAGATTTCACTATACATTTTCTTTAAACAAACAAAGTGATTGATAGGTCCCTCCAAATGCAACATTGAACTAAAAACTATGATATAATCACATCATTAAACTCTAGTCATTGAGTTAGTAGGTTTGAATAGCTGTAACCAAATTATGAAATATATTAATATATATATATATTATTTTTTGAAAATTTACATAATTCATAATCGTGTTTAAAAATATATTTATTATGAAATAATTTTTTTTAATAGAATATATGTATATTACATTTAAATTATGATTTTATACAATTATAATATTTACTAATTAATAAATAAATTATTATTGTTTTATAAAAATTATGAATTAATAAAATATGTGTTTTAAAATTTTATTTCCCTATAAAAACAGTTTCTCATTATATTTTAATTAAAATATAAATTATAAAATTCATGAAATTTAATTTATAAAAACAAACATCATTTTTGAGTTTATAATTTCAATATTCATTTAAGCTGAATTTTATGGATTTTTATGAAAAAATTATTTTTAGTTTAATTGTGGAAAAACAATTTTTAAAAATAATAAGAAATTTATGATATTATTATTATTTAATAATGTATTTTCAATACATTAAACCCTCTTATAAGACAAAATAGGTATTCTATAAGTGACTTTATTATTTCAAAATTTTATTTTCGAATTTAAAAATAAAAATTTGGAATTTTAGAAAATAGATTATATTTTTTTAAATATATATATATATATATTAAAATAACTCTATAAAAATTAATATTAATAAAATTTATAAAATTAATATAGTAAAATTGATCTAAAATTTGGATTCATTATGTTCATAATATATAATGTGGTATATTTTATTTTCATTCATAAATGATAAATTAACTAGATATGTTTGTAAAAATGAAAAGGGATAAGAAGATTTTAACCATAAAGAGGATATTTTCTTTTCAAAATACCATACTTAAATGGCCTTACAACCTTTATAGAGGAGATTATCAAATATGTGAGGTATGAATATCTGACCACTCAAATCAGGTTTCTATTTCATAATTTGAACTTCTAATTCCAAAAATTCAATGAAAGACTCCAAAAATATAATATAAATACCATTAGTAGACTAGTATCATATTATAATTATGATACAATAATTAACCACGTTTATTTTTTCTACTAAGAAAAAAAATCCCATTCATGCATTGTGGGGACTTCCGCCTCTGCAACAGAATGTGTTTTTTCCCTTTACCAACATAGAATGATGGATCTAATATTGATTTTAATAAATTGGTATGATATTTTTTTTAATATTTCTTACTCTGAAATGATATACATTTTTACTCTATTTCCCCCATATATGGAAAATGAAATTACCTACCATGTGTACGTGTGGACTACCACTACCATAAAATGATTGATTCTTATTTTTAATTTCAGCACTTCCTCAAATGTATGGTAGTAAGAATGGGTTCAATGGAAAAATATGTTTTTTTATAAAATTATGAGGTTTCTATATTGATAAATTGGGAATCCTATTGAAAATATGAGTAATAAACAACCATGGAAAATTCAACTATCCAAAAGAGAAATTTAACAACAAAAAATGTTTTATTTATAATTTGAAATAACTTCGTATAATTGTATTCTACTTAAAATTATTTAAAATTATGATATAACATACTAATCAATTCTAAATATGATCATTATACTACCTATATAAGTATATTACAACAACATTACTTCATAATCATCCAATAATTATGTTATGTTCCTTTTTTGGGTTGGTTTAACCACCTACTTGAAAACAATCATCATTCACTAAGAATAATAAAAACCTACTCATCACCAAATATATCTTTAAACATCAATGCCAAAAATAATTTATAATGAAATTATAAAGTTATAAATCATAAATTACAAAAACAAGAATGGTTTAAAAAGATGATATTTTATAGAATAATGTTGTAATGCACCTCAATTACCAAACTTGTTCAAAATGATCAAGATTACGCCAATCAAATATTGAAAATGGACAAGGACCAATTATTAAATATGTAGAGAATAATTAAAAATCCAAAGTATAAATGAAAAATATATTAGTATAGTTATGAAAAAAATTATTTAGATAACTATGTTTTTTATAGAGAGGGTTACAATGCATTCATGGATTCCATGATTAAAGGTATGGGGTTTCTTATTCCGAATTATAATTCTTATTCCAAGTCACTTATAATGAAATATAATTACTTTGTATAAATTTTTATTGATTTAATATATAATTAAGGTTATATAATTATATTTCTTTGTTATTATTGGGATATACTAAGCCAAATTAAAATAATTTCTTAAAATTTCTTTAGACTCAAGTGTTACTCTAGTCATAAGATTTTTCAATTACTCAATTTTATTTTATTGATATATAATAGTTCTTAAAACCATAATTCAATTAATTTGGGTATATTGTCTCCTTCTATTAAATTATGTTTTATTCTCTCATTTTATATATTCTTAATACAACACCCCTTTTCTCACATTTCTTACATCGAGGATTACGCTTCTAGTAAGGGGTATTGATAACTCAAATCTCATTTCCATGAGTTGTAATGTTTAATTTTGAACATTCCTTCCCCATGATTGGGTTCTCCAATCCAATTATTATATTATATGGTATAATATAATCAATTTTATGAAAATAAAGATTTAATATCAATATATTTTATTAGAGTTATTAAAATGTGGTTTTGAAACAAAGGTAATTCAAAAATAATATAAATGTTCCATTAATAATAAAATGGTTTAACATTGTCCCAACACATCATATATAACACATAATATAATATTTAGGAATTTATTTTTGGATATTATTTTTAAAAGTAAATTTTTCCAAAATCATTCACCCAACATTTTCAAATTTTAATTTTTTAAGTGACACGTCTATTTGTATTTTACATCAAGTTTAACAATGTTTATTAAAACCCATTTTATATTTTCAAATCAATTTTAATTTTCATATTAAAACAGATTTTCACTAATGAGATTTATGTAACATTACTTATTCTCTAATAAAATATGTATATCTATAATATGTGGTATTTAACTAATGGTATAAAATAGTTTGATTATTGATCCATTCTTTTGTGATATCGTTCAAAGAATTCCTTTGCACGGATTTTTTTTCATATATGTCAAAATCCTTTTGAATTTCCTTTTTGAAACTGAGTATATGAATTTTAAAACAAACAACTTTATATCTCTGTATTTTTTAGGTAATTTTATATTGCCTCATAAATATGACCCATCACATCCTTTTTTATGACTATCCATCCACCATATATAAACATATAATTTCTTCCAATTCCTTTATTTTGTGAATACCATTTTTTCATTCATTTGATTCATGGGTATTCACTTAGTTATCATACATCTAATAATTTGGGAAATTATTTAATTAAAAATATGTTGATTTTCCATATGGTTTTACCATGAGGTATTCTCACATAAAAAGTCATCCTATTAACCGATTAGGGAACAATTAAAAATAATTATATTGGTTATTCTAATATATATATGTTTATTGATTAATCAGTTAAGTTGACTATTAATTTTTTAAACACCCACCTTATTTCACTAGATCAGTTATGATCATGTAATTGGTGACACTCTTCCGGTCATAGGTATGTTTTATTTTATGGCTTGATATGACTTAATTTTTTTGGGGGAGTTTTGGAAGGTTTTTGGTGTATTAATGAATTTTTTTATAGTTCACTAGGAAATAAGGGTAGGACCACACTATGGACCAATAATTTTTGAGCTTAAGAACCAAATATGTTAAATAAGAAAGAAAAAAATTCTGGTGGTTGGGTGTGGTCTTAGGTATGTTATGTTGGGAGTCATCTTATGTTCCATGTTCATATTAGCCACCACTATTTCATGGTTAAGTTTATGGAAGGAAAAAATGATTATGTATTTTACACCACATAGTAAGGGGTTTGTCAAGTTAGGACACTTGGGCTTGGTGTGATTGAGGCCACCACACCATGGTGAGAAACACAAGGCTATATTGATGGATATTTTGGAATTTGAAATATATGATCATATCAATTATATTTTTGGGGAAGTTTTAACTCTAATGGATGGAATGTGAAAACCTTAATAGGTTTTTTTAATGTGTCTTAAACCTATTTTCACCTCTATTAATCTATTAATCATCATCCTTTTCTTAGGGTTTCAATCCATCCTATTAAAAAATGATTTTATGGGATTATTCCTTATTAAACCAGTATGATGGGATATTTCCATCCTTCAAGAGGATGCCATTATTTATTTAAGCTAATAGGATCCTAGCATCTTCATTTCTGATCATTGTTTTTGAAAGAGACTAAATTCACTATCTTATTGAGGTAATTGTCTCTATATAATGCTTCATTTTCAAGGAAAACCTTTTTATTATTGTGTTTTTCTTTGGTTTGGCTAATGAAAATGATTGGTTTGATATATTTGAGGGATACATTGTGTAAATTCATCATTAGTGGTTAGAAAAAATTTATAATAGATGTTTTTTTGAAAAAAAATAATGCACATCATTAGTATGATGAAATTTATAAAATATTTTTTTATTTTAAAATGATTTTTCTTTCATGGGTGTAGTAAAAAAATTATTTTGGAATATTTTTTATAAAATGGTTAGAATTATTTACTATAATAATTTGAGAACACATAGAACTTTAGGAACCATGGATGTATTGGTGTATAGAAATATAAAAACATTAGTGACTGTAGAAAAAACTAGGGGTTGTGATTAAGATACCAATAGACCATGGAATGACTCAGTACTGTAGGATTCATATTATCTCATCTTATTGTTCCATATGCTTCCTTGTTATGTATTAACAAAGGATAGAGACCATTTTGTCTATGTGATTTGTTTTAATCTTGATTGAAAATATCATTCTTTAATGTGTAGGTGTTTATATATTTTCATATGGTTGTTTATTTACTAATACTCCTTTTGATATTATTAATGTTAATTTCTACATTATTTTTGTATTTTAATATTAAATGTTTTATAGGAAACCAAAGGATATTTTTTTAGAAATGTTTTCAAATAAAATAATTTGTAACAAAATTTAGGTTTTAAAATAAAAAATATTAGTTCTATGGTTATATACATTTTTTGATTCATGGTGGTATAATACTGGTTATTCTCCTCACACACTACATATGCATTTTGGTATATGTAGACATGATTTTTCGTGATACCTATAGAGGGAAAGTTGTAATGTATCATGGAGAGCTTTCTCTAATGATATAACATTCATGTTGGGGTTCAATGGTGGTAATGGATAGGCACGTAGAGACTTCATTTTATACTTGGACTTTATTTGATTATAAGAATAGCCTTATTTATTTTTTATTAAGTCACACAGTTCTATATTTCTTCTTCCATGATGTACTCTATTTCATTATCCTGATGTTTTTATATATTATACATTATATATTTTGTTTTTAATGGTGGAATAATTCCCATGGAATTGTATATTCATAATTAGGTGAGTCTCACCACCATGTGGTGATCGTGAATGTGATTTATAACATGTGTTAGTTAATCTTAAGTGATTGTACATGTCAACATGGGTGGGTTCATTTGAAAAATCTATCAAATCTATTGTTTTTATAGGGTTTCTCAGAAAACTGGAATAGGACTATCATAATGCAAGTTGTAATTGTGAAGGGTCCCAAGACAATTCACTTCTAGGTATAACCTTAAGATACAATGGGTGGTTAGGGATTTTTCATCAATCTAGTACAGCATTTTAGTGTTATTTAGATGAAATTGGTTTTGTGTTAATTTAGATGATCATTTTCATGTACTCTATCTATTTTTACGTCTATAATTTGGATTCATGATGTTTTTATTTTGATTCAAATACATATTCCTAATCTAAATAGGTTTTATTTGTTTTTTTCAATAGAAAATTCATCATAGAATGATCTACTTGAATTTGTAGGAAGGAAAATTGGAGCATATTCCATAGGGAAACCCTCTATTCATCCCAGATCTGGTTTAGATATTAATCTAGAGTATTTACTCCATGGTTCAAGAATATATTGGGGATCAAGAAATGGATGGTGGACTATGATTTGGAGTTCACCAATCAAAATCCACTAATATTAAACGGTGATAAAGTAACCCAATAAATTGAGGGATGTATAGAGTGAAAGGAATATATTTTCCACCATTTTAAGACTCTAGAGTACTCTAAGGAGTGGTATGAAAATTATATGATTGAATAAATTTGAAATAAATGTAGGGGTTATATCATTCATTCTAGGTTTTTTAAGGGACTTAATTAATACATAGTATGGCCTTTAATCATTAGTTCAATCCTGATAAATTATGTTTGGAGAAGGATCTAGTTTTTGTGGCCTTGGATCAAATAGACTATTCAATTATGGAATTTTTTATTCTATTTTCTATGTTGGTTGATATATCTTCATAACTTCTCACTAATGACTACCTCCACGATAATAGGTAAGATATTGTTTTGGATCCCAATATTAGATTGATTCTTATTCTAATGAGTCTATAGACCTTATCCAATGTAGTTGATATGGTTGATATGTCTAATAAAGCACAAAGTATAATGGCCCTGAAGTCGTACTCTCAAATCTAGTGCCCAAAACTTTATCTATAAATCTATCTCTTTGATAAAAATAAAGGTAACCCAATTTTCTCCATCCAAAACATAAAATACCAAAAATTAAATATTTTATTACTTACATCCACAAGTTCCTTTTTTGGTTTAGGGTTTTAGAGAATTGGGGCCAAATGTTAATGTCATGGATTCATAAACTGGTTCATAAAGATGAACATCATCACCCAATATAATAAGATTTTCATATTCCACATTTGGTCTTCATCGACATCCATATGAAATACTTATATACATATTAATTGAAAATAATTCTGGATATCTTTTTTAAAATTAAACATATAATGGTTGAGCTCAAATTCTTATTATAGACAAAAATAAGAATTAACAATTGAATATAATCAGTGAAAATGAGATGAGTATAAAAGTATAATAACACAATTAATGTACATGAGCATAAAATAAGAGTACATATACAGATAAATACATGTATAAATAAATATGTGGTGAGTCATAATTCATTAAAAATGTATGATTCTTGAAATACAATAAATTAGGATCCATGTGATATTAATCATGATCAATTAAAATGTTTAAAACTGATAGAAAATATTAATAAAATGTATTTCTATCTTACAAAATTTTCTTTATATCACTCTTAGAAATTCACTAACAAGTATAATGGAGACCCATCTCTAGATTCCACAATGTATTGAAGGGATATCACGAATCCACCTTTCCTTAGTTTATCATAGATCCGTCTATTGTTGTTTTGTTATAGAACCACTTGTCCATGTTTAATAACATAACCACTATTCTTCAGTTTATAATAAAACCACAAATAATAATTAAAAATCTCTTAGAATGGTTTCATGAATAAATTACGTAGGGAATTAATTTCATCATAAACTCGTAGAAAAAACCTTTATTGTTTTCAGAACATATTTATCCCATAGAAAACAAATGGGTTGCATGAAAATATATTTGAAACATAATTAAACCATTTAAAATAGACAATATCCACGAAAATATCTTTGAAGCATGATCAACATGTGGAAAATAAATTTTTTCCAAAAAATACCTTTGTAACATGATTAACCCATTGAAAAAAAACCAGTACCATTACAATCTTCCTGAAATAATCATAATATTTCCATATAATGAGTGTTGATGTTATCATTACAACATATTCCCAGTGGAGGATAAGTAACATCAAGGGTTGTTGACATTGATGAATATAAATTCTATTATAATTTTATTACATTAATTTGTACAGAAATTAAGCTTTTTATTTTGATTAGCATTAGAGGATGCATCTTAGTGTAAAAATGATTTTCAATAATCAATTGGAACATTTCATAAGGAAAATATCCTCTCTATTTAGAAAAAAACATATTTAAAATCAAAAAGAAATTATTAAATCATTTTAATTAAAAATAACACTGGAAAAATAAAAAATGAATCGTTAAATCATTTAGTTTTAATTACTATTTAATGTTCTTCTTTTGCTTAAAATTTTAAAAACAATTATTCCCTCTCTATTTTTGTAACAAAATTAAAAAATTGCGTCGTTTGGAAAACAATAGGAAGCATTTAAAAAACATAAAAATAAAATTATTGGTAATAATTACTTTAAAAATTCATAGTAAAATATGTTTGAAAACAAATTTTATTTTTTTAGAAAACATGTATATGGGTGAGAATGATTATCGGTCAAAATGAAAATACAAGATCAGCATTAATTATGAATGAATTTATTGATGTTTCTTTAATTAGTAATGTCTTAAATGGGAAACAATCATGTTAAACACATTCATAACCAGTGGATTTGAAATATATTTGGTTCATGAAAATAATATCATTTTATTTCTTCTAATGTAGACTTCAACATAAATAATCTTGAAATAATGAAGATTCAAATAAAAAACCATTACAACTTTGGTAACCCTTTAATTGTATGCCCTAAGAAATAATAACATCAACTAAAACATTAAAAATCATGAAAATAAGTATATTAATTAAATTACTTATCAAAAAGTTATTATATACACCTCAATAATGAATATAGTCACATACCATAAACAAAGGTCTCAAAGAAAGAGGCTTTGAGATGAATAACCCTTATAAAGATCATACTATTGAATTTGGGAGTCAATAAATGAACAGAATATGTGTCTAAAGTGTAAATATACATAATAAAGTGAAAATTAAACATAATATAGTCCAAATTCATTAAAAATTATTTTATTATATCAAAGGAAATGAATAAGTAATATAACTCAATGAAAATAAATTGATTTATAAAATTATTTATGACTTTATAACATTCATGTAAAATAAACATGGATGAAGTAATTTAAATTAAAACATAAAATACCATGATTTATGTAGGATTCATGATATTACATGTGAAATTGGTGGTATATAAACTACATAATATAAATACATGTTGAATAGTTCATATGTCTGAGAGAAATAAAAAGTGAGTTGAGAAACCATTACTTCGAGTCCAGAGATTCCATGTGTGTACTTAAAATCCAATATAAAAAGATTATATAAATTATTTAATTTACTAGTGACATTTTACAAGAATAATAAATTATACTTAAATTATTTACTTATTTATTTTTAAAACATATTTAAATATTTAATAACTTAAGTCCAAATGGGGTGTTTTAAATATCTACAGTTCATTGTTTCAAAACAACTATGGTGTTTTAATAATGGTTCAAAAGTTAATTATTTCATCACCTACAGATTAATAATTGTGAAATATTTATAATATTTCTACATCAATTATAATTTCAAAACTAATCAGGAATTATGGTTACAAAAAATTAACCATGATGCGATCATGTAGATAGTAGGTTATACATATGAATGAGTAGTGTTTCCATTTTTCAAGGATAATTATGGAAATAATTTAAGAAATATTTTAACTTTATATATTGATAATTATATAATAAATTTTATATTATTTCTATATATACATTTATATCTATAATCCATTTTATTTGGTTATAAAATAAAACGCATTACTTCGTGGATGTGGTTGTCCGCATATACACATGTATGTCGTTATCATTTTCCAATGTAAGAATGAAAATGATATATTCTCTATTATAAATAATAAATTTTTCATTAATATAATATTTATATCATTAATATAACATATATTATTTATTATTATCATTATTACCTTCTATTTAAAGTGTTAGTGAAAAATGAATCTTATTGCTTCATGAGGCAGTGGTCCTCCATACACATGAGCAACATTACCGTATCCCCAAAGGAATGGAAAGTAATAAGGTATATGTGATTTAATATCATTATATGAATAATTATATTAAAAATATCACATATATATATATATATCTGTATATATATATATATACTTTAATTCCATCAGTATAACAATCTGTGAGAGGTGATTATGGAAAACGAATGACATTGGTCACGATGTTGTTGTCCGCCGTACACATGAATGATGATTTCATATCCAATTTTTTGAAATTTTATATATATAGAGGTTCTTCCATGTCAATAATAACATATACAAATATTAGAGATACTTATTTTAGTATATCATAATAATTAAAAAATACTTAAAGAATGTGGAAGAAGAAATAAAAATAAAACACTCACTCAAGTATGATACCTCTTCTTCAGACAACCATCTTAGGTTAGCACCAAAATCAGTTATATTTATTATTTATGATAAAAGGGATATATTTTCTATTAATAGATGTTATAAATGAATTTGGGAAGTTATATTTTGAGCCAAATGGAATTAATGGTGTGAAGAGAAGAGCAGAGGGGGTTTCCTTTTTAAATGAGGTGAGTAGAAGATGTGTAATTTTTTAAATGAAAATACCCAAGTTTTTCAAATTCCAAAAGGACCCAAAATGGATAATTATTGATCCTTAGATAATATAAGATATATATATTCCTATAAAATATATTTTAGACAATTTTATAGGTAATTGTGATGCTTATTCCTTTAGTTTAACCCTCGGTAAACCTATTTTCACTTTAATCATTGCAACTAAGTTTTATTATTTTCACAGTTCATTATGGTCAAAAATTAAATAGAAATTATTTTATAATATAAATTATGATTATAATAAAAACTTTAATCCATTTTATAAATTTAATTCACATATGTATAAAATTTAAATTTAAAATAAATCCCAAGATGTGAAGAAAAATTAGGTATTCAAGAAGTGTATTTCACAAGAATAATATAATTTAATATTAAATCTATGAATAATAATAACAATTTTATGAAAAAATAATAATTATTATTGATATATAATCTTGAAATTTTATCTAAATCATTTCGTCAATTTTGGTTTTTAAATAAACTAAAAATGAGAATCATTGTGCACTTTAAATCATTTTTCTGAAGAAAATTTTTTTTTTTTAAAAAAAAGAAAATTATCCAAAATCCAATATGATAATGATTAAAATATAATTAAGTGGAATAAATATAACTAAAGAATTATTATTTTACTTTAAATCATATTTAAAATATAATGATACTTCATAATTACTAAATGTATTTAAAATAAATGACATTATTAGAAAAATCAGTATACTTCACTATTTAATGAAAATTTAATATTTTAGGAAAAAATTACAAAATTTCACCCTAAGTTAATTTTTATATGCTGATTTAAAAATTAAACAGAAAAATTTAAATAAATTTTATAATTAAAAAAAATTATAATATTTTATCATAGAAATAAATAACAACTGATTTTGAAAGAAATCATATTTTTAAATATTAAAATTACTTTACAAAAATTTGATTGATTATTTCATAGTAATATATCAATAATATATATTTATTATTAATTTTATATGTATATAAATTTTATAATTTATTTAATACTATTCATATCCACTAATTTTATGGCTAGTATAAAATGAATAACTATTTAGCGGGTCCTCTATGTTGGGGGTTCATGTTGAATATATAATCAAACATAATACTCTTATATTAAAATATATGGGCGTTACACTTAGAGGATTTTATATTATATTAGTGGGTATAAGTACTGTGTAGCCAAGATTAAAAAGGAAGAACAATAATGGTTTTCATTTTATATCAGGATTAGTTATAGGAGCTTCTATAGGAAAACATAAGGTGGTTTCATTTCAGTGAGGAAGACTTGGCCATACTAAGCCAAACATTATAGTAACACTCATGATATTTTATCATTATGGATATTCATATTGAAATTTATTTTTTTATGAATATTATATTTATAAAAATTGATATGATTTCCCCATATTGAGACCTAGTTGAATATTTAATGGAAATAGGTGTTTTGAACTTGAAATTGAAAATTCCATGAAAATTATGGTTTTTCTTATAATTTTAGAATAATAATTTTTTTAATAACATTTTCCGTGTGAAAATTTTTATTTTTAATTTTTATCACCTTATTTATATATAATTTTGTTACATTTTCCTTAAATATCATGAATAAGGTATCACACATTTGCAGGTCTGAAAATTGAAAATGATGAAGAGATGGGAGGGATTTGAGAGATTGGACTGTTCTTCACTAATTAGTCCATAACATTGTTATAAAATAATTGAATTGGATGAAATTTTTCTTTATATTATAGGATTTAATTCTTCATATTTCATTAAACATTATTAAAGACTTATTTCCATATAAACAAGGTCCAGAAGGAAGCTCAAGATAGAGTAACTTTTTATGGAAGAAATACGCATTTAACCTTTTATGAATTTGAAACTATATCCCTTAAAAACTCAATTTGAATTATTTTATAACTCAATCAGATGGTTTATTGATTATTTTTTAATGTGTCAATATAATGGGTGGTTTTATTTCAATTTATTTTCATTTTGATGAAGGAATCATTTGGGAAATGGTCTCTTCTAAGAACGCACTCATATCCAACCTCTACATTGTGTTACTTTTATTTTATACATATAATATCTATTAATAATCAATAATAAATCCTTTTTATTCCCTTATTATCTTATTATTTTACTTCTTGGTGATATAATATAATGTTGGACTTGAGATTGGGTGTTTCCCTTTCAAAACATTGATTATATAAATCGTCTCCAAGATAGAATGTCCGCCCATTGGGAGAGTAGTTATATTTTTTCGACATTATTATTACATACATAATTATTTATTTTGATTAAATTTTATCACTATAATTTTTTAAAATTATTTTCAATTAAATTAATTTGAAAATTTAAGATCACTCAAATGATAGACACATTTTCCATGAGGATAGGATTGAATGTGTTTATAGGGAAACACTTTAATTAGAAAATATAATAAACATGGGATATAAAGATAGGGTTTATATCTAACACCCAAACTCAAGAATTTTTATTTTTAATAATATAGTTAGTTTACTTATTTTTTTACTAATCATATGTTATCTTTTACACCATGGTCAAAGTAGGGTGTTGCGCTTTAATGTTGTGAAATTAGCTTAGGGTATGTTGTCTGTTTTTCTTACATAGGGTTTGGGGTTTACAAATTAAGGAACTGTAATTGAATAAATTGATTCATAATGGATAAGTATTAATTATTAATGATTTTTTAGAATATATCCAGCATAATAATTCATATTGGTGTATTAAAATTAAGTGTTTTCTCATTTGATTCATTTTTTAGAAATCAATCAACTAACTACCCACCCCCCTCACACCCACAATTTTTTATTAATTGTTTTTTTATTTTCATTTTATCTATTTTACCTTATAAGGGAATTATAATTCACTTAATCATCAAGATAGGTGACCTAGTAAAGTCACCTATCTACACAAAGGAAAAAAATAACAAGTATTTTGAGATAAAATGATTTAACACTCATCATATTGGTTCCATTATCAGGGAGGAAACATTTTGATTCAATAGAATTGAAGATGTTATTAAACACTTATTTTCATTGAAAAGATATTAAAAAAGTTTAATTCATTGTGGTTGAACCATCCTTTAGACAAATAGTAAAAATTTTATAAAAATAAGTAGTTTTCTTTACAAAAATTCTTGTAGGGTTGATGTGTTTAACCATATCATTAGAGACATCAAATTAGTTCTCGAGTACTAATATATCTGTTTCCGACACTTTCGCCGGGGTGCGCGCATCCGTCCATCCACGGAGGAGGACGTGCGGCGCTTGTTGCCCCGCATTCCCGCTTTCCAAAGGCGGGCGACATTCACTCCTTGTTTAGGGACGTCTGCTCCTTGATCGAAACAGGATGATGGGATGTCGGTTCTTCCTTCTGTGGATTCCTCCTCAGAACTTGTCACCTATTCCAGGTCTCCCTCATAGATTTAATACGTAGTTCGTGAAACTCTTACCAGTGCCATGTTTCCATGGACGCCGGTTAATTACACTGCTTCTGTCGGGACATTCCAAAGGGTCCAGTCAGGGTAGCAACCTTCACTCAGGGGAGTAGTCACGTTGAGGCATCAGTAGCGTGTCTGGATGCTGGGGAACCTGGCATGTCTGTCTATTATCCCTGGTCACAGGGCTTCTCGAGGGCGTGGAAGCCCGAGGGATCCCACATCGAACGAGGGGAATTATATGCCATAGACACATATTTGAGGTTTTCCTCAGCTTCCCGTGTTTAACACAGGGTATGCCGTGAGTTTAACGTACATCGGAGACGGATCAGCCCGATCAGATCATTATCTAGGATAGATCGGATTGAGGGATTCCCCTTGAAGGGATGCCGATACCGGGGCCAGCCCATGGGCGGCTATACCGAGGAGCATACTGACATGGTCTCACCGAGATATGACGGTCCGGGCGAGAATCGGGATGGGTGATAGGTGGATGAATGGAGTGGAGGGGGAGTGAAATGGGACCATTGCAGGGGCGATGGTGAGGTTGGGCTTGAGCCTTGGAGAGGCTTCCTACGTACCCCCGTGGCACGGAATCAATGTCCACGTAGTTCGGGATGGTGCTGGTGAACCGGCATGAAGGTGGACCTTGGTCTGATGGATGTCGTCAGCGAACCAATGTAAAGGTGGACCTTTGTCCAATGAGAGATGGGCATCATCACCGTACCGACGTGAAGGTGGACCTTGGTCCGATGAGTGGTGGACTTGAGCCTCTGGAAGGCTTCCTACGTACCATGCCTTGACATGAATCAAATACCTCGTAGTTCAAAGAGTTTCATCGGTGAACCGACATGAAAGTAGACCCGTGGGTCCACTAGTGGTGGGCTTGAACCTCGGGAAGGTTTCCTACGTACCATGCCTTGACATGGATCAAAGTCCTCATAGTTCAAATGATTGATGGAATACAGTTTAACATCATGTGAGACGATAGCGAACCCTGATGTGAATAAACGACGGGCGGTGGGTGTCGGTGAACCAACGTAAGTGAGGGACCTTGGCCCGATGGGAGATGGGCTTGAACCTCTGGGAGGATTCCTACGTACCATGCCTTGACATAGATCAAAGTCCTCGTAGTTCGGGTGAAAATGGGGGCTTGGAACACCGACAAGGAGATGTTTAGGGCCAATGATTGTTGGGCTAGAACCCCGAGGAGGCTTCCTACGTACCATGCCTTGACATGGATCAAAGTCCTCATAGTTTTGGATGTGGAATACAGTTTAACGTCATGCGGGATGGGGGTGAACCGACGTGAATGAGGTCGAAACGACCGGATGGTGTGTTTGAACCTCGTAGAGGCTTCCTACGTACCATGCCTTGACATGGATCAAAGACCTCGTAGTTCAAATGGGGCGAACCGACGTGAATGATGATGGGTGGGCTTGAACCTTGTAGAGGCTTCCTACGTACCATGCCTTGACATGGATCAAAGACCTCGTAGTTCAAATGGGGCTTTGTCGGCGAACCGACGTGAAGGCAGACCTTGGTCCAATGAGTGGTGGGCTTGAACCTCGGAGAGATTTCCTACGTACCATGCCTTGACATGGATCAAAGTCCTCGTAGTTCTTTGGGAATGGGTGTGCAGTTTAATGTCATGCGGGACAAGGGTCATATAGTTTAACGTCATGCTGGACGAGGGCATACAGTTTAACGTCATGCGGGACGGGGTGTGCAGTTTAACGTCATGCTGGATGAGGGCGAAATTCGACGCGAATGAACGACCGAGCAATGTGGCCTGAACCTCATGGAGGCTTCCTATGTACCATGCCTTGACATGGATCAAAGTTCTCGTAGTTCTCTAGGAATGGGTGTGAAGTTTAATGTCATGCGGGACAAGGGGCATATAGTTTAACGTCATGTTGGACGAGGGCATGCAGTTTAACATCATGCGGGATGGGGCGTGCAGTTTAACATCATGGTGGACGAGGGCAAAACTCTACGTGAATGAACGACTGAGCAATGTGGCTTGAACCTCATGGAGGCTTCCTACGTACCATGCCTTGACATGGATCAAATTCCTCGTAGTTCGCTAGGAATGGGGGTCAGGGTCGGTGCTCACTCTAAGCCCACATGAGTCATGCTCGGTGTGAGAAACAAGAGGTTGCAAGGACCTGACGATCACGTTGTGAAGGATGCGTCTGTGATAAGCGAGGAGGGGCTTACGCATTAGGCGGCCCATGGTGTCGGGACTTACTCCAGGATGGAGGCCCATAGTGCGACAAAGTGCAGCAGAAAAATGGGTTTCGGACCGATGATGGGAGGTGCCTCGTTCCCTATCACGCCCTCCACTGACCTTGGTAGTGGGGAAGTACGGAGATGTAGAGGTGCAGCCATCCTTTGGGGAACTTGGGTAACCCTTCTCCTGAGAACATACGCCACTCCAATAAGGAGGATATCACCCCTTGTGGATGGGTGATTCCACTCCCGCGGAGACGAGTGGCGTAAAAAATGTTCGAGCTGGGGGGACCATTCATGAGAGGCACGAGGTCGGGTCACAGTTTAACGTCATGTGTTGAGGACGTGGTGCTTGGTAGTTTAGCGTCCTGCAGCTCGGATGAGGTGGGTTCACTCCGCACCCCTAGGACTTACATAACCGGTACCCTCTGGTCCTTGGGGAAGGGAAGGTACTAGTAAGGCCATGGTCAAGGGGGGTTGTGGAGCGAACCATCAAGGGGTCCACGTTAGCGTGGCTATGCGAAGAAGCAATAGCCGTTAGCTTGCCTATGCGAAGAGGCATTAGGCGAAGCAAAGCTACGAGTGGTATTGTCCATGGGACTTTGAAATCACATCGTGCAAACTTGGAGGGTCGTACGGGAAGAGGAATTTATAAGCAAAGGAGTGTGCTTCACAAAGTGGAGTGCCTTGGCCTTAGCATGGGGCGTAGGTGTTTGTGGAAGGTGCTTCGCGAAGTGGAACAGTGTTCGCGGAGCACTGCCTCGCGAAGAAGGGGTGCCTCGCAAAGTAGGGTCCTGCAAAGCAGTGTGCTTCACGAAGTGTAGCGATCCTGCCTTAGCATAGGGATCACTAGTATGGGTTGGGTGTTTCGCGAATCATAAGTGCTCCGTGGCTGCCCGGGTTCCCTTGGGAATCCCCTTCCTTCGCGAATGCCCTTGAGCTTCGCGAAGGGCATCCCTCTCTGAAGAGGGGCTCAAAACGAGACAAAGCAAAGGTGTCTCGCGAAGTAGAAGTACCTCGCGGAGCTCATGATTCCCGGGGCAAAGAGTGCTTCGCGATTCGGGAGAGGAGAAGCCGAAAGGTCGGATTGTCCCTCTCCAGGACTCAGGGGGAGTCCAGTATTTATAGGGAAGTGGCACTGGGAAGAAAAACTTGCACACCGCCTCAGGTGCTTCGCAGCGCGCTCGCGAACATCAAATGCGTTCGCGGAGCGTTACCGCCTCTGGAGCTTCTCGGAGGGCTTGCGAACGTCTAATTCGTTCGCGGAGAGTTACCGCCTCTGGAGCTTCGCGGAGGTCTCGCGAACGTCAAATGCGTTCATGGAGAGTTACCGCCTCTGGTTCTTCGCGGCAGTCTCGCGAATGTCAAATGCATTCGCGGAGCGTTACCGCCTCTGGAGCTTCGGGAGGCCGCGATGATCGGTACGCTTCGCGTCGGGTCTTCGCGTTGAGGCTTCGCGGTGGGGCTTCGTGGCGGGGCATCGCGAGGCAGCGCGTCGGCCTTCTTTTTCGTTCCTTTCTTTCGGGCCTTATTTTGGCGCCAACAAATACCCCCCTCCCTCAGACTTGGAGCCGCGGAGGGCGAAGGGTCAAAGTCTGAGGGAAAATCGCCAAAATTGTCGGTGGTTCGCGATGCAGCTCCGCGAAGGGGGTCTGCGGTGTTGACCAGGGCCACTGATCCGGACGCGCCGCGATGCTCCGCGTGGGCTAGGCACGCTGCGATGCTCCGGGGTCACCGCCTATAAATAGGGGGGTCAACCAATTTTGTCTTCACGTGACTTCCTTGTCTTTTTCTGCTCTCGACTTTGCGAAGCTCCACGTACTCCACGACAGCCCTCCGCGAACCGAGCTTCACGGCGAACCGCGGGTCTTCGACTCCGCGTCCGCACCAAGTGAACCTCTGCTTGTCAGCCTCGACCAGACTTTGCAGCTTGATCTCACGACCGATCTTCACGATCTGGCTTCACGATTCAGCTTCGCGGTCGAGCTTCGCGATCCATCAGAAAAAATTCTTTTCTGAGGGCCGGAATTGAAATGGCCCATCAAGAGGCTGTATTGGGGGTCCTTGTAGATGCTGCTCGTCGGGATGAGATGGCCAACTGTCCAGGCCTGGGGGAGATGGTCCGAAGCCACTCGGACCACACTTCTTTGAAAGATCTGCTGTCAGAGGGTCAGAAGAATTACCCACAGTGCAAGAAACTGCCATTGTACAGCTTCGGGTTGAGGGATGACGTCTTCATCCCGAAGGCAAGTTGGGATGAACCAGCTTGCTGGTTCAGGAGCACACCGTGCCAGCACCAATGGTTCAGGGTGGCCGATGGTAATGCGCAGGAGGACTTCACACCCATCACCGCTAACTGTCTCTACAACCATGTGAACGATATTGATGGGAGGCCACTGCAACCGGATACGTCCCCTCCCCTCTACTGCACCATGTTGAAGGCGGCTTTGCAGGATTCGAAGAAGGGATGGTCCGATGAGTGGGACCTGTGTCAGGGCGGCAACTTTACTGATGACTGGGCCTGGGCCTACTGGGTAGGCGCCTCATGCGAGGAGTTTGGGCCCGAGCTGAGGAGAGTGGGGTTGTATGAGGCGGCATGGGCCTCCCAATTCCACATTTACCAACTGAAGCAACTGATTCCAGAACTGCTGAGCATATGGTCGTCTAGGACCAATACCTTTCACCTGCATCACAGGGAGGTGGGCATCAGCCTGCGGTATGTCCACCAAATTTCTAGGGTCCCGATCTTGGGGGGCCATGTATGACGAGTTCCTCCCCGTCATCAGCGCGTGGGAGGATACAGAGAAAATGCTGCGACTGGCGTCAGTGCTGATGGCACTTGTCCCTGGAGTGGACAAGGAGGCAGTGAGGGATGTCCACTTTAGAAGATGGTTCAAATGCTTCCTAAATTTCCCAGAGAATCGAGAGTTCCCTCCGAGGCCTCGAACTTGTCCAAGGGCAGCCCAACGGGGTAAGGGGCACTCATATTGGCGGGTCTTGGAGGACAGCCAATGGAAGACTTGGGGTTTCAGTGTCAGCACTGAACAACAGCCGATAGTCAGGCTGGCGGAGTTCATCGCGGCTCTCATCTGTGGCTGGATCCTACCAGTGAGAGATACAAGCATGGGGGTACGGCCCAACTCATTTATCATGGCGTCGATGTTGGCCATGGGGCAGCGGATAAATCTGGGGATTCCGATGCTCACCAAACTGTACAGAATGCTGTAGCATATTAGCGAGGGCAAGAAGCCGCCAAGGATATGCGGTCCCTTCCACCTCCTGTATGGGTGGATCTCCGTGCATATCAGGGGGATTTATGAGTATCCAAACCCCATTTCGCCGCCGGGATCGAACTTCCGCCCCTCCATCCTGAACGCGGTCGGGAGCTTCCCATTCAAACTAGTCGTTCCGATGGTGCTGAATCGGGTGTGGAGGGCGGATGAGTTTAACTTCCACCCCTTCCCATTGCTGATGGGGATACTTACTGATGACGGGCGGGGAACAGAAGAACATCGGGCTTACCTCCTGGCCTTTTGAGGTGAAGTTTTGGTGGCACAGATAGATCGTGATCCACTCTGCGAACCGTACACCCCGCATCGGTTTGCGAGGCAGTTCCGGTGCCTCCAGCAGCTGACCCCGCAGGTCTACTGGGAGGTGCGTTACGAGGAGCATCCGTGTGTGATGAGGCAGTTGTGGCTCATGTTCACATGGGAAGATGGGAAGATGTGGATTAAATTGCCTCTATCCACCGCCGCTTTCGGATTGGTGAGGGATTATCCCATCAGTTGGGAGGCTGCTTACCCAGGAGGGATGCTGAAGCAACCAACTATTCGGGTCGGTGATGGTGGGCCTCCCCTATCCCGAGGTCGGGGTCAGAGGGCAGCTAGGGCCGCTCGCGGTACCGGGGCTGCCATGGCGGCGAGACCCGCCCCGGCCGAGGGTATGGCAGCAGCGGTGAATCCAGTGATTCCGGAAGAGCAGGGCCATCCGAAGGGGCAGCCACCGAGGGGATTTCGTAGGATATCCACTCAGGCTCTGGGGAAGTGGTTGCGTCATATTGACATGGCAGAGGATGCTGTCTTCCCGGAAGCCTGGGACATTTGGGATGTCAACCGGCAATTCCTCAGCCCACCCGAGATATGGGCGCACTTGAATCACCTTGGGATTGAATTGACGGGCATAGGCCCAGTTCGGGCTGGATTCATGGCATCTCTGGCGGAGGAAGAACAGTACCTAGACGAGCTGGAGGATTACGTCCACTCCAGTGGTGTCCCTCGCCCAATGACAGACCGGGTGAGGGTACTGTTGAATCAGACGGTCCCCCCACAGTTATCGGCTGCCGATATGAGGGAGCTCTTCCCCTTGCCGGAAGAATCAGAGGACTCCTCTCAGGAGGATGAGGCTGGAGGAGGGAGCCCGTTGGAGGAGGGTGAGGTTTGAGACCAAGGCTCAGAATCCGACGATTTCACGGAGGCTCTCGAGGTAGCATTCAGAACTTCTTTCCTTACGATCCGTTCTTGGGTCACTATGGACTTCTCACCCATGTTTGAGCCATGCAGGAGGAACTTGTTCGCAGGCCTCGTTCTCGCCCCTTGGCGGGTGATAATGCGGGACCTTCAGAACCCGCGCCTATGGTTGCGTCCAGTTCCGCGTCTGGTGGGACCAAAGCACCCGAGGTGGCTCCTCCCGAATATCCAAACCTTCCAACAGTATACAGAGGGCCTCGTCTCGGGGTCCTGTCAGTACCGGCTCAAGAGAAGAGCCAGGAGGTCGATCTCCGTAAGTCTCCTCTACCGGTCTCCTCGTTGTCACATGTAGACCATGCCAACTAACGTTTATGTCCCTCTCTGTCGTATAGTTCTTCGACTGGCGTGGGCTGCTATGGCAAGACTGGTCAGGATGTCTGGTGGTGTACCTCCTAGGGGCATGCCGGTGATGGTGGCGATAGTCCCACCATCTCCTCAATCTGCGACGCACATCATCACTAGCGGGACCACCAGTAGGTCCGTACCCGAAGTCATTGAGGTGGACTCCGAGGAAGAGGATCAACCGGTCGGTCCCAATCCTGTTGTGCCGGCTTCGGCGCCAGGTGTCGCACTGGATTCAACACCAGATGTAGATCCTGCCGAGAATTTCTTGCAGGCGTATCCCGCGTACGAGGCTGCCAATCGCGTAGACTGGGACGAAACGACCTCCGATGAGGAAGACAGCAGCATAGTCCGCCGATGGTCGTGGAAGCTGATCACGTGCTTTATCAAGGACACTCCCCAAGCGTAATGGCTGGCCGAAATGGATAGACTCCGCTCGCGGTTGCGCGAACTGTGTGATGGGGAATGGACGCTCAACTTCCTCACGCACTCATCCGAGATCTTATGGCTGAGAAGATCCGGGAGCATGATCGTGGGATCAGCATGGGCTGGTAGCGGAGGAAGGCGACCAGCATCAAGAAGCTCCAGGAGGCTGAAGGTGAGGTCTAATAGATGTAGACCCGGGCAGATGAGCTTTTAGCCTCTCTTGACACACAATCTGAGCTGGTCTCACAGTTGAAGGCCCAGCTGGTAGAGGCAGAAGAGAATTTGAGGCAGACCTCTGGAAAGATGGATGCCGTTCAAGCTGACGTAGATAGGGCCAAAGCCAGGACTGACAAACTGCGCCCCACCGCTGCTGAGGAGGAGTGGGAGCTAAGAAAGCGGCAACAAGCCTTGGATGCCACAGGCCAACGGGTGGCGGAGCTGCAACGCTCTTTTGACGGGGTCAACCCATCCATGGGGGGAATCGACCCCCCGGGTATTGTAACAAACCCAAAACCCTTTTATTGGTACTTTCGTGCTTCAATTTCTTTCCTTTCTTTGTTTTAAATGTCGTAGCACGCACGATTTCCACTGTTTGAATCGCCTTGTTACATCCCTATAATGTTTGCGGGATGTTTGGTGACAATTCCCCAAGCCCACGTGGGTCGAGCCCAATGTGAGAAACAGGAGATAGTTTCCCTCTCATCCCACCTAACATAAGAGTAGGGACCAGGCTCCAGACATCCGAGATTCGTATTACCAGTCCGGATTTTCGAAAGACGGGAGAGGCTTGATCGGAGAAGGAACTTTCAAGATAATTGAATCACCATTTCTTTAGCGTTCTCTTATGCATGGACGGGGCAATGCCAGGGGCGCTGAAATCGGTCCAAACATATGAAAATGGGAAGTGTGAATCACGATACCCAAGATTCTGAACAATGTGGGGGTGGCGTGACAATAGGGGACAACCGTTGATCTTAGAGGAGAAACGGTATCCTTACTGTGTTAGCCTGTAATGGGGACAACAAATGAGCGTCGACCGCTGACCATGTTCGAAACACGGGACCATGTCAAAAATGTCGTCGATCAATCCTTCGGGACGTTGGCCCAGGACAGTTGGCGGACCATAGGTCAGACATCCATACTGTTAGGGGGTCTTTCCAGACATGACCGGTCTTCCGGAACATTGGCCCAGGATGGTAGGTGAGCCGATGCGGCATGAGACCAGGCCTTTAGGGGGTCCCGTGAGACATGAAAGGGGACGAGGGTCCGAATAAGGGGTACACAAAGTATGGAATATGGAGTGATGGTTTGTACGAACAAAATCCAACACTTAGGTAGTCACACCACCGTGGTGGGAGTACACCATATGGGCACATGGGTTTGATCATGCATCATTCCTTCTTTCAGACAAGGCCCCTCTGACGAGGGGATCTGTCACTTCCCAATGGGATCTTGGGGCATCCTGAACTTGTTCAGGGTAGAACCGCAGTTTAGTGTCATGCGTTGAGGACACATGGAGTCCTGTAGTTTAATTTCATACAATAGAACGCGGAATAAAAGGGAAGATACTAGGGAGCGTGTGGCATGGTAGATATGAAACCGACGTGAATGAGGACTTGGAGTCCAAATCCTACCACATACCCCCGGAGGAAACTTTTCAGGTCAAGGGACCAAGAGTGAGGATTGGGCTGGGCCCGAAGCAGAGTGGTCGGGTGTTCCTACGTACCCCATGAGGATGGGAATCAAGCCATACATAGTTCTGGAAGCGCAGTTTAACATCATGCGGGACGATGAGAAGCCTGTTCGTGTTGGTACACATCCTTCAAAAACTACTAAGCCCACGTGAGTCGTGCTCGGTGTGGGAAACAAGCAGTAGTGGTGGGAATTTCCTGACATAGAAAGGGGCAGGTTAGGGCAAAGGGATGTTCAGTGAATACCGGCCCAATGACACTAACACAATCATTTAGCGCACCTAGATGAATGAAGAGAAAGAGCTGAGTATGATAGAATTCCACTTGAACATGAGGAAGTGGAAATGTGTGAATCATGGCACTCGAGATTCAGATCATGATGATGGCGGCGTGGTGATGGCGGATAACTGCTGACCGTGTTTGCAATGCAGCATCCTGTCGCGTTAGCCTAGAATGGGGACAGACAAATGAGGGTTGATCGTTGACCATGTTCGAAACACGGGACCGTGTCACAAATGTTGTCAAATATCAGTAGGGATGTTGGCCCGAGACGATTGGAGGGCCCTTAGGTCCAGCATTCATGGAGAGCCCTTAAGCCTAGTATCCATGTCATCTGAGGGTCCTTTTGGATGTGGAAGAGGATGAGGATCCAAATAGCGAGCTCACGAAGCTTGGTCATGGGACGAGGGGAATGTCCCCATGAAAATCCCACACTTTGGGCTCTTTGTCGAAACACATCTGAATACGACAACGAGACATATTAGAGAGAGGGAGCAGATTCCTTTCCCATGGGGAGATCTTAGTTTAGCTTCGTAGAATTCGGACCATGGATGGGTAAGGGGAGCAGGGGATACATGGAAAGGTGGGTACAAAACCTGACGTGAATGAGGAACTAATCCCTACTTACCATGCATTCTCGGGGGAAATGCTCGAGTCGAGGGACCGAACACAAAGGTTAGGTTGGGCCCATGGGGAAGTGCCAGGGCGCTCCTACGTATCTCATAAGGATGAGAATCAATACATACGTAGTTCTGAAGGGTGGCACGGTAAGGTACCAGTGCCAGGGGAAAAGGGGGAGTGCGGTCGTGGCCCTTACACTAAAAGAAGCGGAATTTGATAAGTCTTGTTTGTTCTTTAAGTTGAATGGTTTTTTTTGTGAAGCGATAGGCCTAGAGTAGTAGGTCGTGGTGTCGCCATAAGGATCAAGCCATAATGGGCGTTGAAAAATGGCATGGCATGTGACCAATACCCAACGTGATGTCCTCTACAACGAGGTTACTGCAATGCAGTGCCGTTTTTCGTCATGCGGCCAGGACGATAATGTCACAGTTTATGGTCGTATGATATGACCAAGCATTCATTTTATCGTCATGCAGTGCAGACGTAGCAGAGACGATGTTAGGCGGGGAACGTGCGTAGTGTTATAAAACACAATTGACGGAGACATGATCCCACATCAAATTGTACGCCAATCGGAGAGGGAGACCTTAGGCCAAGGGGCCTATATAGAGGTAAGAGGTGAAACAGGGGGGGAGACTGGTTCCCCAAATGGGGTGTACCCGATGACAGGGCGTCCGGGTGGTCCTACGTATCCCATGAAGATGGGAATCAATCCACACGTAGTTCTAAAGGGTGCCTTTTAATGTTTTGCTGGACAAGGAATAGGAGGGAAGAATGTGGGTGTGCGTGGTGCAGCCATTGCAAACCCGACGTGAATGCTAATCCCTCACTATGCCACGTGGTCCCATAATCGGGGTCCTGGAGGCAGGACCAGAGAGGTGAATTTTATGAACTCAAGCTGGACCCAAAGACAAGGGGTTTGGGCATTCCTACGTATCCTATCAAGATAGGAATCATGCTGAACGTAGTTACAGATGAGAATCTTAGTTTATGGTCTTAGAGTTCGGACCGTGAATGGTGACAATTTCCCAAGTAAGCACAGATGTCAACCCGATTCCTAAGCCCACGTGAGTTAAACTCGGTGTGGGAAACAAGGGGGGTATCCTCATTGCAATACTTTGGGGCGAGTCAAACGGGAGTTGGTAGAGCCCCGAAGGACACCTTTGACACGACTTGTTCCCCCAATGCACAGACGTGCACGGAGGAAAAGTACCAGAAGTTCCGAGACTCCATTCGGACACGGTGAAGTGATGAGGAGTGTGAACTGTGCACCCGACATTTTGGGCCTAATGGGTTGGTGTGGCGATAGAGGAAAACTATTAACCATGGTGGAGACGCAGTGTCTATATCGCATTAGCCTGAGGTGGGAACAACAAACGAGCATCGACCGCTGACCATATTCGCAATATGGTATTTTATCGAATTGTTGTCCAAAACCCTCAGGGGTGTTGTCCCGTAACGGTAGGAGAGCCCTTGGGCGTAGTATCCAGGATGTTCTTGGGGGTCCCTCCGGGTTTGAAGGATGATGAAAGCCCTGATGCAGGGATACACAAAGCTTAGAAAGAGGGTGCGGACGTGTCCGAGTAAAGCTTGGCATTCCAGGTAATAAACCAGAGTACTCTTACGCACATTGGTGAACCGCCGAAAAGGGATCGACGAAACAGCTCAGTACGGAGAGGTATATGGCATGGTCATTACGAGACCGATGCGAATGAGGACATAATCCCACACCACACCATATAATCCCCTCATGGAGGAAGGGTAGGCCAAGGGGACAAGATGGGATGAAGATTCCCGAGGGATGGGGCTAGACCCGAATCCTAGACATTCAGGTGGTCCTACGTATCCCAAGAGGATGGGAATCAAGCCACACGTAGTTCTCCAAATGTAGTTTAACGTCATACGGGACGAGGAGGGGAGTAACATACTCCTAAACAAGGGAGGTGTACGGTATGACGAAGAAGCCAACGTGAATGAGGACGTAGTCCTACACCACACCATACAATCCTATAAGAGAGGACCTGGGTCGTGGCCCGGAAAGGCCAAGGGGACTTATGGTTAGGAATTGGTCAGGAAGGCCTGATCTGCTTGTAGTTTAACGTCTTACAATGAGGACGAGGGTCGGGGACCCAAGAAGGCCAAGGGGCCTGAGGTTGGGCCTTGTAAAGGGAGGGTGTACGGCATGGTACATGATCCCGATGTGAATGAGGACGTAGTTCTTCACCACACCGTACACCCTGGGTAAGAGGGGACCTGAGCCGGGGGGGCCGAGAAGGCCAAAGGGCCTAAGTTCAGGCATCAGTCAGGAAGGCCTGACTGGTTTGCAGTTTAGCGTCTTACATGAGGACGGGGGTCGGGGACCCGAGGAGGCCAAGGGGCCTGAGGCTGGGCCTCATAAGGGAAGGCGTACGACATGGTACATGATCCCGATGTGAATGAGGATGTAGTCCTACACCACACCATACACCCCTATAAGAGAATCGGGGTCGTGGGCCCGATCGCTAGCACCACCCGGGGGGGAAGTTTTTCACTTCGGGATGGGGCAAAACAAATCACTGCACTCGATGTCTGGGACATCTCGGGGTGGACCCGAAGATCCAGGACATTGTTGACCATGTTTTAAACACAACGTTCCTATGGTGACCCGATATGGGAGCAACAAATGAGTGTCTACCACTGACCAAATTCACAACGTGGGACTTGTATCGGCTTGTTGCTCGAAAACCCTCGGGGCGTTGGCCCGTAATGGTAGGAGAGCCCTTGGGCGTAGTATCCAGGCCGTTCTTGGGGGTCCCTCTGACTGTGTAAAAACGATGGAATCCCAGTCAAGGAGTGGGTGAAGCATAGCTGTATCCATCCACGAAAGAGGCAGGCATCTCCCAGGGGGGATGTGAAGCCGGGTCGAGGCATGCTCGATGTGAGTTGGGGAAAAAGTGTGCACCCTGCCATGTCTTGAACCAAGGGGAAGGTTTTGGATTTTGGGCTAGGCCAACAGACGAAATGTCCGGGCGTTCCTACGTATCTCATGAGGATGAGAATCAAGCCATACGTAGTTTTGAAGGCCATGCAGTTTAGCGTCGTGCAGTGAGGACGTGGGAGGATAGAATAACGGGAGTGGGCACATGGTACGACCCTTACAATCCATGTGTGAACGGGGTTGTATGAGCGGGGCTAAGAAAGCCTACTCCCTTCTACACAAAGATCCTCCAAGGAAACTATTCCCAGGGGGGATAGTGGAAGAGAAAAGCTTGGGGCCGGGCTCAAGACGAGGCGTCCGAGTGTTCCTATGTATCCCATGAAGACGGGAATCAAGCCACACATAGTTCTTGAAATGCCGTTTAACGTTATGCGGGATGAGGAGCATCTCATTTGGGGATATGTATGGTACGGCAAGTAATCTGACGTGAATGAGGACGTAGTCCCACACCATACCGTACAATCCCATAAGAGGGAAAGTCGGGGGAAAAAACAAGGGGCCTGGGGCCGGACCGCGGTCAGGGAGACCTGACCAGCTTGCGGTTTAACGTCTCATGGTGAAGATGGGGGTCCAGGGGCCCATGGAGGCCAAGGGGCCTGAGGCTGAGCCTCGTTCAGGAAGGCCTAAATGGCTTGCAGTTTAACGTCTTGCAGTAAGGACTGGGGTCCAGGGGCCCGTGGAGGCCAAGGGGCCTGAGGCTGAGCCTCGGTCAGGAAGGCCTGACTGGCTTGCAGTTTAACGTCTTGCAGTAAGGACGAGGGGCCTTGGGGCCCGAGGAGGCCAAGGGGCCTGAGGCTGAGCCTCGGTCAGGAAGGCATGACTGGCATGCAGTTTAACGTCTTGTAGTAAGGAAGGGGGGCCTTGGGGCCCGAGGAGGCCAAGGGGCCTAAGGCTGAGCCTCGGTCTGGAAGGCCTGACTGGCTTGCAGTTTAACGTCTTGTAGTAAGGACAGGGGTCCTTGGGGCCCGAGGAGGCCAAGGGGCCTGAGGCTGAGCCTCGGTCAGGAAGGCCTGACTGGCTTGCAGTTTAACATCTTGCAGTAAGGACGGGGGGCCTTGGGGCCCGAGGAGGCCAAGGGGCCTGAGGCTGAGCCTCAGTCAGGAAGGCCTGACTGGCTTTCAGTTTAACGTCTTGCAGTAAGAACGGGGGGCCTTGGGGCCCGAGGAGGCCAAGGGGCCTGAGGCTGAGCCTCTATCAGGAAGGCCTGACTGGCTTGCAGTTTAACATCTTGCAGTAAGGATGAGGATACAGTTTAGGGTCATGCGGGACCGTCTCGCAGTTTAGGGTTGTGCAGGACCCTTTTTCCCTAGGCAAAGTATCGCTTGAGGAACTTGGCATTGGTGGGAGGGGTTATACGCTCTCCATCCGTGGTCACCAAGGAGTATGCTCCATTGGGGTAAACCTTATGGATGATACAAGGCCCTTACCATTTGGGTTCTAATTTGGGCGGTTTCCTACCAGGAATCATTGGCGCTCGAAGGGCCAGTACCAGGTTGGCCTGTAGAAAAGAACGGAGGCAAACCTTCTTATTGAAGGCCCTCGCTATCTTATCCTGATGCCTTTCCAGATTGTGCAGGGCACGAAGCCGGTTCTCGTCCAGTGCTTCCAATTCATCTAGACGGATCTCGGATACTTCATCTGATGTCTGGTGATCAAAAACTACAGTGTGTAATGACGGTATATGGATCTCAATGGGTAGAACGGCCTCAGCTCCATACACAAGGGAATATGGGGTCACCTGGGTAGAGTTGCGAGTCGTTGTCCGGTAAGCCCAGAGGGCGTTGGGGAGCTTGTCCGGCCAACTTTTCTTGTTCTGACCAACCATCTTCTGTAGAATGTTAGAGAGGGTCTTGTTGAACGCCTCGATCTGTCCATTTTCCTGCGCGTAGTAGCGGGAGGTATGGTTCGATCGGATGTCGTACTTTGCGTACAATTTCTTTAGTTCAGCCGCTCAGAAGTTGGTGTCGTTATCGGTGAGGACGTCGTGAGGGAATCCAAATCGGTGGATAATATTGGAGCTCACAAAGTTAACGATGGAACGGGCCTTGACTTCTTTGAGCAGAACTGCTTCTTCCCACTTGGAGAAGAAATCTATAGCAGTCAGGATGATCCTACACTGGCGGGCTGTTGCCGGTGGATACGGTCCCACTACATCAAGTCCCCGTACCGCAAATGGCCAAGAGTATTTGGTGGGGTGGAGGGGCTCTGGCGGATGATGCAGGAAGTTGGCGTGAACTTGGAACGCGTGGCATCTCTTGGCATACCCAATGCAATCGTGGATCATAGAGGGCCAAAAGTACCCTAACCTCCGGATTTGATGGGACAGCTTCGGCCCAGCTTGATGGGCGCCACAGGAACCGGCGTGAACCTCTTGCATAACTTGAGGTATCTCTACTCCTTGGATGCAACGGAGGAGGACACCATCGAAACTCCTCTTATAAAGGATCTTTTCAAGACTGGGGCCGCTCTGGAGGGTAAATTGCAGCACGCGGTGTCGGATTCGCTCGCGCTCGGCCCGGTCGTCTGGCAGGTGACCATTTTGGAGATACTCGACAAAAGGTGCCCTCCTGTCGGGAGTGGCTTCAATCACTGCATCTGAAGAACCCTGTACCCCTGACGTGGAGGGTCCGACAGTGAGATGACTTACCCGTAGGCCATCATTGTCCTCTTGGGTGACGGGGAAATGACTCTCCAGTGTGCCACATGTATGATCAAATCATCTTGCTCAGGTTCTGTGAGCGATGCGGCCAAGCCGGCCAGGGCGTCTGCTTGGCCGTTCTGCGACCCTGGGACATGGGTAACCTCTGGTCGGGAAGTGAACTGGACCATTAGGCGGTGGGTGTACTCCAGCAACGGTGAAAGATCCGACTTCCTGACGACATAGTCGCCATTAACCTGTTTGATTACTAGCTCGGAATCTCCCTTCACATGTAGATGGGGCACACAGATCTCAAGGGCCAGCTCGAGGCCAGTGATGAGAGCCTCGTACTCTGCCTCATTGTTCGTACAGCCTTCTGACAATAGGAACGAGTATGGCAGGACGGCCTGTGCTGGGGTAATGAAGACAATACCCAGGCCCACTCTATTGAGATTGGGATCATTAAGCCTCCGACCGGTGGGGATCCAGGAGGCGCCGTCGAAATGGATTTTCCAACACGGGACAACATGATCGACTGAGAGGATCGTCTCATCAGGGAAATCCAGGTTTAGGGATTGATCTGCGGAGATTTGATGGGCAGCTAAAAAGTCCGCCAACGCCTGTCCCTTAATGGCCTTTTGAGGTACAAACCTGATATCAAACTTCTGGAGACTCACTGCCCACCATGCTAGTCGTCCAGTCAGTATGGGGCAGTTCAGGATGTACTTCAGTGGGTCTACTCGGGAGAACAATTGCACCTCATGGTGCTACAGGTAATATCGCAACTTCTGCATGGCGAATACGAGCGCAAGGCAGCTCTTTTCGATAGGGGAGTATCTGACCTCCGTATCGAGAAGCATGCGGCTGAGATAGTAGAGACTGTTCTCAGTACCCTCGTTATTCTTCTGGGCAAGAAGTGCACCGAGGGATCTTTCCAGGGCACTCACGTAAAGGACCAGCGGCTTTCCGGAGATAGGCAGCATCAAGACCGGAGGTTGGAGCAGATACTGCTTGATTTCCTCGAATGCAGTCCGACACTCCTCATCCCATTCGTAGGAGGCACCCTTCTTCATGAGCCGGGAAAAGGGCTTACACTTGCCGGCCAAATTCGTGATGAATCGACGTATATAGGCTAAGTGGCCTTGAAGGACTTAAAGCTCCCGAATGTTTCTCAGAGGAGGCATTTGGCTCATGGCCTTGATCTTCTCTGGGTCGATCTCGATACCTCAGTATCTGACAACAAAGCCCAGAAACTTCCCAGAGGTGACCCTGAAGGCACACTTCAGTGGGCTCATCGTTAGGTGACGGGAACGGAGGAAACCAAACACTTTCTCGAGATCTTTGATATGGTCCTGGCACTGAAATGATTTGACTACGAGGTCATCCATGTATCATTCCACCAATGTCCCGAGGATCAGTTTGAATATGAGATGCATGGCCCTCTAATAAGTGGCACCTGCATTTTTCAAACCGAATGGCATAACCTGGTAGAAAAAGGTACCTTGGGGAGCCCTGAAGGCAGTGGACTTCTCGTCTTTGGGGGCCATCCGGATCTGGTTGTACCCGGAATATCCATCCATGAAAGAGAGAGCTTGGAACCCGGTCGTGGTGTCAATCAATAACTCTGTCACCGGGAGTGGGAAGTCATCCTTTGGGCAGCAGTGATTAAGATCGTGGAAGTCGATGCAGACTCTGATCTGCCCATTCTTTTTCCTGACTAGCACAATGTTGGCAAGCCATTTGGGGTACTGGACTTCTTTAATGAAGTTGGCTCTGATAATATTGTCAACTTCGGCCTCAACCATAACACCATGAGAAGGGTGCATTTTCCTAGGGGGCTTCTTAAACCCACGATGCTTTGCCTGGAGGCCCAGACGGTGAATGACTACATGGGGATCTAGCCCTGGCATCTCGTTGTAACACCAAGCAAACACATCACGGTGCTGTTTGAGGAAGTCTATGTACTTCTGCCGCTCCTCGGGGGACATGGTTGCACTGATCAATGTGGGTTTCGGATCTTCCTCGCTACCAAGGTTCACCTATACCAGTTCATCAACCGTGGTAGAGACGCCTTCTTCAAAGGCGGGGGGATCATCCTCCAGGTCTTCCTCCCCACCCATAGGGGGAATTCCCGCGACGGATGATACTTCTGGGATATCAAGATCCGAGGGGCAGCTAGTACCGGCTCGGGCAGCAGCGGTCATCATATCAGGAGAGTCACTCGCCATTGAGACCATAGCAATGAAGGCAGTCTGCCCTATCCCATCTGGCCTTTGGCCTAAGGGGCCCCGTTTGATGATATCAAAGCAGTGGTGACGTGTTGGCCTGAGTCGGTTAATTCCTGCCTGGCGTAAGAGACACGTATGGCGCACTGCTGTTGTCATAATCTTGACGTCCCGGTACCATACAGGGGTAGGAGGTTCCGGGATCACCTGAACCTGGTTGATGTAGGAGTACGAGGTGATTTTCCGCCGTCGCTTGGACACGGGAACATGCCTTCCCTGCATACCTGAAACAACAAAACATTTCCCCATGTCGGCGGTCGTGGCCTCCAACTGGTGGATCGGGAGGATGTTGGCGTCATCCATGCTTTCCCAGGGATCACTTTTGACTGGGGCGGGTTCATCCTCACTTACTAGGATCTCTTTATCCTTACTTTTGTAATAACCCACATCCAGATAGCGGGACTCACAAGAAGCGAAAGGGGACGCATCTCCTTGGAGCACGCCTACTCGACCGTTGAGTGAGTACTTGAGGCACTGGTGATACGACGAAGGGACCACTGCATGCAGATGGAGCCACGACCTACCCATCAATGAGGTATAGGCGGTGTCCTGAGAGACGACCATAAACCCGGTGCTGGAAATTAAGACACCGAACTGAGTCTTCAAGTGGATCTTTCCGACTGGGGTTTTCTCGGTCCTGTCGTACCCCTGGAACCTGAGGTCAGAGGGTGTTAAATCACCTTCAGACAGACCCAGCTTTCGCAACGTCCGGGTCGGAATTAGATTGATTCTGGAGCCCGTGTCAACGAGGCAGCGGCGGACTTCCACGCCATTGAAGTGGCCAGTGATGTACAGAGGGTGAATATGCCCCTATATAGGAGGGTCCTCATCTTCACCGGAGAACGAGATAACTGCCTGACATTCGGTGTTTTAAATCGTCTCAGTATGGAAGGCTTCTGCAGCTGCTACCTCCGTCTCGAACTGGAGGGGGCTCCTTAGGGACTTGGAAAGTGCCTCGCACATTTCGGATGATAGGAGAAGGGCCTCAATGATGGAGAGCCTCGCTGGAATGCCGGCCAGGTGCTTTAGAACATCATACTTTCATTCCAAACGAGAACATCTGCTTACAGGAGGTCGTTCGGCATTTGGAGGCATAGCGGGTCCTGCCGGTTGAACCGGGGATCAGCTAGTACTGGGTACATCTTGCTGCCTACTAGTAGAAGTCTAGAGAGTAGTCGCCGGACTAGGATCGGATAGCGGAGGCTGGCCTATAGCCGGGCAAGACTGACTGTGATACGAACGAGGCAGCTCTCCTCGATCCAGTAGCAAAAACGGTGGCGGAGGTAGAGCCGAGGGCGTTAGATTGGGTTGTGCGTGCTGAGCACTGCGCTGAGCCTGTTGTCTGGTCTCAGTAGCGTGCACGACTTGGCTGAAAAGTGCCTGTTGACGTACCTCGATGACCGGAGTGGTTGCGATTCCGCTGACGTTTACGTCCGATGGAAACGTTGGGGAGGTTTTCCTGGCGCTCCCCCTCATTAGGAGTCATATAAGGCTTTACCAACTCCACGGTGTTAACCGAAGCGTACCCCTGGCTGTCACTCGAGGAGTCATCCACCGCTGGGTGGATTCTGGGAGGAATCCCAATTTCAGGGGGCATAAAGTCGCAGAGAGTGCAGGATGATGACGACACTGGTGGTGCGCGTTGCTTCTTCTTGCATCGTCGCTGCTTGCCCTTTTGGGAAGAGGTCGACTGTGAAGACGATGCGGAGGCACCAGCTACTTCTTCTGAAGGTTCCGGCTGCTTCAGGAACTCCCTGATGATACCTTGGGCACGGACGACGGTTTTTCGAGCCATCCAGTCATCGTATTTCCGGGATCCACGGCTGGGGACCTGCTGCCACTCGCCTTCGCTGTCGCTGCCGATCTCTGATCCTGCAGAGACACCCGCCACTTACGCTGGTGCTGGGCCCAACTTGACTATGTTGTTTTTGACCTAGTCTTGAAGCCAGTCTTTAACCACATATAATTTCTTGAGGGTGTTCCCCAGAATCTGATGATAAGGGAAGTAGTTGGGGTGATCGGTGAGATTCACCTCTGCCGGCCTTCTACACTCGGGCAGACGTACAATCCCTTGCTCTAGAGCACATCGGAAGTAGCCAAGGACCTGATTTTCATTGAACGAATAAGTATGGTGCCTTCTTTCCGGATAGGGGGCCCTGGCGTCCTGGCCCTGATGAGGGGCCGGAGGGTCCTGCCGAGAAGGCGGCGCCTGATTGTCTCACCTAGGTGGCGGTGGCGCATTGCACGGGGGAACCTGTCGGTTCTGAGGCGGTCGCTGCTGGGCAGGAACCTATGCTTGTGGTGGAGGACCTCTGCGGGGTTGCGGGGGTGGTGCAGCCGGCGGTAACTCCAGCTGCCTCGGGGCTTCTGTTTGGGCCACCACGGCGGGTTCAGCCCTGGCGGTCCTCCTGGCTGGGATCATAGGGGGCAACAAACGTGCCTGACTAGCCTGTTGTAGGGCTTCCTCAAGGCGCTGAGCCTTATCTGAGAAATATCTGAACCCTCCAGGGTAGTTCTGGGTAATTAGGGAGGGTACCAGCTCTATCTTGATGTTCCCAACACACATCTTCAGTAATTGCTCCTGGGTCAGTGGCATATCAAGGGAATATGTAAGTCCCTTCCACCGGGCGATGAAATCTGCGACTCGCTCATCAGGCCTCTGCTTGCACTTGAAGAGGCCCGCAATGCTGGTCTTCCGCGTGGTGGAGCTGAACTGGTAAAAGAACTGCCGGCGAAGATCCTCCCAACCGGTCACCAATCCGATAGGGATCTGGCTGTACCAGACGAATGCTGGACCTTCCAATGTTTGTACGATGCATCGGAGCTTGGTGGCTTCTTGCTGAGCCGGGGTTACCAGCATGGGGCCACACCTGGAGGAAAAATGTGCCAAGTGCTGGGGTGGGTTCCCTATCCCGTTGAAGGGTGAGAAAGTGGGGTTCCCAAAACCCGGAGGTGCGGGCATATCATCTACCCACGCGGGATATGGCTTGCCATCCGGTGGGACCACCACCTACCGCGTTTCCAGCGCTTCAAGGCGGGATGTGAGTGCCGCAATAAGATCATCCGGGTGGGGGTCCCTGTCTTGACGGGGATTCCTAACCACAAGTGCGTTGCCAGGTTCTTCAACATGGTAGATGGCTTCAGAAGCCCGTGGATCAACTGGCGGAACGACCTGCGGGGCGACTAGGGGAACCCGTACTGGGTTCTTCAGATTGCCCCGTCGCTCGGGGGGGTTTGACGAGACGTATCGCGCCCTCCTACCATACATTCCGGCTTCCGCCCTGTCTGCGGCAGTAGCATGATCAGGGTTGCCCAGAGGCATCTCACCGGGGGGGAATGGTTCCTACCCCTGCTTCCCCGGACTGGGATCACCATAGTTGGGTTGCAGCTCTGCGGCGCGCTCAGCCAAGAGTTCGTCAACCAGCCTCTTTTGCTCAGCAAGCTACTGGCGTAACGTGGCCTTCTCAGGATCCTCTTCCATTTTCTGCGCAGAGGCAGACGGGACAGAGTGCTTGACATTTCCGACATGCTCCTTACCCTTGCCGGTGTTTCGACCGAGTACCAGCGACTCGGTGGGTACGGGGATCCCTAGCAGGTTCCTCTACTGACGGGTAACCCTCCCTGATGGGTCCAGCAGTGGCGGAACGCCCTCGGGGGGTAAGTCTCCATCAAGGAATTCGAGCTCGTCTTCCTTGTCCATGATATCAGCCATGTGGACTGCGACCCCTCTCGAGGGCATGTCCTCGATGTCGCATAGCGAATCAGGATGTCGTCGGATAGGGTCGAAGAGGATAGCGGCATAGTGTCCCCAACCATGGACTTGCACATGGGGGTGGCTTCCCTAACGATTCTGCGGAGTGATTTAAAACTCTAAACGCATTTCCGTTGAAGGGTGCTCTGGTGGCCTGGCGACTCAGGGTGCTGGGCCACAAGAAGTGCGGTCGCATCGATCAGGCGGCACTGCTCGCCGATTTCTTCGAAGTGCTCTCGACTTCTGGGGTACACCACCCATTGGTAACGGAGGCGGAAGTGTGTCGCCCATAGGGTTCGATAAAAGCACCCCACTTCTTCAGGGGTAAGAGACTCTGGTATGCGAAAATTCAGCACCGCTGTCGGCCAGAACTTCTCCGGGATGTAATCCACCGCAAGAATACTCGAGAAGCTCCTGGGCTCGGACTCAGGGTCTGGCCCTGTATTGCCCCACTCGTCAACTGGGGGCGGCTGAGGGACCGGAAGCGGTACCGAGGTGGACCTCTGGGATAGCAACCTCGCCGGTGGGGAATACGGCGAACGAGCTGACTGGCCGCCGAACTCCGGGCCATCCTCCGAAGGGCAAGGTGACCTAGCCACGATGTCACGATATGATGGGCTGATAGCCACAGCTTCCGGCACAGGAATCGCAGGTACCGGCGACAGGTCGTGTCGTCGCTCTACCGTCGTTGGCCCCCAAAATAGCTCTCCGTGATCTCTGGTAGAGGTAGAGGGCGCCTCTAGTGATAATGGCGGTCATTGCGCGGTCGAGACCTACGGAATTCCCAAGAATTCTTCCTCCTGGATGTACCTGCGGAGAGAGATGAGAATCTGGTGGACCTCAAATTCCGGGAGAATGAGGCTAACGCGTCTGGTTCTTTCCCCAGTCCTTGATACGGAGGAGCGGGGAGAAGGTTCCATCGCAGAATCGCATTCCGCTTCAGAGTCGGAGAAGTGGGCAGGTTTGATCTCCACCCGGAACTTCCCAGGATTCTTCTTGTGGCGGCGACGACCCGCTGTCTTGTCTCGAGGAGGCTCTTCGGGACAGGGTTGATCCCTATCAGGCAGTCTCGGGGTGGCGTTGGCGCTGTGGCAGAGAGGGCCCCCACTCGAGATGGCCGAGGTGCGAGGGGCACCGGAGAAAATGTCAAAGGGTACATGGGGTGGACCTCCCTGAACAACACCCATGTAGGCGGGGCCTCTGTTGGAATTGGCAGGAGCATGGGGAGGACCTCCATGGTCGCTGCGGGCAAAGCGAGGCTGACCTTTACTCCTTGAGTTGCTGGGGCGAGGAGGACCTTCGCCAGTTGCAGAGAGGACATAGGGAGGGACTCCACGTTGGAGAAGGACCGGATGGATGGTGCCTTCAGATCGGTGGTCAGGGTCAGGAGGATAGACTCCATACCCTGTATAGTGGGCGCAGGAAATATTTCCGTGCTGAGCGTCACTGCCGCGGGGCAGGTCTTCCTTCGAGATAGGGGTAGCATGAGGCATGCCTCCATGGAGAACTTCGGAGCGGGGAAGGTCCACGCTCTGTGGAGTAGTGGTAGGGGGAGGACCTCCGTACGGGGTGACATCACCGCGGGTAAGTTCGCGGCGATCACCACTTGGGCCTGCAAACCAGAGAGCCAACCTAGTGTGCCCGCGGGGCGGTTGGGGTCTCGATCCTGGTTGGGTAAATGAGTGCCCCTGCTTAGTGTATGCAGGGGCATCATGATGCACGTCGGCGGTGGCTCGGGCCACTGTAGCTGTCGACGTCGACGTGCCTGGGCGAGCGTCCTCAGCCCGGGCCCGGCGCTGGCGTCGGGTCAGGCGAGCTGGTGCAGGTGGTGCAGGGATGTAGCCTGCCTGCTCTTCCTGCAGAGTCGGACGGCGGCGCTGGCGCGGTCGGGCGGGAGCTCTCGCCTGGAGCCCTTGGGTCGGGACCCTGAGCGAGATGAGTCGGACGGCGCCCGCCTCTTCGACGTAAGGCGAGGAGTCATCATGGCGTTCCGGGGACAGTCTCCCGAAACGGTTGAACGTTGGGGTAGGGAGCAGGGGCTCCCTGCGCGGCCTGTTAGGGCGGTGTTGACGGCGGGGCCTGGACGCCTCCAGGTCCAGGCAGGCCATATCCCGAGTTGGGATAACCCCTTCCTCCTCGTACCTGCACACGAGGTTGTTGATCACCCTTCGCTGGATGACCTCTGATGGGGAAAGGGGACGTGGGCGCCCTGTATTCCGCGATGTGGCGGCCGTCTTGGCGGTAGCGGCACCATGTGGGGCGGCTGTGGCGATGTTGCCCCTGCCCCTGCATAGGCGAGCTGGCGGTGATTGCATCTCTGTAACAGCAACCTGGTTCCTGAGAAATGAAGGGATCAACTCATCAGCATTGAGAGGAAAAGGGTTGACAGCCAGTGCCCCAGCGTCCTTCCATTCTCCACGTCTCTAAAAAGGATCCACGCCAATACGCTGCAGAACGGAGTGCCCCACGTTCTACTGCCCTGAATTCTGGTGAGTTTCACGATAGGCCCGCTATTTACTTGGCGAGACCAGGCACCAGATATCTGGATCCGGTGACACGTCAATCTACTGGTGTCTCGAACGCTACTAATCTCCATATTGAGGAGAAGAATTTCACGTCGAGTTCACAATTTCTGTTTCCGACGCTTTCATTCGGGTGCGCGCATCCATCCGTCTGCGGAGGAGGACACGCGTCGCTTGTTGCCCCACATTCCCGCTTTCCAAAGGCGGGTGTCATTCGCTCCTTGTTCAGGGACGTCTGCTCCTTGTTCGAAATGGGATGATGAGATGTCGGTTCTTCCTTTTGTGGATTCCTCCTCAGAACTCGTCACCTATTCCGGGTCTCCCTCATAGATTTAATACGTAGTTCGTGAAACTCTTCCCAGTGCCCTGTTTCCATGGACGCCGGTTAATTACGCTGCTTCTGTCGGGACATTCCAAAGGGTCCAGTCAGGGCAGCAACCTTCAGTCAGGGGAGTAGTCACGTTGAGGCATCAGTAGCATGTCAGGATGCTGGGGAACCTGGCATGTCTATCTATTATCCCTGGTCACAGGGCTTCTTGAGGGCGTGGAAGCCCGAGGCATCCCACATCGAACGCGGGGAATTATATTCCATAGACACATATCTGAGGTTTTCCTCAGCTTCCCGTGTTTAACACAGGGTATGCCGCGAGTTTAACGTCCAGTGGAGACGGATCATCCCGATCAGAGCATTAGCTAGGATAGATCGGATTGAGGGATTCCCCTTGAAGGGATGCCGATACCGGGGCCAGACCATGGGCGGCTGTACCAAAGAGCATACCGACATGGTCTCACCGAGATATGACGGTCCGAGCGAGAATCGGGATGGGTGATAGGTGGATGAATGGAGTGGAGGGGGAGTGAAATGGGACCATCACAGGGGCGACGATGAGGTTGGGCTTGAGCCTTGGAGAGGCTTCCTACGTACCCCCGTGGAAGGGAATCAAAGTCCACGTAGTTCGGGATGGTGTCGGTGAACCGGCATGAAGGTGGACCTTGGTCCGATGGATGTCGTCAGTGAACCAACGTAAAGGTGGACCTTGGTCCTATGAGAGATGGGCATCGTCAACGTACCGACGTGAAGGTGGACCTTGGTCCGATGAGTGGTGGACTTGAGCCTCTGGAAGGCTTCCTACGTACCATGCCTTGATATGGATCAAAGACCTCGTAGTTCAAAGGGTTTCATCGGTGAACCGACGTGAAAGCAGACCCGTGGGTCCACTGGTGGTGGGCTTGAACCTCGGGAAGGTTTCCTACGTACCATGCCTTGACATGGATCAAAGTTCTCATAGTTAAAAGGATTGATGGAATACAGTTTAACGTCATGCGGGACGATAGCGAACCCTGATGTGAATAAACGATGGGCGGTGGGTGTCCGTGAACCGACGTAAGTGAGGGACCTTGGTCCGATGGGAGATGGGCTTGAACCTCTGGGCGGATTCCTACGTACCATGCCTTGACATAGATCAAAGTCCTCGTAGTTCAGGTGAAAATGGGGGCTTGTCACACAGACACGGAAATGGTTTGGGCCAATGATTGTTGGGCTTGAACCCCGGGGAGGTTTCCTACGTACCATGCCTTGACATGGATCAAAGTACTCGTAGTTCTGGTTGTGGAATATAGTTTAACGTCATGCGGGACGGGGGTGAACCGACGTGAATGAGGTCGTAACAACTGGATGGTGGGTTTGAACCTCGTAGAGGCTTCCTACGTACCGTGCCTTGACATGGATCAAAGACCTCGTAGTTCAAATGGGGCGAACCGACGTGAATGATGATGGGTGGGATTGAACCTCGTAGAGGCTTCCTACGTACCATGCCGTGACATGGATCAAAGACCTCGTAGTTCAAATGGGGCTTTGTCGGCGAACCGACGTGAAGGAGGACCTTGGTCCAATGAGTGGTGGGCTTGAACCACGGGGAGGTTTCCTACGTACCATGCCTTGACATGGATCAATGTCCTCATAGTTCGCTGGGAATGGGTGTGCAGTTTCATGTCATGCGGGACAAGGGGCATATATTTTAATGTCATGCTGGACGAGGGCATGCAGTTTAACATCATGCGGGATGGGGCATGCAGTTTAACGTCATGCTAGATGAGGGCGAAACTCAACGTGAATGAACGATCGAGCAATGTGGCTTGAACCTCATGGAGGCTTCCTACATACCATGCCTTGACATGGATCAAAGTACTCATAGTTAGCTAAGAATGGGTGTGCAGTTTAATGTCATGCGGGACAAGGGGCATATAGTTTAACGTCATGCTGGACGAGGGCATGCAGTTTAACGTCATGCGGGACATGGCGTGCAGTTTAACGCCATTCTGGATGAGGGAGAAACTCGACGTGAATGAACGACCGAGCAATGTGGCTAGAAACTCATGGAGGCTTCCTACGTACCATGCCTTGACATGGATCAAAGTCCTCATAGTTCGCTAGGAATGGGGGTCAGGGTCGGTGCTCACTCTAAGCCCACGTGAGTCATGCTCGGTGTGAGAAACAAGAGGTTGTAAGGACCTGATGATCACGTCGTGAAGGATGCATCCGTGAGAAGAGAATAGGGGCTTACGCATTAGGCGGCCCATGGTGTCGAGACTTAATCCAGGATGGAGGCCCATAGTGCGACAAAGCACAGCAGAAAAATGGGTTTGGGACCGATGATGGGAGGTGCTTCGTTCCCTATCACGCCCTCCACTGACCTTGGTAGTGGGGAAGTACGGAGATGCAGAGGTGCAGCCATCCGTTGGGGAACTTGGGTCACCCTTCTCCTGAGAACATACCCCACTTCAATAAGGAGGATATCACCCCTTGTGGATGGTTGATTCCACTCCCGTGGAGACAAGTGGCGTAAAAAATGTTCGAGCTGGGGGGACCCTTCATGAGAGGCACGAGGTCGGGTCACAGTTTAATGTCATGTGTTGAGGACGTGGTGCCTAGCAGTTTAAAGTCCTGCAGCTCGGACGAGGTGGGTTCACTCCGTACCCCTAGGACTTACATAACTGGTACCCTCTGGTCCTTGGGGAAGGGATGGTACCAGTAAGGCCATGGTCAAGGGGGGTTGTGGAGCTAACCATCAAGGGGTCCATGTTAGCATGGCTGTGAGAAGAAGCAATAGCTGTTAGCGTGCCTATGCGAAGAGGCATTAGGAGAAGCAACGCTGCGAGTGGTATTGTCCATTGGACTTTGAAATCACATCGTGAAAACCTGGAGGGTCGCACGGGAAGAGGAATTGCTAAGCAAAGGAGCACTGCCTCGCGATGAAGGGGTGCCTCTCGAAGCAGGGTCTTGCGAAGCAGTGTGCTTCGTGATGTGTAGCGATCCTGCCTTAGCATAGGGATCACTAGTACGGGTTGGGTGTTTCGCAAAGCATAAGTGCTCCGCAGCTACCCGAGTTCCCTTGGGAATCCCCTTCCTTCGCGAATGCCCTTCATCTTCGCGAAGGGCATCCCTCTCGGAAGAGGGGCTCAAAACGAGACAAAGCAAAGGCGTCTCGCGATGTAGAAGTACCTCGCGGAGCTCATGATTCCTGGGGCAAAGAGTGCTTCATGATTCGGGAGAGGAGAAGCCGAAAGGTCGGATTTCCCCTCTCTGGGACTCAGGGGGAGTCCAGTATTTATAAGGAGGGGGCGCCGCGAAGCAAAACTCGCGCACCGCCTCAGGTGCTTCGTGGCGCGCTCGCGAACGTCAAATGCATTTGCGGAGCGTTACCGCCTCTGGAGCTTCGCGGCGGGCTCACGAACATCAAATGCATTCGCGGAGAGTTACCGCCTCTGGAGCTTCGCGGCGGTCTCGAGAACTTCAAATGCGTTCGCAGAGAGTTACCGCCTCTGGTGCTTTGCTGCGGTCTTGCGAACGTCAAATGCGTTCTCATAGCATTACCGCATCTGGAGCTTCGCGAGGCCGCGATGATCGATGCGCTTCGCGTCGGGTCTTCGCGTCGGGGCTTCACGGCAGGGCTTCGTGAGGTAGCGCGTCGACCTTCTTTTTCGTTCCTTTCTTTCAGGCCTTATTTTGGCGCCAAAAATCTCGAATCCATATCCTTATAAATCATTGTGTTCTCCCAATATATTCTCTAATTCCATCATCCTATGGAAAATGTTATAAAATATCTATATAGTTTTGCTGATGAAATTTGGTAGGTGGAATCTACATTAAAAATCACTTCTATCTCAAAACACATAGAAACCATCTTAATATCCCATTAAGAATAACATGAACATGATGTTGATCAACTAAATGGAGTAGTATTAACATTAGGATGACTTTTTTTATTTTACATTATGAACAAAGATAACTAACTGAAAAAATTTATTTCATAATTAACTCTTATTTTATTTATTAGTGATGATGATGACGATGGGGGACCACCATCGAGGATAAGGTGGTTTTGGACATTTATGATGAATAACTCATAGGGATTCTGAAATTTGATGTTAAATCGAATAATATTAATGGGGGATCATAAATATTTCAATTCTTATTGTTTTTATCATTATCAAATAGAATTTTTAAATAAATTTCTTCATTTATTTATTTATAGAATTTACAATTTTGAAACCAACCAATTATATTTTCAGTAAAACCACCCAAGAGGTGGTTGTTTAATGATAATAAGATATCAATAAGGCTATGGTGATGTAATTTTATCCTCTAAATTAACATGGACATATAATAAAGGGTAAAATTTTAAAATTAGATAAGGGGTAACCCTTCTATCATTCCACACCCTCCAATTCTTAAATCATTCCACTTCCTATTCTAATGGTGAGATCAATTCTTATATTTTCTTTGGGATATTCTCTCTTGGAACCCAATTATAGATATCCAGAGAGATATGATATAGTGGTTTATTCCAAAAAATCTAAATCCACCTTATGATTGAATATGACCAATTATAAATTCTAGGATATATGTATTTTGAACACATCACCTCTTAGGGGATAACCCAAGATTATAATAACTTTTTTAAACAGACTTATATCATTAATTTAATGTTATTTGGTACTTTTGTTATGTTTTAGAAGGAGGAAATTTAGAGCTTAAATCTAAACTACAATCTAAAAAAATAAGTTATATCCCTCATTATTATTTGATTCCAACCCTAACCAAAATTATTTTTCATTACATTATTTGGGTAGATTCATTTTTGTTTGGGGGATGAAAATATAGATATATTTTTTAGGTTTTTATTTTTTAGTATTTTGTATTTTAATTGTTTTATTAATAAATAAAAAATGAAAATAATCTAACAAATTCAAAAATAAACAAATGTAAATCATGTATGATGATCATTACTACCATATAAACTATTGAAAATATGTTTTCCATTTTTCCAATATCATGATAAGCATTTTAGGATTGGGAAATATTTAATCATTGCTAGTTTATTTTAGTGAAAATTAAAGTAGGTGAATGGCATACTTGATTGTGTCTTTATGTGGTGTTTGAGATATTGATTTTTTTTTTGATTTTTTGGGGGAATTATTTCATTTAATCACTCCACATAGTTCACATAGAGTCATTACTTGTCATCTTCTCAAACTCAATAAAAGATATATACAAGTTATGTAATATTACTCATCTTATAACATAGTAATTTCATATGTTAGTTTCTCTTTCCAACAATTCCACTAGTCGACCAAATTGACCAATGTAGGTGTATATGATATTTGATGATTGTACAGAGTCAAAAAAATAAAAAAAATCAATAAAGTCAAAACAAAATAGTAAAGAGGGGAGTGATAAAATTTATATCATGTAGGGATATGTAAGTTGGTTTCTTAAGGGTCCTCGTTTTGGAATTCTTATATGGGGGGGTTTGGAATTTCATTTCAGTGGATATTGAACATGTTATATGGAATATAATTAGTGAAAAAACATTTTACAAGATGTGAATATATTGGGTAAAGTTTTTTAGAGATAAGATTGAAATGATTGGTACAGACACACATAGGGAATTTATAGTTGAATCATAAATTTTTTCCACATGATTAGTGTCATTGATCCAGTTGTATTGCATTTTCATTAAATTTATGAGTCATTGTGATCTTGATTTGGTGAGATTTTTATATTTTTTGTGATATTAAATTTAAACATGAATCATTTCAATGATTACATTTCATGGTGTGTTTCCCATTAGTGTAAAAGGGTAAGGGTGGGGGATTTTATAAGACATGTATTCATTGAATATTTTATTTATAATAATTTATATAGTTTTTCCTTTCCCTCCCACACAAAATATCAATGAGATTTTAACTTATTTTTAGGGTTTGTAGATACTTTGGGATGGTGTGCCTGAAATAGGTTCTTCAATTTCACTGCCTAAACATTTTGATGAATGGCGAAGTTGTGCAATTATATATTCCAAGAATTATCTCCCATACCACCTCTAATTTTTATTAATTTTATTATATTCTTATAATTTATTTTAATATTCAATTAAACTAATTTATTAATCACATTTCCTCTTATTATTTTGTTTCTTTGTCCTTGAATATAAGAGTGGTGATGTGATTAGTTGTTTCCCTTTCAAACCATAACTTTTACAAATCATCTCTATGATGATAATTCACCAATGGGGGTGGTTATTTTTTGGGCCAATAATATTATTACCTCCTTTATTAGTTGTTTTGAATCCATGTACTCGCTATTATTCATAAAATTATAGTCAAATAAATGAGTTTGATAATTTATGATCACTCAAATGATTGAAACATTGACCAACATTCTAGGATTTTGTGAGTTTCTGGAGAGGCACACTAATTATCATATATAAACAACATGGGATATATTAGTAGGGTTTACATATTATATAAAAAATCAAGACATTCTTATTTACAGAGTGGAGGTGATTCCATAGTTCTATAGTAATCATAAGTTATATATTAGATAATAATCATTATAGGGTGTTTTGATTGGTTTTCTCAATATTTTATTTATTTTTTTCAACATGGTTTCCTTCATATGGTTATGGGTTAAAAAATTAGGGTACCATAAATTAATTAATTCCATATAAATGGATAATTTTTAATGAATAAAATAAGAGGTTGGGTAGACCAACCCCAATAATTAATGATGGTGTTTTCAAAATATATTTTTTATCATTTGTTTCATTTTCTAATGAAACCAATAAAACCAAACCCCAATATTTGTACCCATTTTCCATACATTTTATCTATTTATTTTCACCCTTTTGGGGGTTTTTTATTTAGTCACTTCTGAAGAGATATGACCTAGTTTAGTCATTTTTCCTAAGATTGAAAAAAATCACAATTATTTTGAAAGTGCACGGGAAAATGCTCAACACCTATCAAATTAAATGTTTTTGTATAAAATTATACTAGGGATGTAGAGTTGGATCCACCCAAAAAAGGCTTACATGTTTATTAGACACAAAAAATGGTGGTGGGTATCATTCTCAGGTAAGAGAGATACTCATTTATTGAATAAATATCATAGAGGGGTTTAGGCAAGTCATATTTATGTGGTGGATTATAAACCAGAGGAATTTGAAGTAGGGTCATCTAATTTGAGAGGTATGATATTTACATCATCATATATAGTCATGTAATTGTTCGACAATGGTTCAAATAATTCATTTATATCATCTATATTTATTGATGTGTATTATTTTGGCTCAGTTATTTTCCCATTAATGAATGAACATTCCACTCACTTAGGATGGAGGAAGGATCAGGGTATCAATTATTCCATGTGTTAGGTTATGATCTCAAACCATGAGGTTGAATTATATTTCCTTGTACTTGTTACAGATACATTTAAACTCATATTTGGCATGGATTTGAAGGTTATTTTCAATATTTAGATTTATTTTTATCATCAATGGGGGAAATTTCTATCTTCAAATGTGGTTACTCTCACCTTTATGTATTAGTGGGATACTATATCTTATAGATAATTGCATGTTTTCATTATTTTTGGAATGCTTTCATTATAATTGTGGGAGATATTTCTTGACACCATTGAAAAATGTTTAGGTGGTCTTCTTCTTGTATAGTAATTGAGTATCTAGAGGGTTTTCTGATGTTTTCTTTATGTCACCACCGTAGACAGAGGTTGAGTTTACTATTGAACGATATCAAGTGATATGTCCCACCTCTTATCCATGTTATCATATGAAAACAACTTATTTGAAGGAACATAGATCTTTTCTAGATAATTTTTATTCTAATAACATTCTTTATCTATGAAATACACATTGGGATTCAATTATTCTATTAACGAAGAAGGATTATGGAATCATTTGATATTATATTGATTAACTAAAGCATAATATGGTGAATAATAAGAAAAATTGTCTTTTTATAGGATTGATGATTAGTTTTATGACTTAGAGAATCATAATTATTTATTAATATTGATCTATTATCAAGGTAGAATCATCTAATATTTCAATATGAGGATACACCTAAGAAAAAAATCTAGAGATTGTGTGGACATTATAAGTATTTTGTTATGATATTCAGTATTACTGAAATATCTAGGTTTTTTATTTATTTGATAAATATAATATTTATAATTTTCTACAAAACGTTTTTGATGGTTTTGTGAATGAAATTTTTTAGCTATGATAAAGAAATTACACAAGAATCATGATGTGGTGGTACTTAAAGCTCTAAAATAACATCATATATTTGGGTTGATTTATAAATTTTTCTTTTGGATATACAAAATTAAATTTCTAGGACACATTATTTTTAGATGGTCATCATCATTGATTCTAAAATTATTTAAGTATTATTGTAATGGGAGACACCTAAGAATTTATTTGAGAATAATGGATTCTTGGGTTTGGTTGGTCATTATTGGTATTTTGGTTATGATTTCCCTAATCATGCATGTATAAAGAAAGATTTGATTAATAATGGAGTTAAGATTGTATTGATTGATAAATTTCAAAGATCATTTTTGGATATGATCGTAAGGTTGACTTTAGCTCTAGTCATGATTCATCCAAAATCATTTTTTTAAAATATTTTTTGATACGTTGGCTATGGGATTATGATTTTTATGGATTCAAGGGTAACAGTTTTTGGCATATGGTTACTACCATCTCTTCCATCATGATATTAATTATCCTACATATAATATATAGTTTTCTAAAATAATTCATTCTATCAAAACATGGAGAAAATATCTCTTAAGATATTAGTTTATTGTATAATTGAATGAAATGAGAATGAATTAAATTCACACTAAGAGGGTTATTAACCTATAATAGAGATTCTAAGTTGATTATCTTCATAAATTTGATTTGGATATCACATAAAAATATATAAAATGGAATTTTTCCACTATAACATTGAGTACGAAATTACTGACTCAACCCTTGAAGGAATTAATGGGAGAGTGGATATTGTTGAGTTTATTATCTATGATATTCTTTGATATGTAAGAAGGTAATGGTTTGGAATTCGTACCTATTGTGGAAGTTGATTATTCATATGATAATGGAATTAATCTTGAATAAACTACCTAATCAAATATTCAGGGTTTTATTAAGATCTATTATGGTGGGGAGACTTATGGTGACCGGTTTCAATCTAATCATGTTGTTTTGTTATTTCAAGATAGATTGGTTATGCATATAACTCTGAGGTTATTCTGGATTGATAGTGGAAATAATTATACATGTTTCATGAACCCTGTGACATCTATGATGTATCATGATTTGAGAAATCATTGTTTTTGGTTGATAATGATTCAGTATATTGTGGACTCCATATCATGATGACTTACATTCCATAATATTATGGTGATGCATTATAGACTTGATGGTTTTGTTCTACCTTTAACTATTTTTATATATACATAGGATGAGATGGCCATGTTCTTCATTACTAGTCTACTAGAGAAACATTGTTGGGTTTATTGGATTTTTGTGATCATTAATTAAATCAAAAAAATCTTATTTCCTTCTAATTATGTTGAAAAAAAGGTGGATGATCCATGACACTTGTTGGTCTATGAGGACATGGAAAGCTATGGACTTCCATCAGATATTATTTTTGATAGAGAAATATAGTTTTTTCCAAGTTTTGGAATGGTTTTGAAGAGTAAATGGGTTCCTTTTTTATTTTAATAACTTTGTAGCACACTCAGATTACTCGGATGACTAAGTGAACTAGTATTATTCTTGAGGATATGATTCATGTAAACATGTTTTATTTAGATGGTTCTTGGGAAAGTTATTTTTATTTAGTTGAGTTCAACTCTATCAATATTTAGCATGCATCAAATAAAAAGGTACCTTTTGAAGATTTAAATGGGTGGACATGTAGATCTAATTTTTGTTTGATAAATTTGTGAGAGATGTTGTTAGCAAGACCAAGTCTTGTCCAAGATACGAAAAAAAAGTGACATTGATATGAAAGAGGATATTTATTTCTCGGATTCAAAAAATCATATTGGGATTGATTTCATAACACTTTATAGTTTTTGATATGTTTTAGGGGTTTTATTATAGTTTTTCTCATTTGTGGCATCATCAATTCAAAATACTGGATAAGTTTTCCTGGATAATTATTGACCTCTTTGGTCCCATTGAACTTTTTGGAAATATGTCATACTGGTTAGACATACCAACCCATTTAAATTTAATTAATGATGTATTTAAAGATTCTAAACAAAAGTGTTGCAACTAGAATATTCTCACATGATTGAATGGGATGGTGCTAATCTTGATCCCAACACCTCAATGATTGAGAAACCAGTCTAAACTATTGATCAAAATAATATGGTATTGAAAGATAAAATGATTCCAATGATTGGTGTACTATGGAAGGTCCTATGGATCTATAAATAAATATAGCCTGAAGCATTGATGATACAGAAATGGAATTATCTTTTTATAAGACTAAAATAATTAGTATTTTTTGGGGAATGAAACTATCATTTTTTGGAGAATTATGACACCCAATTAGTCAAAGGTATTATTTTTTTTGATAATTGGGTTTTTAAATTGAAATTTGAGTTATTTTGGAGGTTTATGATGAAATAAATTGTTATTATGGTTCATCTCTATGTAATACAGGTATAACAATGTCATCCTCTTAGATGTGATGATCATGGGAACAACCTATGTGAAATGGGCAGATGGGAAAGTTTTATGGTTGCGCATGGTTGTAGGAATTGGATGATGGGGGTATTCATGTCAACCATGACAACATTAGAAACCAATACATTATGGTTTAATGTGTGGTGAGAGAAATGGTCATGGGTTTTACAGAACTCCATAGAGGGTTATCAGGTAAATACACCTATACTATGTGTGACTAAGGCTAGCACACTATGGTAAGAAACACCAAGATGTGTTGACTGTTGTTTTTGAATTCAAAATAGTTTATTCTTCCATTTATTTTCTAGTGGATGTTAAAACTCTTAATTATGAAATTAAATATCATTAAGAGAGGCTGTTAAATGCATCTTAAACATATTTCCCCATATATAAAGATATTTATAATCATCTATTTTCTAGGGTTTCCATACATCAAATTCAAAGAAGGATTCCTGGTGTCCTTACTTCTTTAACAACAAGATTTTAGTGTTCATATCTTTCTTTAGATTTAGAAAATTGAATTATACATATAGGATATTAGCATCTTCATTTCCAATAATCATATTTTGAAGGGAAAATCCATATATTAATGAGGTAGGTTTCACAATACAATTGTTATTTCTCATGGAGCACCATGTTATTCTAATATTTTCATTTGGTTTGGTGAGTGAAAATTATTTATTCGATTCTTATATATGATACACTATATAAATGAATATTTTTTGTCTTACAAAATAGGTTTTACGTTATTTCTCTCTAAAAATAATTTTATGAACATCATGTGTTTGCTAAAATACCGCAATGTTGATTTTGAATCTAAAATGGGTTTTTAAGCCTGGGAGCGATAATAATTTTCTTGGGAAAAAATATTTTGAAGTTTTTGAGGATTGATTAAATTAATATTTTTAGAAATCCTTGAACTGTATGAACCAGAGGAGAATTGGGTTATTTTCATATTAAATCATTAATGAGTGTGGCGCACCTATGTGATATGATTCTGAAACTGATAGAATGTTTTTGGGATTGATGACATATGAATCTTGATATTCTAAATTAGTGTTACATGTGTGTTCTAGTTATGTATTCACATATGCAAGAGACCATTTTTATTAGGGTGTGTCTTTTTCTTGATAGAAATCATCATGATTTAATTGTTCATATTTTTTGGTTTTGAGACAAATAGTCTTATTGAAAACTACCCTCTTTGATATCATTATGTTTTATTTTCATACTCATATGGATTTGAATATAAATTTTTTAAAAGGAGTCCATAGGTTAGTTTATGAGAAATGTCTCTCAAATTAAATGATTTATAAATCTTTTTTTTAAAATCTATAACAAATGGCTTCATGGTGAAATTTTATTTATAGATTTATGGAGGTATCTTAATAATAATTTTACTCACACTATATATATACCTTCATGTATATATTGATTTGGTATGATAAGATATAGTAAAAGGAAAGGTTTCCTTGTAGATTGAATTTTCTCTTGGTTGAATTCTCTTTCATGGTGGTTTTTGGTAGTGGGGAGGTATGGTCACAAGGAGACATTGTTGTGGTTTTGGAATTGTTTTCTTTCGAGATTCATTATTATGGATTTCAGTGTTATGTATCATAGTTTCATATCTATTTTTATTGGATTTAAATTATTGTTTATCCTTATCAGTCCACACATGTGAAATGTTTTTTTTTGGGTTTCTTTGTGTGAAATCATTCCTTTGATTTTTCATGTCGACACTCATGTTCTTGTTACTAGCTCATGATGATCTAGAACATGATTTTGGCCTTATGGAATTCCATCTTGGGTGACATGGGAGGGAAACGTTATTTAGTATGTTATGTTATCCATTTTTTTAAATTAGGAAAATTATTGGAATTCTCTAGGTTTTTATTCTAGTGTGGATGAATATTGAAAAATATTATTTTTTATTTTTTACTCGTTATCTAACTAGATTAATGCATTAGATATAGAGATATGAGAGGTGGGGAATTACATTATATATACCCATTGTGTATTAGTATGTCTCATGAGACAAACATGTTTTTTTATTTAGTCTATTCCTTCCCAAATAATCATGACTTCTTGACAATACTATTAATATAAAGAATGATGTCTTTGATAGGGAATTATTGGTAGGATCAATATGTCTAGTATTATAAATTACACCACTATGATTTCAGTTATTACTATTATTGTGATCTATTTATTTTTATTAATGTATATGGATAGATTATTCCCTCAGTTTCAGTTGACTATGGAATTATAGTGATTACTTATTCTTAACATAATATTTATTCCATGTTTATGTTATAATTCCCTTAGTTTTTTTATTCCCATAATAAGCCTTTGAGGTAAAAAAAATTTATGTTTTTATTACCCTGGTCTTTAATGAAAATTAGTACACATGATATGTCTCGAAGAATAGACTATGTGGTGGATTCATGAGAGATTTTGAAGACTTGTTATGGATTTTGTAATTTCCTATATAGTAGAAAAACAATAGCCACTAATTGTGGAAGGCATAGGCATTATTATTTTATGATTTTTCTAAATTCACTAAATCTATAAACCTAAAAGGTCTTGAGAATATATGTAATGAATTATTCTCATTAAGTCAATTAATTATAGTATAGTTATGTCTTGGAATATATAGTTTGTATTAAAGCCATTATGTAAATTTTTTGTTCATGGAACTAAATATGGGAGTGTAGGTTTAGGGTATTATAGAGTTCATCAACATAAGGGATAACATAATCCTTGAATATGATTCTAGAACAGAGGTAGTACCCAAAATCAATAGTTTTCCTTTATATTCTGATGGAAACTAGATTTGTGGACCTAAAAAAGGGACATTAAAAATTCTTCAAAATAAATACTCTCCAACCATCCCAACCACTCATGTGGTATTACATGGGGGATAATATATCCATCATATATAATCAAATCTACCACTGAAGACTATATCACAACAAGAATAAAATTATAACTCTTTATCCTTCTATATAAATAACATAAACTGATACTAACTATAGGGTCCACTATAAGGAGGGTATCTCATCATTATATCTATATAAGACTATAAATCAATTTAGAATACCCTATCCTGATAACATAACTCTTGAAAATTATCCTAAACTCCTATGTTCCTGACTCTTCCATCCATTATGATTGGATCAAAAACATCAACTCCTAGAGTGCACCAAACAACTAAACACATGAATGGGTAATATGAATGGGTATCATAATTACACCAAGAGTGGTCACTATCCATTAAAATAATTTAAATCCTCAATTATATTCATTCATCATCACCCTAGGGATAGGATTTTCCTACATCCTTGAATCTTAATATCGATATTATATTATAGAAAATAGCACAACCTGGCCCTAGACTATGTGGAAATATAATTATAATAGAACAAAAATATGTTTAAGTGCAACTCATGGGAAATAAAATATGAAAATATCCACCAAGTTGAATGTAAACAATGTGTGTTATGACATATATGGTGTGTGAGCCTCAACAAACAATCCAAGTAATATTTTTCATATAATCTGAACACGCAAGGTGTGTTCACCAGGTTATATAGTGTGTAAGAAAACTAATATCGTTTGCTATGTATTATCATAATACATTACATGTACTCTATAAAACATTATATGTTGAAAATAAGGCCTTCTATGTATGATATAATAGATAGCAACAATTTCTATAGACAAATATGGTGTGTACGTTTTTTAGGCCATGTACCTCACACTAAGTGATTGGACATGTATTGTGATTCACTACATGTCATGTACTCAATAACATGCATAGAGTATACTTAATAATTATAAATTGTGTGATTAACCATGTACTATTTCAACCACACCAATGAACAGAAATATTTTTCTATAATCATTAAAATATTCAATATTATGATATTTAGTTTCACCCACATATCAAACCATCTTGATCTACATATTCCTTCACAATTTTCTCCTCCTCTAGAAGTTAATCATCCAATATGTAGAAAAACCTATAAAGAAATAAAATATATCCTTAATGTAAGTGTTATATGAAATAAAAATAACATGTCACATTCCATGGAGAATATCAAATGCATCAAGTATCAAACACTAATGATCCAAATTCTATCATTGAAGACTTTTGATCTAGCTCCAATCAGTCTCCTCCATCAAGGCTCCTTGATCTACCCTATGCCTTCAACTCCATGACTTGCACGAGGGTTTTCTCTCCCCACAATTTGTGAATCAGGGGAATTCCATATGGGGAGAAAATAAAATAAAAATAAAAAAAATAAAAAAAATACACTGATTAAGGGTCTAGTCCTTGACCCATAAACCATTAGGAGTGTATACCATGCCTATATTAAACCGCCAATTATGGTCCTTACTGTAGAGTGAATCTTTTCATGTGGATCTCTATTAAGAACATAATAACATTTTAAAATCTGGTACAAACGTTTTATTTTTTAATAATATTTAATATCTTAAAAATTAATTCATCTTGGACTCTCTCAATAATCATACATTAGGGTAAATATCTCATTCCAAGAATAATTAAATCATTAAAAAATTTTAGGAGGAATGTTTATAAGGGAAATACTATTATACCATAAGTTTTTTGCTTACAAAACATATAAATGAGTTAATATTTCCATTTGAGAAAAAAAAATTAACCACATGCACCCCACCTTTGAGAATTTTAATCATTGATATGGAAAATAAAAAGATTATTTTCCATAATCCCATAAACCATCCCTATACTAAAATATATAACCACCTCTCATTATATTCTCTAATTTATAAAGTTCTATAAATCTATTAAGACTAAGAATGAATCCCAGTTAGGAAAAATTCATCCATTCATCTCTTAAATCAATGGATTTCATGGTTTAGGTTCACATTACACTATAAATAATAATATGAACCAACACATCTCAAGGAATCCCTCAATAGAATCAAAACAAGCCATCCAATAATTTCATCATGCATTTTCACCCAAATCATTCCCTACAAATACGGGAGGCCAACTAATAGAAAAAAGAATAAAAACCACCTGATACTAATTAGGATTTGATATAGTTCATTAACACTAGAATTCCACCAGAGTGGGTCTATCTTCACACCACTGAAAAGGGTTACACAAAATAATATATTACATATAAAATATTATAATAAAAGATATACCACTAGGTACCCCAACATAAGTACCGAATCAAATAAAAAATCATTCCACCACTCCTCATCCATATTTGATAAGAAAACAAGTTATTATTGTGATGTTTAGGGTTTAAAAATATAATCGATCCTCTTATTACTTACACTGTAATATATGAAAGGAAAAATTTCCGCTAAACTTTGCTTGGTCAGGTTCTTATCCATAACTTGTGAGATTATTAGCCTATTATACTTCTAAAGGATTAAATTTTCCCAAAACTATAGTGCCTAAAAATGTACTAAACCAAGATTTTAATTTATATTTTACTCTATATAAGTAAAATACATTGGATATCCAACTCCACACACAACACCATAGTAAAATTAGACTATTGTGTATATTTATATTATAAACATTAAAATGTGGACATAAAATTAAGCCATCTAATTAGTGAGAATGAATAAAATTTACTGAATTTTGAAATACACACACACACACAATATGTCAAACAAATATATTTAATTAACTATTGTGTAATGACATATGATTTCTATTAAAGAAAATTAATTATAATATTTTTTAATGATGATGTTATAAAATATAATATTAAATCATTAATTCTATCCTTATTGGTCCTTTATATAAATTGTGAATAAAAATTTTTGAAAAATAAAATGTTACTGTGTAGTAAAAACAATTTCACCCTATTCATTATAATATTATTAAAAATATATGTTTATATCATATTTATAAATATCAAAAATAATCATAATATATGGATTCCTTATAAAAATATCATCTTATGATATATTTTTTGTGCTGCTCTAGAATGATTTATTTTATGGAGAATAGTTCAATATATGTTTTTCAAAAATATTGAGCATTTTATACTCTTATTACTTTATAATTATTATTTTAAAACTGAAGAAAAACATTTTCATGAAAAAATAAGTACTTTATATGTGTCATTTAAAATATAAAAATATTTAATTTTTTGGCACACCTAAAATTAAAACATTATAACTAGATTGATATTTTTATAAAAAACTCTTTTTATTAAATAAACAAATGTTGTATTTTAAAAATAATTATTATCAATAATATAAATTTAATCAAATAAAAAAAATATGTAATCAAAAGTTCTATATTATTTTATAATATTGATAATATTTTTATGAATAAATGATAAATAACCTTGTGTAAAACCTATTTGTCATGTTATAACTAAAATGATAAAAGTAAAAAAAAACTAACGATAATTATTTGAATAAATGATTAAAAAAATATGTTCTAATGGGTGTTTGAGTCCTAATTATTATTTATCACATCCCATATCCATTATTTTACAATTTTTTATCCATATTCATTGTGAGTGGCCTCCTATTAATAAACAATTTTTCTGTATTTAGAGAAATCTCATCACCATTCACTTATAAATGTGACACTATTATCATGACATTACCTCAATCTAAATCCATCTTAATTAACCCAAAAACATACCCAAAACTCTCATCAAAATACATTAATAGACTAAATAGTTTACTGCATTATCATATGACCAAACCTAAGTGGCTTATCCACCTTTTCACTTGAGATAATCAAATAATTGAGGATTAAATTTATAACCACTAATTTATCATTACTATTTCCTTATGTGAACCTATTATTCCTAAAACACCATTGAAAAATAATTTAATGAAAATAATTTTATAATTATTATACTATTTTTTATTGTAATGATTATATAATAAATTTCCACATTTCCCTTTTCCTTTAAGAAAATCAAAACCCTCATTTGTACATTGTGCATACTACCACATCAAGGAGGTAAAGTAATAGTTTTCCATCCCCAAAAACATGCATATTATTAATATAAAATTTAATATAAAAGTATGAAATTTATGAAATATTTTATGTTATTAAATGATAACAAAAATGAAACATTTTTTAGTTCATTTGAAAATGAAATCATCTTCCATGCGTATGTGTGGACTACCACCTCCCTTGAATGGTCAATTTCAATTTTTTCATTCAATAACCACCTTAATGGATCATCATGAGAGTGGTTTTAATGGAAAAATATATTTTTATGTAATTATTAAATATTTTTTAATATATATTTAATATCCTTTTAATTATATGAAAAATAAAAAATCATTATAAAATTAACTATCATATAAAAAGAACAATAGGAGGGAAAAAATATCATTCACTTTAATTGAATAATATAAATTATTATCATTTTATACAACATTAAAATTCAGATATATCACAAAAAATAAAGTCTAAATAATTCTATTTTTCTTCATGTATAAATATATTACTAATAAATAATTTCATAATTTTCCATTAATTATGTTAAATTCTCATTTTGGTTAATTCAACAATATTATTGTAAAATTCCATCAATTTAATGCATTTATGACTATGTGAAATTATAACTATAAATATATGATATAATTAATAAAATAACGCGGTATTATCTATCCTCTAGTTTTAATATATATATTTAAATCTATATATAAGAATATAACCTTCATTCCATAAGAATTAAAGAATTTCTCTTTGACATATTTATCTTTAAAGAACATAACAAAAACTCCCATAGAAATAAATTATAACATTATAAATAATTTTTTAAAAAAAATAATTAAATTACTTTATATAAACTATGAATTACTTAATTTAGGGGATTAATGAATAAAAAAACCACAATAAATAATGTAGCTTAATAAAATCAACACTACTCACTCCCGGTATCGAAATTAGATAATAAAAACTAATATACATATACATGAAAATTTAAAATGATGTTGAAAAAATTCATATATTTGAAATTTTTAATTAAATTTATGATTTAGATATTTAATTTTTTTTCACGGGAATCTATAGTGCATTTTTTATAAATAATAATTGAGTTAAGGTGTTATTTGTCTCAAATTTAATTTCTAGAGACATATTTATTGATGTGTCCCATTATAACCATAATAAGGTTTGATTACTCAATAATGAAATTATTCTAAAATACCTATGGGGTTTTATTATCCACAACTTAACATTTAATAAAATTAATTTGGATTAAAATAATCAAATTTTAAAAACAATTTTGATTAAAATTTTACTCAACCCATTAGGGTTTTGATTTCTAATCATATTTTCAAATGATTATTTTTTCAAATAGGTAATAGATTTGGAGGATTTGTATTATTTCTAAATAAATTATTCATTTTCTTAGAATATTTGGGCAGAGTTTCATATCCCCTCAAAATTTCGTTTCCCCTTAACACAAATTTTACCTGATGTATTTATTGTAATTGAAATTGACCATTTCTATTATTCATGGTCGAGAACCTCCATTTTTTCCATATCTATATTCATTGGATGATTTGTAATGTTCCCTTTCATATACATCAATAATTTATTAATGTCATTTTTGACTACTTGATATTCTTTTGAAATAGTAATGCAATTTTAAATTTTTCTATATGGGAAGTTATAATGAATTTTCCTTAAAAAATTACATAATATACTGCATTTAGAAAATAAATCACTTCCATTAAATCCCAATGAACATTTTTGTATATTGTTTTATAGAATATTGTCATAAAACATACATAAAAAATATACATTACAAAATGTACACCTCCACTTGGTGTCTATTTTCCCCATAATATAAAATGTTTAAAATAAAAAACGTTATAATTTCATAAAAAATATTCTTGAATTTCATATTTACTACTTATTTCTCCATAAAAATCTTTAAAACCCATGAAAAACATCAAAATATCTAGTATAAAGACAATAATTTCAGTATGGGATATAAAATAAATAAATCTATATGTCTGGTAAAAAAATAAAAACCCAAAAAATGTATACCTTTTCCATATTAATTAATAATCACCTAACATAAATCATATATTGATGGAAAACACCATTTTTGATCAAATATTAAAATTAAAACCCATAATAAGTAATTTTTAAATGTTATAGTTATGTTAGATCATCATATTCATAACATGTGTCCAATCATGTAATAAATAGTTGGATGCCAATTAAATACATATAAAAAGACTCCCCATTAAACTCTCCCCTTATTTAAATTCAAGATAATGAACATTACCCAATGTGTGAGAGATCTATATTAGGCTCACCCATTTTATAAATTATATCTCACCCAAAATTGCATACGTTGTATTGGATCACCAATCATATAAGTTTTATTAGACTCACCTGCAATAATATTTAATCCATATTTACCATATCATGTATAAAAAAATTTAAATATACACTTTTTCTTCGTAAATCCCTTGAAAAACTCTTATGAACAATTATGAAAACCATTTCTCCATTTCACATAAAAATATATAGAAATTATATTTTTAATACCCTGTAAAATAGAAATAACTTTTTTTAAATGATTTAATTTTAAAAAAACCATGGAAACACTTTGATGATGCTTCAATGAAATGAATATTTATATTATTTATAAATTTCATTCATTCCATAAAAATTAAAGAAAAACATTCTTTTACACTTTAGAAAAAATAGTCAATGGTGACATGTATGGAAAATAATGAAAATATTCAATTTTAAAACATTATAAGGAATGAAAAATATGAATTAAAATGAAATTTATAAAACAATTAATCATAAATAATAATTTTTTAATTAATATGTTCATGGATTAAAAATAATTATTAGTAATACATTAAAACAAGTTTTTAAGTAAAATTCTCGTAGCTTAAAAATCATCTAGCATCGTACATACATTAACTCTAGAATAATAATATTATAATATTATTTAATTTATTAATAAAATATTTCATGTTCATTAAATTTTAATTTTCCCATTTATCTTAATTATAACCAAGATGCATTTAGTTACAAAATTAGTCAATTTTATGCTAGATGTTGAGGGGATGTTCGGCTCATAATTTCAAAACAGATTTGGTAGGATGAACGTGGAAAAAAAGGATCATTGTTACATTATCTTCATAATTATAATATAGAAATAATTATAATATTTATTCACTAAAAATAATTCAAAATCCATCCTTTAAATCCATAAATGAAAAAAAATCATGTTGCTTTGTAGAGGTGGTAACCCACACATATGTATGAACGACGTTATCATTTTTTAAGGGATGGAAGGGTAAGAAAATTTATGAAATGTTATCTATGTAGAATTATAATAATTACATGGATAGAATATATATACAAAAATTCATAATTATAATTACCCATGAGAGTTGGGGTTAGAAAACAAAACCACATCTTTATGGAGGTGGTAATCCATAGGTACACATGAGCAATGTTTTCATTTCCTATAGGATGTACAGGTCGATGAAAAAGGATTGTAAAATATTAATAATAAAATTTAAATATATATATAATATACTTATGGTATTATTTTATGAAAAATAATGTAGATTTGATAAAGTTGGAGGAATAAATAAAATTGAAATTAGTTTTTTTGTACTTCTACCTTCTCCATGGATAACCACTTTATATTGCACCTAAATACCTTTAGGTTTGGTTTTTGGAATGACCAGGTTCATTGAGACATTAGAATTGTTGTTGTGGAGATATGTTGGTAGTGAATTTATGGTCTAGAGATCAAAAAGTGTGTGATAAATAGAGGTGAGGTGAGAACCTTTTATATGTTAGAGGAGTGGAAGTCTTTTAATTTTATAAAGTATTAAATAAAAGTAATTTAATTTTCAATGAATATATGAAAAAAATAGATATCTTTAGAATATATGGTTGTTATGAGCCAAAATATATAATCTAATACTTTTTTACATGTCTTGGTGATATTTTTACCCTTATATCTTAGTTTTAACCCCCAACCCTTTTGATAATTACCGTGAAATCAATGTTTTTTACTCCTTAAGGATAAAAAAATTAACTATAAAATGAATTTTTACAAATATTCTAAGAATTATAAATATAATTGAAAATATTTCATTAACACATTAAATGATAAAATTTTCATGAATTTTAAATAATTAAATAAAATAATACTTACCATAATATACAATTATTTTATTTTTCAGTACTATTCACATATTTTGACAATAATTAATTAAAGATAGTTATTTAATTCAAATAGAAAATTTTAACACAAACTGAATATGTTTTTTATATATATCCAATAAATCCTATTGACAATATAAATAATTATAAAATATTAATTTTTGAGTTTTTAAAGTTGTTAGCCTTACTAGGTTAAATACCTTGGGAGGGGGGTGAATCGTGGTATAATAGATTAAAACAACCACCCCATTGATCTTATTTTAATGTTGAAAAACACTATTCTCACCCTTACCATAGAAATGTATGAAAAGAAATAATTGAATTCAAGAGACACAAAAATTTCACTTTGTTCACCTGTAATGGGCTACATCCAATAAGAATACAAAGGCAATCTGACTATGTACCAAATCCACTAAAGCGCACAACTATTACAATGTTTAGAGTGAACTCATTGTCCCTCTTATTTTACAACCAATCACAATTTGAAATATCACTACTCTCTTAACTAAATTGTGATCACTCCATTTATATATGATTATTATTTCGATCACTTGAATCAATTTGTTTTTAACCTCCTTTTTTTCATTATTAAGTTCCACATTCATCCACATGATAAATACCACTTTACTATAGATTTATTGGTTAATTTATTTTTGTTCGCACAACATTTATTCCATGAAAAATTTGGATAGCTTGTGAGAAACACTACTAATTTGTGCATAACATTTTTGCTTGGTTGTATAACTACTATCATTCACGCAAAAATTGGATTTTCATAGAACTCCCACTTGTATGCAACATTTTCTATTTACGTGAAAAAAATATAATTTTTGTGGGACTATTATGAAATTTAAAGCCCTAAAATTATCTAAGGGTTGAGGTACTCATAATTGGGGGATAGCCACATATTTATAGACCTGGATGACCCTATGTGTTGAATCCTTGTGCACCATCAACTAGGCATGTAACATTTTACAAAGCATGAAACATCACATTTTAACATTGTATTTGGTTCTCAAAAACCTTATGTTCCTTCTTTCTATGAAAATTTTCATGGTTTCCTATAACTCTGTATTTCACATAATTTTCAAGGATGCACGCAACATATGTCTTTTCCAAATTTTGATGTGATGAACGCAAATCGTCACTAGTGTGCAGATTTGTGGAACACCTTAATACTTGCATGAAAATTTTTAATTTTACATGAAAAAACATAGCCTAAAACGCCTTTTTCTATCCTCCAAAGAATCCATTGCTTTGTTTTGGATATTTTTCAACATACCATTTCAAAAATCTCTCTCGAAATCCACAACCGGCCTTGGAAACCTTCTCTTCCAAAAAAACCAAATCAAGCAAAAAAACATTGCAATGTTACAATGAGGGATTTATTTACCAAAAATATCTCCCTTTGGGTTTGATGAAAACTCTTCACATTTTAATACCTCATGAAATATTCTTCCCTCATCTACCACCATTTTATTCTTGGATTAAAATAGTGATCAATGATTTACTTAATACAAACTATAAGCCCCGATGATCTAGTCTCAGCATGAGAAATAATATTATTATACAAATTTCATCAATGAATAACTTTATTCCCATAACATTCAACTAATTTCATCTGTAAATTGATCTTCTATGATATATAACCTTTGATTGACCATCTTTAGCATCATAATATTTAAAACACCCACTCCTTCATTATTCCACTTATCATCCTCTCTTTAGTCATGATTATTATATTTTATCACCCTTTTATAGCCAAAATATCTCCCCCATTTTCCAAAAAAACCCAAAGGGAACTTCTTTGTGGTTTGCGATAGGGTAAATAACACATGTCATCACATTTAGGAAAAACACAACATCCCTCAGGGAGATGGGGTCTCTTATCCATTCTCTTTTAAGTGTGGGTATTTGACCAAACTCCAAGATCCATTTGATGTCATTAAAATTATTCTTTGGGTAAGTTCATAATCATAATTTATAAAACCTATAGTTTTATAGGAATATACTCAAACTTCACAAGCCCATACTTAAACATCTCTCGGGAAAAGAGATACTTGATTTCACTCTGATTTTTCATTAAGAGATGGACTAGATTTTTGTTATGATTTATAACACTTGAATTGTCATAATGGATTATGATCGGAGACTTCAGATGAACTCCCATATCATCAATATGATACATAATCCACAATAACTATGTACATGCTTGATTGGTTGAAATATATTTAGCATCAGTGGTACTCGATGAAATTAAATCCTGTTTCTTTATTATCTAAGAAATACACAATCTTCCAAGATATAATGAACAACCTGATGTGATTTTCTATCATCAGTTGAACCAGCCTAATTTTCATCTGTATATCCTAATAATTCTGGTTTAGATTTTTCATTGTACATAAAATTGTAATCCATTATCCCCTTAATATACCAAAGTATTATTTTAACTACAATTAATTGTCTTTATTTGTGATTGTATTGATAACTAACTGATTGAAATGTTGAAAAATATTAGGTCATATCATTATCATGATCAATAGACTATTAATGATTTTCCTGTATTCAGTGACATTAACTACATTGCCTTCATCATCTCTTGATAGTTTCATTTAGTATCCACCATAGCCATAATCTCTTTGTAATTATCCATTAGAAATCATCTTAATCCTTATTATAATATTTTGATTGATAAATGAATGTTTCATTCATTCCTTACGTCACCTATAAACCAAGGAAAAAGTTCAGTTTACCAATCATTGATATTTGTACTCACTTTTCATGAGTTTTATGAACCACTTAAAATACACATCATTTGGTCCAAAAATGTTTATTTCCTCAAAATAAACTAGCACCATCATCCATTTATTATTATCATTTTAAAATAAAGATTATAATCAACACTACAATACTGAAAACTAAGCTTCTTCAAAAACTAATCGAGCCTTGAATACCATGCTCTTGGTTCTTGCTTCAACCTATATAGTGATTTTATCAACTGTGAAACATTGTTCTCATATTTATGAATGAAAAACCGATATGGATACTCGATGCACACTTCTTCCTTTAGAAACCCATTCAAAAATGCTTACTTGATTCCCATGTGGAACATGTTGACCTTTCTTTTCACTATTATGGCCAAGAGAAATATGATTGTATCTAACCTTACAATTGGATAAAATGTTTCCTAAATATTGTTACCCTCTATCTAGGATCACCCTTTAAACAAAAGTCATGATTTGTTTTGAATCACTATACTATCTTCATTCATCTTATTTGGAAAGACTTATTTGGTCTCAATGGAATTCTTATCTATTGGTCTCTAAACAATATCCCATGTTTAGTTCTTCTAAATTTGTTCTAGCTCTTCATTCAGATCCTAAATCTAGTTTTCATCTCCAATTTAATCTTCAAATAATTTAGGAAGTTTCTGATATATGTAATATACCTATTGTAAATAATTCATTCTCCATGTTTGAAAGGATGCTTCCAAATTACCAATGATATTTTTACTATCAATTTTATCGGGAATCTTAGGTTTCTATGAAGATATATATTTGACTTCCTCTAACTCATCATTAGTATCTTCTCTTGAATCTTCATTTTCAATAGCTTCATTGCCTGATTTTTTTACCTCTTTATCACTTTCATCAAAAAACTGTTCACTATGTTGTCGAATATTTTCTCCATTCTCTACTATAGTGACATCATTTATTTCAACTAGTTTTCTAAGCCTCTTGTTGAAGAATTTGTATGCTTTTATTTTTTCTGTGTAGCCAAGGTATATCCCCTTATCTCCACATGACCCAAATTTTCTATCATTCTAATTATTGATAATACAATATTTTCATCCAATGATTCGAAATTATTTCAATTTTGGTTTATTTCCGTACCACATCTTGTGTGGAGTATTTATTTCCTTCAAAAATAACAGATCCCTATTAGATATGTAGAAAAAAATCATGACTACTTCATTCTAGAATTTCTCTAGTAGGTTATTTTCAACAATCATTGTTCTACCCATGTTGTATATGATCTGATTCCTCCTCTCAATCTCTCCATTTTGATGAGGTGTTCTCATTATTGAAACATGATTCCCTATCCTGTGTTTCTAGAGAGAATATTCCACTTTTATATTTGTTAATTTTGTACTATTATCAATTGTAAACCTCATAATATTCTATCTAAGAATCCTTTCCAATTAACTCTGATATTGTTTAATATAACTGAACATGTCAGACATGTGGGCAATAAATAATACCCATTCCATATTGCTAAAATCATCAACGAAAAGAACATAATACAAATTCCTACAAATGAATCATAGTGATATTGGTCCACACACATCTGCATTTAATTCTATAAATTTATGTTTCTGTGAAAGACCAATCGTGACAGGCAGTTATCCCATCCCAAATAGTCATCGAATGTTGATTCTTTGCAATGGATGACTTATTCCATCATAAATAGATTATAATTGTGACACGTTATTTATTCCATATAAAATAGTTTTGGTGGAAATTCCCACCACCCAATGTAAAACTTAGTAGCATTGGGTATTTTGAGGGAAATTAATTTCTATCGCAATTAATTTTGACTGACAAGTTTTTTTCCATAGAATGAATTATGTTTCAAATAATCCACCATAATAAATATTAGAATATAATTTGAAACACCCTAGATTTCTTCCTACCCTATCCACTTCTTCCCTCTCTCGATTCAGCAATGCAGCTGGTCGCCCCCGCTCCACCTCACTCTATAGTACACTTTTTCTATATCAAGCTTTTAATCACCTCGATACGGTTTCATGTTGCCTTCATTGTCATTATTTTTTAAATAATTTTATTACTTTATTTATTATAGAAAAATATTAGGTTTAGAAATTTACCCGATTTTCTTACTTTATTTGGTATTTAGGATTATTTGAGATTTTTTATTCCCTATTTTCATTTTTCTTGGGTTTGCACAATTTATTTTAATTTACTTTCAGGTATTTTACTATTTTTTAATTTTGATATTTTTATGTGTTATATATATATACACACACATGTGTGTGTCTGTGTATTAACATGTGTTTATATATATATATATATATTTGTGTGTGTTTAACATATTAATCTTGATATGTGTATGTATATATATATATATATATATATATATATATATATATATGTTTGTGTGTGTGTGTGTGTTTAACACGTTTTCCCCTATTTTTATATGCTTAACAAGTGCTTAATTTTGATATTTGTTTGCATTGATATATATATATATATATATATATATATATATTGAAAAAATGGTTATGATTTTTCATATATATATATATATGTATATTTGTATCTATGTATTTATAAATTTGATACATATATTTGTTTAATAAAAATTATGAGAAAATATTCTATATATTTCTATTAATTAATAATTATTTTAATATAAATATATATAAATATCACATTCTAATTAATTAATAAATCTTTTTGTAACATCCCAGGTAATTGAAGAAAAAGTTATTTTCATACATATTAATATTTGTGAATTAAATATTAATTTTTTTAAAAGGGTTGCTATGTTCGATAGTGTATCTGATACGCAACAACGTGTTTCATAGAAATCATATGTTAAACACAAATAATATAATTTTATTATTTTAAATGGAAGTTAAATCCTAGCCGTTTTATTGGCGGGAACAAAAACACTAACTACAATATGATTACACATGTTTGTTTAATGTATTTACTTTTATCCAATAAAATTTAGAGGCTTAAATTGTGAATGAATCTAATTTTAAGAATAATTTACATTAAAAGGTCGATTTACCAACTTTTAATGGTGAATCCTCTTTAAATATAGTTTTGGTCACTTTAATACATACTATTTGACTAAATAATATCCTTCTTTAGAATAGGGACATCAAAATTTACTTTGTTTAAATTTTTGGAATTTTTCGGACAAAGTTCATTTTTAATGAATAGTGAAAAATATTGTATTTTAATTCAAAACCGCGTTTTAATCTAATTTATTTATATGGTTAGATTATATTTTTAATTGGTTTTAAAGTTTAATTAGATTATTTTTTTACCATTTAATACAATTTTGGTCATTGCAATTAACTTCACTTTGAATTTGAACATAAACAAGTGTCAATCTTTTGGTAGTTATTATTTCTTAAAACCACGCTATTTTTTTAACAATTGGAATTAATTTTAAATTAATTAATGCACCTTTTATGTTTATAATTTTTTAAAATAGACATCATTTTTGATTTTAGAATATAAAATATATCTTAGGCTGAATTTTTTGTTTTTTTTCTGAAAAACTTTAATTTTTGATGAATAGTTAAACCACTTAGTAGTAGTTAAAAAATAGAATTTTTCATTTAAATGAGATTTTACCACTTCTGTGAATTACATTTTGAAAATATGACATACATGGTTGTTATTAGTAAGTAAAATTCGGTCCAATAGGATGAATTTTTTTTTTGAATTGTAACTTTTGACTTTTACTTACCATGGTTAAAGGTAAACAGGGTAATTCAAGGTAAAAAAAATATTATAATAATTCCAAATTACCTTAACACTTTTCCTAACCTTATTTGATTAATAATGGACGACCATGGGAATAATTGGGTCGATTTTGGGTTCACATGGAGCCACTTATGAATGATAATGATACTTTAGATTAATTTATTTAAAGTAAAGGCAAAGATGACATAAACAAAACTCTTTTAGTGAATTAATTTTTATATGGTGTTATATAAGTAATATGTTTGACTATAAATATTCATTGGAAATACAAAAATATTTCTTACATCATGGTATTTTTTTAATAATTTTTAGAAATCAAATAAATTAAATTATTTATAACACAATAATGATGTGGTGTTTACCTTATTAATAAATCATTTAATTAAATAAGATTATAAATATCTCAATAACATACAAAACTTGTCCAATTATTATTGTATGATTTTATTTCAACCATGAGTCATATTATATTTTACTATAATGATTTTTGTGTCCTTTAGAAACCGAATATCATTATATAATAAAATAATATTTTCACACTTTCCTAAAGAGCCCCTCCTCCACCTTATAAAAGGAGACCATTTCTAACCAATTCCACACACCTCTCAAGCCTTTTGGATCTTCCAAAATCTAACCAATTACACTCCCTACATCCCTATATTCCACATATAAGCCCTACCTTAGGCAGAAGGCACTTCAACAAACCATTTTGGTTCAAACCAAAGGGAGTTACCCAAATTAAAGGTAACATTTTCTCTTAACTTCTATTGTTTTATTTTACATCTCCAACCCCTAAACTATCTCTATTACTTTCTTTTATAACAAAACCAGTATAATAAATACAATAGGACTTTTTATGATAAGTATGCTTAATAGACTTACACACACCTCCATCTAATTGGTGATGAACATACTGTTTCTGTGGATGACAAACTAACACCTCACAAAATGATGATTGTTTGATTATCTCCTACCGCCTCTCATGGTGGCCATTAATATGGAACTATATTTATATATGAAATATATTATGTTTATTTTTTCTTTATTATTCTGTAAATTTCCTTTATATCATACCTTTATGGTTTCCATTATGTGTCAACAAGATAATTTCATTTGAGGAAGTGCGGTCTACCGCCCCCTCAAAGTGATATGACTCGTTAATGCCATATGTGGGATGTAGAAATGATATAGTTAATGATATTATATATGATATTATACTATAATTATAACATATTTATGTAACATTATGTTTTAATTAAAATAATAAATAGAAATGAAAGTAGTGTTAATGCGTACGTATGGCTTGCTGTCTCCATGAATGGTGCATTTCATTTATTACCTCCAAATGTTATGTACTATCATAAATAAATGTATATACTAGATATATATGATATATATGATATCTAAATCATGAATATCATTTTGGATATAGTTAACTTTTTACCATGTGATCAACTTGTAACTATATGTTGTTCATTTGTGACTCAAGTACCAAATATCGAAAAAACGAATATTATTAACTTGAATGATTTAATAATGTTTATAACATGGAAAAAACTGATATAAAAGGAATTATAAACTTGAACAATGTTCTTAAGAAAGTATAAATTAACTTTAGTTTATTATTCTTGAGATTAAATAAAAATGGGTCAAGTCGGACATGAGGTAAGGGAGTTCGTCTCAATCTTCTTTCATTGAGGCATATTTTGCTTTAAAACACGACTTTATTTTATACGCTATATAAAGAACCTTGAATTTTCAAAGGGAATATTTTTCTACGAATAATTTTACTAAACTAAAAAAGGAAATGCTTCTTTTAATGTAAGTGGTGAGAATGGCCTTTCCACCACCGTGATTAGTATTTTATCTTTGGCTTCCTTAACAAGACATACTTTTTTTTAAGAAAAATAAATACCATATACTCTTTTATGTATCTTGGTGTTGAAAATAGTTTATATTATGGATTTGTTATGTAAATATATTTAAGAGATATATTTTGATTGAAATGTGGAAATGTTTTCTTTCCTTTATATTTTTTTATGAGTTATGATTTTATAATGGTACTTGGAAATTTTACGGGTGGTTACGTGAGAAACCAAATGATGGGTGGTGCCGTGATAAACCAGGAAGGGTGGTTACGTTATAACTTCCAATGTATTGGGTAAGGAAGTCGATCGTATGTCTATTTCATTTAGTGATATGTGTGGAAGTTGACCTGTATTGTTATTCCATTTAAGTATGTTTATGTCCGATGTTACCTTTATATGTTATGTGTTCATTATATGGGTTTTATGGTAATATTTTGGTTACAAAAGGGTAAGTAGTGATCTTTTATTCAGTGAAGAGTATTTACTACTTCATAAAGGTGAAAATTATTACTTATGTTAAAGTATTCATGTTTTACTTGTTTTTTTGAAAAACTAACAGTTTTTTTCTTTGTGTATCCCTTACTGTGCTTTTTATGCTCATCCCAAGTTTTTGAAATGTTTTTCACAGGACATAATGTGGAATAGGGTCAAGGATGGGATCAAGAAAAATTCATGATGTCTTAAACATGGAACTAGACGTGACTCTTTTTTTAAGAGCTCATTTTTTGTGAAAAAATGGAAACTGAGTAGAAATGTCTACTTTGTATTTTTTTATATGAAATGAAATAGTTATGGCCTAATTATCTAAAACTCTAAGCCTGAAAAGATCCTCAATGTGAATTATTCGTTTAATTCAATATTATGTAATGTTTTAAGTCTGGGTCCTTATATTTGGTATCAGAGGTCAATTTAGATAACTTTAGGAGTTAGAGTATTGTTAAATAAATGCCCATAAATTAATTTATGGTAATATTGAAATTATATAGCATTTACAGATTTCCATGTTGCTTCAACTAAGATATTTCTATGTTCAGAATGGTTTTCTATATAGGAAAAAGGGAAGATATGTCGGGACAACATCAGGAGGAAGGCAACCTTCCAAATCAGTAACCTGAGATGGTCGAAATCGGAACTGAACAGTTTGTTCTAGTGATGGAATAGTTGACTTAGGCTATAAATGGTGGTGGTATCCATGCACAAGATCATCCAGATCAACTGTAGAGAAACATATCGGTAGTGGAGTATTTCATGAGGCATCATCCCCTATCATTCAGAGGATCATATGACCTTGTGCTAGCTAAAGGGTGGATTAAAACACTGAATAAAATTTTTGTTGTCATGGGGTGTTCATAAAATCAAAAGGTTAGTCTCGTTATTTAACGTTTTGAAGGTGAAGCTAGTTAGTAGTGGTCTATGGTGAAAAATATCAGGGATTGTGAGGAGATTGATTCTCTTGATTGGGGTGAATTCATAGGTATGTTTAATGAGAAATATTTTCCTATGGTTGTTTGTTTTAGTATAGAAAAACAATCCCTGAATTAAAGAAGGAGGATGACTCAGTGGCTACTTATGAATAAATATTCACTCGACTGGAAAGGTATGCTCCAAATTTCATCTGAGATGTTGATATTAAGATAAATCTATTTTACTCAGGACTGAAGCCATGATATCTAAGAGCATTAGCCTCTCGTGAGTTCAAAAGTTATGAAAAACTTGTTCGATGTGCGGAGAAGGTGGAAATGGATTTTGCTGATGATCAGGTGTTTGTTAACAAACAATAGAATAAGAGTTCTAGTTGGCAGGAAAAGGGAAATAAATCATCAAAGAAGCCAGGAGGTAAAAAAATTAAATATCCAACTTGTGAGAAGTGTGGTAAAAAGAATCTTGGAGATTGGTTATCAAAGTCTAGAATGTGCTTCTGGTGTGGTATGTCTGGTGATATTGCTCATAATTGTAAGGGAAATGATCAATCAGGCAATAAAAATCCATCGGTAAGATGTTTTATGTGTAATGAATTTGGTCATTATGAAAATGAGTTTCCAGAAAAGAACTCAATTGAGGGAAAGCATCCAGACTACAACCAGAAAGGGGTGGTGAAATCCTTTTAAACTTCTTAAGCAGATGTTGGGCCATCAAACGAAGTAGTATCAGGTACACTGTTTGTTTGTTCAAATTACACCAATGTGTTGTTTGATTCAGGGTCTACACACTCTTTCATTTTTGATAATTTTTCTAATAAATTGGGAATTGCATCTCAAGATATGAACACCAAACTCATGGTAAAAAACCTGGAGGAAATGTTGAGAAAAAAATGAAAAAATAATAACCTTCTTGTCCTTGTGTGCAGAATGAATATACCTACAAACTATATTGTTTTGCCTCAGTATAGTTTGATGTTATTTTGGGTATGGATTGGCTGTCTATTTATCATGCTAAGATTTACTTATGAGCTAAATAGGTTTCATTTTAGAAAGATCTACAGTTTTTGTTCAAGAATGAACCCTAGATTTTGATAACATATCAGGAAGATGAGAAACTTGTAAAATATGGAAATGAATGTTACCTTGCACATATTGTTCAAAATAAAGGAACTGTTCGGATTAATGATGTACCGGTGGTAAATGAGTATCTTGATGTTTTTCCTAATGAGTTACCTAGTATTATACCTTATCGGGAAGTTTAATTTACTGTTGACTTAGTTCCTAATGCTAAGACAATTTCAAAACCCCCTTATAGAATAGAAAAAATTAAACTTTTAGAGTTAAATAAGAAATTGTAGGAGTTATTAGATAAATGTTTCATTCGACCTATCACATCACCATGGGGTGCTCTGGTCTTGGTTATTAAAAAGAACAATGGTTCAATGAGACTTTACATTGATTATAGAGAATTGAATAACATCACTATTACGAATAAGTATCATTTGCCTCATATCGATGATTTGTTTGATCATCTCCAGGGAGATCAGTGTTTTTTGAAGATTTACTTAAGATCGGGGTACCATCAGTTGAAAGTGGAAGATGTAGACATTTCTAATACCATGTTTCGTACTAGATATGGCCATTATGAATTTTTAGTTATGCCTTTTGGTTTAATCAATACACCTGTTGTATTCATAGATCTTATTAATAGAATTTTCTGTGAGTTCTTGGATAAGTTTTTGGTTGTGTTCATTGATGATATTTTGGTTTATTCCAAAAGTAAAGAGAAACATGAAAGTCATTTAAGGGTTGTATCTCAAAGCTTAAAATAAAAGAAACTTTATCGGAAATTCATAAAGTGTGAGTTTTGGTTAAAAAACAATTATTTCCTTGGTCACATTGTTTCAAAAAATGGCATAACTGTTGATCCTGTTAAAACAAAGGTTGTTGAAGATTGGCCAAGACCCATAAATATAACCGAGATCCGTAGTTTTCTTGGTTTGGCAGATTATTACTAGAGGTTTGTGGATAATTTTTCACGATTATCTAGTCCAATGAATATGTTAACTCGAAAAGGTGTTAATTTCATTTGGACAAAAGAATGTGATGATTGTTTTCAGGAATTGAAAAGAATATTGATGAATGCTCCTATTTTGGAACTGCCTTCCAGAAATTGTTAGTTTGTTATTTACAGTGATGATTAACTGAAAGGACATGGATATGTTATTATGCAGAATGATCAGGTAATTGCATATGCTTCACGTTAGTTGAAACCTCATGAGTTAAATTACCTTACACTTGATTTGGAATTAACTGCCATTGTTTTTGCTTTAATAATTTGGAGGAATCATTCATATGGAGTAAAATGTGAAATAATTATTGACCAGAAAAGTTTAAAGTATATATTTACTCAGAAAGAATTGAACATAAGACAGAGGAGATGGATGGAATTAATCAAGGATTTTGATTGCACGATCCATTACCATCCAGGAAAAGAAAATAAAGTGGCTGATACTTTGAGTCGAAAAAGTAATGTCTCATTAACCATGCTACGTTTGGAATGAGATCCTTTGGATTTTGATTTGATGTAATTTGGCATAGAAGTTGTTGGTGCAGGAAATTCTTCTGTTTTGTTTCAGGTGTTAGTGAAATCATCTCTATCATATAGAATAAAGAAAGTTTATAAAGAAGAAAGTGATTTGCAGAAAAAGGTAGAATTTGATTAGAAGGGTAAGTTGCCTAATTTTAACGTTGATAATGAATGTGTTTTACGATTTGGGAAGAGATTATGTGTGACTTGTGATTCATAGTTGAAGAATGAGTTTTTATGTGAAGCTCATAGTTCTCCGTTTTCGGTTCATCCTCTTAGTACTATGATGTACAGAGATCTTTGGGAGTATTACTGGTGGGATGGAATGAAAAGAGATATTGTTGATTTTACTGTGAAGTGTTAGACTTGTTAGCATGTTAAAGCAAAGCAGCTGTTACCGAAAGGGATTCTTTAGTCTTTACCGCTTCCAGAGTGGAAATGGGAAAATATATCCATGGAATTTGTTGTAGGATTACCGAATACATCTTGAAGTAATAATGAAATCTGGGTTATAGTTGATCGATTGACTAAATCTGCTCATTTCTATCCGATTAGAGATACTTTGTCTCTAGATAAACTTGCTCGGTTGTATGTTAAATAGATAGTCAGGTTGATTCTAAAGGCCTTTCGGGCCACCTTAAGGCCTTAGGGCCACCCCAAGGACTTCGGGCCACATGAATGCAAGCCCAGACACACTACAAAAAAGGATCAGCCCCAGAAGAGGATTCAGAACAGGTACACTCACCAGAGCAGAGCCAAATAGATTGTCAGAATGAGAGGGTATGTCTATGCCATCGGTACCAGCCTGTGTTTGCACGAGAAGCCTAGCCAGAGGGTCATGCGAAGGTGGAGAGCTACTATCAAGATGCAGATGCTGGGGAGGGGCAGTTCCTTATAGATAGTCTGGTTGAATTCCCTAAAGACCCTCGGGTCATGTAATCTCTTAAGCCTACGGGCCATGTAATCTCTGAGCCTATGGGACTTGTAAGGGTTCCCTCTCATCCCTTGAAAGGGGGGTTATCAAAATCAATAAAAAATGAAGGCCTTCAGGCCATTCAAGGCAAGATAGTTAGGTTGCATGGAGTTCCCCTCTCCATTGTATCTGATCACGATCTCAGGTTTACGTCTAACTTTTGGAAAGGCCTTCAGAAGTAATTGGGTACTAAATTAAATTTTAGTACAGATTTTCATCCTGAGTCAGATGCGCAGTCAGAATGAACAATTCAGACCTTGGAGGATATGTTACATTCTTTTTCACTAGATAACCATGGAATTTGGGACCAACATCCTTCTTTGGTTGAATTTTCATATAATAACAATTTTCATTCCAGTATACATATTGCTCCATTTGAGGTATTATATGGAAAGTGTTGTCAAACTCCAAATTTTTGGGATGAAGTAGGTGAAAGGAAGCTGATGGGACCAAAATTGGTAGAAGAGATGGGAGGGAAATTTCAGTTGATTCAAAAGCACATGAGAACAACTCAGAGCAGACAGACAAGTTATGCGGATAACCGGAGGAGTGATATTTTTCTTTTGAGGTAGGTGATCATGTATTTCTCAAAGTTTCTCCATGGAAAATTGTGATGTGTTTTGTTAAGAAGGAAAAGTTGAGTCCAAGGTTTATTAGACCATATGAAATCCAGGAGAAAGTTGGATTAGTTGCATACAGAGTGGCTTTATTTCAAAGATTGTCCCAGGTACGCAATGTTTTTCATGTTTTGATGTTGATAAAGTATGTGCCCGATCTATCTCATGTCTTGAGTCCAGAGGTAGTTCAGTTGGAAGAGAATCTCTCTTATGAGGGACAACCAGTCCAGATTCTTGATCGAAGAGAGAATGTGTTGTGGAATAAGTAATTCACAAGGTAACGATTTTGTGGAAAACCCATATGGTTCAAGAGGAAACTTGGGAATCTAAAAATTCTATGAGGGATAAATACCACCACTTATTTTGATTAGCGAATAAAAATTGTGAGGAAACAATTTCCAAAAGGGGGGAAGGATATAACATCCCATTTAAATGAAGAATACGATATTCCCATACATATTAATATTTTTGAATTCAATATTAATTTTACTTTAAAAGGGATTCTATGTTCGATAGCATACCTGATACGCAACAACGAGTTTCTTTGAAATCTTACGTTGCATACTAATAATGTAATATTATTATTTTAAATGGAAGTTTACACCTAGATTTTGTATTGGAGAGAATGAACAAAAATAACTACAATATGATTATACATGGTTGATAAATTTATTTACTTTTATCCAATAAAAGTTAGAGGCTTAAAATCTGAATGAATCTAATTTTTAGCATAATTTACATTAAAAGGCCGATTTACCACCTTTTAATGGAGAGCCCTCTTTAAATATAGTTTTGGTCACTTTAATACATTCAATTTGACCAAACAAAATCCTTCTTTAGAATGGGGACATCAAAATTTACTTTGTGTAAATTTATGTAATTTTTCTGACAATGTTAATTTTTTAATGAATAGTGAAAAGTATTGTATTTTAATTCAAAATTGTGTTATAATATAGTTTATTTATATGGTTATATTATATTTTTAATAGGTTTTAATGGTTAATTAGAATATATTTTTACCATTTAATCCAATTTTGGTCATTGGAATTAACTTCACTTTGAATTTGGACATAAATAAGTGTCAATCTTTTGATAGTTATTGTTTCTTAAAAACACGCTATTTGTTTTAACAATGGGAATTAATTCTAAATTAATTAATAAAAATTATATTTTTAGAATTTGGTAAAATAGACATCATTTTTTAATTTGGAATATCAAATATATATTAGGCTGAATTTTCGGTATTTTTCTGAAAAACTTCAATTTTTGATGAATAGTGCAACCACTTCTTAGAAATTAAAAAAACTAAATTTTTCATTTAAATGAAATTTTTCCACTTCTTTGAATTGAGTTTTGAAAATATTACATACATGTTTTTTATTATTATGTAAAATGTGGTTCAATAAGATGAAAATAGTTTTTGGTGAATAGTAGCTTTTGACTTTTATTTACCACAGTTAAAGGTAAATAAGGTAATTCTAGGTAAAAAGAATATTATAATAATTTAAAATTATCTTTACACCTATCCTAACCTTATTATATTATTAATTACAGACCATGAGAATCCTTGGGTCGTTTTGGGACCCCATGGAGCCACATATGAATGATAATGACACTTTAGATTGACTAATTTAAAGTAATGCCAAAAATGACGTAAAAAAAATCTTTTAGTGAATTAATTTTTATATGGTGTTATATAAGTAATATTTTTGACTATAAATATTCATTAGAAATATAAAATTTTTTCCTACATCATGGATTTTTTTATAATTTTTAGACATTGAATAAATTAAATTATTTATGACACAATAATGATGCAGTGTTTACCTCATTAATAAATCATTTAATTAAATAAGATTATAAATATTAAAATAACATCAAAAACCTATCCAGTTCTTATTGCAAGATTTTATTTCAACCATGAGTCACCATATCATCGACTCTAATTATTTTTGGACCTTTAGAAACTGAATAACATTATATAATAAAATAATATTTTCACACGTTCCTAAAGAACCCCTCCTCCCCCTTATAATAGGAGACCATTTATATCCAATTCCACACACCTCTCAAGCCTTTTGGATCATCCAAACTCTTCCCAATTAATCTACCTACATCCCTCTATTCCTCCTAGAAGCCATACCTTAGGCAGAAGTCACTTGAACAAACCATTTTGGTTTAAACTAAAGGGAGTTACCCAAATTAAAGGTAACAGTTTCTCTTAACTTCTTTTGTTTTATTTTACTTCTACAACCCCTAAACTCATTATATTACTTTCTTTTATAAAGACACCAGTATCCTAAATATATTAGGATTTTTTTATGAGAAGGATTCTAACTACACTTACACACACCTCCATCTAGTGGATGAAGAACCTACTGTTTCAGTGGATCGAAAACTAACGCCTCACGAAATGATGATTGTTTGATTATCTCCTACCGCCTCTCATGGTGTCCATTAATATGAAAATTTATTTATATATGACAAATATTATGATTATGTTTTCTTTATGCTTATTTATTTTTCCTTTATATCATACCTTTATGGTTTCCATTATGTGTAAGCATGATAATTTCATTTGAGGAAATGTGAACTACCTCCCCCTCAATGTGATATGACTCGTTAATTCAAAATGTGGGATGCATAAAGGATAGAGTTAAAGATATTATATATGATATTATACTAGAATTATAACATACTTATGTATTATTATTTTTAATTAAAATACAAAATATAAATGAAAGTAGCGTTCATGTGTACGTACGGCTTAACGTCTCCATGAACGGTGCTTTTCATTTCTTAACTCCAAATGTTATGTATTATTATAAATACATGTATATAATGGATATATATGATATATATGATATCTAAATCATGAATATCATTATGGATATAATTATCTTTTTACCATGTGAACAACTTGTAACTATACGGTGTTTATTTGCGACTCAAGTACTAAATATCGACAAAACAGACATTATTAACTTGAATGATTACATAATGTTTATAACATGGTAATAAGTGATATAAAAGGAATAATAAACTTGAAAAAGGTTCTTAATCAAGTATAAATTAACTTCAGTTTATTATTCAAGTGATTAAAGAAAGAACGGGTCAAGTCGGACACGACGTAAGGGACTTCGTCTCAATCTCCTTTAATTAAGGCATATTTTGTTTTAATACACGAATTTCTTTTATACACTATTCAAACACCCTTGACTTTTCAAAGGGAACATTTTTCTATGATGAGTTTTACTAAATTAAAAAATGGAATGTTTCATTTAACGTAAGCAGTGACAATGACCTTTCTGCCACCGTGAGTATTATTGGTTCTTTGGCTTCCTTAACAAGTCGTAATTTTTTTTTTCAAGGAAAATAAAAACCATCTATTATTTTATGTATTTTGGTATTGAAAATGGTTTCGATAATGGATTTTTTATGTAAATATATTTAAGTGGAATATTGTTATTGAAATGTGGAAATGTTTTTTTCCTCTATATTTGTTTTATGTGTTATGATTTTATAATGGTAATTGAACATTTGACGGGTGGTTACGTGATAAACCAAATGACGGGTGGTGTTGTGATAAACCAGGACAAGTGGTTACGTTATAACCTCCAATGCATTGGGTATAGAAGTCATCTTTATGTCTATTCCATTTTGTGATATGTGTAGAAGTCGACCTGTATGGTTGTTCCATTTAAGTATGTTTATGTCCCAAGTTACCATTATATGTTATGTGTTATTTATATGATTTTTATGGTAATATTTTGGATAAAAAAGGGTACGTAGTGATCTTTTATTCAGTTAAGAGTATTTACTACTTCATTAAGGTGAAAATTATTACTTATGTTAAAGTATTCATGGTTTATTTGTTGTTTTGAGAAACTAACTGTTTACCTTCTTTGTGTATCCCTAACTGAGTTTTTTATGCTCATCCCAAGTTTTTGAAATGTTTTTCACAGGACATAATGTGGAATAGGGTCAAAAATGGGATCAAGGAAAATTCATGTTGTCTTAAACATGGAACTAGACATGACTCTTTTCTTCAAGAGTTCTTGTTTTGTAAAAAAATGGAAACTGAGTAGAAGTGTCTACTTTGTTTTTTTAAATGAAATGTAATAGTTATGGCCTAATCCTCTAAAACTCTAAGCCTAAAAAGATCCTCAATGTAAATTATTCATTTAATTAAATATTATGTAATGTTTTAAGGTTGGGTCCTTATAATTTTAATATAAATATATATATATAATACATTCTGAATATACATATATAAATGTTTTAAAAAACATTTAAGGTTTCTAATATATATTTTTATATAAAAAATGGTGTAAGATTTTTATTATGTATGTCTGTGTGTGTGTGTTTGTTTTAAAAAACATCTAAGGTTATATATATATATACACACACACATAAATATGTATATAAAAATTTTAGAAAATGTTTATGTTTTTTAATATATATATATATACATGTATGTATATGAACATTTGAATATATAATTATATAAGATTTAAAGAACATGTAAAGTTTTTCATATATATATATACACACATATATATAAACATTTACAAAAACATATAATATTTTTTATATGTGTGTGTGTTTGTGTTTATCAAATATATATTTGTATATTTTTAAACAAGCATGTCAAAATATATTTGATTTCAAAATCGTGTGTGTTTGTGTGTGTGTATTAACATCTAAATATGTATATATAAACATTTAAAAAAACTAGTAAGGTTTAATATATATATATATATATATATATTTGTGTGTTTATTTATATATATATATATGTTTATATATATTTGAAGTGTATATTTATTTAAAAAAGAGTCAGAATATATTTTAAGTATTTATATCATTTATGATATCATGATATACATATATATAATAATTATTGAAAATTTAATAATAATTTCAATAATTACTAATAACCATTACATAATTTATCATAAATATTTATTAATTATTCAATATTTTTAAAAAATATTAAATATTACTGTTAGTTACAAAATATTATTAGTAAATTAAATATTTGAGGAAATTTCTAATTTTTTTAAAAAAATTGTAAAATAAAAAATATGAGTAATTGTTAAATATAAATAAAATGTAGTTGGTGTTTGTCTTATTGGTAAGCACCCTGTAATACTACAGTGATGTTAGGAGTTCAGAACCCATGGAACACATGTATTGGGCATTCTTGTTTACGAGGCCTACGGGCCATATAATGGGCTTTCATGTCAACTGGGTCTATGGTCAATGAAATGGATTTCATACCCACTTGGCATACGGGCCATGTATTGTATAAATAATGTTTTATGGGTGGGCTGTCCTCTTGGGGGATTATGGCCTTCCTTTTTGGCCTATGTGTGAGGTGTGTGTGTGTGTGTGTTTAATTATAATTCTTCCCCCAAGCACATAATATAAAAATATAAGGAAAATTATTTTGAAATTATATATTTATATTTGTTTGTGTGTTTTTATATAGATTTGATAATTGTATATTTTTTAAAAAAAGATTAAAATATATTAGATATATTTATATTAATTAAAAATTTTTGGTATATATATATATAGTAATTATTAAAATTAAAATAAAAATTTAAGTACTTAATAATAATCATTATATAATTTATAATAATTAATAACTAATTATTCAATATTATTAATAAAAAGTTAAATATTAGTTTTATTTACAAATTATTATTAATAATTTGAAAATTTGAGGAAATTACATAAATATGTAAATAAAAAATATGTTTAATTGATAAATATTGGTAATTTTTATTATAAATTCTGATATTAATAATAAATATCAATTATTACTTAACAAATAATTCTATCAACTAATAAAAATTTAAAAATAATAAAATAATAAAATTTTTATCATACCTTGGAGAAAAATATAAAAAATAATAACTATTAGAAATGAAAAATATTTCATATAAAATTTTAGTTAATTAAAAATAATTTGTATTAATAATTTTTATAAATATTGTAATATATATATATATATATAATGTTAATAAAAGGTTAAAAATGATACCATCGTGTGCGATGTTACCAAACACTCGACGCTCACAAATGTTATGTTGAACCTAGGGTAAACCCAACATCTCGAACCCAAAGGTGGTCTCTAGTTTTTCATATGATACATAGTTTGAGAGATACTTTAAATTTAAATAAGTAATTATAATAAAAATATCAAATGAATTACCCTTGTGTGTGATGTAACCAAACACTCAATGCTCACAAATATTATGTTGTGCATATGGTAAACCCTACATCCTATACCCAATGGTGGTCTGCAATTTTTAATATAATACACTATTTGAATGATACATTGAATTTTAAAAATGAATTATAATAAAAACCTTAAATGAAATATGCATGTCATGTAACTAAACATACAATGCCCCCAAATTTTTTTCATGCTTAAGGTAAACCCACCATCCAAGACCCAACGGTGGTCTCTAATTTCTCATACAATACACCATTCTAGATATATTCTTTTATTTTCAAAAAAAATATTGTGTCTTATATAATATATTTAATATTTTTATTCTATTTATTTCGAGCCTCTATAAGCCCTATAATCCAGTGTTAACCCAACCACTCACTTTGATCATATTCCATAGAATATTTCAAGGTGTTAAAATACAATAACAATTTGCAACTAGTCAATGTGATCGATAATAAATATTTTATTTTTATTGTTTTTATAGATAAATATGGACTTAGAAAGTAGTCAATAGTTTCTATTACACGATCATGATTGGATAAATCATCGCAAAAATCAAAACAGATCTGGTATAAATCGTGTCTATATTGAAGGCGAATAAAACATTATATCATTTTCATCGTCAAATTATGATTTTGTTTCTAAAGGAATAATTAAATTTCCATGTCATGCTTGTTATCTTAGGAGATTAGAAATGTTTTACAATGATGGACTTCATCTATTTCATTTTGGTTTTTGGATAGATTTTACTATTTGGTATCAACATGGGAAAAATAATTCAGTAGAAAATAAATATCTTTTGGTTTCAGATCTATCATTTCATAATTTAGTACTTGAGGTTGTTGGTCCATCTATTTCCAAAATAAAAAATCAGAATGATATTCCAAATCCTGAATCATAACTTTCCGAGTTTTACAATTTGTTGAAATCTGTTGAGGATGCCTCATAAATGGGATTCCAGATGAGAAAACTTAAAGCTGTTAGAAAATTTATGGCTATTAAATCGGATTTTGGAATTCCAAATAGTTTTTCGATCATATTTTATCTTTTGTTAAATCATTTTTTCTTGATGGAAATATATTACCTGAAATTTTATATGAAAGTAAGAGGTTGGTTCATAATTTGTGTCTTAGTAATCAAAAAATCCATGCATGCTCAAATGTATGAATATTATATTATGTTGGTTATGAATCCTTAGCTAATTTTGCAATATATGGGGAATCGAGGTGTAAATAAAAACAAGGAAATTCTAGAGTTCCTATGATACAGTTGAGGTATTTTCTAATTGAACCTCTTTTACAGCATTTATTTATGTCTCACAATAGATCTGAATTGATTACATGACATAAATCAAATATTTTCATCATTGAAATCTAAAATAATTCATGTGATGGTTATTCATGGAAACAATTTTATCAGACGCATCCTTATTTATCTTCAAAACCTAGTAACATATGGATGGGAATTTCCACTGATAGTTTCTATCCATTTGGTGCTTGCATAAGTCAATATTTTTTTGGCCTATTTTAGTTACTCCTTAAAACTTACCTCCTTTGATGTTGATGAATGAACCATATATATATATTTGAAACTATTAATTCCTAGACATCCAAAGAAGAAAAATGATGTTAATTTAAAGCCACTAATTGGTGAGTTATTTTATTAGGGAATAACGGTGTGAATACATTTGATATAGTCTCATATCATAACTTTATAGTGAATGTTGCATTATTATAGATGATCAGTGAATTCCAAGAATATAGTATGTTATATAGATGGAGCACACATGTTCCAAAATTATTTATGTACTGCATGTCTAAGAAGAAATCATTTATTATTGGAAATGGGAGAATAGTTAGTTATTTTGACAATCATCAGAGATTTCTTACTGCGGATCACCCTATTTGAATGAATAGATATAATTTTACAAATGGTCTAATTAAAATAGATGAAACTCCAGCAGTTATCTGAGGTAATCAGGTGAAATATATTGTCTTTTCATTACATCCTATTACTTTTTGAGAAAATATAAACAAAAAAATAAATGGTCTTGGGAGAGATCATAATTGGATAAGGTGAATTATTTTTTGGGATATTCCATATTGGTTTTATATTTTGGTTGGTCACGTGTTATATGTAATGCATAATGAGAGGAATTGTTTTGATAACATATTTTATACTCTGTTGGACACACCTAGTGAGATCAAATATAAGGTAAAGTCATGGTGAGATCCTTACAAGATTTGTATACATCCTGAACTTCAATTATTTGAAGATGAAATGTAATAGAAATTAATGAATTTAAAAGTAGTATACTCACTTACTAATGTAAACCATTTATTATTCTATTAATGGATTAGCTATTTTATATTACTAGATGTTTACGCTTCTAATTTTTCTCATTATGTCCAAAATTGGCATATTACTGGGTTAAAAAGTCATGATTTTGATGTCATAATTGAAAGATTACTTCATTTTAGTCTTAGAGGGTTGTTGAATTCTTCAAACTAGGATATGTTGACTAAAATTCCATATTTTTTCTGAGATAATTTTTTGGAAGTATCATATTATGATTCATTGATATAGTTTTAAAAATATATTGTTTTACTTTAATGTAAATTGGAGATAATTTTCATATCAATCTTATTTAATTCCATGGAACATTTAATAATTCATTTTCCATTTGAGCTAAATGTGGTCGTATAATACAATTCTGGTGGATGTATTTGTTTTAGAGATGTATGAAAAAAAATAAAAAATAAAGTACATAACAAAGCATCAGTTGAAGGGTCGATTGTAGAAGCATACTTACAGAAGGAAATTTCAAATTTATTATCTTATTATTTTCCGTCAGAATATACTTTGAAATATAATTCTATGGGTCTTAATGAGGAAAATGGTGATGGTGCCAAATACCATCAATATTTAGTTTTTAATCATCTAGATCTTGGTTTTGGTGGCTATCATGAACGAGGGCTTATAGATGAAGATTTTCACATAGCTCGTACATACGTTCTACTGAATTTTGAATATATGAATCAATTTTTGCAGTAAGTACTAGTTTATTATTATTTTATTAAATATTTATAAAATATTCCCTTATTTACATAAACATTTCTTAGAATATATGATGACCATATCAAAAAACAATTTATACAAATTACATTTAGTGCTCTTGAGGAACGTCGTCAACAAAATTTTTCATATTGGTCTGAAAGACTCATAAGTTAAGTTTATTTCAATGTAATAATAACTCAATTTTACAATGATATTTATCATTAATAATTTTTATAATTTAGAAGAAACACAACATGAAAATAAAATTGATAGATGATTAGGTTTTCTAAAAAACCGTACATCAAAATTTCTAAAATATTATAATGGGTATGTGGTAAATGTATTTCGATTGCATACACACATATATGGTGACTCCAATAAATCAATGAATAGTGGTGTTTTTTTGAGAGGATACCGTCAAAAGGGAAGTGAAGTTGAATTTTATGGTATGTTGGATGAAATAATTGGGTTATGTTATCTAGGATCAAATTATGTAACAATTTTAAAATTTCAATGGTTAGTACTAATCAAGGGTTATGATTTCATCCATGACATTTAGTCAATGAAATTAAATATAACATTATTATTACATAAAATGAACCATTTGTGTTGGCACATAAAGAACATCAAGTTTATTATGAATATTACAGTGTGGTTTCAAGAGATTTGAAGGACTGGTGGAGTGTGATAAAAATCAAATCACATGATAATCAGTTAATTAAAAATGAAAATTGTTGTGTTGAAGTGAAACATATTGAAAATTTGCAAGAAACATACCAAATTATATCTCTTACCAGATGAGATATAAATATTGATGATTAAACACCCCCAGTTAAGGATAAATGATATAGATAATGTTGATGAAGTAATAAGGGATGATGAAACTGAAAGTCATATTGAAGTTGACGATACTAAATATGAGTAAGAACCAATTGATCTTGATGAAAATGATGAAGAATATAATGATTAATAAATTATATTTAGGCCTTTAGTTATAAGTAATTATTATATTACGAAAAATTTTAGTTTCATATATGTGATATTTGAATTAACAATCTATTACAGGTAAGATTATTATATTCTGGTATTTATTATTTTTTTTATGTTTGATATCTTTATTAAAAAACTCTTATAGGTAAGAATATTTGTTTATCATGGATGGAGATGATCTTGATGATCTTTTTCATTCTATCACTGATGTTGGCTTACTACTGATGAGCTTGGTTTAGTTGATCTTCAGCTTGGTGTGCCTATTGGAAGGGGTGTGGTCCAGCTTGATTGATGATTCTGGATATAGTACTAGAGAGATGACCATCTATTTATTTTGATCCTCATTTACAATAGTATATTTAATTATTTACGATATTTATTTTATATTATTTTTTTATTGATTTTGGTAATAATTTTATGATTTTTTTTATTATCATTGATTTCATATTTAGTTTTTGGTCAAGATGGTTTGATTCTAAGAAATTATTTTTCTAAGAAATGGGTGTTATGGGACCTGGTTCCTATACCCTTGTTTGACCAGATGTTTAACAACTAGATTGTATGTTATTAAATAATATAAACATTTTAAAATTTATTTAATTAGTTACATTTTTTAATTGTCTTGCAGAATTTATTTTCTTTGATTCCTGATAGCCTGAGAGGTCCTATCTGAGAGGCATGAGATATTTGTAAATGATAATTCTTTCTTTGGTTACTACACAAAACCATAATGAAAGTTAGAATAAATCTTCTGCTACTATTTTTTATCAATCTTGTGTCTCCCATCTACCCGAATATATTTAAGCTCATGTATGGGATGGATTTTGCTTCTTTTAAATATGCGAGACTTTTAGGAGGAGGTCATCAATGGGACATCAGAGTCAGGGGAGGCAAGAGGTCATCTATTTGGCTGGAATTCATACATTTGGCATACATCAACAACATATGGTAAGTGGTTTTATTTATTAAATTATATATACTTTAATTATAACAATTTTTTATATTATATAGGCTGTTAATAGCCCATATATTATATAGTATGAAGTTTATAAGAAGATGTATACTAATCCTCATATAAGGGAAGATATAGTTGAATGACAACACCATATTTTTGTTAGTAATTATTTTTAAAAAAATCATGGATATTCATTTTATTTTTATTTGAATCTTTCATTATATTTAAAAGAAATATATGAGGTTCTGCCTTCTCATTCTAAATAGAGTTAGACCGAGTGCAGACAATATATCACTTCTAATTTAGATTTCAATGAGGTGGCATGGATATAGGTGACTTTATAGGGTGTCAATAAATGGTGGGTGATTGGTATTGGTTCCTGAGTGACCCCTATAAGGCCCCGACCATAAACCTTACTTAATAATGAATTAAAAGAATAATTCACATTGAGGATATTTTCAGGTTTAGAGTTTTAGAGAATTAGAACATAACTATTACATCTCAAAAGATTACAAAGTAGTCACTTCTACTAAGTTTCCATAATAAAAAGAACTCTTAAAAGAAACATGTCTAGTTCCATGTTTTATATAGCATGACATTCCCTTGATCCCATCCTTGACCTTATTCCACATTAAGTCCTGTGAAAAACATTTCAAAAAAACTTGGGGTGAGCATAAAAAGCTCAGTAAGGGATACACAAAGAATGAAAACTGTTAGTTTTTCAAAATCAAGTAAACCATGTATACTCTATCAAAGTAATACCTTCACCTTCATGAAGTAGTAAAAACTCTTCACTGAATAAAGTATCATTACTTACATTTTTGTAACCAAAGGATTACCATAAAACCCACATAAAGAACACATAACATATATAAAGGTAACTTCGTACATAAACATACTTAAGTGGAATAACCATACGGTCGACTTCCACACATATCACTTAATGGAATAGCCATACGACCAATTTCCATACATACTTAATGGAATAGCCATACGACCGACTTCCATACCCAATGCATTGGAGGTTATAACGTAACCACCCGTCCTGGTATTCACGGCACCACCCATCATATGGTTTATAACGTAACCACCCGTTAAAATGTCCATGTACCAATATAAAATAATAAAACATGAAACCAATATAAAGGAATGATAACATTTCCATATTTCAATAACAATATATCATAAATATATTGACATAATAGAATCCTTTATCAAAACCATTTTCAATACCAAAATACATAAAAGAGTATATGGTATTTATTTTATTTTAAAAACATTATGGCTTGTTGAGGAAGCCAAAGACCAAATAATACTTGCGGCGGCGGAAAAAATCGTTGTCACCACGTACGTTAAAAAAACATTCCTTTTTGTCGTTTAGTAAAACTCTTCATAGAAAAATATTAATTTTGTATAAAAGTAAAAGTCAAAGGGTTTTATACACCGTATAAAATAAAGTTGTGTATAAAAGGAAATATACCTCAATGAAAGGAGATTGAGACGAAGTCCCTTACTACAGGTCCGACTTGACTCGATCGTTCTTTAACGTCCGGAATAATAAACTTGAGTTAATTTATACTTGCCTAAGAACATTTTTAAAGTTCATTATTCCTTTTATATCACTTATTGCCATGTTATAAATATTATGTAACCATTTAAGTTAATGATGTTTGTTTTGTCAATATTTGGTTCTTAAGTCGAAAGTGGACTTCTTACAATTACATGTTGTTCATGTGGTCAAAGGTTCTTTATATCCAAAATGAAATTCCTGATTTGGATGTCATATATATCATATATATCCAGAAAATAAATGTATTTATAATATTACATAATCATTTAGAGGTAAGAAATGAAATGCACCGTTCATGGAGACGGTAAGCCGTAAGTACGCATGAACGCTACTTTTATTTCTATTTCGTATTTTATAGAATGGAATCATAATGGTATAAGAGTATATTATAATTCCAGTATAATAACATATATAATATCATTAACTTTATCCTTTACACATCCCACATATGGTATTAACGAATCAAATCACTTTCAGGGGGCGGTAGTCCGCACTTCCTAAAATGAAGATATCGTGTTTACCCATAATGGAAACAATAATGGTATGCCATAAATGAAAAATACATAAGCTTAAGGAAAGAATAAAAATATTATATATCATATATAAAAATAGTGACATCATAATGGCCACCTTTGAAGGTGTTAAATGGGTATTGAACAATCATCATTTCAGGAGGCAAATTTCGCCATCCACGGAAACTGTATGTTCTTTAACCATTTGATATAGTTGTGTGAGAGTGTAGCTCGAATAAATCTTATAACAACATCCTAGTATATTTACGATACTGTTTTTGTTACAAAAGAAGTAAATAAATAGAGTTTAGGGGGTTGGAGAAGCAAAATAAAACAAATGAACAAGAGAGAATGAATTACCTTTAAATGTGTAACTCCTTTTGATTTGAGCCTAAAGGATTCCTTTGAAAGGATTCCGCCCAAAGGGAATCCACTAGGATGAGGAGAGGGATGTGGAGAGAGTAAATGGGCAGGGTATGGATGAGCCAAATGCTTGAGGAGTGTTTGAAATGAGGTAGAGGTGGGGGCCTTTTATAAGAGGGGAGGAGGGGCACTTTTGGAAATCATGAAACTATTATTTTATTTTCAAAAGTGTTTCGAATTTATAAGGTCCCAAATTGATATATTTCTAAGATAATATGATAAGGATTCGAAATATTCCCATCCAACAGGTTTTGGACATGTGTAGGTTTTAGATATTACATTATCTTTCCATTTTATTTAAATCGTTAAATAATGAAGTCATCGCGTCATCATAATGATGTCATAAATAATTTAATTTATTTAAAGTCTAAAAATTATAAAGAAAATACTATGAAGTATGAAATATTTTTATCTTTCCAATGAATATTTATAATCAAAAATCTGATCTTTATAACCCCATGTAAAAATTCTTTTCGTAAAACATATTATGTTTGTGTCATTTTTACTTTTATTTAAAAAAGGCATTAAAGTCATTATCTCACCCAAGTGGCTCCATGGGGTCCCCTAAATCGACCCATGGGTTGTCTGGGTCGGCCATGACACAACCAATAGGGGTAGGACATGTGTCAAGCTCATCTCATTTTATTAAAGCATTATTTTTACCTTAAACTGCACTAATTACCTCTAATCACGATTAAAAACATAATAAGTTACTATTCACCAAAAAAATTATTTTAATCTCATTGAAACACATTTTACTTCTTAATGACAACCATGTATGTCGGATTTTTTAAAATCAAAACACAATGATTGCAAAATTTCATTTAAACGGAAAATCAGTTTTTATAAGTACCACTTAGTGGTTTCACTATTCATCAAAAATTGATGTTTTTCAGAAAATTACCAAAACTTCACCCTAAGCTATATTTGATATTAAGAATTCAAAAATGAAGTATATTTTACAAAATTCAAAACATATAAGTCACATTAATTAATTTAAAAATTAATTCCCGCTGTCAGAGCAAATGGCGTGTTTTTATGAAACAATAAGTATCAAAAGATTGACACTAGTTTAAGTCCGATTTCAAAGTGAAATTAATTCCAACGACCACTATTGGATTTAGTGGTAAAAATATTTTCTAATTTCACTTTAAAACCAATTCAAAAGATAATCTAATCATATAAATAAATTAGATTAAAAAGTGGTTTTGAATTAAAATACAACATTTTACACTATTCATTAAAAAATGAACTTTATCGGAAAGGTACCAAAAATTTACACAAAGTAAATTTTGATGTCCCGATTCTAAAGAAGAGTTTTATTTGGTCCAATAGAATGTATAAGAGTGAACAAAACTATATTTAATGACGGTTCGCCATCAAAAGGCGATAAGTGAACCTTTAGTGAAAACTAGGGCATATACGCCTAAAATTGAACTCTTTCCGTATTTTAAGCCTTTATCTTTTATTGGGTAAATATAAAAACATTTAAAAACATATATAATCATATTTTAGTTATTTCTATCCATTCCCGCTAGTACAACGACTACTTTTTAACTAACATTTAAAATAATATTATTTTATTACTTGTGTGCAATGTAAGTTTTCAAAGAAACTCATCATTGCGTATAGAGTACGCTATCGAACGTAGAAAACCCTTTTAATTAAAATTAATATTTAATTCATAAATATTAATAAATATGAAAATTATTTATTCTTTAATTACCTGGGATGTTACATCCTTCCCCCCTTTTGAGAATTGCGTCCTCGCAATTTTATTCACTTATCAAAATAAGTGGGGGTATTTATCCCTCATAGCATTTTCAGATTCTCACGTTGCCTCTTCAATAACATGGTTTTTCCACAAAACCTTTACCTGATGAATCACCTTATTCCGTAACACCTGCTACCTGTGGTTAAGAATCTTGACCGGTTGTTCCTCATAAGAGAGATTCTCTTCCCAAACCTCAAAACACAATCATTATCAATGTTGAATTCAGGAAACTTACCTTTCTGAACCAGCTCTACCTTTTTCTTCAACTCACTATCTCGCTTCTGTGCTTGCTTGATTCTATCTGATAGAGAAGATTTCACTAATACCTGAAACAAAACAGAAGAACTTCTTGCACCAACAAATTCTATGCCAAAGTTCATCAAATCCTTAACCAAAGGATCATGTTCCAAACACAACATTGCTAATGAAGCATTACTTTTTTGACTCAAAGCATCATCCACTTTATTTGCTTTTCCCGGATGGTAATGAATAGTACAATCATAATCCTTTATTAATTCCAGCCATCTCCTCTGTCTCATGTTCAATTCTTTCTGAGTGAATATATACTTTAAACTTTTGTGATCAGTATATATTTCACACTTTACTCCATACAAATGATGCGTCCAAATTTTTAAAGCAAAGACAAAATCAGCTAATTCCAAATCATGTGTAGGGTAATTTACCTCATGAGTTTTCAACTGTCATGAAGCACAAGCAATTACCTGATCATTCTGCATAAGGACACAACCAAGTCCCTTCAACGAAGCATCACTGTATATAACAAACTCACCATTCCTGGAGGGAAGTGCCAAAACTGGAGCATTCACCAATCTTCTCTTCAACTCCTGAAAACAATCATCACATTCTTTTGTCCAGATGAACTTAACACCCTTATGAGTTAGCTTAGTCATTGGACTAGATAACCGTGAAAAATTTTCAACAAACCTTTGGTAGTAACCTGCCAAACCAAGAAAACTACGGATCTCAGTTACATTTGTGGGTCTTGGCCATTCTTCAACAACTTTTGTTTTAGTAGGATCAATAGTTATGCCATCTTTTGAAACAATGTGACCTAGGAAAGAAATTTGTTGTAACCAAAACTCACACTTGATGAATTTTCCATATAGTTTCTTTTCTTTTAAGGTTTGCAAGATAACCCTTAAAGGACTTTCATGATCTTCTTTACTTTTAGAAAACACCAAAATATCATCGATGAAAACAACCACAAACTTATCCAAGAACTCATGGAAAATTCTATTCATAAGGTCCATGAATATAGCAGGTGCATTGGTTAACCCAAAAGGCATAACTACAAATTCATAATGGCCATATCTAGTATGGAATGCAGTCTTCGGAACATCTGCTTCTTTTACTTTCAACTGATGGTACCCCGACCTCAAGTCAATCTTCGAAAAATACTGAGCTCCCTGGAGCTGATCAAAAAAATCATCAATATGAGGCAAATGATACTTGTTCTTAACAGTAATATTATTCAAGGCTCTATAATCAATGCAAAGTCTCATTGATCCATCTTTCTTTTTAACAAACAAGACAGGAGCACCCCAAGGTGATGTGCTAGGTCGAATGAAACCTTTATCTAATAACTCCTGCAATTGTTTCTTTAACTCTAAAAGTTCAACTTGAGCCATTCAATACGGGGGTTTTGAAATTGGCTTAGAATCAGGGACTAAGTCAACAGTAAATTCAACTTCCCGATCATGAATAATACCAGGCAACTCATCAGGAAAAACATCAAGATACTCATTTACCACTGGCACATCATTAATCTGAACAGTTCCTTTATTTTCATCAATATGTGCAAGGTAACATTCATTTCCATCTTTTACTAGTTTCTCAACTTCCTGATATGTTATCAAAATCAAAGGTTCATTCTTGTACACAAACTGAAAATCTTTCTGAAAAGAAACCATTTTAGCTCTGTAGTCAATCTTAGCATGATAAACAGAAAGCCAATCCATTCCCAAAATAACATAAAACTCTACTAGAGGAAAAACAATAAGGTTTGCTGGTAGATTCTTTCCACACACAAGGATAGAATGGTTCTTATAATTCCTTTTTGTCTCAACGTTCCCTCAGGGTGTTTTTACCATAAGTTCAGGATTCATATCTTGATATGGAATTTCCAATTTACTAGAAAACTTCTCAGAAATGAAACAGTGTGTAGACCCGGAATCAAACAACACATTGGCATAATCTGAACAAACAAACAGTGTACCTGATACCACTTCATTCGATGGACCAACATCTGCTGAAGTTGTTGCAAAGGATTTCACCACCCCTTTTTTCTTGTAGTCTGGCTGCATTCCCCCAGTTGAGATCTTCGTTGGAAAATCATTTTCATAATGACCCATTTCATTACACTTAAAACATCTTACCGTTGACTTTTCATTGCCTGCTTTATCATCTTCCTTACAGTTATGAGCAATATGACCAGAATTACCACACCGAAAGCACTTACCATACTTTGATAAACATTATCCAGGATACATTTTACCACACTTCTCATAGGATGGATATTTTGTTTTCTTACCTCCTTTCTTCTTTGATGAATTCTTCCCCTTTGCCTGCCAACTAGACCTCTTATTCTGTTGTTTGTCATAGAACACCTGATCATCAGCAAACTCCATTTCCACCTTCTCCGCACATCGAACAAGTTTTTCATAACTTTTGAACTCACGAGAAACTAAAGCCCTTCGATACTTTGGATTTAACCATGAGTAAAAACGGTTTATTTTACTATCAAGATCTCGTATGAAGTTTAGAGCATACCTTGCCAATCGAGTGAACTTTGCTTCATAAGCAGCCACTGAATCATCCTCCTGCCTCAATTCTAGGAACTGTTTTTCTATCCTAAGACGAACCGCCTTAGGAAAATATTTCTCAAGAAACATACCTTTGAATTCATCCCAGTGAAGATCCTCAATCTCATCACTATCTCTAATATTTTTCACCATCGACCAGCACTGATCAACTTCACCTTCAAAACAGTAAACAGAAAGACTAACCTTTTGATGTTCTGAACACCCCATGACATCAAAAATCTTCTCCAGTGCTTTAATCCACCCTTCATCTTGCACAGGGTCAGATGATCCTATGAATGATGGGGGATGTTGCCTCATGAAATGTTCCACCACTGACATGTTCCTCTGCGGTTGATCTGGATGATCTCGTGCATGGATACCACTACCATTTATATCCTGAGTCAACTGTGCCATCACTGCAACAAACTGTTCAGTTCTGATTCCGACCATCTCAGGTTGCTGATTTGGAAGGTTGTCTTCCTCCTGATGTCGTCCCAACATAGCTGCTTTGTTTCCTCTGCGGAAAACCATTCTGAACATAGAAATATCTTAGGGGAAGCAACATGGTAATCCGTAAATGCTATATCATTTCAATAATATTATAATTTAACACTTTTCTAACTCCTAAAGTTGTCTAAACCGACCTCTGATACCAACTATAAGGCCCCGGCCTTAAACCTTACTTAATATTGAATTAAAAGAATAATTCACGTTGAGGATCTTTTCAGGTTTAGAGTTTTAGATTATTAGAACATAACTATTACATCTCAAAAGATTACAAAGTAGTCACTTCTACTAAGTTTCAATAATAAAAAAAACTCTTAAAAGAAACATGTCTAGTTCCATGTTTTATATAGAATGACATTCCCTTGATCCCATCCTTGACCTTATTCCACATTAAGTCCTGTGAAAAACATTTCAAAAAAACATGGGGTGATCATAAAAAGCTCAGTAAGGGATACACAAAGAATGAAAACTGTTAGTTTTTCAAAATCAAGTAAACCATGTATACTCTATCAAAGTAATACCTTCACCTTCATGAAGTAGTAAAAACTCTTCACTGAATAAAGTATCATTACTTATGTTTTTTGTAACCAAAGGATTACCATAAAACCCATATAAAGAACACATAACATATATAAAGGTAACTTGGGACATAAACATACTTAAGTGTAATAACCATACGGTCGACTTCCACACATATCACTTAATGGAATATCCATACGGCCAATTTACATACATACTTAATGGAATAGCCATACGGCTGACTTCCATACCCAATGCATTGGAGGTTATAATAACCACCCGTCCTGGTATTCACGGCACCACCCGTCATATGGTTTATAACATAACCACCCGTTAAAATGTCCAAGTACCAATATAAAATCATAAAACATAAAACTCATATAAAGGAATGATAACATTTCCACATTTCAATCACAATATATCATAAACATATTGACATAATAGAATCCTTTATCAAAACCATTTTCAATACCAAAATACATAAAAGAGTATATGGTATTTATTTTATTTTAAAATCATTACGGCTTGTTGAGTAAGCCAAAGACCAAATAATACTCGCGGCGTCGGAAAAAGTCGTTGTCACCGTGTACGTTAAAAAAAACATTACTTTTTGTCGTTTAGTAAAATGCTTCATAGAAAAAGATTCCTTTTGTATAAAAGTAAAAGTCAAAGGGGTTTATACACCGTATAAAATAAAGTTGTGTATAAAATGAAATATGCCTCAATGAAAGGAGATTGAGACGAAGTCCCTTACCTCAGGTCCGACTTGACTCGATCGTTCTTTAATGTCCTGAATAATAAACTTGAGTTAATTTATACTTGCTTAAGAACCTTTTTAAAGTTCATTATTCCTTTTATATTACTTATTTCCATGTTATAAACATTATGTAACTATTTAAGTTAATGGTGTTTTTTTTGTCAATATTTGGTTCTTAAGTCGAAAGTGGACTTCTTACAATTACATGTTGTTCATGTGGTCAAAGGTTCTTTATATCCAGAATGACATTCCTGATTTGGATATCATATATATCATATATATCCAGAATATAAATGTATTTATAATATTAGATAATCATTTAGATGTAAGAAATGAAATGCACCGTTCATGGAGACGGTAAGCCGTACGTACGCATGAACGCCACTTTCATTTCTATTTCGTGTTTTATAGAATGGAATCACAATGGTATAAGAGTATATTATAATTCCAGTATAATAACATATATAATATCATTAACTTTATCCTTTACACATCCCACATATGGTATTAACGAATCAAATCACTTTCAGGGGGCGGTAGTCCGCACTTCTTAAAATGAAGATATCGTGTTTACCCATAATGGAAACAATAATGGTATTCCATAAATGAAAAATACAGAAGCTTAAGGAAAGAATAAACATATTATATATCATATATAAAAATAGTGACATCATAATGGCCACCTTTGAAGGTGTTAAATGAGTATTGAACAATCATCGTTTCGGGAGGCAGAATTTCGCCATCCACGGAAACCGTATGTTCTTTAACCATTTGATGTAGTTGTGTGAGAGTGTAGCTCGAATAAATATTATAACAACATACTAGTATATTGAAGATACTTGTGTTGTTACAAAAGAAGTAAATAAAAAGAGTTTAGGGGGTTGGAGAAGCAAAATAAAACAAATGAACAAGAGAGAATGAATTACCTTTAAAAGTGTAACTCCTTTTGATTTGAGCATAAAGGCTTCCTTTGAAAGGATTCTGCCCAAAGGGAATCCTCTAGGATGAGGAGAGGGATGTGGAGAGAGTAAATGGGCAGGGGATGGCCAAGCCAAAGGCTTGAGGAGTGTGTGAAATGAGGTAGAGGTGGGGGCCTTTTATAAGAGGGGAGGAGGGGCACTTTTGGAAATCATGAAACTATTATTTTATTTTCAAAATTGTTTCGAATTTATAAGGTCCCACATTGAAATATTTCGAAGATAAGATGATAAGGATTCTAAATATTCCCATCCAATAGGTTTTGGACATGTTTAGATTTTAGATATTACATTATCTTTCCATTTTATTTAAATCGTTAAATAATGTAGTCATCACTGCATCATAATGATGTCATAAATAATTTAATTTATTTAAAGTCTAAAAATTATAAAAAAATAATATAATGTAGGAAATCTTTTTAGCTTTACAATGAATATTTATAATCAAAAATATGATCTTTATAACCCCATGTAAAAATTGTTTTTGTAAAACATATTATGTTTGTGTCATTTTTACTTTTATTTAAAAAAAGGCATTAAAGTCATTATCTCACCCAAGTGGCTCCATGGGGTCCCCTAAATCGACCCATGGGTTGTCTTGGTCGGCCATGACACAACCAATAGGGTTAGGACATGTGTAAAGCTCATCTCATTTTATTAAAGCATTATTTTTACCTTAAACTACACTATTTACCTCTAATCGCGATTAAAAACATAATAAGTTACTATTCACCAAAAATTATTTTAATCTCATTGAACCACATTTTACTTATTAATGACAACCATGTATGTTGGATTTTTGAAAATCAAAACACAATGATTTCAAAATTTCATTTAAACGGAAAATCAGTTTTTATAAGTACCACATAGTGGTTTCACTATTCATCAAAAATTGAAGTTTTTCAGAAAATTACCAAACATTCACCCTAAGATATATTTGATATTACGAATTCAAAAATGAAGTCTATTTTAAAAAATTCAAAACATATAAGTCACATTAATTAATTTAATAATTAATCCCCGCTGTCAGAGTAAATAGCGTGTTTTTATGAAACAATAAGTATCAAAAGATTGACACTAGTTTAAGTCCAATTTAAAAGTGAAATTAATTCCAACGACCACTATTGGATTTAATGGTAACAATATTTTCTAATTTCGTTTTAAAACCAATTCAAAAGATAATCTAATCATATAAATAAATTAGATTAAAAATAGGTTTTGAATTAAAATACAACATTTTACACTATTCATTAAAAAATGACCTTTATCAGAAAGGTACAAAAAATTTACAGAAAGTAAATTTTGATGTCCCGATTCTAAAGAAGAGTTTTATTTGGTCCAATAGAATGTATAAGAGTGAAAAAAACTATATTTAATGACAGTTCGCCATCAAAAGGCGATAAGTGAACCTTTAGTGAAAACTAAGGCATATACGCCTAAAATTGAACTATTTCCGTATTTTAAGCCTTTATCTTTTATTGGGTAAATGTAAAAACATTTAAAAACATATATAATCATATTTTAGTTATTTCTATCCATTCCCGTCAGTACAACGGCTACTTGTTAACTAACATTTAAAATAATATTATTTTATTACTTGTGTGCAATGTAAGTTTTCAAAGAAACTCATCGTTGCGTATAGAGTATGCTATCGAACGTAGAAAACACTTTTAATTAAAATTAATATTTAATTCGTAAATATTAATAAATATGAAAATTATTTATTCTTTAATTACCTGGGATGTTACAACCCCTGTGAGATATTATTGTACTTTTGTGATGGAATCAGTGTGCATAAAGGGATCATGTGGAGAGTCGTCATCAATGCCATCATCTATTGTACAATATGAGGATGGATTGAGGGCTCCAGATGAGATGATAAAGAAGATGAAAAAACAGAGGGAGGAGGAGCATGAGTAGAAACTTCAGAGAGATTCACAGATACTAGATATATACGGCGACTAGTGCAAGGTCTTTGTATGGAATTTCTTCCCCTGGTCATCCTAGTGATCCACCTCCAACTGATGATAATTTTTTATTTCTGAAGTTTTATGAATATTTTGTAATTTCATATGACAAAAATATTATGTTTGAAATGATGTACAACTTTTATATTTGTTTTAATTTTTTAAATTATTCATAATTTTTTAAATTTTATTAAGGATTTTTAAATGTGTTAATTTTTTAATTATTTTTAAATATTTTAAATGTTTTAACTATTTTAATTAATTCTAATTTTTGAATTAATTTAAATATATTTCATTTTTTATTTATTAAAAATATTTTTAAAAATATTTAACTTTTTAATTATTTTAATTATTTTGAAATATATTTAATTTTTTAATTATTTTAAATAATTTTAAATATATTGAATTTTTTCATTATTTCATTATTTTTAATTTTATTAATTAATTTCAATATTTTGATTAATTTTAGTTACTTATAAGTATATTTATTTTTTAATTCATTATTTATTATTTTTAAAAAAATATATTTAAATTATTTCGAAATATATATTATTCTTAAAAAAATTAACTATTTTTTATTTTTTTATTTATTTTTAATTATTTTTATTTTTTATTTTTTTTGAAAAACTATTATTTTCGATGGAATTCTCATTCTTCACAAATAACCTTTTAAGACGGTCTATTGAAAATGGTTATTTAATCAAAATTATAGTACTTAATTGAAATGGGTGATTCCTCAATCGCAATTAATCACCATTTGTGACGTACTATCACAGATAACCACAATTACAACATCATTTTTTGCTACAGTGTATTAGTGACAGACTCCCATCACACCTGACTTTTTATGACAAGATTCTATCACTAATAGTCCATCACAAATAATGAAAACTATAGTAGTGATGTGCCAATTCAATCAGTCTAGAGGAATTCTATTCTTTTTCCTTATTTGTCCTTCTGATAATCTTTCCTTGTTAACAAGTATGGCATGTGTTAGTGCAATGAAAAGGTAACTTGGGGAGATCTCATTCTACATCAAATTTGACTAGATATTCTAGGGATTGTTGACAAAGATGGTCAAGTCGTATATACCACAACCAATTTTATTCTTCTTTGGATATAACGCACATATCATCTTCTCTACTCACAAGTAGATATTTCCCTTCATAATGTTTCCCTATAGAACAACTACACCATCTCTTCCCTTTTTGATACACATTTTCTCAGTAAATCATATTGCATACCCTAAGTCACATAGTTGACTGGCATTCTGTATGTTGTGACTAAGACCTTCAACTACAAATACATCTGCACATCTCATTTCTTTACCACAAATTTTTGTTTTTCCAGATCCAATAATCTTTGGGACTTTATCATTTCCAAATTTGAAAACACCTTTCTTTTCATATTTGATGCTTGTAACAAGATCCTTATTTCCTATGATATATGTTGTGCATCCACCATTAATGATCCACACAGTATAATTATCTAATGCTTTGAGAGAATTTTCTTGAACCACTACCTACTCAACAATTTACATTTTGATCTATGTATTTGAATTCATATATGTTATGGATTGATAATCTTGATCTTCTTTAGAGTATGATAGACCAACTATATCTCGCAGAGTTGAAAATTGATTCTATATTTTCCTCTCATTTGATAATTCATTGGGCTACTACATATGACCAGTTTGGGTTTTCTTTGACTTATCCTTCTTTTCTTTTGTTGATAAATATATATCCATGTATTTTAATTCTGCATAATAGAAACAATAACCATCAAAATCATTATATAAATATTGATATCTATGTGTTTATATTTTCGTATTTTCTTCCCTTCAATACATTTTGTAAATGGAACATACATTTTTATAATTTCACATCTTTACATAGAAAAAACACCTAATACAAGGTTCATTCCTATACATTATTGTATGACCAATTCTTCCTTGAATTATATGAGTCTTTATATTATAATTTGTTCCCAAATCAATTTTTATCCTTGGAGTGGGTGCTTGCAGTCGGAGATCAATCACCACATCTTTCTATTTATGATCAATCCCCATTCTAGCCTTGTCATTTAATATGACAGTTTATTCTATTTTACTGGGCCTCGATGCTCCACTTCCTTATCTTCTATCTTTTTAATGGTCTTATTTCCCAATGGCATACTGGGAGTCAAGAGTTTTTTCCAATCCTTAATTTTTTGTCACATGATGATGACATACTATTCAGGTTATTCAATATGTTTGATTTGATCTTTCATTGTGTTATTCGAACCATAGATCTCTCTATTATGTTCTTTAACATTGAGTTTGTACTCACAAACTATATCTGAGCCCTCTCAATATGAATACATAATATTTTCAATTTCTTCCATTAGTTTAGACTTTTCTTCTTCCTATTACTATATATAATTTTTGGAATCGTGAACCACTCTATTCGATTTCTTAATTTTAGCTCTCCAATCATCTATTTCCTCAAGAGGAGCATCTAATTCATCTTTCATATGAAATATTCCTTCAAAATCTTCTTCATCATTATCGCTTCATTCCCTTTTCTAAGACCTACCTACAACTTCTTATATTTTATTTCCTTTATGATCATTGTAGTTTTTCATATCTTCAACCTCATATTCCTATGAATTATCATTTTCTAGTAAAGGAATATTATTATTTTTTAAGAAATTCCTCTTAAACATTTGCTTACATTTCATATAGTTTGATGACTTCATTATGGGAATTTCTATTTTATCCTCATCACTATCCTAAAACTCATTATGGAACATTATTGCAAGATGTCTAACCTTCCCACAATAAAATCATGTTAGTGGAAGTTTCCCTTTTAACTTTCATTTTCTTCTTTCTAGAATTGAAGAACGGAATGACATAACCACATCTATCTCTTCTTCTTTAGGACCATATTCAATGGTGAGCTTCTTCATGGTCTTGAATTCCACATCTTTAGAATTACATTTTTCCATAGACTCAATATCCTCATTTATAATCTTATATATGACAAGATTATTGTGCAATCTATCCAATTTCATATCCTTTGGATCTTCGTCTTCCGACACATCAACTTCTAGATTGGACTGTGCTGGAAGTATTCTCAAGATGTTCTTAGCAGTATTTACTTATTCAATAATTTCTCTAAGACCATGCATGTATCACGTAATAACATTTACGCAATCAAAAAATGAGCCCACTGATTCGTTGGGGTTCATTCTTAGGTTTTCATAATTATTCCACGGAACTTGGAATTTTTATTCTCTTACTATTTATTCTCCATTATAGATATTTAATAGTTTTTCCCACATGGAATGTGTTGACATAAATGACATCAACTTTTTATATATTTCATTGGATAAGTCTCCCCATAATTCATATATTCCCCTTGCATCAGCATCCAATAACCTTTGGTCAGCTTTTGATAATACACCACTGTCCACACTGGCCAAAATACCATGTTTTGTTGTAGTATAGACACTCATACATAAAGATTGGAAATAGTGATACATTTGATTCTTCCATAATTGAAAATTATTTCCATCGATGATTGGAATCCCTTTATGATTGACAACCTCCATTGAAACCCCTTTTAAAGAAACACTGAAATTAACCATTATCTCTAATACCAATTTATATCCCAAATAGGTTAAATACCCTGAGGGGGGATCAAGTTATGAAAGATTAAAAGAACATCCCCATTGATCTTGTTTCATTTTTAAATAAAAAACTATTCTCTCCATCTCCCATAGTAATTTATGAACATAAATAAAATCATGCATGAGAGACAACAATTTTACTTGGTTGACCCAGACTGTTCTATGCCCTAGTAGAATACAAAGGTAATTTTCCAATGTACCAAATCCACTAGTGTTCATTATTGTTAAAATTATTGGAGCATACTAACTATCCCTCCTAGTTTACAACCAATCACAATTTGATAGCCCAATGCTCTCTCATCTAAAGTGTTCTCACTTATTCTTCCAATGATTCTTCTTTTGATCAGTTGAACTAATATGTTTTGTACCTTAGTTGGTGCATCATTATGTTCCAATTTCATCAACATGATGAATACCACTTTACCAAAGATTTAATGGGAAATCCCTTTTGGTACACACAACTTTGTCTTTCATGCGACCTTTGGATGACTTGAGACCAACTCTACTAATTTACGCGCAACATTTTTGCATGGTTTCAAAACTCCAAACATTTGTGAAACTTTTAAATTGATTTCAAAGTACCTCTAGTGAAAAATAATTACCCTTTAAACCTCTTATTTGATTCAGATCCCTGATATTCTCTAAGGGTTGAGCTACTCAAATGAGGGTGGGGTAGTGAACAATTTTTAGACTCGGCTAACCCTATACATAAAATGATCACTCTCCATCCATTATTCACGTAACTTCTTCCGAAGCATAGAACATCACATTCTTATATCATATTTTGTGCATAAAAAACATTTTCACCTTCCATGTATGCAACTTTTCTTATGTTGGGAAGCTCCATATTTTATTGAATTTCAAAACCTCCACACACCTCATGCCTCTACCAAATTTGGATGTGATGCACCCAAGTCTTCACTTGCACACAAATTTTTGGAACACCTTTATCTTCATGCGCAACTTTTTAATTTTATATGAAAAAACATCCTTTTCCAAAAACAACTTTTTAAATCCTTCGGATCATGGGCCCCAAAAATTTGGAAAACATTAGGAAACGGTTCCACCCTGTATACACATACTGTCTCCTATGAATCCATTTTTTTCTTTGATATTTTTTAACTTAACTTCTCAAAAATTCACATAGAACTCTACAAATGACCTTGGAAATATAATTTTAAAAAAACCCAATCATCCCAAATCATTTCAATGTTACCTTGAGGGATTATTTTTCCACAAAATAAAATTACTTTATTTTTCAAAGACATGGAAAAAAACAGTTTTGGTGTTCTTTAAGATTTTATACTAATTAAAGCAATACTAAAAATTATGAATAAATTAGCATGATAATAAAAATCATTCTTATTTCAAATAAACATTTAGAACCAAACATATCATTTATTTATCCCTATGAAAAAATTATTGATATTAAAATAAAGAGAGTGGTATATTGATTTTTTTTGAAATTATACCATGTCTATTATCAAATTAAGATAGAATAAAATTACTGAATTATTGAAACTTTTATGTTCATGTTCTAAATTGAATTATAAAATTATGTAATGATATATTTTTGGGATATTTTGAGGCCTTATCACATAAGTTTTAAATGTAATTAATCGATTTTCCCTTAAAGTGGTTAACAATATTTGAAATGTTTACTATTATCAAATAACAAATTAAAAGGGTCTCTTGGTCAGAGTAAATTTCTTACGATATCAATAAAAATTTATGTTAAAATTGGATCTTTGAAAATTCCCTCCAATTAAAAATATAATACAAGTTAGTTTGAAGTGAATTTATAAGAGTCTAGAATGATCAATTAATTTCTCAAAATATTGATTAGTTCTCAGCTATACTAATCTAAAGACTAATTTAACTTTTGAAACTAATCTACTGGTTAAAAATAATTATAAATACTTGCTAAAATTACTATCAAAGTATAATTTAGTTTTATGAAAAATGTAATAAACACATAGGAAAAGTAAATGATTAAAAAATAATATATATAAATAAGAGGTTCAGTCTCAAGTTGAGACTTAAGCCTCTCCACTTGGTGATCACCTTCCACCAAGAAGTTTAAATTAATAAAAATTTTGATCTGCAGAAAAGATTGGGGTTCAAAAAATCAAACTAGGTTTTCCAGGCCACACTTGACCTCTACCATAGTTATTTGTGGGAAAAACAACAAACAGGCCACACTTGACATATTCCACTATTCTACATGGGATATAAAGAATAATAATGAGAGTGATTTTGAGGGTATCAAGTATCTTATATTAATGCATTGGAGTTAGTGTGTGTGTGTAAAAGATAGATAAACACGCTTCTCAAGAATGTAAAAAAAAGAACACAACAAATCTAAAGAAGTAAAATAATGTTTAGAAGTCTTTGTGTGATTGGAAGTGTAGCTTAAGACTCGTTTGATGTAGTGGAAATGAAGTTTTAATCCTCTTCTAGAATTTTTCTCCAAAACAGATTATTGTAGTCTCTTGGGATATGGATTCAAGGAATATGAAGTGTTTAGCTTCTTGTTAATAAGATGTTTAGGAATTCTAAGCAGGTTTATCTTATCTTTTTTATCTTCTTATATGTTCTTCCTTTTGAGTTTATGGGTTATTGAAAATAATATTCAAGAATTGCAAGGAGTTTTTTCTTGATACTATAATGTGTATGTACATAATCCATCTTGTACTTATTTTATACGTATAGGTAGAACAAAAATGAGGATCTCCCCATGTGCATGTACCTTGTACTGTCTACTGAATTTCCTACAGACAACATTAAATAATGTTAGAAACATTAATTTGTCTAAATATAACTGTTAGATATAAATTTGAATTAATGAATTAAAAATCATTTTTATGAATATCGGTGAGTCATATGTATTGGTGGCTCATTGGAATCGGTCTGTCATCATCTGTTTTTCAGCATTAGTCAGTTGTCATTGGTGACTCATGAGTCATTTCCATCGATATCGGTGACTCTAGGCATCGGTGATTCATTTGTGCTATCGGTCTATCCAGGCATGGGTGAGTCATCACTGGTGACTCAATTTGGACTATTAGTGTGATTCACATTAGTGACATGTCCATCCTTAAGTACTTTAAACTAACGGTGTGTTTCCCGTCAGTGATTCATTCATTGGTGGATCGCTTGAACTATCGGTGTGACCGATCATCTGTGACTTGTCCATCGATGTGTTGTTTGTTCTATCGGTGGTTCCTACATCAGTGTCTTCTTCCATCGGTGAGTTCAACGATCAGTGTGTCCTCATCAGTGTGTCATCCATTGGTGAATCTTTTGAGCTATTAGTATTAGGGACTCTGAAAAACATAAAAAGTTTCTCTCTTATACAGAACAATATCAAATTAAGTGAAATTCATAAATACATGTAAATATACACTTGTAAATATATTAAGACACAAATATCGATAATATATTGACTCATTGAAATTTATTGTACTATGTGACATAAATTATTCACTTATAAATATTCATTGATATTATTTACTTGAGTTGTAACATAATATATGAATTAATAGGATTTTTAGATTGGTATGATTTGTGATTATTAAAAAACTATCTCACAAAGGGTTCAACAATCTCCCCCTTTTTGATATTCACAAATTATGGAATTAATATGTTATAAAAAAAGTTTAGGAATAAAAATTATTAGACTTAGCATACCAGTTGAGAATGTGAATTCTCAATATAACTAAGGTATTTGCTTTTAGAGATCCCCCTAAATAATTATATTAGAGAAATGATATATAGGGTTCTTTTATATTAGAGCATTGTCATGCTCCTCCCCATTTGTATTAGAATAGACTGAGTGATTTGTATCAGTGGTGGTATATATATATTTTGTTGATTGAAATCTCGAGTTCTCCCCCTTATATTAATAATTGATGTCATCCAATTCTTTTTAGTAAACCCATATCTTTCTCCCCCATTTGGGATTATAAAAAAGGTTTAAAAAATAAATAAAAATAACACAAAGAAAATTGGAAACATAGTGAAGGAAAAATTGATAGTCATTAATGTATAAATAGTACAATCATCTAAATACAGTCATAAAAAATAAAAGTACAAATCCCTATCCAAAATTGATCCACATCTTATGTGTTGTTCTTTTGACGAGATTTCCCTTTTTCTTATGGGTCAACTTGAGGTGCAGTAGGTGATGTTGTGGTTTTAGGAAGGGATGGTTGAATAAAAACACCAGGTAAAGAAACACCAATAGTGACATTTTCTACAAGGCATGGTCTCCTTTCTGAAAGAACAAGACTCTGAGGTTTCTCCTGATTCACTAGATGAATCTGTGATAAGGGTTGAGGCACTGAAATATGAGTAGGAGGTAGAGAACTATGTCCAATAGAAGAAGCAGTTGGGACCATTATTGCATCACCCTGTACATGTATGTAAGGCTTTGACATTTTGATGAAATCATTGATGATTTCACCTCCATATTTCATTTCCTTCTCGAAAGCTTCCTTATTCTTCATGAACTTTTTCAAGGTGGGTGTAAACTCCCTTAACTGACCCACTTGTCTCTTAAAGGCCTCAGACACAAGTGGTATTATAATATTTTTAGCCAAATACTTGAAGTCGTTAATAAGATCATAATTGTTATAGATTTTTGGGAAATACTTATCATATTTTTCTCTGATTTCCTTCTGAGCAGTAGAGGCTTCATTGGAACATTGTCTCACTATATTATATACAAGGTCAGTGTTCCTGTGTACTTTGGAAAAAGTTTCTTTATCAGAATCACGTTGAATAGACTTCAACTCCTCTCTCATCATAGTCTTGAGAGACCATACATCAGCAGTAGTAGGCCTGGTACCTTTTTAACTAGAGGCACCAATAATAATTTTTCCAATATCGTCCTTGAAATTCATCAAATCTACACTCATTATATGCGTGACCAAGTTCCTAAGAACCTCCATACCTCTACCAAGTGTGGTCTTGAAATTAGTGGATAGAGATTCCAACTCATTTCTCATCCTATTTACTTATTCTCTCCGCATTGTATTGTTTCTAATAATTTTATCATCTATGGTGATTTAGTTTGGATAAATATCCTGAATGACCATTATTGAAATCTTAGCGGCATCAGCTTTTGAAATGCTCATTGATTTAGATGTTTCATTTCAAACTCCAATAACAGATCTCACTTACTCACATATATCAGTATTGAAAATCTATAGATCATCCTTGGTGACATTGTCACTAGGCACCGGTTGTAAAACAGGCTCATCATTAGGAGGTACTATATGTGAACTTGGAGAATTCAGTTCTACTTCATCTTGTATAGTAGGAGGAGGACGAGCCACCATCTCCTCATCTAAGTCATAATCCATGCCAAAAAGTATGTACCCTGGATTTATATTTCATTCACTAGAAATGGTTCAATATCTGGGCTCCACAATGTCAATCCTGACTCTTCTTCCTTGAGGATCATCCTCAACTTTGTCTACTTCTTCTTTTGGATATCCATCTGAAAATAACATTTTGAGGCACTGGAACAATTTGGACATCAGGTTCTACTTGAACTCTAGCCACTCCAGCTACTCCGAGCTCTTCCTCAATCTGTGGTATATGTGCAATTTGACCCTCAAACTCTTCTTCTTGGCCTCCAGCCATAATTTCATTAATCTATTGAATTATTCCTTGACAATAAACATTAGAATGATCATTCCTATCCTCATCACCAACATCTCCATCACCATATCTATCAGCAACAACCTATCTATTAGGATCAGTATCCTCCTGTACATCAGCCCCATCATCAGCACCATGTACAGATTCCTCACCAGAACTAGCTTTATCTTGTCTATATTTTAATGAGTCACTAACATGATCACAATTATCATCCTCATCATCATCATCCTTATCATCACCATAATTTTTTTCTTACATATCCTTCAACTCCATATGCCTCAGTATCTTCCTTATCTTCATAACCTAACAAAGGCTGTTGAGAAGGTAACTCCAATGGTGGACTAGAAGGTCAATAATAAATGTCCATAGGGCTCTAATCTATATCCTAGTCACCCTAATCATCTGTAAGAGACCCCTATTCCCATTTCACCTCAGGATCAACTTATTCTCATCAGAATAAACCACTTGTTCTCTAGGTTTAAGACCTGGATCAGCTCAATCCCTTGGTCTAATAGGATGATCAATGGGATTGTAATCCTCGTATATTTTCTCCTCATTAGCTACCCAACATCTTTTCCATAGGTCAAAAAAATCTTTATCCTCTTGAATATTTCCTTATGTAGGCATAATCCACTACAGTTTGCGATTACTTCATCTCTATCCTCTACACAACATAGCTTCTTCAGCATTGCTGAAATCATCCTAGGATATTATTAAGAAGTTTATTTCTTATAGTTTTTGATCATATCAAATATGTATATCATGAGATACTTAAATAGGTTCACTTTCACCCCATTCCTCAACAAATACATCAAGAAGATATCCTTATACTTCACAACTACAAAATATTCCTTCCTTGAGCAATTTTGATGTTAAATAAATTTGAAAAGAAATCTTTCCTCTCCATCTAACTCTGTGGAAGTAGCTCTCCATGAATCCCCATTTCCTGTGAACTACTTTAATGAATTTAAATAAGAAATTAAGTTTGAAGTTAGAGGAACTTTTCCCTAGTAATCAACATAAATTCCCTCATGTTACATCTCTAAGAATCTAGCCCATTATTTTGAAGAAATATAAATTTCATTTCCCTTCACCACAGACTTCATCATAGGCTCCTCGGATCCATCCAAAGATACTTTCAAGTTAAGTTTTAACAGATGAACCATATGAGGACAGAATTCCCTCTCATTATTTTCAACCCAGGTGATCCATCCTTGTGATTCCAACACTCTCGGTAAGAGCGACTTGCTAGAAAAAAGCTACTCGACAGGCACTTCCTTCTCAGCAATCACTATGTGGCTTCCAAAACTTGGCTTCATAGAACTTGAGGCACAACTAGATTCACCCTTATGGATTTTAGCTAATGATGATTCACTCAGTCCTTCCATTGCGTGCTTTATCCTTTCCATTTTGAAGGATCGGGTTTGATGGAGGAAGTTGAAAGGTCGAAGGTAGAGAGGTAGAGTGTCGAAGGGTTGGAGGTTTAAAGTTAGTGAGGGTAGTGAAGAGTCTTAGATCAAAATAAATTTATCATTTAGGGATTTTAACTCATAAAATAGAAAATATAATAATAGAAAAAATAAAAGAAACAAAATTTTGTCATTTTATTTAAGACAAAAATATTTACTAAAGGGTCCTTAAAGGAATCAGTTTCAAACTAATGATATTACACTATTAGCTTCATGTGATCGGATTGACATGAATCAGTTTCACCTAATCAGTTTCACAGATCAGTTTGATAGATCGATTTCACATATCAGTTTGACAGATCGGTTTCATAGATCAGTTTGATATATTGGTTTCACAGATCTGTTTCACACATCAATTTCACAGATCGGTTTCATTGATCAGTTTCACAGATCAGTTTCACTTGATCAGTTTTACATATCAATTTTACTTGATCAGTTAGATATATCGGTTTGACAGTGATCTGTGTCATAGATAAACAGAATTTCCTATGGGGATATGAATGGATAGTCTTTATAGATTTATCATTCCTAGTTCATGTATGATATTGCTCATTCTCTCAAAGTTTAAGGGTTTGGTGAAAATGTGATCAAGTTGATTCTTAGTACCAATAAACTCAAATTTTATACCACCTTTTTGATAGTGATCTCTTAAAAAAGTGATGTATTTCTTCAATAATTTTTGTTCTAACATGAGAAATTGGATTCTTAGAATTGTTAATAGCATGTCTATTATCAATGTTTATGGGGATATGCCTGAATTGAAATCCATAGTATAATAAAGTGTGTTTTATCCACAAAATTTGTGCATAGAAACTACTAACAACAATGTACTATGGTTCAATAGTTAATATTGAAACTGAATTTTTATTTTTATTACACCATGATATTAGAGACTTTCCCAAAAAGTAACTTGTTCTAGAGGTTCTATTTCTATCTAACTTATATCCACAGAAGTCAGCATCTGAATAACTAACAAAACAAAATGGTTGTCCTCTATGGTAGAACAATCCTAAATTATTTTTATATTTGAGGTATTTGAAAACTCTTTTAATAGAATTTAAATGTGACTATTTTGGGTTTTGTTGAAATCTTGAAAGCATACAAACACTAAACATGATGTATGGACTACTAGAAGTTAGGTAAATCAAACTCCCAATCAATCCTCTCTAAGTAGTTTGATCAACAGATTTCCTATTTTCATCAAGATCTAGCTTACATGTTGAACCCATAGGTGTTTAACTACTCTTAATGCCATCAAAATCATTTTTTTTCTCAAAATATCTTTAGTATACTTACTTTGATTAATAATAATACCTTATTTGTTTTGAAATATTTTAAATCCATGAAAATATTTAAGTTCTCCCATCAAACTCATTTCAAACTCACTTTGCATCATATTTGAAAACTCATTACATAAATAATTTTTAGAATATCCAAAAATAATATCATCTTCATATATTTGAGCTATTAAAACATCTTCATGAATTATTTTTATAAACAAAGTAGGATCTGAAACTCCATTCGTAAAACCTTTGGAAATAAGAAAATATGTTAATATACCTAACCAAGCTTTGGGAACTTATTTCAAACCATATAATGCTTTAGATAATATGAAAAAATGATTTGGATAATGTGTATTTGTAAAAACATGGGGTTGTTCAACAAAAACATCCTCAATTATATAACCATTTATGAATGAAATTTTGACATCCATTTGATAAATATTGAAATCCAAGTGTGCTGCATAGGCAAGTAAGATTCTAATGGCTTCAAGTCTAGCTACTGGTATAAAGGTCACTTCGTAATCAATTCCTTCTTCTTGATTATAGCCTTGTGCAACCAATCTAGCTTTTTTCTAACTATATTTCATTCTTCCTAAACTTTATTCCTAAACATCCATTTAGTTCATATGGTCAGGATATCTTTTGGTTGATCAATAAGATTCCAAACTTTATTTCTCTCAAACTAGTTAAGCTCATCTTTCATAGAAATCACCCAAAATTCATCATTGACTACATCAGTGATATTTTTAGGTTCTAGTTTTGACAAGAATTCGTGATATTAAACATGATTTCTCAAATAAGATCTAGTTTGTGTTCCACTATCTAAATATCCAACTACAACATCTAAGGTATGGTTTATAATGGTCCTACTTGGTCTAGTAAAAGTAGGTCTAGTTAGTTTAGGTTCATCATTTTGTTTAGGTTCATTATGGATAGATTCTGGAGAATTTACTGAACTGGACGTTTTTACATATTTTTTTATTAGATGATCTGAATGTTTAACATTAATGTCCATATTATACATATACTATTATAGGTTTCATAGTGAGGTATTAGGTTCATTTGGATCTGTTTCATCAAACTTGATAGGTATAGATTCCTCCACACATTTGGTTCTTTTATTAAACAATCTACAATCATTTCATTATGTAGAATATCCAATGGATATTCCATCATCACTTTTAGAGGCAAATTTATCAAAATTATATTTAGTGTTAAGAATATAAACTTTACATCCAAACACTTTAAAATAATTTACCTTAGGTTTCCTATTATTTCACAACTCATAAGGAGTTTTCTTAAGGATAGGGATAATTAAGACTATTTATTATGTAACAAACTATATTAAAAGCATTATCCCAAAAATAAATTGGTAGGTCATATTCAATGATCATAGTTTAGGAAATATCTTGTAGGGTTTTATTTCTTCTTTCTATTACAATTTCTTTTGAGGTATCTTAGGGGAAGAGAAGTTGCGCCTATATTCATTTTGTGAGCCAAAAATATTTAAAATATTGATCTTAAAACTCATAGCCATGGTCAACTTTTAAGGATTTAATTTTAAGTCTACTAATATTTTCTGCAGTCTTAGTATACTTGGTAAAATGTGAGTAAGATTCACGTTTTTGAGCTAAGAAAATGGTCCAAGTATACATAAAGAAGTCATCTATAAGAACATAAACATAGTTATTCCCACTAAGACTTGAAACTCTAGATGGTCCAAACAATTCCATTTGAACCAACTAGAGTGGTTGAGAATTTGTAACTTATTTCTTTGGTTTGAAAAAGATTTTGTGTTCCTTTTCATTTTGACCAGGATTACACACTCTATTGGCTAGAAACTCTAGTTAGGGAAGGTCTTTAACTAATCATTTCTGGGTAAATTTATTAAGGGAGTGTACATTATAAGGTCCTAGTATTTTATGCCAGAGCCAAGACTCTTTTTGAAGTTCAATTAGACAAGAAACATTTTGTGATGCTAGTGTGTCTAAGTATACATCATATACATTATCATTTATAAGACCAGTAAATACAAAAAAAAAATTGGTATAAAAAACATTGCATGAATCATTTTTTAATTTTACATTGATTCCATCATCACAAAGTTGAGATATTCGAAGAAAGTTATACTTTAATACATCAACATAAAATAACTTTGAAATTTAAATAGATTTACGGTTACCAATCTGGCCTAAGATGATGATATTTTCTTTACCATTGTCACCGAATGTGACATTTCCTCCATCAATTTTGATGAGATTATTGAAGCTTGAGTAGTCTCCTGTCATGTGTCTTGAAAAACCACTATCCAAGTACCAATTTTTTTCTATATTAACTCTTAAGGAAGTTTACCTATGAAACAATTCATCCAAGAAATGATTTTGGGGCCCATATTTGTCTAGGTCCAAAAACATTAGTAACAAAGGATTTAAGAACCCCGAATTGTCTTATGGGTTTCCTATATGTAGAATATAAAGTATTTGAAAATGAAACTAGGTTTGTTCTAGAAAATATCGATTCATTAAAATATATTTTTGAACTGGAACTTGTAGTAAAATCATGATTTTTGGAAAAAGAAGCAGATTTTCCATATTTAGTCAAAAAATGTGTTTTGGATAAATTCCTTTGTCCAGGTTGATATCCTATAACAGTAGTGTACATAAGAGTTGTTTGTCTAACAAAAATTTTAATAAGAGTATTTTTTACACTGGTAAGCCTTTCTAAATCTTTCTTCAATTGCACATTAGACATTTTTAATCCATTGTTTTCCTTGAGCAGTTGAGCATTCTTTTCCTTTTCAGTAGTAAGTTCAGACTTAATAGTTACAGTAAGAGAATAATGTTTATTTCAATATATAAACTTATCTTTTTTTTATTAAAAGTTTATTCAAATATGTTACAGTATTCAAATAATTCATCATTTTTCATATTCTCATATTTAAATTCATTTTCATAAAAAACGTCATTAGGTACAGGAGAGTTTAAGAGTACCTCTGAGGTATTTTTTAGGTATCTTCTAATCATTTTCCAATTTCCCTTGTTGTCATATTTTCATTTAATGTTTTATCTCTTGAAGAAATTTTTCTTTCTATAAAAGATTCTAAATCTCCTAGCCAACAGGACCATTTCCCTATCAGTTTCTGAAGCTAATTCTTCACTACTTGTTCTCTCAACAGCAGCTTGACCTTTCTCTTTGTCTTTACTCATGAAGGTGGTAGTATTGAAGGATACAGATTTTATTTTTGGATCTGCCTCCTCTTGATTTACTTTCAGTTCCTCTTTATACATCATTAATTTTCCAATAAACTCCTTCACTGACATCTTATGAATATCACATGATTCTATTATGGACACTGATGTTCATCTCTATCTATCAGGTAAGCAAATGAGAATCCTCATGATCTGTTCCTTTGTTGTGATAACTCTTCTTTAATAAATCGTGATATTCATAATTTCATTTAACCTAAGAAACATATTAGAAATAGATTCATCAGGAAACATTCTAAAATGATCATATTTAATAGAATATGTATTTAGTATCATCTCTTTCACATTAGATGTTCCCTCATGGGAAATAGACAAAGTGTCCGAAATCTCTTGGGATGTTTTACAAGAAGAAATGTGATTAAACTATCTATATCCTAATCCATAATATAGAGCATTAATTACTTTATAGATATTGTTATAGGTGGTCTCGGTAGATCCATCCCAAGTATTTATATCAGTTTCAATAATTTCTTATTTACTTTCAATAGTGGTCCAGATTTCAAATCCCATGATTTCTAGTCATATTCTCATTTTAAGCTTCCACTGATCATAATTTGGTTCTTTGATAAAATGCGTTTTATTTTTAGTTTCACCTTATATTCTATTGTCTATAGTATAATTTTTAAAATATTTCAAATAATTAAAAAATTATAAATAATAGATATTTTAAGATCTTTAAAATATAACTACAATCACAATTGAAAAAGATTAAGAATTCATAGAAAATTGAAAAAATCTTGAAATCTCTAAAACCAAATTTTGGTCAGAGTAGATTACTCAAGAGGGGGTTGAATTGAGTATCTTTAAAAATTTCTATTAAAATTGGTTCTTTGTAAATTTCCCCCAATTAAAAATATAATACAAGATATTTTTAGTGAATTTATAAGAGTCCTAAATGTTCAATTAATTAATCAAAATATTGATTAGTTTTCAGCTACAATAATCTAAAGATTAATATAACTTTTGAAACTAATCTACTGGTTCAAAATAATTATAAAAACTTTCTAAAAAACTATCAAAGTTCAATTTAGTTTTATGAAAAATGTAATAAACACAGAGTAAAACTAAATGATAAAAACACAGTGGATATAAGTAAGATGTTCAGTCTCAAGCTAAGACTTATTCCTCTCAACTTGGTGATCACCTGCCACCAATCGGTTTAAATTAATAAACAGTTTGATCCACACCCTGGGTCTGGGTTCATAATAGCACATAAGGATTTCCAGGTCACACATGACCTCTACCAGAGTTATTCATGGGAAACCAACAAACATGTCACACTTGACCTCTTCCACTGTTCTACATCAGATACAAATAATATTAATAATTGTGAGTTTGAGGATATCAAGTATCTTCCGATTATACATGGGAGTCTATGTGTGTGTGTAACAGATAGATACATACACTGCTCAGGAATGTAAATAAAAAATCACTATAGAGTTAAATAATTATAATAAGGTTTGTAAATCTCTATGTGTTATACAGTGTAGCTCTGGACTCGTTAGATGTAGTAGAAATGAAGTTTGAGTCCTCACCTGGAATTTGCCTCCAAAATTGAGTATCTTAATATCTTTTACTATGGATTATAGGAGTAAAAAGGGTTAATATTATTTTTTTAGGATGTTCAGGTCAAATCAGCAGGTTTAGCTAATCTTGTTGATCTCCCTATATGTTCTTCCTTTTGAGTTCCTGGGTTCTTGAAAAAAATATTCAAGAATTTTAGGTTTTTCTTTTCTTGATATTTTCAAGTGCATGTAAATAATATAGCCTCTAATTATTTTATACTTAGAGGTCTAGTGGACATTAAGATATCCCCGCATGAATTTACCTCGTACTTTCTACGGAATGTCCTAAATACAACATTAAATAATGATAGAAACATTAATTTTTCTAAATATGAATGTTAGATATAAATTTGAATTAAAAATTTAAAACAGTTTTTATGACTATCGGTGAGTCATAAGCATCAATGACTCATTGGAAATGGTCTGTCATCATCGGTTTATTAGTATCGGTCTGTCTTGATTGGTGACTCACTGTATCGGTGAGTCCTTTCCATCAGTATTGGCGACTATGGGCATCAGTGAGTCATTTGGGATATCGGCCTATTCGGGCATCAGTGAGTCGTCCTCAGTGACTCATTTAGAACTATCGGTGTGATTCCCATCAGTATGTCATTTGAAATAATGGTGTATCTCCCATCAGTGAGTCATTCATTGGTGAGTCGCTTGAACTATCAGTGTGACTAATCATCGGTGTGTTGTTTGTTTTATCAGTGAGTCCAACATCAGTGCCTTATTCGACTGGTGACTTATTTATCAGTTAATACTTAGATTTTTGAGTTCATTGATTGGTGATTCCTCATCAATGAGTCATCCATCGGTGACTCATTTGAACTATCAGAGTCAGAGACTCTGAAAAACTAACAAAGTGTTTGTCTTATACAAAATAGTATAGGATTATGTGAAATTCTTAAATACATGTAAATATATTAAGACACAAATATCCATAATATATTGGATCATTGAAATGTATTATATAATGAGGCATAATTTATACACTTACAATATTCATTTTCCTAATTGACTTGAGTTATAAAGTAATATATTAATTAATAGGATTTGTAGATTGGCGTGATTTTTAATAATGAAAACAACTATCTCACAAAGGGTCCAAAATGGCCTATTTAAAAAATTGAACCTCTTGATTCCTAATAAAAAAACATTTTCATTATTTTATTTTTATAAGTTTTAGAGATAAATATTAGTATAAATGTGTAAAATAGAACAAAAAATAGTTTTCTTGTATGTATGTTTTTAAGACCAAAAAATGAACTTATTATAAAAGTAGGTATAATGATGATTCCTATGTAAATAATTAGATTATTTCTTACTATATGAGATATATTTTACTTTAAGATCAAATTAGAAATTCATAGTAGTTTTTTAAATGAAAACAAATGTAATTTTTACAAAAATCAATATATTTCACTATTCACATAAAAATAAATCTTTTTTGAAAAATCCAAAATTACACCCTAAGCCTAATTTGATTGAATTAATTCAAATATGAGGTTCATTTAGTTAAATTAAAATTCAAAAATTTAAATATTATTATTTTAAATAAAACTATAAAACTGAATTTGTTTGAAGAATTAACAAATATTATTATCATAAATATAAACGTATAAAACATAATTCATTAATAATAATACATGAAATTGATATAAAATTACTTGGTTTGAAATATTAGTTTTTATACATTCTATAAAATATTTTTTTAAATTTTTATGTGTGAATATTTCATTCTACCAACATTGAGGTTTTATATGAAGCTTCTCTTTATGTTTTCATGGTTTCCAAATAAATTATTATTCCACTAGTTATATAAAATATTTATTTTAAAATGAATTTAAAAGATTAAAAATATTTATTAATTATTAAGTATTATTTTGTTTCTAAAATTTCAAAAATTAGTTTTCTTCTAAGTCATTTTCTATGGTCACATAATATTCTTGATCAAGAATATTCTTAAAATTATACTATTCATATTTAATTTCTAGATGGATTGTAATATTTCCATTTCTATAAAGGAAATTATACATCACTACCTTTTATTATTTATCCTTGTACGTTTATAAACCAAATTTTTCCTCCAATACATTCCCTCTATAAATACACTATTTATTATTTCAACAATTGAAGGGTATTCACCTTGGTTCAATACATCAATTGATTATGATAATTATTTTCATAACCTTATACCTCTTATCTATATGGTGTAAATACTATATGATTTATTTTCATTATGGAATGTTAGTTTCCATGAATTTTATTTTATGTCTATGGATACCCATTTATTTTCCATATATTAATAATTTAATTATTATTTATGGAATTTTTAATGTTATCCTTATGTGTATCTATTTGAAAAACTAAGGAAACATAGAATAATTCCAAGATTTCATTACAGTATAAAATGAAAATTATTTCCATTTTATTATTTCATGAAATCCACTTTATTCCAATTCTATTATTATGTTTTGATAAGTGAATCATTTTAATATGGAACACATACGTATGGTTAAATGAAGGGTGGGGACTTATATTTTCCTCTAATAAATTAGTTAATGTTTTAAATCTATTGAGATAAGTATTCCAAGGAACATTTTATTTTCACAAAAGCATGGGAACTGGCAGATTGACTTATTAAAGTAACACTTCCCAAAACTAATGTTTAAGCCCTATTTGAAATATGTCATAGTTTGATTCACATTCCCATGAAAATGTCATGATCTCATAGATCATGATTATTGAGTCACTATTTTGATTAATGTCATATTTTATTCCAATATATATCCCATGTCTTAGGATTTTTTTCTTTGTTGGGTATGAATTATCTTATTTATACTGATTATAACAATATGCTCAACTTACACCCACATATGAAATTTAATTTTTATCACCTATGTTTACCCTTACTAAGAATCATATATCACACCATTATTATTTTTCTATTTTTCAATGCCAGGAAAAAATATTATAAGTATGATGTGTCTACAAGAAAATGTTTTGTAAAGATCTTATGGGAATTTTTAATGAACATTTTTTTTAAGAAGTTTTTCATATTGTGGTAAAAATGTTGTTTGTTTGAGAAAAAAATTGAGCTTTATTATTTAATGTTTTGCATATATTTATAAATTCATAAAAATAAAATTCTCTGATAATGTATTTTAAGTACATAATTTGTTTTAAGTTTTGTAGATGAGATAGTAACATTTATAGAATTTTATTGTTAGTACTCATGAAGGGTTTAAATAAAATTGGAGATTATGATAATGTTTATTATGGAACTATTGGGAGTTATAAATTTCACCAAAGGTTAATATGTTAACATGTATTATAAATGAAAATATATTGATAAACCTTTTGGTCATTTGGGGTAATATTCTATGGATTAACAGACGAGAACATTAGTCAAAACGATTTGGATAAGTCTATATATAGGATAACGTTGTAAATTTTTGGTTATGTAGGGACTATGTGGCTTTCCTGGAAAAAACCTCTATGTCTAGATACTAAAATCTCATTCATTCTCTAAAATAGTTGTTCCTAAGTGTAATATCCCATAAAAATGATTATTAGGAATTAACTCAATCATGACATTGTTCTTGAAAATTTTTACCAACTACATACCATGTTTTACACTCAAGTAGGACATATATTATTCGATCACATTCTATATAATAACCATTATAATGGAATCATTTACTAATCATCATAATGGATTAATTCAATAATTATAACAAAAACTAACGTAGTGAAAATAATATTGAACCTAATGTATCAATAGAATAAATAAAGGTATCATCATAGAATATATATATATATATATATATCTACATATAAAGATTCAATTTCCATATTCAAATGATAATTTGCTCTAATTTTATTGAAATAGATTTTGGATTTTACTATTTAGTTGAAAAATTATATCAGAAATAAAGCATATAACTTCATGTATATGGAAACCACTATGCATTACAACTGAATAAGGGAGCATACTTAAAATGATTTATAATTTTGGTTTATTCTAGTTATGATGTAAAATGTGGTTTCTATAGTCATACCAAAGGAAGTGAAGCTGATATCATAATAAAAGTTAACATTTGAAACTCTTAATTATTTTAATTAGTTAGTGATAATTGATCACTACAACATTATTAGCCTTTAGCGGCAGTTTTTTAGCACCGGTTTAATAAACCACTGCTAATTTTTTTTAAAATATATTAGTGGAGGTTTTTAATAAATCTCTGTGAAACGTGGTTTTTTACAGAAATTACACTTTTCCCTCCGACTCCCCTAACACCCCTGACACCCCCAACTCCCACGACACCCTCGACCCCCCCCCCCCCTCCGGCCCTAGTGACCCCCTGAAACCCTAGGACCCTGGTGTCCCGCGTAACCCCAATGACCCCCTGAAGCCCTCAGCGCGCCTTTCAGGCCCTCACCACACCTCTCTGCCCATCACGACCCCCATGACCCCCCGAATCCCTAGGAGCTCATGACCCTAGTAACCCATATGACCCCAACCACCCTCTAAAGCCCTTGACGCAGTGAAACTATATAATTAGTTTGGGTTCATCTATATCATTAGTTTCATCAATCTTATTAGTGTAATTTAAGTCATCAACATCATCAGTTTCATTGATGTTATAAGATTCATTAGGGTTGTTAGTGTCACCCATGTTGTTTATTAATTATGTTTCATTAGGTAAAACTATATTTTTATCTTGGTTACTATCTAATATATCATCAATGTACTCAATGTCCTGAATGTCACCCACATAATCATTTTTATTGGGTTCATAAGTGATGGAGATGTAATTGGACTCTTCTATCTCATCAATATCATCAGTGTCTCCAGTATCATTGGGTTCATTAGTTTTTCTAGAATTTATGGTTTCATTAGAGTCATCAACATTATTTATATCATCAATGTTGTCATATTCATTATCATTTTTGGTTGTTCTGATGTTCTCATGGTAATAAGGGTCATCATTGTGATTTGTGTCCTTAATTTCTTTAGATTCATTGGTTTCATATTTCTATTTGATTCAATAGTTTATTCGGTGTGGTTCATCTCATAGGTTTCATTGATGTTTTTTTGTCTCATAGATGTATTAAATTTCTTTGGAATCGTTAAAATTATTTATGTCATAATTTCCATTCCATGGTCCATGTCATCAATTTCATTGGTATGATATATGTATTTAGTGTCATTGTGGTTATTAGTTTGTTCATCAACATCATTTTGTCCTTGTTTCTCTAGTTAATTATGATCTTTATCATTAAAGGTTATTACTACATAACCACAATCATTGTAATTGTTATTGTTCTTAGAATCATTAAAATTATTATTGTTGTTTTTTATAACCATGTAATCCCTGTCATCCATTTAATTGGTGTTATCTATTTCAAAGATGTCATCTAATGTGTAAATGTTTTTTGTGTCATTTCTATCATATATACTCTTGGTTTAAGAAATTTCATTGGTTTCTTCTATGTATTTTTTATCATTAGTGTGATTGATAATGCATGTAATATTATTATAATCAGTGAAATGTATTTCATCCATATAATCATTACATTTTATTTCACAGGGGATATTTTTTTCATCATATTTTCAGGTGTCATCGCAGAGCCCAACCATTAGTGGTTATTTACTGCCTTTTAATTAAATTATTATTATTTTTTATTTTTACCACTTATACATGTACATTATTATAGTATGGTTATATTTATGGATATCATAGGTGGTGGACTATTTAATTATAGTCACACCTTTCTCAGGATACCATGGAACATGGCACCCAAGTAGATGCTACTTGATTTTAGGCTAAGGTTTGGGAAAGGCTCAATGCTTGACGATTGGATTAATAGGAAAAATCATGGGTGTTTGGGATTAGGATTTGACTTGGGACCATCTTTAAGGTTTTTCCTAGTTTTGTCTTTTGGAATTTTGGTTTCTAATGTATATGATCTGCTACTGGTGTATTCATTTCCACACATGTAATATATAGTTCATTTGTTATATCATGGTTTTTTTATTATATCTCTATTCTTTTATGAATCTTTTTAATTTACATGGTTTGGTTTTCTAGTGGGTGGGTTTATTATTTACCATTTTTATTTATATAAGAAAACCTTATTTAACATATTTATATAATTTTTCAACTAGTATATATGAATATCATTCCCTATTTAGTGATAGTTAGGTGTTTTAATTTTTTTTAATATTGTATAGGCACATTTTCATATACATGGATAAAAGAGAGATCACCTTATCGAGGAACACACCTCAGTATACTAAGGGTTTGGAGGAGTTTTTAGATTTTTCAATTTCCAATTGATCCGTTGAATGGAGAATAAAATGTTCATGTCTTAAATGTAAATCTAGAAAATGGTTGAATAGAGATGAAGTTTGCGAAAATTTAATATTGAATCAATTCCCTGATCAATATTCATGTTGGATTTTCCACGCATAATCGAATGTTAAAAAAAGGATTACCACTGATTTCAGTCAACATAATGAGCTCCCAACTTCATCAAAAATTGAAAATTAAATGTAAAACATTATAAATGATGCATTAGGCATTGCAAGACCCCACCATCAACATCAAAACATATTTGAACTACCAGATGAGGGTGTTAAAAATATCATTGTGACAATTGATGTTTTTGAGACAGTAGGACAACTAGATCAAGATTGTTACATATCATTGGATCCTCATCCGGATTCTGCGGAGACTAATGTAAGAGAAACTTTAGTGAGGAAAATAAATTTCATGGTTTAATTGATTATGGAAATCAAGTGTTGTATAGTGGATGTTTCATATATTCAAAACATTCTTTTCTATTAAAGTTGTACCATATCTAATTTCTTTGTGGAATTATAATTAAGGAAATGTCCAGGATATTAGAATTGTTGTGTGATTTGTTTCCTAAAGAAAACATCCTCGAGTATTTTTATAATATGAAAAAAGTTTTTAACAGGCTTGGTCTGAATTATACAAAAATACATGTGTCTCCCAATGATTGTATGCTTTATTGGCGATAAGATTCAATTAGACAGAATTGAAAAAAAAATTCTTCTTCTAGATAGAAGTCAATGGGTGTTGTTGGAAGGTTGAATCAGCATACTATCATGAAAACAATTAAATTAAACACACCTAAAATGGTTTTGCATTACTTTCTGTTAAATCCTTGATTGCAAACATTATTCATGTCATCGAAAACCGCCGAACACATGAAGTGGAATTATATAGATAATAACAATAGTGGGATAATGCGACATCCACAAGATTCGCAATCATGGAAGACATTTGATTCATTACTTCCAGATCTCTCAATTGATCCTAGGAATGTTTAATTGGGATTGGTTGTTGATGGATTAAACCCATTTGGGACTTTGAGTACCAGTTATAGTATATGGCCAGTTGTTTTTATCCCATAAAATCTTCCTCTATGGATGTGTATACAAAAATTGTCTTTTTTCATTTCGATGATTATTCCGAAAAAATGTCTTCAAATTATATTGATGTTTACTTGTAGCCTTTAATTAAAGAATTATAGGATTTTTGGAACAATGATGTTGAGACATATGATGCTTCTTCTACGACAATGTTCAAAATTCATGTTGCTTTAATGTGGACCATTAGTGACTTCCCTGGACATGGTAATTTATTTGGTTGGAGCACTTATGCGGGTTTGGATTATCGTGTTTGTAACTTTTATTTTGAGCCCAAACAGATACCTCACAGTAGAAAACAGTGCTTCTTGTGCCATCAAATATTACTCGATGCATCTCATAGAATGGATTAAGTGGATGGAGTAATGGAGCAGGAAACTAACATGATTGAAGGGGAAAATGATTGTATGTACAGTTATTCATTCATTTAGAAACCACTTATTTCATTTGTGTAGTCATTCATTATCTTTGTTATGTATGTTTTTTTAGTATTGTGCATCTGTTATTATTTTTATTTTTTTTGCATAAATTTTTTGAAATATATTTTCTAAACTTAATTTTATTTGATTAAATGATAGGAATTCTAAGGAGGAAGCGATAAAATGTTTCATCAACCACTACGATAGATGACGATCCATTTATCTCCCTCCCTATAGAATCTGAGCCACCATCCTCTTTCCCCCCTACAGCATCTCTCACACCCTCTAGGAGCATCACTTTAGCAGCTCAGTTATCGCCTCCCCCTTTAGGAGCCTCAGCAGTGAGGGAGTGGTGCGCTACTTCTAGTTCATTGAATTTATACGAGAGGGTGATAGTTATAGGTAAAAATTTTAATATGAATAAATTTATTGAACTTTTTTAATAATAATTATTTTTTCATTAAATATGGGAACAATTCAAGTACGGAAAAAATTATAAAAAGTACAGATGTATGGAATCTAACCGGAGAGAAGATAGTTGTCCCATTTGATTCATATGGGGTCCCTACAGATAATGCCACATGATTACTTGGCCAGATTATAGGTTATCTGGTCGTGGAGCCAATTTTCCTTCTTATTTCGAATGGTGATTAGAGGCATGCCTACAAATTGGAAAAATGATTTTTTTTGACTCAAAAAAAAGTAATTTTAATACAATATTGTGTAATTTCATGTCATGTTATTAAATTATAATATTTTCAAAATGAATTTATGTGTTCAGATGTTTTTCCACTTTATGCTTGTTGGTGCGCTAGCACGAAAGTGGACATTGATAAATCTGGGCAATAAATGGAAAGACATTAAATAGAGACTACGGAGTGATGTCAACAATACACCGTTGACTGCCAAACAGATTTATGATGTAATGACTCGAAATTTTCAAGGAATTTTTTTTTCATAAATTCTTTGGGATTTTACGAGTACGCAGTTTCTGACGGCAGCTGATTCCGAGCCAGGTGTGCCCGGAATCAAATTATGAACTTTAGATCGGATACGTTCAGTGAACGAATGAGCGGGTTTTTCTAACTTTTGAACTGGTGCTCGGAATCGAAATCCTAGGGAACCGATGAAACCACATTGCCGGTAATTGCTTAGGAAAATATTTTCTGGAGTTGCGTTTTCTCGAGAAGAGTTGTTAAAAAATGTATTAAGTTTAAAGTGAAATAAAAATTGTGTTACAGTTTTTATTTCACATCCATGTGGTTTAACGCCATGTGTGGGAGTTGAGTGGGACCCACTTGAACCTAAATCATCTTTTTCGGATATTAGTGAGGTGGGACCCACATGAGCCCCACCCCTTAAAATTCCATAACCCCTCTAAACCTCCCTTGTATTAAATGTTGTGGATACCTCTCTTCCTCATAAATGCATGCCAACCTATCTCACCATTATTTTTGTCAATTCAAGACTAATTAATTAAGTGAGATAAGGTTTTTGAATATTAAAAATATTGGTAAAAAGTAATAAAATATGGAAAAGGAATTATTTTATTTTGGTTGCTTCGTTGTGTTGAGAGAGGGAGCATTCTACATATTTGAAGAACTTCATCTTCCAGGTGAAGAACATTTCTACCTCGATGAAAAACGACGTCACACCTTTCATCTTCCCTCTGCGTCAATGAAAGGGAGATGCCACTTCTTCCACGGACGTTCTCCGTCGACATACATGGAGCCTCACCCGTGACGCAGTATTCCATGACACGAGCTTCCTCGAACTTCTTTGAGGTAGTGGTTATTTCTTCATTCAAGAATTATTATTTGACGTTATTCATTATTTCTTGGACGCTTGTTATCATTATAACGGGAAGAGTTCGGACCGCACGAACACGGTCGACCCTCCTCTGCCTTTGAGGTTGTAATTCGTTGTGGTTTGGAACGGAGGCGGCGCGGTGCAACGACACTGTGCGGGAACGAGGGAACCGCGGCCGGTGCGGGCCGCGACGAAGGAGCGCGGGGCCGTCGTGCTGCGCCATTGAGGTCGAAAGAGGGCGCGGCCAGAGCTGGGCCGCGGTGGAGGGACGCGGCGCCGTCGCGCCGCACTGGATCGCCATGGAGGGTCACAGTCGGGGCAACCCATGGAGGAGGGGCACAACACCGTCACGCCGCGCCGGTCGAACAATGGCCGCGACCTTTGGCCATAGTGGAGCAGCAGGAGGCGGCCGGTCTGACCGTCCGCCGGCACGCCTTGGAGGCGGGACCCCCGCGGGTCCCGCGTGGATCAACCAGCCGGCCATAATGGCTGGTCGTTACCCTGAAAAACCGGGGGTTGAACCCTCGATCATCACAGCAGGGCAGACCCCTCGGGTCCGCCGTTTCGAAGTAAGGACCGGCGCCCCCCCCCCCCCAACTTCGCTCTCGCTCGGTCACGAACCGAGCACCCAGCCGAGCAGGGCCGCTCGCACTGGGCCAGGCCGCTCACGCCTGGACTGGCCGCCAGCACTGGGCCGGGCCGCGCAAAACCGGGCTGGACCCGGACCCGGGTTGGGTCGACCCAGTTCGGGCCGACCCAGGGGGTATTGGGCTCGGTCGGACCGGGCCCATACCCCCTATTTCCGGACAGATCCATTCAAACGCCCATAACTTGGGATACAGACCTCCGATCGATGCACCGTCAGTTTCTTAGTGATCCTTGGATCGAGATGGTCGTTTTGGTATATTACACTCAAGGTTTTGGAGAACTTTCGGTATGTCAGAGTTGGTTCGAACACCAAACCAACTGGGCCCTCGGAGCGGAAACACTTATAACCTGAGCTCCAGATGTCTGATTGACGTGTCGTTGACTTTGTTGGATTCCTCTTTGAGAGATGGTTAATTTGGCTTACTCCACTCAAGGTTTGGATGTAGCTGGATTATGGTTGGGTTGGTTTTATCTTAAAACCCAACCGAGCCCCTCGGACGAAAAAACCAATAACTCTCAGACCGGACGTCCGATTGACGCACCGTCTATCGCGTTGAGTTCCTTTTGACGAGACTGAACTTTGTGATACATCAACTCTGGACTTAGTGATAGTTTATGTATCGACCCCTTGGATCATGGAGGAGTCCCTCCTGGAAACGAGCGTGCTGTGTGCGGGAGCCCTAGAGCTGGCTGCGACTACGACGACGAGGACGGCTGTACGTGGATCCTCGGTGGGATCAGCACCAAGAACGACATTACATGGATCCTACGAGGGTTAAGAAGTGAGGACAACTATACATGGATCCTCCATGGGTTTGGCAGCGAGGACGACTCTACGTGGATCCTCCATGGGTTCGGAAGCGAGGACGACTGTACGTGGATCCTCCGTGGGTTCGGCCGTGATGAAGACTGTACGCAGATCCTCCGTCGGTTCGACAGCGATGGTGACTGTATGTGGATCCTCCATGGGTTCGGCAGTAATGGTAAATGTGCCAAGTTCCTATGTGGGTTCGACAGTGCTGATACTAATCCCGGATCCTATGTGAGTTCGACAGAGGAGATGATTTCGAGGCTACATCTATCATCTCCACCCCTCTTCGTATATAGTATACATGCGTGAGATGAGCCTTAACTTACAATCATTATCATCAATATGATTGTTGTGCTTTCCTATGTGGATTGGGTTGTGCTTTCCTTTGTTGATTGGGTTTGGAATTTCTATGTGGAATGGGTTATGTTTTCATGTGTGGACTGGGTTGTACTTGGGCTCGTGTGCTGGAGCCGATCTGGAATTGATAAGCTAGGTATATGTATGGGCATATACCTAAGTAGAGTTGGTTGTTACTTTTTGATTGAATCTTTCCTTTGTGGTTTATTCTTCAGGATTCTGGGAGAACTTATGTGGTCTCGGGGTCCCTTCTGAGTAGCATATACTCACCACTGCATGAGCTATACCCGCACTACATTTTGTTGGATGCAGATGTCGAACAGTGCTGATCGAGGTGGGAGCTTGTGGAGCTAGACGATAGCTGGAGGTGGATCACTGTATGGGATGTGCTCGGAGCGGACGGATGGAGCCGAGGAGTAGAGGAGACTATCTGTACCCACCCTTCAGGTGGGATTTCCAAAGGATGGCTCGAACTCTTTGCTTTACTTTTCTGCTGTTGTACTTTCTTTCAGTTGTACTTTACTTTCAGTTGAGTTTGTATTCCGGCCCACTTACTTTCCAACACTTACTTTTGTACTCAGTTTACTTAGTTTTTACTCCGCTTGCGTACCCTGGGGTGTTTGTTTCTTACATAATGGCAATTCCTTCTCTTATATCAGAATTTACACCTTTGGTTCTAGTTGCCATCCCCTGGCCTATGTAAGGCGGGCTTGGGGTAGTCACGACACGGGGCCCAAGGACAGGTCGTGACAAATTGGTATCAGAGGAGTTTGGTTCTACTACAGAACTCAGGACTCTAATCGTTATTCTATGTGAAGCAATAATGTTAAGGGTATTGAGCATGGTTATCAGCCCAGGGAGTCCAGTATTGGTGTGGTGGCCGATGTATCCATACACCAAGACCCTAATTTCTGATTTCCGACTCCGTGCACGAAAACATTGATTGCATGTGTGTTTCAAAAGTTTTCTTTGTGATTTATTTGTGTCAGCTCACCAGGTATACTGTATTGACTGTGGAGAACCTGTTTCTTTTCAGGATGGCCCCATGATGGTAGCCAGCTTGGGTTTCGAGCTTTGTGCGAGACGGCAGCCCACAGAGTGACGAGGCCTTGTTGTAGGGCCCCTTTACAGCGAAGGCACCGGTGGTACCTCTACCCACTGATCCACCGATGCCACCAGCCCCAGCCGCTGAGAGTGCACGTCGCCTTAGTGCACTGCATGAGTTTTAGTGTTAGATACCTCCTAGGTTTCATGGGGAGATGGACCCTTAAGAAGCCGAGGATTGGTTGGAGACTGTTGTAAGATTTTTCAGGTTAGTAGGGACTCCAGCTGACCGCATGGTGATCCTTTAAGTGAGTCTTCTGCACGCAGCAGCAGGTAGATGGTGGAGCCTGATGCTCCAGGTGCACGATGAGTAATCTCTTCTTTGGACAAAATTCGAGAGCCTCTTCCGCTTGGAGTTCGTTCCATCCACCCTCCGTGCGGTGCACATTCAAGAGTTGCTACATCTCCAGCAGGGCATCATGACAGTAGCCCAGTACTCTGTGAGATTTACTGATCTCTCGTGCTACTCCATGAACATGGTATGGTACCCATTCTTCCGGGCCCGGACCTTCGAGCAGGGACTGAGACATGAGATCAGGGATTCGATGATCTCCCTCAGCATTCCGACGCAGGGAAGAGTGCTAGAGAGAGCCCTTCTAATGGAGAGTTTTCTCACTGAGAAGTCACCCTCGGTGAGACCCTTCGCAGGATGAGACGTAGCGAAGTCTTCTATAGCCGGAAGTAGACATCAGATGCAGGGGTCCAAGCGGACTAGGCCATCTGATGAATGACCTCAGGATACAGGTTCGTCTATGCGGAGCACACAACACTGAGCCAGCCATACGAGGATCAGGCAGTTCCATGCATGCGGCAGGTAGGGTCACATGGCTCGAGACTGCCTGACCCTCCCTGAAGATGAGCAGCAGGCGGTAGAGGGACATCCCATGCAGAGGTTCAACCGTGGTGGTCTTCCAGTAGTATGTAGACGTGGCAGGGGGGCTAGGCGAGTAGTAGGTGGTGGACGGCGTTTCAAGGCCCTACCACCACCACCACCAGGAGGACCTCCCCGACCGTAGGGAACAACTAGACATGGGAGATCTCATCTTCAGGCAGTTGAGGCCTACAACCATAGAGCTACGGGAGCAGAGAGGCAAGAGCGGGACTAGCTCTAAGAATTGATACTTTTGTTCTTGTTGCTTCTAGATTTTTTAATGTCATTGAATTGGTTGATGCCTTGTGTATTTGTACTTTGAGCTGCAATAACAAAAGACACTTGTCTTTGTGATGTTTGCTATCCTGTCCTTTTTGTATGATTGATGCTATGAGGTTCCGGTTTAAAACTGTTGACTTGATCCTCAATTTTGAGATACCTACTGGAGGAGACCCAGTGACCACACACTGCTGCCGATAGTGTGACTTGACCCTTGGAGGTGAGAGTAACAGTTGGATCTCTTGGAAGTAGCATCTAGGTCTTACAACATCGCCTATGGCATGAAATAGTACCATTCATGTCAGGATCGACTGTATTAGGCAAAGAACGTGGTTCATCTAGGGGATGAGACTAGATATCTCTTGTCAAAAAAGGAGAAATCCCAGCAGCTCTTTGGTGGAACATAGATGAAGAAGTGTGGAGATGGGTTCTTACAATTGGCTAGTCTCACCCATTGTTCGCTGAGCGAATGGTTTACAGTTCTCTCCATCTCTATAATCTTAGTTCTATCTTCTCTCATAAGGACATGAACTTGGGACAACGGTGATGGATTGAATTCCTTCAGGACTATGACTTCGAGATAGTTTATACTCCTGGAGAGGGGGACATTTCAGCTGATCCTCTTAGTAGGAGATCGTGGATTCAGCTGTTAGGAGAGGCGAGACAGCAGCTGGCCGCATTTCAGATATCTTTTGTGGATAGTGATGGAGACAACACTTGTAGAACTAGAGACGATTCAGGATATGATAGAGAAGGGACATGTCATCGAAGAGTGGATGAAGACAACTCAGAGCCGACAGATGTCTTATGCTGACAAGAGGGGGAGACCATGGGAGTTCGAGGATGGAGACCACGTTTTCTTACGGGTCTCACCTCGACGTGGATTTTAGAGATTTGGCCAGGGCGGAAAGTTGTCTCCACGCTTCATAGGACCATTCCAGGTTATTACCAGGATAGGAGAGGTGGCTTATCGCCTAGCACTACCACCTCAGTTGCACCGGGTGCACGCCGTCTTCCATGTATCTCAGCTGAGGAGATACGTGCACGACCCGACGCATATCATCGACTATGGGGAGGTAGACATCGATGATGGGGCGAATTTTGTGGAGGTCCTGGTGGAGATCGAGGATCAACAGGAGCAGGTCCTACGTGGATGGTTGATTCTTCTAGTGTGCATCCGGTGGCAGAATGGGAACCTCCAGGAGATCACTTGGGAGCGAGAGGCTCAGGTGTGTGCTCAGTACCCTCATTTGTTCCCCTAGTTTGTGATGTATCTTTACAGGGACGTAAATCCCTGAGGTGGGAGTAATTTAAAGACCCATAAATTTCAAGGAAATTTTTTCCTTAAATTCTTTGGGATTTTACGAGTACGCAATTTCTGACGGCACCTGATTCCATGGCCCGGTGTGCCCGAAATCAATTTCTGAAGTTTAGCTCGGGTACGTTCAGTGAACGAACGAGAGGGTTTTTCTAACTTCTGAACCGGTTCTTGGAATCGAAATATGAGGGCACCGATGAAACCGCATCACCGGTAATTTCTTAGGAAGACCTTTTCTAGAGTTTCATTTGCTCGGAAAGAGTTGTTAAAAAATGGATTATGTTTAAAGTGAAATTTAAATTGTGTTACAATTTTTATTTCACATTCAAGTTGTTTGACCCCATGTGTTGGAGTTGAGTGGGACCCACTTGAACCTAAATCCTCTTGTTAGGATACTAGTGAGGTGGGGCCCACACGAGCCACACCCCTTCAAATTCCCTAACCCCTCTAAACCTCCCTAGTATAAAATGTTGTGGATACCTCTCTTCCTCATAAATTCATGCCAACCTATCTCACAATTAATTTTTTCAATTCAAAACTAATTAATCAAGTGAGTTAAGGTTTTTGAATTTTTAAAAAATGGAAAAAAGTAATAAAATAAGGAAAAGGACTTATTTTATTTTGGTTGCTTCATTGTGTTGAGAGAGGGAGCGTTCTCCCTATTTGAAGAACTTCATCTTCCCAGCGAAGAACATTTCTACCTCGATGAAGAACGTCGTCACACCTTTCTTCTTTCCTCTACGTCAAAGAAAGGGAGACACTGCTTCTTCCACGGACATTCTCCATCGACGTAAATAGAGCCTCACCTGAGACGCCGTATTCCGTGACGCGAGCTTCCTCGAACTTCTTTGAGGTAGGGGTTGTTTCTTCATTCAAGAATTATTATTTGACGTTCTTCATTATTTATTGGATGCTTGTAATCATTATAACAGGAGGAGGTCGGATTTCACGAACACAACCAACCCTCCTCCCCCTTTGATGTTGGACTTCGTTGTGGTTTGGAACGGAGGCGGCACGGTGCAATCACACCGTGCAGGAACGAGGGAACTGCGGCCGGTGCGGGCAGCGGCGAAGAAGTGTGGCACCTTCGCGCCACACCGTTGAGACCGAAAAAGGTCGCGGCCAGAGCCGGCCCGCAGCGGAGGGGCGCGGCACCATCGCACCACGCCGGTCGGACAAGGGTCATGGTCTTTTTCCATGATGGAGCAATAGGAGGCGGCCGATCTGACCGGCCGACGGCACACCCTGGAGGCAGGTCCCCCACGGGTCTCGCGTGGATCAATCGGTCGACCATAATGGTCGGCCATTACCCTGAAAAACCGGGGGTTGAACCCTCATCCAGCATAGTACGGCGGACCCCTCGGGTTATCCGTTTTGAAGCAAGGGGTGGCTCCCCCCCCCCCTTCGTGCCCGCTCGGTCACGAACCGAGCGCCCAGCCGAGCTGGGCCAGGCCGGGCCACCTGCGCTGGGCCGGACCCTCGCGCCAGTCGGGCTGGGCCGCACTAGCCAGGCTGGGTCTCACCCAACCGGGCCGGACCCGGACCCAGGGGGTATTGGGCCAGGTCGGAGTGGGCCCAAACCCCCTGTTTCCGGACAGATCCGTTCAAACACCGATAACATGGGCTACGGACCTCCGATCAACGCACCGTCAGTTGAGTAGAGATCCTTGGATTGAGGGGTCGTTTCGGTAAATTACACTCAATGTTTTGGAGAACTTTTGGAATGGCCGGGTTGGTTCGAACACGATACCAACCAGGCCCTCAGAGCAGAAACGCTTATAACTTGAGCTCCTGACGTCCGATTGATGTTCCATCGACTTTGTTGGATTCCTCTTAGAGAGACAGTTCTTTTGGCTTACTCTGCTCGAGGTTTGGACACTAATGGAGTACGGCCGGGTTGGTTTTATCTTAAAAACCAACCGGGCCCCTAGGACAAAAAAGTCAATAACTCTCAGGCCGGACGTCTGATTGACGCGTTGTCTGTCGAGTTGAGTTCCTTTTGACAAGATGGAAATTTGTGATACATCAACTCTGGACTTCGTGACAGTTGATGTATCGACCCCTTGGCTTGTGGAGTGGACCCTCCCGGAATCGAGCGGGCTGTGTGTGGAAACCCTAGAGCTGGCTATGACTGCGAGGACGACTGTACATGGATCCTCTATGGGTTCAGCAGTGAGGACGACTGTACGTGGATCCTCTGTGGGTTCGTCAGTGAGGACGACTGTACATGGATCCTCCGTGGGTTTAGCAGCGAGGACGACTATACGTGGATCCTCTGTGGGTTCGGCAGTGAGGACGACTGTACGTGGATCCTCCATGGGTTCGGCGGCGAGGACGACTGTACGTGGATCCTATGTGGGTTCGGTAGTGATGATGACTGTACGTGGATCCTCCGTGGGTTCGGCAGCGATGATTAATATGCCAGGATCCTACATGGTTTCGACAGTGCTGATACTAATCCGGGATCCTACGTGGATTCGACAGAGGAGATGATTCAGAGGCTACATCTATCATCTCCACCCTCTTCGTAAATAGTATACCTGTGTGAGCCGATTCTTAACTTACAATCATTATCATCTATATGATTGTTGTGCTTTCCTGTGTGGATTGGGTTGTGCTTTCCTATGTGGATTGGGTTGTGAATTCCTATGTGGAATGCGTTATGTTTTCCTGTGTGGATTGGGTTGTACTTGGGCTCGTGTGCTGGAGCCGAGCTGGAATTGATGACTTTGGTATATGTATGGGCATATACCTAAGTAGAGTAGGTTGTTACTTCGTGATTGTATCTTTCTTTTGTGGTTTATCCTTCATGGATTCTGGGAGACCTTAGGCAGTCTTGGGGTCCCTAATGAGTAGCGTATACTCACCCTACATAGGCTATTCCCGCACTACATTGTGTTGGATGCAGATGACAGACATCGCCGATCGATGTGGGAGCTTGTGGAGCAGGATGGTACCTGGAGGTGGATCACTAGACGAGACGTGCTTGGAGCGAACAGCTGGAGCAGAGGAGTAGAGGAGACTATCTGTACCCACCCATCAGGTGGGATTTCCAGAGGATGGCTCAGACTTGCTGCTTTACATTTATGCTACTGTACATTATTTCAATTGTACTTTACATTCAGTTGGGTTTGTATTCTGGCCCACTTACTATCCAGCACTTACTTTTGTACTCAGTTTACTTAGTGTTAACTCAGATTGCGTACCCTGTGGTGTTTGTTTTCTTACATAAAGGCAATGCCTTCCCTTATATCGGGATTTACACCTTTGGTGCTAGTCGTCAGCCCCTATAATATGGAAGGCAGGCATGGGGTAGTCACGGCACAGGCCCCGAGGACGGGTCGTGACATATGACAAGGTGCCTGATGGGGTACCCAAAGAGCAATGGGACATTTTTGTTGACAGAAATCGTGATGAGAAGCATATGGTATTTAAATATACATAATTATATTATTCTCATTTTACATTTATACATGTCTATGAATAGTATATGACATTAAATTCATTACTATTAAATTTAATTTTATTTATTTCATGATATTTCAAGGAAAAATGCATCAAGTAGAGCTAAACTAGTCATCCCTCACACAGTGGGGTCAAAGGGTTTTTCTATAAGATAACCGACACTAGTAATATTTTCACTAGTTTAAATATTAATAAGACAATATTATCTATTTAATATATTAAATTGTTTATTGATATTTGTTTTATGAATTCATAGAGTTTAGGGAACCAATCATCCCGAACAAAAGTGTGGTTGAATGTTCGCAAAAAATCTGATGGAAGTTTTGTTAATGAGATTGCCAAAGAAGTTGGGGTATGAACTCATTTTTCATTATAATAACTTATTATAAGATGTTACTATGTTAATATATATTTCTTTCAATATGAATGATATTTTATTTATAGGTAAAAATTAAATAACAATGGGATGCCAATCCCGCGTAGTCCTACTCAGTTTCCTAGGATGACCTTGTTGCTAAAGTCCTTAGGAAGAAGCATCCTGGTAGAGTGTGTGGGATGGGTTTGGGACCAATACTATCTGAGGTATTTGGTATGCCATCAGAGATTTCAGCTGCATCTACTCCCAATTGTTGTTAGTCCATACCCTGAGATACTCAAAGAGATATTTTTTCTCTACGAAATATAGTTTAAGAAAAGGGGGCTCAGATTTCCTCTTTGTAGAATGTGTTGATTTATTTATATCATAAGATGACTGGATCTTCCCCTAGTGGTATTTCATCGACTGTTGGTAAGCAGGTAAATCAAAAAAATTAAAAAACATTTATTTTTCAAACATTTATTAGTGTTATGTTTAAATATAAATATACAACAGTATTTAATTTTCAATATAATGTTCTTACAGGTGGCAGCAGGAAGTAGAGATGGAGGTGGAGAGTGTGACGAGATGTGTTCATCATCGGACAGTGATTAGATGTAATTTTGATATTATGTAGAAATATCGTAACAACCAGTTTTTATATGTATCATGTATGGTATAGAGTTTCCACCAATCATTTTCATGACCTTACATTTTCTTGATTTCTCATGTTTCCTTTTATTTATTATGAACCCAATCTTCCAAATACACTAGGAATTTAGGATCCTTATGTTGTATTAATGGATATTTATATTTATGAATCATATAATAATGATTAAAAACTTCATTGTAGTTATATTATGGTGTAGCGGATCCAGAGGAGGTTTTTGGTGCTATTTCTAAAATCATTAAAATGTATCCAGGTATATTTACAGCCTTCTTGGAATTCCCACATGGAATCATATAAGTTTCTTTATTGTCATCAATTATTTTTTATGATTAATTTTTTCTAAATTTATTAGGTTTGTTACCAAAGGATGATTAATCAACCTTCTTGTTGATTTTCTTGGTAATATCTAGTTTTTTTAACTCCCTTCAACTTGTTTTTAGTGGATATCGCTTCTTTCATCAAATTTTATAGTATTCTCTTCTCATGTTTTAATTTTGGCATGTGATAAAATCCCACATATGCTTCTCTTTTATTAAAAATAGTTTTGATAGGAATTTATAAATATCTTTTGAATACTTGAGTGTCTTGATCTTGTTAAGGTAGAGGGATTGTACAATTCATTAGTAGTATAATAAACCATCTTCACTTATCCTTATAAACTAGATCTACAATATTTATCATTCTGTTATCGGGAAACATCTTCCCGACTCAATAGGTACATCTTTCTAATTTTCTTATTCTATTTATTTTTTGTATTTCTCAAAGTTATAGAAGAAAATAAATTATGATCAATGTCATATCATACTTATCTAAAACTAAAATTCATCATAAATCATGAAAGAAACATCAAACATTAAAAAGAGAATAAACTTACAATAGATAAACTAATCAGATATGATCCTACACTCTAATACCAATTTATAGGATCCAAGGAGGGATATGATTAATACTGACAGGGGGATTAAATCAGTGTTGGAGTCCAATTAATAATTTTTAATCGCTATTAACATTTAATTTGTCACATTTAGGTGAGTGATTCTATTATTCTCTCACTCACTTTATCTTTTTTATTTAGATAAACACAACCCAATACACACACAAGAGACAAAAAATTAACAAGTTTCACCTTCCAAAACAAAAGGCCAGTCCTTCGCATGATCTATAATTTCTCCAAGATTATATCATCAACCCGTGTCATGCTATAAATACAATAGGGAAAATTTTATACCTGTAGCCCTATATGGCTCATATCACACTCAACTTCATCCCACTGGATCATTATACTATCGTCATAATAGTTTCATAATTGTAGAGAAAACAAATAATGATCCCTTCACTAGTACAACATGATACAAGTATTGAAAAGAGGTAGAATGAATAGTTTGTCCATGGTTTCCTAATTTTTTCTCATGAAATGTGAGAACACACTCTATAATTAGGGGCATGATAATGGTTGGTACATAGTATGGCTAACCGTGTAGAATAATTGTGTGTCTCATTAAATAGGATAGAATTTACAAAAAATTCCCTCTTTCCTTATTTCTTTTCACCCAGTCTTTATTTATCCTTCGTGTTCTCAAGGGGGATCTCACCCATGCTCCTCCTATCCACTCCTCTCAAAGGGTTAGACTGATCCCCATTATCTGGTGTTGAATTCAACCTCTACCAAGTGATTTTTATATCACTCAGTGGGTCTAGGAATCTTCATCCATTATTTATTCATTTATCTCCTCTCTAGATGCATTATTTTGGTGAAAATAAATTCACCATATTATCAAGGAATTCATCTATTTCCAGAACTTCTCTAATTATGGATAGTAAAATGCCTTGATATGGGTCATGTCGGTCATCTATGGTATTTGGTAGGTGGACTATATCATTTATCTGTCTTGATGTTTTACAAATTGTGTCACTATGATTTTTGGCAGGACATCCATGTCAATAATTGTGAATTTTTTGTTTAATTTGTTGAACATAGTTTATTAGAATTAGTATCCCTTATCTATTAAATTTTACAAGTTAAGGATCATGAACCTAAAATTTGAACCACACATAATGGTGTAATCATTGAATAATTTAATATAATTAGTTTTTTTAATAAATCCCACTTTAAGTGTATTGTTTTCTAAACTATCAAAGTGAAGTTAAAATGAATTGTTGGATGACATGAAAACCCCCTATGTATTCTTTAGTGAACAAACCCTCCTTTAGTTGGTTAGGGATTAAGACTTATTGAGTGAACTAGATTTTCTCATATGGAATGCATGATAACATGGCCTATCACATACCTTTTCATGTATGGTGTTAACAACCATGGGTAGTATACATGGACCTATTACTTTTATTCAATTCTTAGATGCCTTTAAGTATGGAATGGACTTTCTAATTAATTAAATTAAATGGTATGACTTATGGATTGATTACTACATGTCCCTTATGGCTTTATAATTTAAATGGATTACGGATGTGAACCTAATTATATCTACTTGATTTATAAAATGGCATGGATATACACAAGGAATCATTAGTATTTAAAACTAAAATAAAATCAATGTATTAGTTTCACCTTCAATGACACTTGTTTTCCACATTATAGAATACTAAGGATGGGATCATGGGTTGTTGATACTTTGTACGTCAGGGGTGATACATGTTGTATCATGGATGATCAAAATATTTGGGTTATTTATCATTATATGAGTAACACTAGTTTCTAAGGGGGAACACATTGATGGGCTCGGTGGAAAGATTATTACACTATGAAATGATTGACACTCGGACAAGTGTGTGTGGATTTGAAAGTGATTTTTCTTGTGAAAATTTTGTTTTCTTATTTTTCTTTTGGATGTATGATGTATGCGCATGTGAAATTAGAATTGTTTTTTAGGGAACTAGTACTGGTGATACAAAATCAGTTGTGTTTTTTTGGTAAATCGAGCTTTAGCGGTGGTTTAAACAACTGCTAAGTAAATGGATCATATTTAGCAGCGGTGAAACTGCTGCTATAATTTGTTATTTTACTATTGGTGGTGGTTGAAACATCTGCTAAATACAATAATTTAGTATCTATTTTAACATATTATATATAATATTCATCTTACGTTATCATTTCATGGTAGTTATCTTGGTTTTAGCGGTGGTTTTCCAGGAGAAAATGAAATTATTGTTTAGCGATAGTTTAAACCTCTATGAAAAAAAATTCACTAGGAAAACCCCGGCTAAAACCACAAAAACTAACATGAAATGCGGTCACTATAACATTTACCATAAACTGCCACTAAATTGAAGAAAATTACACATATTGTATGCTGACACAAAATTTAGCATTGGTTTTTTGAAATAGCTGCAATCGCATATTTCATCAGTTTAAACTGCCGCCATATCCAAAAAAACCGCTGCTATGAGGTGATTTTTCTGTATTAGATAATGGTATTCTATTATATTCTAATGCTTATTAGAATTATATTAAAAATCTATGGGTTTTTTCTAATAAATTTTCATTAATCGATTAGAAACATATATTATATATTATCAATTTCATTTAAAATTCAGTTTATGATAAGGATATATTATGGGAATTACAAAGAGAGAATACATGATTTTTTATGGAAAATTATTAGGTTTAGAAATTATTGATGTTGAGGTAATAAAGGGTTGATTAATTTTGTGAAAAGTCTGGAAGATAATATTGACATCCTTGAATTAGTTATTGATTTATAGAAAAAGTGATATATGATATTTTTTTTAATTCTTATCAAATTTTGGTGGTATGATATATATTTATTAGTTTCAAATATTATTAAATGGTAATTAAAGAATTTAAGGGTTAATGATAGGGTAAATTGTTAGAGGAATATATGGTCTCTAATTGTTTTATGGTCTTTTAAATTTTAATAATTTTTTTATAATAATAATAAAACAAATTATTAGTGTATATACATACTGACTAATATGATTATTATAATAGATATTATTTTATGGATAAAGAAAACTTATTAAAGTGTAAGAGTGTAAGGTGAATTCCATATTTGAAGTTGATCCTAAATAATAAATATTTTATGAATAAACACCGCTAATTTCATTAGATTAAAATTTTTAAACTACAAGGATATAATTTATTTAAGTGGGGGATAATGAAATGACTTGGGATTTTCATATATATTCTCCTCTAATAAATTCATTTATGTTTTTTACCTTTTGTAACACATAATAATGAACTAAAAAACCAAGGAGTGTATGTGTAAATATATTTAAGAACTTGGTTTTATCTTGAGTTATTTAGCCTTTAAATTTCAGTTTGAATCCTTTAATTTAACTTAATATACATGCCTAATCATATATGAAAGGTTTTAGGAGCGTCTGGGGATTGTTCGAAGATAGGAGCTCTGTCCTTTGGGGAAAATAACTTGGAAGTGCGGTTAGTAGAAAACATGCAGTATAGTTCACATGGTTAAATAAATCATGTGGGGTGCTATTAGAGGGGAGTGAATAGGTTGTTCATGGTTTGTATAACTATACACCATGACCCAAGCAAATGGGGTTCCCTTGGTAGACGAGGGGTGCACATGTATATCATGGTTCAAAAAACCATGCTAACATAACTATACCAACCACTGTCCTTAGATAGTATTTAGCTGAAGATTATCACATGGTTTGTCCAAACATGTGTAAAAACCCTATTCCTCTTAAAAGTTGGTCATTTTAAATTTTCTCATCACCCTATATATTTTACCTCTCTCTCATTATTTCTTATTTCCAGCCGATATCTCCCTTTTATTCCCACGTTGGGGAGATCATACCAAGGCATGTGATAGGTTTTTTGATAACACTTCTATTCAGACTCTAAATCGACTTCAGTTTTTCTCATTACATATATATCCATAAGTTCTCCACTCCTTATGATCCTTTATTTATTCTTCTTCCTATCAAAGATGCTATTTTCGTGTGAGATCATATGCCCTATTTTTGGGGTGTTCGTTTTTTCTTCTATTTTCTTCCAATTCAAGCCAAACAAAGGGATGATACTTGATAAGGATCTACATAAGACATATGGTAAGTGGTCTATGACTTATCTTTAAATGTATCACCATTTTTAAATGGTTTCTATTGTTCACATAGCAGTTTCACAGGTTATTTCACAATAAATTCATCATCCTTAATTTAACTTTCCTAGAATACATTCTTTGTCCCTGATATAATCACACGACATAATTGGTGGTTGAGACCTCAACATGAACCACCCAATTAGGGTGAGTTCACTTTTATGCCTTTTGTGCCCTAGAGTAAGACTATTTGGGACACTGTATGGGCGTTCTTTACTTGACCTTTGATAATGTAAGTGTTTAATCTTAATAAATTAAACGTTAAATTATCAAAGAGAAATTATATATATATATATATATCTTGGACTTGGAAAAATTAATTGATTAGATGTGGGTTGCATGTCCTTAATTTACATTGTCATGTTTAATGAATGTTAAGGGAATGAACCTGCTGAATGATTATGTGGCATGAGTATTACATGGATTGTGATGACATATATATATAAATGAAATGTGTATAAGGTGCCAATTACTTTTGAACCCTTTCCATGTTTATAGTAATGTTTAGACTTGATCTATTGTTGGATTCCATAGGGAATGCCTTGATAATTCAAAAGATTTCATTCCTATTCATTGATCCAATTTTCATAAAAGATACCGAGCTTGGAATATGGTCCTTGTCTTATTATGTGAATCCATTTATGTTGTACTAACAATTCTCATGTCTCATTTTCAGATATTAAAATTCCATGTATACACTCCATTAATTCAATTTTATTTCTTCGAACACATGATGCCATGGATTCACCCCATCATGCCCAGTCGTACATAGCCCGGGAATAGTATGGATGGGCTCCAAGGACTCCATTAGACTCATTTGTAGTGGAACTTGTTGGTTGTATCCATTGGATTACACTTAGCCCTTCTTTCTAGACTACATGTGTCACCACTATGTGTTGGATTGACCCCTGAAGTCATGGATGCCTTGGTTACACCTCAATTATTGTATTATTATTATTTCCTTTTATAGTACTACTAAAACCTATTACATATGATCTCCTTGTTATAAGAAGAATCCTAATAAATTAATTGGGATAACATTGTTTTCTATGGATCCCCATTAATTATTACCACAACTACTAATATATATCTACCAATATAGTGTAACAAAAATAACCAATTTAATAATTAAACAAATACATGTTCAGACACTAGATGTGGCATAAGTTGGTTGGAGTTTTTATTTTTCCACTGCTTAGTTTTATATACCAGCTCACTATAACTATTTATATTCATAGACTAGATTTGTATAGATTCCATTAGTGGTGCCTTTATGAGATTTATCTTACACCCTCTCTGGGTTTCCATTAGTACCTGGGCAGATTTAATGATTATAGGTGTGGACAAAGGGAAGTGTCCTATTTTAGACACCTCGATTCCTTTCCTTAAGATTAGATTTGGGTAACAGATGATTTGGCTGGTTTTTGGGATACATCGATAGTTTTTTCCCTTTTTTCCTTCACATATCGTGTATTGTACTTTCTAAGTACTTCCATAAATGCCGGTTCTCCATTCTGTAAAGACATTTCATTACATAATTTTTCATATGATATAGTTTATAGTTTTGTATGGCTATTTACTACTTGAATTATTATACTTATTTCAGTTGCATTGTCCAATATTTTACTACTTTATTTATTTATCTTTATCATTATTGTTCTATACTATAACATGAGGGAATTGTATCCTCATGAAAACACCCTAGGATCTCTCTTCTAGTCGGTATCCTCTGACATATGGAAAGGTGTGCTTAAGGCCATTTGGAAAATTGGGTTCAATTACTCAGGAGTAAACTAGGTCCAATACGTCACAAATTTTATCAAAGAGTTTCATTTCATTTCTTGTCTTATTTTTTTAAAATTTATATAGAATATTATCAAAATGATATAACTTGGTTATAATTCATATATGGGAGTAGAAAACCCATGTTCGAGGTAAACCGTGAGTTTCTTGGGAATGAGAAATTTTTATTCGATATTTTTCCTATTACTGTTGATATACTTTCACCATTGGGTGATGCACATGATTTCTATAATTTTTTGTGCTTTATAGTCATTATATCATGTCCATGTGTGTCATGGAGAATTAGTACATACATCATTATAGGCATTTAATAATTCACATACCTTACCCTATAGATTCATTTTACTACCCACATTGCATGTATTTCTAATGATAATTGAGTGTTCCTTGGATTTCATATATACCAATTTCAGTAACATATTTTTTAGGGAATATAAACTTTTTATTTAAATTTTCATCACAAACCTAAATGGTGCTTTTTTCCAATATAGATTTATTGTGGCATCTTTTGTATCCAATTTCGACCCATGTAAGCTATATAAACCTAGCTCTATGATTTAGGATTTATCTATGATTTCTTGACTACCAATATAAATTTATAATTTTTTGGAACTTTATAAATTATAATGTATAATTCATATAAATCATTCCATCATATTTTATGGGTTTCATTCTGATACCGAATGTTAGGGGGGATGGTTGCAATTACAAGGGTATCTATCAAAATGTATAGTATATGGGACTTTATAAACTAGGGATGGATATACATTCTATTGAGCCTTATATTATGTATTTACACACATTAAAACATTAAATAAATTTTATTAATTTTAAATGAAATGGTTTCCTTGAACTGGATTGTCCAACAGTATTTTAAAGAGTGTTTTTCTCCTAAAATTTCTATTAACCCTCCATATACCAGAACCCCTATAAGTAACATGAAAACATACCAATACCCTAGATTTAAAAGTGGGTAGTTGGGGTATTATGTTGGGTAGTGATCCTTTTTCTCTTACTCTTTATCCTTTAATGATCCCATCTAATTTCGAATCCTTTTCTGATGAGTGTAATTATAACTTTTATTGTTATGACACCATGATGTCCTTAAGTTGTTCACCATGAGGGTGGTGATGACCATGCTCCAAAGGTTGTGAGACATGAGCCATTACTGTTACATCTAGTATTTCCACCTACATCACTTAATTTTATTACTAAACTAAGCGCAGACTCTTGTCTTCAATAAATTTTACTAAGATTCATGCATTTGATCAGGGTGATCCATGACATGTACATATGATGTTCGATCTAACTCATGAGTTACAATAGTAGAATCCTAGCATTTTCTTGGGGTATATATGTCTTTATTTTATTAATTCATATCTATAATCTTTTTTATATTTCTTTGAGAATCTAGAGACCACTTTAAAGATATGGGTAAAGCTCACCACTTACATACTGTGTGATTCTTCCAAATTCTAGTGGGATGTGATTACCCAGGTTGGTTGTCATCAGGGTATGGTTTGGTAAGGCTTAAAAACTTCCTTCTATGATTAATTTTTACCTTTTATGATGACATATTACTAAGCAAGAGAGTTTATGAACATGGGGTAGGGTGTTATGTCTATCCTATACTATGCAGCATGCCTCAATGAGTTTCAACGTTTTTCACTGATTCATGCTGGTGAAGAATTATCGTGAGAGAGAATATTTGAGTACAGGATCAGGTATTCAATACACTCTCAATTTAATTTATTTTTCCCATATACCTTTTATGATATATAAAATCAATCTCTTATCACTGAGTGCAACTTTAGGGAAGCTGATAGTACTTAATAGTTGTTCCTCAAGTAGTAAGAAGTGTAGCCTTGAGGCTTCTCATCATATCTAAAGTTCCTACCTGGGTAACTCTTTTATATGGAATCCATGTGGAATTTATTTAATTGTGAATCCATGTTGTGATAGATACCCACTGGAGTGTCGTTCTTGGGTCTGAATGGGTAATCTTCAGAGGTTTTTCCAGACCATTCCACCTATTTATAGTAGAATAACCCCCACACTGGATCCACCCTTCGGATAAAGATCAATGGATTCACATCAAGAAGGATGCTAGATCAGTACCATCTAAATAGGCTAAGGAGGAGGTCATGTATGTGGTATCAAAACATATGATTTTTAGTGCCATTAGAGCATACCTATGTATGATAGAGCAGTTGTAGCTTAGGGCCATGGATCCAGCCAGTTGTGTGAATTACAATAGAATATTGAGGATCAGTGCCTCAGATTATCTATAGAATGAGGTAAAATTCTATTATCCACTACTATTGTATCCTCTTTATTCAATATAAGTTATTTTCACTCCAATATCTCTATATCAATGGTGGAAATTCTTGGGATTGATACTTTTTTACTTTTGTGGGGTGATGACCTTTGTCACGACATTTGGTGTATAGTTAGAGGGTTTAAGTAAATGAAATAATTTTCATCTTATAAATTGTGGTTATCACTTCGGGATGAATTTCATTATCTTTTAGAATATAAGATTTGATGTCAGACTTTTGATGGATTGGATAATTCCTTATCATGCCCACGCTGACTTTTATCACTGAATATTGACTTTCATATTTCTCAAGGGTGTTAGATAAGTATATAAGGGTTTGTGGGATGTCTACATCGGTTGATCCATATCATATCATTGTGGTTCGGGATGGGTGACAACCTAGATTTCTATCCTTTTCATAAATTATTAGATAGTTCATATGATAGATTTTACTTCATTGGTTGATTAGTTTTAGGGATGTATTTCATGAAGATTTATCTTTAATACCTCCCAACATATTTTTAGAGTATACAATTGAGCTCTTTCCATGATAATCTCCCTTATATGTTCTTCCATATAGGATGAAACCAAATAAGATTCAGGAGATTAAGAGACAGATAGAGGAATTATAATCCAAAAAAAATCTAACCTAGTACTTCCCCATGGGTTTCACCTCTTATTTACACCAAGAAGGTAGCTGGAATCAATAGTATATGCATAGATTAACGATATTTTAACTACCTTATGGTGAAAAATCGGTACCAATTTTTTTGAATAGATGATCGATTCAATCGGCCCTGAGGAACAAGAGTGTTCTTGATGATAGACCTGAGATCAGAATATCCTCATGTTTGAGTCAAAACTTCAGATATACCATGTATGAATTTTGTAGGTAAGTATAATTTATATGAGTACCAAGTTATACCATTAGTACATACAAACATTCCCTTATTTTTTATGTCTTTTATGAATATAGTTATCAACCCCTTTTTGGATTCATTCTTCATGGTTTTTGTGATGACATATTTGTGTATTGTCATACTTGATGTAGGTTTCCAAACATCATGAGATCATATTTATTACACTGAGATAGATTTAGTTATATTTTATTTTTTAAAAGTACAACTATTGGATTGTCAATGTTCACTTATTAGTTCATATTTTCTTAGAATTAAAAGTATTTTTTTATTGATAGAAGTTGAGTTCTTTTGTTTCCTAGGAGAAGCATAAGAATGTGTTTTATATACAATGTTTCTTAGGGATGGCTGGATACTTTAATCCTTTTATACAGGAATTATCATGCCTTGGTACACGTATTAATGATATGACCTTAAAAGGTGTGAAGTTCTTGTGGTCTGAAGTGCATGAGGTGGCCTTTTTAGGATCTGAAAGGAAATATTATTGTGGCCCCTTTTCTAATTCTACAAAATCACATCATAGGACATATATTGTATTTTGATGCATTAGTTATCGGGATTGGTACAATACTGATTTCATAGGAATGATTAATTTTTTATGGGAATCTCTAGTTAAGACCTCACAATCATAATTACCTAACATATTATCTCGATCTTACAGAAGTAATTCAAGCCTTGAGATACTGGATGTATTACCTTATGGGAGAATGATTATGGTTTTTATAGATCTCAAAATACTCAAATATGTCCGAAATCAGCATGAACTAATTCTCAAATATTGAGGATGGGTCAAATACCTTTAGTATTTTGACTTCTAGGATGCCTATATTCCTAGAAAGGTTAATGTTATAGCTAATGTGTTGAGTTTGAAAACTCAGGCACAAGATTTCCAAGAATCCAGTGATGATTGGAAGTTTATGGCCCACTTTGTTATGTTTCATCTAGAGTTTGAAGATATTCATGAGCAGTTGTTTCATTAAATTTTAGCAGTTACCTCTTCACTATATGATAGGGTGAAGAGAAGGCAGTTTTCATACACATAGGGGTTGTTCCTTTGGAAAGGTATTTCAGGTGAGGACTCAGCTCCATATTGGAGTGTTGATGGTGATAGAATCCTTCTTATACATGGTTATGTCTAGGTTCTTATAGGCATGAGAGAATAGATAGTGTGAGAGTATCATGCTTCTCAATAGGAAGTGCACCCAAATATGTCCAAGATTTATCATAATTTGTGTCACCAGTATTGGTGGTCTGGGATGAAATGTGAGATTGTGGATTTTTTCACTAGGTGTTCCACCAGTCAATAGGTGAAATTGGAACACTGGTTGCCCACTTTCATGTTACCATCATTAAATTTCCCTAAATGGAAATGGGATGATGCCATGATATATTTCATGAATTTTTTTACTAAGGTCTCATTTAGGTAGTGATGTGATTTGGGTATTCATGGATCGACTGAAGAAGGTATCCCACTTACTTACTACCTAGGAGACATTCTCAATTGATGATTTGGAATGACTTTATGTACGTAAGATTTTAATACTAAATGGAGTCCCTAATATTATCATTTTAGATAGGTATTCTTGTTTCACATCGAGGTTCTGGAAAGGGTAAAAAAAAAGCTTTATCTATATAGGTTCTCCTCAGCACACATTTTCACCCTCAAATTGGTGGCTAGTTAGAATAGAATATATCTGTTTTGGAGGAGATTCTCTGAGCACGCATCCATGATTTCAGATGTTAATGGGAGAATAATATCCCTCTAGTTGAGTTTTTTTTTAAATAATAACTTTGAGGAAATAATTCAGATGGCTTTTTATGAGGCATTATATGGTAGTCTATGTTGTTCACCTCTGTACTGGATAGAAGAAAAGGAGACAGAGCTACTAAATCCTTTTATCGTGAAAGAGAATTCATAGCATTTGTAGTTGATCTAAAAGCACATGTATACTACTCAATCTACATAAAAATCATATTTTTATCTCCATTGAAAACCTTTAGAGTTCGAGGTTGGGGATCAAGTTTTCTTAAAACCATCACTCAGACATGGGAATATATGGATGGAGAAGTAAGTGAAATTTTCACCACATTTTTTCAAGCCTTTTGAGAACATAGATATAGTCAGGCTTGTAACTAGTTTGTTTCTATTACCTTATAGGTATTATTCCATGAAATATTTCTTCCACTTTTCATAGATTTATTGTCACCATGTCATTGGTGTCATACTTTTGAACCCATGGATGTGAATTTTATGTCAATTCTAATTTTTTGGATTATCCTATATACATCATTGATTAGAAAATGAAGTATCTTGGAGGATGGTCTATCCCTTTGGTGTGGAGTCCATGTACAAGATTACACCTAGGATCAGAAAGCTGACATACATGCCCAGTGGCCAGAATTATTCTCACATAATGTTCTACCTCACATTATAATGGAAACTTGGGGATGAGTTTCTTTAAGGGGAAGTACTATAAGAACTTGGTTTTTCCTTGACGTGTGTCAACTTACAATTTCAGTATTAATTCTTTCATTAATCCACATATAAATGTATAATCATATAAGGAATGGTTCAGGAGAGTCTAGGGCTTGTTCAAATCCCATTACTCTGACCTTTAGAGGAAACAACTAGGCCACATAGTTTTTAGAAGTTGTACATCCAATTCCACATGGTTAAATAAATCGTGCAGGGTGTTGAAGGTCCCCTTAATGGTGAGTGAAAAGGTAGTTCATGATTTTTTTAACCCCATGCTGCATCCAATACATGGGGTGTTCTCTAGAAAGAGTACGGTGCATGGATAGATCAAGTTTGGAAAAACCATACTCCCCCAACCATGTGGACCATTGTCCTTGAACAATATCTAGTGTATGGTTGGTTCCCAATTAGTCCAAACTTGTGGGAAAACTATTCCCCTATTATATATTGAATGTTTTACCATTTTTTCCTAACCCAATATAACTAACCCCTTTTTCAATCTTTCTAATTTTTAGTGGATAGCCCCCTCCTTTTATCATGTGGAGAGATCCTTCTATGGACTAAGTTATGTTTTTTGATAACTCTCCCATCCAAACTCCAAATTGACATCCATTTGTCTCCTTGGATACCTCTTGATATGTTATCGAATCCATAGGCTCATTCCATACTTCTTCTTACTATCGATGATGCTATATTAGAGTTAGCTCATATTTCCTATTTTCAGGGTGTTCATCTATTCTTTTGTTTTTTTTTTGATACAGGAAAACCATGGGCTGATACTGGATGAGGCATCTACAATAGGATTATGGTAGGGGGCCTATGATATACACATAAATGTATCACTATTTATAAATTGTTTCTATTGTTCGCATGCCTATTTCACCGTGTGTTTCCCATTAATGTAATCTACCTTAATTTAATTTGTATAGAGTGTATTATATGGATCTAATTTCATCACTTGACATCATTTGAGGTTGATAACTCAACACAAACTACCCAATTAGTTTTATTTATTCCCTTGGTGACATATATTCAGACTATTTGGGAAACCATTTAGGTATACTCTACTTCAATTTTTATAAGTTAATTTCTTAATTTTAATAAATGAATCATTAAAATGTTAAATGGAAAGTATATATATTTATATTTCACATGTAATTTTAAAATATAATTGAATATGTGTTGGTTTCATGTCCATAATTTACCTTTTCATTCTTAATTAAAGGTAAGGGATTGAAACTATTGAATGATTATGTGGAATGATTATTACATAGCATATGATTACATATTTATATAAATGAAATGAGTATTAGGTACCTACTACTTTTATAACATTTCATATTTATATAAATGGTCATATTTTAACTAGACATGTAATAATATGGAAATTATTTAAGCACTCTGAATATTTCATTTTGATTCATTGAGTCAATTTTAAGGGGAGATACCCACCACATAATTTGTTCATTGCCTAATTATGTGAATGACTTAACATTGTATCAGTGAATAAATTGAATATTTTATAGATATTAGAATGCCTTGGATACACTCCTTTGATTCATATTTATGTATTTGGACATCATGGTCCATGGATTCACCCCATCAAGTCCGGTCAAGCTTGGCCCAAGATTACTATGGATGTGTTCCATGGACTCAGTTAGACTCTTATACAGTGGAATGACTTGGGTGTCCTCCTTGGATAACACTAATAACCTTCTTGGAAGATTACATGAGTTTACACAATGAGTTTTATTGACCCATAAGTTCATGGATAAAGTGTTTGATACTCAGATCCTTTGTTTTTATTATTTCCTTTTACATTACTTTTGTGAACTTTTTGATATGATCTCCCTACTTTCGACTAGATCATAATTAATTAAATGGGTTGTATTTGTTCACCTTGGATCCTCTTTAATTATTATTCATTCTACTAATACATGTAAAATAGTATATTATAACACAAATCCTCTGTCAAATAATTAAATTTAATATGATTTTAGACACCAGCTGATGTTAAAGAAAGCATGGGTTTTTTATTATAAAACTACATACTTTTAATACTTTTCTACTATTATAGTTTATATTCATAGATTGGATTTTTATAGATGTCATTGGTGGTATCCTATATATTTTTATATCACACCCTATTCGGGATTCCATTTTTACCTAAGAGAATTATATGATCACAATTGTGGACAAAGGTAAGTGTCATGCTTTGGAAAAATAACTGGATTTATTTAGGATGGGAGCTAGGTAGAAGATGAATAGGCCATTGTTCGACATTATTGGATAGTTTTTTCACTTTATAATTCTTTTTTATCATGTATTTTACTATCTTACTACCTCCATGTGTGTTTTTCCATTTTCTAGAAGCAAGACATGTTAGGAACCAAGCTGGAATTCCATATAGTCCAACACCCAACCCGGATCATGGCATGGCCCAAAGGGCATTCCCGATCCCCACGGGATAGAAACTAGTTCTTGCGTATCACCATATGATTTGGGAACAGTTTTAATCATTTATATAATCATAAATAACCAACATAAATAAACAACACAATGATAAATAACCAAATCCAAAAAAGGTGAAAACATTTCTGATATAAGGTTATACAACTTTTAAACAACACCCAAAGGGGATACAACAAAAAGGGAACAACGAAACTATCCTGAAAACCACCATGAAACAAGAGGAGAATCATACTCAAGCCACCACCACTAACACATATAAGAGAAGACCCCTAGAAACCCAGACCACCATAATGATATATCTTTCCTTTACCTACGTCAAACATAACCAGGCCTACAAACACACAAAGGTGTATGTAGGGTGTGAGACAAATCCCAGTAGGATTCCACACAATAAAAGAGATTCCATTACAAAAACATTATAAGAAAAATTAACATGAAATTTTTATAAAAATAAAATCTATAGACATTTTTATAGAAAACATTTTAAATAAAAACATGATTTTCATTTGAAATAGCCAACAAGATACACCATGGGACGACGGTAGGTATATTATCACAAAGAGAACGGTCAAAAGAAATCCCTATAGGCTCTAGATATAGTGGGACACTAGGTACGTCATATCTCAGTGAAACATCTTATATCAACAACACTGATCATTGTCCTCATGCATGAGCCACTAGAGAGGAATCTATCCAAAATTCTAGTGGTCTCCAATCACCATAGCTTAGTTAGTGTTTTATATTCAATCCCACTAGAAAGAAATAGGTCCAATCCCCACTGATCCAACTGTAATACTAATCCTTTTCCACCCACCTAGTCCCCTATTAATCCATTTATACTCAATTTCCATTCCACATATCACATAAAGCATCACTTTCACACATGCATAATCCAATCAAAATAACACACATGATAAACCACCATTTCTATAACACAAAACCTATTTAAAATTTACATGAACATGAAATCCACTTTAAAACATGTTTCACACCACTTTAAAAATTTATTAAGCCTCCTTCCAAATTTATAAAATACATTTAAGAGACAAAACAAGGGAACACACTTGGAAAACAACCCCTTTCTTTTAGAAAAACCACTTTCAAGAGAGACGCATCTTAAAACATTCAAAAACACATTTCACACTTCATACACAGTGCATTGAACATAACCAAGAATAAAATAAAGAATATCAAAATCAACAAACAATGTTTAAGTATAGAACCACCTACCTCAAGTGTAGAAACTTCTCAAAATTGGTGTTAAACAACAATCACACCACCAAATGATCCTGTAATGGAAATATCGGGAAATAAATATCAATATTAAACCCTATGAATATAGATATAACCTTAAATAGGATACCCAATACCTTGTAAATATGAAACCAAAATAAAGTGTAAGAAAAACACTATAAAAGTGGAATAAATAAAGAAATGAGGGACTTAAATGGATATTCCTGGATAAATCACACCAAATCCACCAAAAAATTGATTACCAAGGGAGAAATAGGGATAAGGGAGGTTCCTAGGGTGAATAATCTAGAGTAGAGAGGATTAGGGGTGTTAGGGTTAAAATCGGGGGGAACAAAAAGAAAAAAATTCCATTTTTAATGACATGTACAAGTAACATAGTTTTCCTGTATGGGTTTCTAAATCGTGTAGCAATCATTCACACCTAACTTCCCAAGTTGAATAAACCACATGGTTACCCCACATTGTTTAGAAACCATGAATTGTCCATGCAATTAGCCACTCTCCAAAATGTCACTTTGGTCACACGTTTTCCTAGTTAAGGGCCCGTGGTTTATCAAATCATGTGTCACTTGATGTTAACCCAAAAAGTATCATTTACACCAAAACCGCTGAGAAAAATCTAGGATAAACATAGGATAAATAATATATAAAATAATTACCTAAAAATAAAATCATGGATGTGGCAATTCTTCTAGCCATGAAAAATTTCCTCCCAAGAAATTAAACCTAAAGCTTGATCAGAGAATCAAAATAAATACTCTTCTTCGACCCATGAATTCTTCTCCCAGGTATGATGCTCCTCATTACCTTATTTTCAAATGACCTATACCAGTGTAATAGAATTCCCCCAAAGCACTTTCTCCTATGAATATATAATCTGCATTGGATTCTCAAACACAGATAAATCGGGCTCCAACTCCAACTCTTCCCAATTCAAGACATGAGATGGATCCATATTATACATTTTCAACTAGGAGAAATGAAACAAATAATTAATTGATGTCAACTATGAAGGAAAAGATAACTTGTGTTCCACCTTACCAACCCACTTGGTAATCTAAAACGGTATAACATACCTCGGTGTTACCTTTCCTTACTTACCTAAGTGAGGATGATCCAAAAGAGTTTATACTTTTGAGAATACCAGATCAACCTAAAAAAACTCCAAAGGTCAGTTCCTCAAATCAACATAAGAAGCGTAGAAACTATGAGTTTTTATCAAGTGTTTCCTGATTAATTTGACATTATCAAAAGTCTATTTCAAAAGGTTCAGCCAAATCAATTAGTTATCACCCACCACAACCCAACACAATGAAATATAACACAGCTGACCATAAAGAACCATAAAGGGATCCATTCAAATTTAAGATTCGTAACTAATGTTATATGAGAAATCAACCAATACCAAATTTTTATCCCATGAATCTCCTAAATTCACCACACATTACCAGATCTTGTCTTCTAAAATCTAATTTTCCTGCTCCATCTGGCCATCCGTTTGAGGATGGTATGCCATGCTCGACTTGGCATGTGACCCCATTACCTTATGAATGACTCCATAGAACCATGAGGTAAAATGGGGTCCCCTGTCAGATATTATTATTTATGGAACACCATGAATCCTCACAACCCCCTAAACATATAGCTGACTGAACGTGTCAACATTGACCTAATATTTAATTAGAATGAAATGAAATGACTTGGTCAAATAGGCAATTTTTACCCAAATAGAATTCCTACCCAAAGGTGAGTGAGGAAGTACTATAATGAAATTCATGGTGATCTCATCCCATTTCTAGGTAGGAATAGTCAAAGGTTGAAGAATACTGGAGGGCCTTTAGTGCTCTATGTTCACATCCTGAAATGTATAACACAACTATACAAAATTATTAACATCCTTCCTCAGACATGGCCACCATAATTTTTGACGCACTTCATAGTACATCTTGGTATCACCAAGATGGATGACCCACTTAGACTGGTGTATATCCTAAATCACCTCCTTCCTCATAGATAACAACAGCCCAAAGTGACCATTAAAGCATAAAATTCCCTTTGGAGAGAATGACCAATCAAAAGGTGTCTCCCCACCATTAAGAAACTGTATAGACTACTTGCACAACTCATCTCCAAGACAATCATACTGAATCAACTCTATAAGATAAGGATTCAACTGGATACTAGACAAGAATGTATATCCACTATGATCCTTGGTTTCCAAATGCATCTAAGAAAATATCCCCATAAAAGTCCACTCATCATTGGATTTTTTCAATGCATGCACTTTCACTTTCCTGCTCAATGAATTTTCCACCACATTACTTTTTCATAGGCTGTAAACTATATCAACGTCAAACCCCTGAAGTTACTTAAACCTACAACACTACCTTAAATTCAGATATTTATAGAATGAAATATAGTCTAAGCTCTTATGATCAGAATAAACTAAAATTTCTCCCCAAAAATACAACTATGCCATGTCTTCAAGAAATGTATTCCAACCACTAAATTCATGTCATGGGTATTTTCAGGTGTTCGGAGTTAGAGATAACCATATGCCACCACGTGGTCATTCTGGATAATCACACAACCATGACCCATACCTGAGGCATCGCAGTAAACCACATAACTCTCTCTAGATTTCAGCAAAATAAATATAGGGGTGATAGTCAATCACTAAATTATCTCCTTGAAGGACTTTTGGAATTCAAAACACCATTCAAACATAACCCCTTTCTGGGTGAGTGTGGTCATGGATAAAGAAATATGAGTGAAATCCTAGACAAACCTCATGTATTAACCTACCAGGCTCAAAAAATCTTGATCTGAAAACATTATTCAGATACTCCAATGAAATAACTGTGGTAACCTTCTTAGGGTCAACTTAAACCCCTCATTTTGATATCACATGATCTTGAAACTTCACTTTCCTAATCCAGAAGGTAAATGTTGAAAATGTATAGTAGAGTTGGTGGCCCATAAGAGTGACCAAACAATTCTAAAATTATTTTCATGATCATTCTAGATCCCATAATAGATCAGTATGTCTTCTATGAACACCATGAAAAAGGAATCGAGATACCAATTGAACACCCTTTTCATCAACTCCATGAAGACCATTGGAAAATTCTTCAACAAAAAAGGCATGACCCAATACTCAAAGTGGTCAAACCTACATCAAAAATTTGTTTTTAGGATATCCACCTCTGCTACTCTAACTTGGTGATAACCCAAATTCAAGTCAATTTTAGAGAACCACCATTCCCCTTTAAGTAGATTGAAAAGGTCATCAATGTGGGGAAAAGGATAAATGTTCATGATGGTTACCTTACTTAGCTTCCAGTAATCAATTCATAACCGGATAGATCCATCATCCTTTTTCATAAATAGAACTGGGGTCTACCAAGGTGAGTCAATCAAGTGAATGAATCCTTTGAATTCCAAATAACAAAGTTTTACCTTTAATTCCATCAACTCTGTGGGGTCCATACAACATGAGGAAAGAGATACCAGTTGTATTTCTAGTGCCAAATCAATGGAAAACATCACATATATCTCTAGATGAAAACCTAAAAAATACTCTGGAAAAACATTTGGCTACTCATTCACCATTAAGAGAACCACCATTTTCCTCTAGTGTGAATGATGATAACTTAAAAATGAGATTTCCCAATTCTAGAAGAGGAGGTCTAGCACAACCCAACCAATGATCCCACTAACCAAGAAAAACATGGATACTCCCATCAGGTTCCAAAAAACTAACTCTCCACCAATAAAAATTTATGTGCGCCTGAAAATGGACCATCTAATCCATACCGAGGATTATGTTTAAGAGGTATATTTCTAAAATTTGAAAATCCCATTCCAACTCAACCCCTGACATGGTGAGTGCATATGATGGAAACCTCAAACCCTTCTCTCACTTATTATTAAGTGGCAATACCAACTCCATTATATATGGCATAAGCTTAGTTGGTAGTTTCAACACATCCATAAGACATGCAGAGATAAATGAAGCAAATTCAGTAGTTCTAAAAAACAGCAGTTAAGGACGATGTAATAAAAATAGTACCTAAAACTATCGCAAGTCCCACATATGTTCCCATTAGTTCCTGATCCACAATATGAATATGTTTCATCTCTCCCTCATTCTGGGATTGACCAGTATCCTACAAGTTTTTCTAGAACTAACTCTACCTAGAAGAAAATCCAAATCTTCCACCATGACTACCAAATAGAAAACCTGCTCACCTAGATTGTTCTAACTAGGATGACATCCCCCTAGAATCAACAGATGTTGTGCCAATATAATAGTAATGTGTGTCCCTTTAAGACCAATACAAGTGTCTCATATGTATGCATCAATGGAAAGACTTTGGTGGGGCTCGAAATATCGACCACACATTCCATGGCTTCCCAAACTAATGGCACACAACTGATCCAGCATTTGAAACCACTGATGATAATAGTCAGGAAGGATGTATCAAGCTTCCACCTCCCTCCTTTCCATATTTTCTTGCTTCCTATTCTTCTCAAATGAACTACCACTTCCCACTACTGACACTGATCCAGAAAAAAACATGTTTCCCCTTCTAATAAATTTCTACAATGCAAGAATGGTCAAACACCTCTTCATATGACTTCAACTTGAAAAAAATACCTGACAATAAATTTTTTTCCACAGCCCCATCTCGAACCTTAGAGATTTCATCTATGCATTGGAAATGATATTGAGTGCATACCACACCATCTCTGGAAAAAAATTAGCATAGTCCATCATTTTCCAGTCTCCCTGGGTAAGGTCCATGAACTCCTGGGACCTGTCATAGGACAAAGCCTCAAGAAATTACTATTCATTGAAAATGATCTTGAAATATTTCCAACTCATCTGCTCATTCTTCCCAGTTTTCACCATTGAGTCCAACCACCACTGATTGGGAGGTTCCAACAAAAATGAAGGCCATTTCCCTCTTACTTCCATAGGAGTATCAAGAAATTAAAACATCATTTTGAACTTCTCAAACCAATCCTCTACTTCCTGATGTTCCACATTTCCCTGAAAAGAGGGAGTCTTGTTCTTGAGACACTTCTAAGATTGTTCCTTCCCAGGATCTAGTTCAGTTTCTCTATCCAGAGATGGACTAGAACCCACTCATGGTCCCAAATCCAAGACATCCTAGACCATAGCTTCCACTTGTCTATGATCATTTAGTAATGGAGTACTCTCTCAGTCCTCTTCATGCAGTTTCACATGATGTTCCAGGGAGGAATTTTTTCTACAAAGAGAAATAACCACAAGAAAGAGCATCAATAGACTTTAAATACACATTCTAAAAAATTTCAAGAGTAACAAAAAATATAAAACACTTCCACAAATAAAAACATAACAAAATCTATCATAATAATAAGATGAAAACAAATAAACCACTCCACAACCCCCACCCACCCAGTGTCCATATACAGTATGCAGCCATCACATCTCACCTGGAAAAGTAGTGAAATAAAATCCCAACATCCCATGGTGACTTGAGTCCCATAATGAGGTGTTCTATCCAGGAACCATACTCACAAATAGAATCTCAAACCCTGAACTTTCTATATTCTATCTATCTAGAATATTTACCAGATAACTTGACCCAAAAAAGAGTGTGACCTCCTCTGATACCATTTTTTCATGAACCTAGTTAGAGTTCCATCCAGCCAATCACCCAACCAGGTTCATGGAATAGCCCAAAGGGAATTCCCATACCCCATGGGATAGAAACTAGTGCTTAGGTATTACCATATGATTTGGGAATGGTTTCACACATTTACATAATCATAAATAACTAAGAGAAATAAAATACACATGGATAAATAACCAAAGACAAACAAGGCATAACAATTTCAGATTTAGGGTTTTACAACTTTTACGAAAATCCCAAAGGGGATATAAGAAAGGGAACAATGTATCCATCCCAAAAACCACTATACAATTAGAAGATTATCATCCTCAATCAATCACAATCAATAACTACAAGACAAGACCACAAGAAACCCAAACCACCATCATGATGCATCTTCTCCTTACTTGAGTCAAACATAACCAATTCTCCATACACCCAAAGGTGTATATGGGGTGTTAGAAAAATCCCAGAAGGATTCCACCCAATAAAAGAGATTCCATTACAAAAAACATTATAAGAAAACATAACATGCAAGTTTTATAACAAGAAAAGCTAGATACATTTTTATAGAAAAAAATTAAATGAAAACATTTGAAATAACCAACAAGATACCCCATGTGCTGGCGTTAGGTACGATATCATGAAGAGTAGCAGGTCACAGAAAATACCTATAGGCACTAGCTATAGTGGGACACTGGGTACCTCATATATTAGGGAAACGTGGTATACAAACCCCACTAATCATCATCCTCATGCACGAACCACTAGAGAGGAATATATCCAAAATTCTAGTGGTCTCCAATAATCATAGATTAGTTAGTGTTGCATAATCAATCCAAATAGAAATAAACAGGGCCCAACCTCACAGATCCAACTAGCATTCTAGTCCTTGTTTACTCACTTAGTCAACTAGGATGCGATTTGTGCACAATTTCCATTCCACGTATCACATAAAACATCACTTTCACACATGCATAAGCTAGTCAATATAACACACAAGATAAATCACTATTTTCATAACCCAAAACCTCTTTCAAATTCACTAGAACACCAAATACACTTTAAAACATGTTTAATATCACTTTCATAATTTATTAATCCTCTTACACAATTTATAAAATACATTTAAGAGACAGAACAAGGGAACACACTTGGAAAATAATCTCTTTCCTTTAGAAAACCCACTTCCATGCCATATCCATCTTAAAACCATTAAAAAACACATTTTTCACCTCATACACAATGCATATATTATAACAAAGATGAAAATAAATCATATCAAAATCACTAAATAATGCTTAATCATGGAACCACCTACCTCAAGTGTAGAAACTTCTGAAAATCAGCATTAAACCACAACCGCACCACCAAGGGATCCTATAAAGATAAGTGGGTAGGGTGAATAATCCATAGTGGGTAGGATTAGGGGTGCTTAGGGTTAATAATATAGGGGAACAAAAAGATAAAATTCTAATTTTTAATGACCTACAAAATTCATATGGTTGGTAAAATCCCTTATTTTATATTTTTATTTATTATATTATTTTCAATGTATTCATAATATTTATTTAATAATTTAATAATTAAAATTTTCACTACATGAACATATTTTAAATTTAATAATTAAATAAAAATTTCTTTATGTTTATTTTTTCTAAAATTTTGAATGCTTATCTTTTTAATTATTATATGTGAAAATTTCATTCCACCACATTTTAAAATTTATATGAATAATTATCTCTATATTTTGATAGAATCCATTTAAATTATATATCAACACATTATTTAAAATATTTATTTTAAAATTATTTTTAAAGGAAAAGAATGATTATTATTTCCTATGTATTATTTTTATAAAACATTTAAAAATTTTGGATCATCTATGTCATTGGACATTGATACATCTTATTCTAGATCATGAATATTATTAAAATGATATAATCCCCCTACTTTCTTAGGATAGATTATGAAATGTACTTTTATATCAGGAAAATGATATATCACTATTCTTTTCACATGGATCCATTGACATTTTATAAGCATAATTTTTGTTCAAATACTTTCCCTGTGCGAATAAACCATTTATATAACTTGGATTGAATGGTGTAAACCTAGGTTACATAAATTGATAGATTTGGAAAAAAATCTTAAATATACACCCTTTATCTATACTATGTAAATACCACATTCTTTATAATCACGACTGAAATGTATTTATAATTAATGTTTGTTATTTTTATTATTTACTCATTTATTTTCCCTGGGTTATCCACATTATTATTATTTATAGAAATAATAATATATTTTTTTTGAATCCATATGAAATACATAAAAAATGCATTTTCATTCCATGGTTTCTCTATGATGTAATGAATGAAACCCATTTTCTCATTATTTGTTATTTATGCTATAAAAAGTCAATGATCTTCATTTTAATGTTTAATAAAACACATATTATTTACATGCATCATTTATTATGTTAAAAGTAAATTATTTTCAATTGTAACATGTATGTATGGATTGAATATATGTTTTATCCTATATCTCTCTCCACTACATTGATTAGAAGTTTATATCACACGAGATGAATATTCATGAGTAAAATTTAGTTGATTGTAAGCCCAGGCTCTAATGGTGAGGCCCGTGAAAGTAATGTTTCCTTATACTAATGTTTGTCTCATATTTTAATGATATTATAGTTTTATTTTTATTCTCATGAAAATGTTATGCTCACATAGAAAAATTTTATTGCTTATTATTTTGATTCTTGTCATATTGCAAATAAACCCCTATTCCATGATTTCTAATATGTACTTAGTAGGGTACTAATATTCTTATATACCATGATTAAACCCATATACACAATTTATGTTCACTTATGATATTCGACTTCTATTTCTTATATTTACCCTCAATAATCATTTGATATCACACATTTGTTATATTTCCATTTTTTTATGTTATAATGAAAATCTATACATATAACATGTTTAGAAGAGAATCACATGTGGATATTTTATGAGAAATTTATTGAATTTTATGGGTTAATATGTTGTTTATATGTTTGGAAAAATATACCTTGGTTGAAAATGATATGACTTTCGTTAGACAATGATTTCTCTTATTTCTATAAAACATTAAACCTAAAATTCCTTGATAATTAATTGCAATGAAATAATTTTTTTATCTTATGTAAATGAGATAGTAATTTACATAGTCTTGTATATAAAATATAATCCCCCAAAAAATTAAACTCATCGCACATCCTAGGTTACATAGGAAATATCTAATTAGAACTCTATCCATCTTAGAATAAAGGCCAAATAATATATCTAACTAATTATTTCTCAATAGAATACTCAAAATTATTGAAATTTTTATTTGTATCTTATCTCCTACTTAAAAAATAACAAGTACTAGTGATATTAACAACATATATCACTACATAGAAGAATCAAACCTCTGTAAAAACAAAATATTAGAGGATATATTAACATTTATTGTATCCCCTTGGGCTCTCATGAAGTAGGACACCAACAATACTCAATAGAATAGAATACTCTCTCCTGATATTGGAGAAGACTCTATGAAACAAATACACCATTAATTAGTCAAGTTATGAATTTAATATTTCATTTGATACTCTAACATAACCTACAAAGAACTAATAGTGTCCATTATGACTCATAAATTTCTCCATGGTGGGTAATATTAATGCCACTATAAGGAAATAAATAATGAGGATGTTGAATTTGTTCCCCCAAGAATCCCAAGTTATCCCTCATCTCCCTAATATAATATTGAATATCCAATGAAATATAATAACATCAATACAAATCCTTAACACAAATTAAATATGAATCACAATTGCTGGTATGGGTATGCACTTGAAAATTCCCTAGGTAAAGGACCAAACCCACCCCTATAGTTACATGAATGAATGTAGAAAACAACTATAGTGAAAACATTCATTGTCTCCAACCAATGAATGAACTTTTTATAATATCCCAGTGATTGATTTTACTTATCATTTAGGTCTCAATTTATGATCTCTGGGGATCAAAAATAATTTTATTGATGAAAAAATATCCCTAAAATATATAAATTCGAGAAAAATAAGATTGTGGGTGATCATCTAACTTAAACGATATCATTGTTAGACCTCACTCTAGCATGGTGGGATCATAGAAATTGATTCCAAATGAAACTCATGCTAATGGAAGAAATATGGGAATATGATTTCTTTTTGTAGGTTTCCCTATTTTTGATGTTGTGGTTTAATGAAACTACTGGGCTCTCTAGAAATAATGTCAATGATGAAACAACAAGAAGATAACAAGACTAATTTCTAACCAATAATTGTTCCAAGGTGAAAAGTACTCGAGTCAAATCCCAAGCTTCATTAAGAACTAGTAGATCACATTTTACATAGAAATTACCCATCAAGGGCCCGGGATACTAATTCCCTATGTCGATAGAGGTCCACCTAGATGTGGTGGGTTTTGAAGTGTATCAATATACTTTTCACATCATACAAGTAAAAAATTGTTTTGAAAGTAATAATTCATCAACTGTCTACTTATTCTAGGAGAAATTATATTCCTAAATGTTTCCTACCACACACAATGGACAATCTTTTAATCAATTCAATCTTGATATATCTCCAAATCCATCAATTAATATCAATATATCCTTAATCATATAAATTAAATAGCCTGGTATGTTATAATGGATTCAATTAATGGATATTCATAGTGATACACTCTAGAATAGTATATCTAAAAAACATACAGTGAAATAGACAACCTCTAATTAATAACAAATCAATGGTGACGGACCTAAACATAACTGAGTTTTAATTGATCTTTTGAGGGGGTAAACAACCACACTTTTGGGGAACACCAAAACTAAACTATGGGGGTACCAAGACCTAGGGAAAAAATAATGATAGACATTATAACTTTTAACATTGACCTTAAGTAATGGGGGAACTTTACTATGCCTGATTGGGGAGTATAGATGCCTCTATAGTATTATTGTGCTGAAATACATGACACCAAATTAGTTAAATTGGTCACAATTATTCATAAGTGAATCAAATCTTAACAGGCCCAAAAACTCTTAAAGGGTCTACTTTGAAAATCCCTTTCATGAATAACCCTCACCCTTTATGAGAGCATGAGGCTCTTACAGAACACTTTGTGAGTCTGACGCTTCCCCACAACTGTGCTAAGGGTTTACATTATGCTTTGTGATTTTGAAACTGCCACATCCATTCATGAATCCCACATATTCTTTTTGAACCACATCCCATCTCCAAAAACCCATGATTCTTATAAATACTAGGATTATTCCAACCTTTTGACAATGACTAACTGACCTTTATACTTTCGAATTGTTCTTGATTCACGAAGCACCTGAGCATCATGAGAAAAACCAAGAATGGATCACTCAACGTATATGACCATCATGAAACCCTCTTCAACTTGTTCATGAATACATCTACTTATGTTGTGGATGCCTTTCATGAAGTCGTATTCCATTCATGTAGGAAGAAGTCTCATAGGGGTATATGAGGCTTCATGAAGCATTAGGCCTTCACAATGCACTCCTTCCCAAAACCAAGACTTCATCCTGAGGCAGGGTCACCATATTTCACAAATCAAACTACTTTGTGAATACCCTATCCTCCATGAAGCACCCCAGATTCACAAAGAAGCCCTCTGGGAGGCCCTCTACATTGTGAAACCCCTCTTCAGGGCCTCTCCATGTTTCCTCCCTTCTATTGACAACTCTTCATGGAGGTTGAGTGTTCTAATCTTTTATACCCATCCAGGATTGGTTCATATGCACTTAAAGTTCCCATGTGACCTATTCCACCAATTAATGTGGCCCACTCAATTCCACATGTGCCCTAAGACTCCCATTTACCTTTTTCTTCTCATCATTGGTACACTAATACCCCTTAATTCTCAACATAGGGATGCTAATATGGAACTTGTGATAGACCACTCCTCCACACCATTGAAACTTGTAATTTCTAAATCCATGCCCCTCCCAAAGGTGCATGCGCGTTCGTTATGTGAGCTTAATGGGTAACGAGTGAGAACACCATATCTTCACTACATGATATAAAACTACTCAGCACCAACATCCTCATCACATGGCATTAAACTCTAGTCTTACCCCATGCAATGGCCATGGGATGCCTCATGTATGTGCATCGTGGAATGCCATCTCCTAACAGCATGGGGAATATAACACCCAAAATGGGTAGATTCCACATGTAATATGCACACACCCTTAATAGGATGATCCATGTATGAATCATCGGGAATTAGATCATCCAAATTTGGAATTAGATCCTCCTCAGATGGAATCACATCCTCCCCGGGAATCTCCCATTTGTAAGCCCCACATCATCACTTGTTGGTGAATCATATACAACATGATCATCAAGTATATAGATTCTTCTTGATTCCTACATTGATCATGACTCACATGGGATTAGAGTTTTGTAGTGTCCATGGAACCCACACACCTACTCCTATGGGAATCCCTTTTGATGTAATAAACAGTTCCTACCATCCACTCGGGCTACTCTCATGCATATACTCCACACCATACATGCTACATTAGAATCCTCCTTAGGTTCAAGCCCATCATTTCCTATTATTTGGGAAGATTCCAAGCATAAGCCCCAACCATATGGTTCTCTTCAGGTGTAATCCCCAATTCTCCTTTCCGAACTATGTGGGCTTTGATTCCCAACTAACGAGGATATGTAAGAAGCCTCTCTAAAGACCAATGCCAATATTTCGTAAAATACAATAGAAATTCAACACCTCATACACATCGACCCTAATTTTACCCTAGCCTCCACATCCCGATGAAATAATTACACTCATTTTTGTAGCTCTAACGTGTAAGGCACATCCACATCATCGCTTCTCCTAGCAGCACTCGAGAAACTCAATGTGTAAGCACCACACAGTCTAACCAAGAGAAATATTCTTGTGAATGGAAGATTTCATGTGTAATACCAATAAAATTAAACAAACTACATGGGTTTTTATCCCTTTCTCTTATGTAGGGTACATAGGATGCCTCTTCGAGGTTAAATCCCATCGAACGGTAAACCTTGGTGCCCCCTCCTAGGGATTTACCTCCCTAATCACCCTTGAAGGGAGTTTTGATAAACCTTCTTGGTGTGACATATTAAATTTATGGGGCACACCTCTTTGGTCTACCTTCCTAGGGAATTTTGATCCATCCACCCAGTAAGCCTCTTAGGTGTTTCCTTCTAAGGATGTACCACCTTGATCTTCCTCCGTGGGGCATTCTGGTCATCATTATTATGTCTCCAAAAGATTCTAAACTTATGACATGTCTCATGATTATAACCTATGATGACATGGGATGATTGAGGTGAAATCCAAGTAAGATATATGCATATGGATTCATCTACCTCATTCTAAATATGGGATGCCTGAGATGAAATCCTTTCAAGATATTCATTCGGCATCAAATACCTCATGATCGACACGAGATGTCTTAGGTATCATGCCTAATAATGCCTCAATGAGATGCCATACTATGAGGAAGAATATAGGTGACCAATGTTCCCATCATCCAGAAATTCCATAGATTCCCAAGGTTATTACTATCTTGATCGAAGGTTTTTTCCCTAAAAACTCCCCATGGAATGTTCAAACAGAAGCAACATAATTAACTGACATCCACAAAGGGATGGTACCGAGAATGAGGCTTTCAAACATGAATTAATATATAAGAGATACCTGGAATAGGTGATGAGTTCCAATGATTAATCTATGGTGGAAGGAACCAACATCCCATTATCCCATTTCGATCAAGGAGCAGACATTGTTGATAAAATTAATGAATGTTGCTGTAACGACCCAAAATTTCATTAATGGAAAATCCCTCTTGATCCAGTTAAATGTTTCTTTATGAAAAATGTTTTTAGAAGATATCAACTTTTTTTAGTTTTACTTTAAGATTTGTGACCGTTACTTTTATAGCCGTTGAACAGTGATCATCTGGGTAGTTTAAATATAAGGCTTTAACGAACCAATTTTCTACTCAGACAAAGGAAGCGATGGCCTCATCCAGTAGAATTGCCCCTTACGAAGCCCATTTTTCGGAGCTCGGAAAAGAGGTGGCGTCTTTGGGCTTTTCCCTTGACCAAGCCCAAGCTGAGCTTCATCAAGTCAAGCTCGAACGTGATCGTCTACGGGAAAAATGGAAGTTGATAGAGATTACCACTCGAGCGATGTTATCCGAGCAACCCCAAGAGTCTGTCACCATCGCACACCTTACCCTTATGTCTTATGCGGCTATTTTAAGGGGTTATGTAACAAATAAGTAGCACCATGTTCATGTACATTATTTTTGTATATAATAATGAATATAATTTCTAGTCATTTTTGATACATTGTAATTAGTTTTTAAAGTACAAATGGGGTTTTTAGTTATTATTTAATTAAGAATTATATTTTATTAAATTAAAGGATTTTCGAATTAAATAATATTTTAATAAGATATTATTATTAATATTAAATTAATTTTTATTAAATATAAATGATCTTATAATTTTATGAATGCAATTAAAAATTTTATTAAGGTTTGAAAGCCATTTCTGTCAAAACCCATGAATTTTTTTATAAATGTCGGTTATTATTTTAAAAGTGAAAATTCACATATTTAGAAAATTATTTAGATAAAATAAATATTATTTTTGGAATCAGGACGTCGAAATTATCCAACGGTGAATTTTTCATAATTTTCTGAGACAGTCAAATTTTTGGGTAAAAATTAAATACCATTTAAATATATAATGTGTTTTATGACATCATAATGACCCAATGGTGATGTAATAAAATACCATAATCCTTATGTTCGGCCAATATGTGTTTTATCATTAAAATAATGAGGTTTTGGGTTTGTTTGACTCACTTTTCAAATCATTAATGGAGCCCTCAAGACTTATTCAACACTTTGCCTTTTTAAATTAATTTCCATGGGAGTGTGACTCACCTCCACATAAGAAACCCTAATTTTTTAATAAGTTAGGACCTTGTCCTTGTAAAATATTATTTTCATCTTTCCTTTTCCAGAAACCATGGGCAAATACCATGGGATGGTTTGTGGTTTGGATTATTTTAAAATAAGGGGTCCCAAACCTAAATAATAAAGAATTCTCTCACCTTTCCTATATAAACCCACCCAAGCTCCCACTTCCTCCTCACTAAAAGCCCTTTAAGTTCGTCCAACCTCTGCCCTACTCTCTCTATAATCCTCTCAAGGTGCCCCAAGCTCCCAAGAAGCCTCTCACAAGCCTCTCTCTAGCCTTTGGAAGCACACTTCCAAGTAAGGGTTTTTCTTCCTTTCTCATTTTTGTCAATTTTCTTTAAGTTGTATTGCACTTTTAATTTCATTTATGAATGTTGGGGTATGGTTTCTCACCTCTCCAATACTGCCCTCTTATTGTTTGAATGATGGGAGACCCCTTTCTCTCTCATTAAATGCCTCCCATGTACACCCGTTACTATGCCGAAATTCCGAAAGGAGCCTTTTTCTCCTCTTTTATATTCAAGCAATACTTTTGTATCATGAATCTAAATTCCTTTTCAGTTGATGGGACATGTATCTATATGACCTTCTTACTGTCCATTACATGTAAATATGATGAGGAACCCATTTCTCTCTCATCAGTTTTTTTTATGAATTCTTATGTCACGCTGTTACACTGCCGAAATCACACCGATTTTCTAAGCCAATATCATTGTGTAGTGAATACCATGCCCATTTCTCCATCAAGGGTATTCACCTTTATGCACATTTACTTATTGATTGTAAAGTTTCATATATGAATTCCACATTCCTTTATCGTGGAATAAATGATTATGTTTTATGAATCCATGTTTTATGATCCATGTGGCACACTTATGCATGAAATGAAATGTTTAAGAAGGGTGCGCCCTGATAGCGCTCCAATGCATTGGGTAAAGTATAGTATCATGATACGTCATGTGCAATTAGTGTTTACTCATTCTAATTCAAGTGCAACGAGGGTTTACTCGTGCTTCAAGTGCAATGAGGGTTTACTCATGCTCCATGTGCAATGAGCCTTGGCTAATGCTAATTCAATGTTAAGTGTTGTTGCCACATTTCCATGTAATGATTATCATGCTTTATCATGCCTTTATGTTCATGTCTCTCTTATTCTCTATTGATATGCCTATTGCCTAACATGTATTGTACTCCTCATGTTATTCATTATGTACTCCCTTACTGGGCTTTATAGCTCACCCTTTTCTTATGCATGTCCTCAGGTTATCCCATGCAATGCTAAGTACGAAGGAATGTAGTGGTCATGTAAAGGAAGTTTTCAATAAAGATGTTGTATTTCAAGTTTAAAGTTTTTATGTAATGATCCTAAGCCCCAAAGACACTAAACCTCTCGATCTTCTTTGTTGGATCAAGTGAAGTTTTATGTAATAAAGCATGTTTAAGTTGTAATAAAAAGCAGGGTTGTCATAGTTGGTATCAGAGGATAGGTTTAGTTATTTTTGGGATTAGGAAACCCTAGTAAAGCCTTAGATACAAGACTAATCATAATAAAAACATCCCTAAGTTTTGGTAAATACTAAGTAAGTGGTTTATCAAACAAATACATCCCTGTCTGGATACGAGCAGGTAGAGGCGGCTCTGGCACAGATGTATCCTAGGGGTAAAACCCGAAAACACCGCTTTGAGCTAGACTCGAACGGGAACTGGTGCACGACAACGGGCCTTGCTGCACTCTTGGTTACGACACTCCCGGGGGATATGTTTTGATAAATTCACAATCTTAGTATGAACCCTTATTAAGGGAAAAATGCCCCTAAGAATATATGTTAGAAGGAAGATAATGAAAAGCCTGGATTGAATCCTATAGACTCATGAGTTAAAGAGATTAAAGTTTATTTATAAGTCATCAACTTTTGTCTTTGGATTACCCTTTATGTGTTACCCCTAACTTTCCTTTTATTCCAGCCAATGGCCGGTAATAGGAGAACTCGGGCTAACAACTGTTGTGAAGATCAGTGTGATGATTGTACTTATGAGATGACCAATCCAATGGGAGCGGGAATCGCGAACTTTGTCACGCTTCTCTCTCAGCTAACTCAAGTTTTGAATAGAAACACTGGTCAAGAGGAACGTCCAACCCCCCCTAAGAAAGAACAAGTCGCTATTGAAAGCTTCATGAGACAAAGGCCTCCTACTTTTAGTGGATCATCCGATCCCACGATTGCTGAACAATGGATCAACTCCATTGAAAAGATATTCTCCATCCTCCAATGCTCTGAAAAAGAGAAGGTTCTCCTGGCGGCTTATCGTATGGAGGGTGAAGCTGATCAATGGTGGACATTGATCAAAAATACAAAGCCTGAGGAGGAGATCGAGGCTTTGGAATGGAAGGTATTCCGGAAGATGTTTTTCGATAAATATTTTCCACGCACCCTCCGTCTTAAGATGGAAAGGGACTTCCTTTCCCTCAAGCAGAAAGATGAGGAATCTGTGGGAGCGTACGAGGAAAACTTTACAAGGCTTGCATGATACGCTTCCGTCTTTGTCGTTACCCCCGAATGCAAGGTTGACCGCTTCTTTGGTGGGCTGAAGCCTAGCTTGCGGAAAGCATTAGCGATCCGTGACTTCGACAGCTATGAGGAAATTGTCCGATGTGCCCTCAAGGTTGAAATGGAGATCAGAGAATCACAGGGGTATCATGGGGACAAGAAGCGGAAGGTGGACTTCAATGCTGGTGGTCCGATGGATAAATCCAACGGCGCTAAGAAATTCCAGCACCCCACTTGCCAAAAGTGTGGAAAGAAGCACCCTGGAAATTGCCTTAGGGGGACAAGAAAATGCTTCAAGTGTGGAAGAGAAGGGCACCTAGCTGTTAACTGTCAGCAAGAAGGACCCGCGGCTGCGACGGAGGGGAGGAACGCTCCGTTCGAACCTCAACGCATTGTTCAATGCTTCAAATGCAAAGAAGCGGGTCATTTTTCGAATCAGTGCCCTAATCCAAGGGTTATCGGAGGCAATAAACAACCTCCAAGACAGCAAGGAAGAGCTTTTGCCATCACTTCTGCCGAAGTGAACCCCGACAACGAAGTGGTGACAGGTACGCTAGTTATCCATTCAAGAATAGCGAACGTACTTTTTGATTCAGGTTCTACGCATTCTTTTATATCTCAAAAGTTTAGTAGAACAATCCCTGCACCACCACAAATCATGGAAGTAAAGATGTCGGTGAGTACGGAAAATGGGGCAATCATTGCATCCCATGAGTATAATTCCTCCCCTGTTATAATATGTGGATTGAATTTCCCGGCAAACCTCGTCATACTCCCTTTGGTGGAATTTGATGCAATTCTTGGCATGGATTGACTTTCCTTATATAGAGCCAACATAAATTGTCGGGAGAGGGAAATCACACTCCATATGGAGAATCGACCCCTGATTCTTTACAAGTGTCAGGAGGAAGATGAATCTCCTTTAGCTCCATCATCTCAAGCATGGATATTACTGCCTTATGAGCACGCATATCTGGCTCAAATGATTGAGTCCAAGGAAGAAACCACCCTTGAAGAAATGCCTATTGTGAGGGAATTCGCTGAAGTATTTCCCGAGGAACTTCCTGGTCTTCCTCCAAGAAGAGATGTTGAGTTCTCAATTGAACTTATACCTGGGGTGCTACCAATATCCAAGACTCCATATAGAATGGCTGTGGTTGAGCTTGAAGAACTGAAGAAACAACTACAGGAGAATCTGGATAAAGGGTTTATACGCCCAAGTGCATCACCATGGGGTGCACCAGTCCTCTTCGTCAAGAAGAAGGATGGGTCAATGCGGCTTTGCATCGATTATCATGAACTTAACAAAATCACGATAAAGAACAAGTATCCTCTCCCAAGAATCGATGACTTGTTTGATCAGCTGCGTGGAGCACAATACTTCTCCAAGGCCGACATGCGGTTGGGATATTATCAAGTAAGGGTGAAGAAGGAAGATATCCCCAAGACTGCTTTTCGTACAAGGTACGGGCACTATGAATTCATAGTAATGCCTTTTGGACTCACCAATGATCTAGCAATATTCATGGACTTGATGAATAGAGTCTTTAGAGATTACCTAGACAAATTTGGGGTAGTCTTTATAGATGATATTCTAATATACTCCAAAACCAAGGAGGACCATGAGGAGCATTTAAAAACTGTACTAGAGACTTTGCGCAAGGCGAAGCTCTATGCAAAGTACAGCAAGTGTGAGTTTTGGTTGAAGGAAGTCTCATTATTGGGTCATATCATCACAAGCAATGGGATATCTGTGGACCCCTCCAAAACAGATGCAATTGAGGGATGGCCGAGGCCAACATCGGTAACTGATATCCGTAGCTTCTTGGGTTTAGCTGGATATTATCGACGATTTGTGAGAAACTTCTCACGATTGTCCAACCCTCTTACCAAGCTAACTCGAAAGGGAGTAAAGTTTGCTTGGAGTGATGAATGCGAAGAAAGCTTCAAGGAGTTGAAAAGGAGGCTTATCACTGCACCTGTGCTCACTTTACACACAAGTGGGGAGCTTTTTGTGGTATTCAGTGATGCTTCGAAGAAGGGCTTAGGATGTGTGCTGATGCAGAATGATAAAGTGATATCCTATGCCTCAAGACAGTTGAAAATCCATGAGCGAAACTATCCAACGCATGATCTGGAGTTGGCGGCGTTAATCTTTGCCTTGAAAATCTGGCGGCATTATCTCTATGGAGAGAAATGTGAGATATATACTGACCACCAGAGTCTTAAATATATATTCACACAGAAAGAGCTTAATATGCGCCAGAGAAGATGGATAGAGCTCATAAAGGATTATGACTGTTCAATAAATTACCACCCTGGGAAGGCGAACAAGGTGGCGGATGCCCTAAGTAGAAAGGATCCAGCAATTCTATCAATGATGAGAATTGAGAAGGATCCAATCTTCTTAGACTTGATGAAGATGGACGTGGGAATCATAAAGAAGGGAACATCATCAATCCTTTCACAAATGATTGCTCAACCATCTCTTTTGGAAAGGTTAAAGGATGCTCAAAAGGATGATGCGAGAATCCAAGAAAAAGTGGAAGCTATCAAAAAGGGAAAATCCTCAGAGTTTAATGTTAATGAAGAAGGAATTGTGCGGTTTGGGAAAAGACTATGTGTCCCATCAAGTTCGGAGCTGAAGAAGGAACTTTTGGATGATGCCCATAGTTCAAATTTCTCTATTCACCCAGGGAGCACAAATATGTATCGAGATCTCCGAGAAAACTTTTGGTGGGATAATATGAAGAAGGAGATCGCCGAATATACATCAAAGTGCCTGGTGTGTCAGCAAGTGAAGGCAGAGAGGCAGAAGTCTAAGGGGATGATGCAACCATTGCCCATACCAGAATGGAAATGGGAGAACATCACCATGGACTTTGTCACTGGACTTCCAAGGACATCCAAAAGCAACAATGCAATCTGGGTTGTTGTGGATCGTCTTACAAAGACTGCACACTTCATTTCTATTCGAGAGGATTTCTCTTTGGATCAACTGGCACAGATATATATCAAGGAAGTGGTACGGTTGCATGGAGTACCACTATCTATTGTGTCTGACCGAGATCCAAGATTTACCTCTAAGTTTTGGAAGAGTCTTCAACATGCTCTGAATACTGAACTGAACTTCAGTACGGCCTATCATCCTCAAACTGATGGCCAATCCGAGCGGACTATCCAAACACTTGAGGATATGTTGAGAGCGTGCTCAATGGACTTTAAAGGAGGATGGGATCAACATCTTCCTCTAGTTGAGTTCTCTTATAATAATAGTTTCCACTCGAGCATCCAAATGGCACCATATGAAGCCCTGTATGGGAAAAGGTGTAGAACACCGGCATGTTGGGATGAGGTCGGTGAACGTAATCTGCTTGGACCAGAAATGGTCGAAGAAACGGTGGAGAAGGTGAAAACCATTCAGCAGCATATCAAGGCAGCCCAAAGTCGACAGAAGAGTTATGCAGATAATCGTCGACGAGACCTTGAGTTTAAAGTCGGAGACATGGTGTTTTTACGCATATCTCCGTGGAAGAAGGTCATGAGGTTTAGAAAGAAAGGGAAGTTAAGTCCAAGGTACATCGGCCCCTTCGAGATTCTTGATCGTGTTGGGGTTGTGGCCTATCGACTAGCACTTCCACCTACTATGGCCAAGGTGCATGATGTCTTCCATGTATCCCTCTTAAGGAAGTACATACCAGACCCTTAACATATACTCTCTTCTGAGGTGGTACAATTAGAAGACGATCTTTCTTATGAGGAGAAACCAGTGAAGATCTTGGATCGTAGAGAAAAAGTTCTACGAAATAAGACAATGCCCCTCGTCAAGGTGTTGTGGAGAAACCACAAGTTTGAAGAAGCAACTTGGGAGTCAGAGGATATGATGAAGCTAAGTTACCCACATTTGTTTTAGTGTGGGAAAAGGAAAATTTCGAGGGCGAAATTTCTTAAGGGGGGAATGTTGTAACGACCCAAAATTTCATTAATGGAAAATCCCTCTTGATCCAGTTAAATGTTTCTTTATGAAAAATGTTTTTATAAGATATCAACTTTTTTTAGTTTTACTTTAAGATTTGTGACCGTTACTTTTATAGACGTTGAACAGTGATCATCTGGGTAGTTTAAATATAAGGCTTTAACGAACCAATTTTCTACTCAGACAAAGGAAGCGATGGCCTCATCCAGTAGAATTGCCCCTTACGAAGCCCATTTGTCGGAGCTCGGAAAAGAGGTGGCATCTTTGGGATTTGCCCTTGACCAAGCCCAAGCTGAGCTTCATCAAGTCAAGCTCGAACGTGATCGTCTACGGGAAAAATGGAAGTTGATAGAGATTACCACTCGAGCGATGTTATCCGAGCAACCCCAAGAGTCTGTCACCATCTCACACCTTACCCTTAGGTCTTATGCGGCTATTTTAAGGGGTTATGTAACAAATAAGTAGCACCATGTTCATGTACATTATTTTTGTATATAATAATGAATAAAATTTCTAGTCATTTTTGATACGTTGTAATTAGTTTTTAAAGTACAAATGGTGTTTTTAGTTATTATTTAATTAAGAATTATATTTTATTAAATTAAAGGATTTTCGAATTAAATATTATTTTAATAAAATATTATTATTAATATTAAATTAATTTTTATTAAATATAAATGATCTTATAATTTTATGAATGCAATTAAAAATTTTATTAAGGTTTGAAAGCCATTTCTGTCAAAACCCGTGAATTTTTTTATAAATGTCGGTTTTTATTTTAAAAGTGAAAATTCACATATTTAGAAAATTATTTAGATAAAATAAATATTATTTTTGGAATCCGGACGTCGAAATTATCCAACGGTGAATTTTTCATAATTTTCTGAGACAGTCAAATTTTTGGGTAAAAATTAAATACCATTTAAATATATAATGTGTTTTATGACATCATAATGACCCAATGGTGATGTAATAAAATACCATAATCCTTATGTTCGGCCAATATGTGTTTTATCATTAAAATAATGAGGTTTTGGGTTTGTTTGACTCACTTTTCAAATCATTAATGGAGCCCTCAAGACTTATTCAACACTTTTCCTTTTTAAATTAATTTCCATGGGAGTGTGACTCACCTCCACATAAGAAACCCTAATTTTTTAATAAGTTCGGACCTTGGCCTTGTAAAATATTATTTTCATCTTTCCTTTTCCAGAAACCATGGGCAAATACCATGGGATGGTTTGTGGTTTGGATTATTTTAAAATAAGGGGTCCAAAACCTAAATAATAAAGAATTCTCTCACCTTTCCTATATAAACCCACCCAAGCTCCCACTTCCTCCTCACTCAAAGCCCTTGAAGTTCGTCCAACCTCTGCCCTACTCTCTCTAGAATCCTCTCAAGGTGCCCCAAGCTCCCAAGAAGCCTCTCACAAGCCTCTATCTAGCCTTTGGAAGCACACTTCCAAGTAAGGGTTTTTCTTCCTTTCTCATTTTTGTCAATTTTCTTTAAGTTGTATTGCCCTTTTAATTTCATTTTTTAATGTTGGGGTATGGTTTCGCACCTCTCCCATACTGCCCTCTTATTGTTTTAATGATGGGATACCCCTTTCTCTCTCATTAAATGCCTCCCATGTACACCCGTTACTATGCCGAAATTTCGAAAGGAGCCTTTTTCTCCTCTTTTATATTCAAGCAATACTTTTTTATCATGAATCTAAATTCCTTTTCAGTTGTTGGGACATGTATCTATATGACCTTCTTACTGTCCATTACATGTAAATATGATGAGGAACCCCTTTCTCTCTCATCAGTTTTTTTTATGAATTCTTATGTCACGCTGTTACGCTGCCGAAATCACACCGATTTTCTAAGCCAATATCATTGTGTAGTGAATACCATGCCCATTTCTCCATCAAGGGTATTCACATTTATGCACATTTACTTATTGATTGTAAAGTTTCATATATGAATTCCACATTCCTTTATCGTGGAATAAATGATTATGTTTTATGAATCCATGTTTTATGATCCATGTGGCACACTTATGCATGAAATGAAATGTTTAAGAAGGGTGTTCCCTGATAGCGCTCCAATGCATTGGGTAAAGTATAGTATCATGATACGTCATGTGCAATGAGTGTTTACTCATGCTAATTCAAGTGCAACGAGGGTTTACTCGTGCTTCAAGTGCAATGAGGTTTTACTCATGCTCCATGTGCAATGAGCCTTGGCTCATGCTAATTCAATGTTAAGTGTTGTTGCCACATTTCCATGTTATGATTATCATGCTTTATCATGCCTTTATGTTCATGTCTCTCTTATGCTCTATTGATATGCCTATTTCCTAACATGTATTGTACTCCTCATGTTATTCATTATGTACTCCCTTACTGGGCTTTATAGCTCACCCTTTTCTTATGCATGTCCTCAGGTTATCCCATGCAATGCTAAGTACGAAGGAATGCAGTGGTCATGTAAAGGAAGTTTTCAATAAAGATGTTGTATTTCACGTTTAAAGTTTTTATGTAATGATCCTAAGCCACAAAGACACTAAACCTCTCGATCTTCTTTGTTGGATCAAGTGAAGTTTTATGTAATAAAGCCTGTTTAAGTTGTAATAAAAAGCAGGGTTGTCATAGTTGCCTACCATTGGAAAGTGAGAATATGTGGTAACAATGGATTCTAACAGAAAATAACATCCAGTTCAAGGAGCCCCCGTGAAAGAATTATAAATATAAATGGTGAACCCAATTTGAATCTTCTCAACATCAACCATGGGGGTTAGTCATATTGGTCATTAGATCAAATAATGTACTCAAACGTTGTAGACGTTAAGCCACCAACAGAAATGGGGAACCTGATGTGAAACTATTCTCCCCAACATGGATAATAATATAATTCAATATATAAATAGATTATCATGTCATCGAATCCATCAATCCAGCACTAGGACCAAGTAAGAAAACAGTGGGCCCGGTATGGAACTCACTCGAAATTGTGGTAGTTAAATTTTAGGTATTCCGGCCAGTGACATCGTCAGTGTGGATCTCTCTCTTCAACTATAGAAGATTTGATGATGGTGGGTCATTGGGAGTTTCTTTCATAGTATCTGTGCTAATGGTTGAATCATACATATTTGTAGGGACCAAGCTACAAGAAACCAGAAACCCAACGTTCATCAACATATGATAAATAGAAATGTCAACACGATAATCCCGCATGACCCCCCCTCTGCCACAATGTCCACTACCCCATCATTTATTGGGTTCCCATACCCCATATCACCCTCAAATATCATTCTAAAAGGGTATTGGATTCACTCATATGATGGTACGAGCAGAAGGGATTCATTACCACAAGGGATATGGCTCGCCATGACCTGGAGGCTTCTGCACCTCATTGATAAAATTGCACCCACGGGAGCCATTAATCCCCACTCCCATGACAAACCACTTCAGGATCCTCTCCCTGGAGCATTTCCATGACTCTATCCCCTATTTGAGGAGGTAGAGGATGCTTGAGTAACACTAGAAATGACTACCGACCCGAAGTTACCCATAAGGGATCTCACCAGGCCTCGTCGGTACCATCATCGACCGATCATCTAGGATAAGGAATAGGTGGACTACACCCCTGATCTACCGAGCCCAATCCAAATGTTCGGATGTCAATGTAGGGAGAAATCGCAAGAGGATACCCAATAAGGGTCATCATCTTCCACATATCTAGTGACTTATTCCACTGTCGGCGAATTCCTCCATGTCCCTACCACTACAAACACTACAAAAAACCTGGTGTTTAATAATGTCGGTGTTTATCAACACTAGAAAAAAGCACTAATAAATGGAATTTTATCAAAACCAATAAATTTAACCCATTATCCGTGCTTTTTTTATCACTGATAAAGGTACACTTTATCAGCGCTTTATTTTTAGGGATGATAAAGGGAACCCTTTATCAGTGATTAATTTTAAACGCTAATAAAGGATACCATTTATCATTGTTATATTTTTAGCGCTCATAAAGGTGTCCTTTTTCGGTACTTTTTTAGCGCTGTAAAATGTATGAATAAATAAAATGAAATAATTTAAAAAAATGATATTATTAAAAAAAATTAAAAATTTTGTTAACTAAATAATTATTAATAAAAATAAATAAATTGATTATACTATATATAAATTATAAATACAAATAAATAGTATGTATTAAATATATATATATGAAAAATGAAAATTAAATAAAATTAAAATTAAAAATAAGTAAATTGAGAAAAATATTAAACATTTTATTAATTAGATGATTATTGATAATGTTAATAAATATTATATATTAAGTATATATATATTAATGTATATAAATATTATTTATATATTAAAAAAAATTTATTCTCTTTACATTAAATAGTCGTATATTTAGGGAATAATGGTTTATAATTAAATTTTAATATGAATTAGAAATACTAACTATTAATGGACATATAATTGAATATCTTTTTATTATTCAATTTAACATAGATCAAATGTGTGTTATATTGATTTCATATATAAATAATTAATGCATTTTTATATATAATTCATACACATAAAAGCATACCCTTTTTGAATATTATTAAAGTGTACTTATTTTTAATTTATTCAATTTCACTTATTTTTAACAAAGATTCACTTAAAATTAGATATTTATTAATAATGTTAAAAAATATTTATAAAAAATATTTATAAATAAATATTTAAAAATAAATAAATAATAATATATACATAAATATATTTAAAAATGTGAATACTATATTTATAAAATTATATATTTATAATTGTAAATAAGTAAATATTTTTTTAAAAGTATATATATAATTATATATATTTAAATAATTAATAGATTTATAATAAATTTACATAAATAATTAATATATTTACTATATTTATATCAATATTTATTTATTATATATATAATTATATAAATATATATAATGATATAAATATTATTTTTTGAAAATATTTATATAATTATAAATAAATAATTATATATTTAAATATTTATAAAATTACAATAAATATTTTTAAATAAGAAATATATTTACTATATTTATATTTATATATATTGATTAAGTATATATATTTATAATTTTTTATTTATGATAAAATAAATCTTTTTCACCACTAAAACTTTGGCGTTGATAAAGCCCTACTTTATCAGCACTAAAAAGCACTGACAAATATGCATTTTATCAATGCTTAAATAATAAGTGATGATAAAGGACTTTTTATCGGCACAGTTTTTAAAGTGCTGATAAAAGTGTCCTTATATAATTAAAAAACATATCCTTTTGTGAACCCATCGTCATATTAGAAGATTTCTGCAGAATCTACCCATTGTTGGCGCTCCTCCTCAGTGAATCAAAGTTCAAATCACCCAAACCCACTCGAATCACACAAACCCACTCCCTCTAGTTCCACATACATCGTTCTTCATCCAGTTTTCAGTTGCAGTTAGGGTTTTCAAAAAAAACATCAAGATCTAGATTTGAGGGTCTCAGATTTTCGTCAACCTAGAGAGGTGGGCCTTTTTTTCATTTATAAGTTTTTATTTTCTTTCTTTAATTTTTGTTTTGAGATCTGAAAATGAGGGTTTCTGATTTTCCTTTATAGGTTCTAATTTTCTTTTTGTATTTGTGTTATAGTTCTTGTATACTATTTTTCATATTTTTTTGAGATTGATTGTTTTCATGACTATTCTTTTGAATATCCTATTTTCATCTTTCTATATTATTTTTTTGAATCAATTTTCTTTGTTGTTTGTATCTATAACCCAACTTACACCGCCATATTAATTTTTTTGCTTTTTTGAAATCTTAGTGAATCACCTATGGTCTATAGATAATCCAATTAAATAAATATTTACTCCACTAAATAAATAGTGCAGGTTTTGGATACAAAAACCATAAAGGAATGAGAAAATTGATTTAGCAAAACAATTCTCTATTTAATGATGGGGTGAAGAAGAAAAAGAAAATAATTTTATGAAATTCATGTATGGGAATTTATTTACTTAAATTCTATGTTAATATTCTGGTGTAAAGGTTTTTCCTTAATATTTTATTTTCTCAAAATTGTGTAGTTTTATTTTAACATAAATCTTAATAAGGGAGATGCCATATTTATTTATTTTCAGTGGCTCTATATTTTTAAAATTATTATGGGTTTGTATTTACATTACAATATTGTGATATTCTACTGTAAGGGTTACATATATTACTCATAATTATGCTATTTTATTTCATTATTAAAAAATCTTTATGGACCTCCCTAAAATCTCAAGGATGGGTCAACGTGCATTAGATGGACTCCCTAGAATCCTTATATTGCTATATCATTTGTTCCAAAAAATATAACGGAAATTATTAGGTTCTATATATTAGAAATTAGTTTTAGGTATTCATCATTTTTGGTGTATATATACATTTTAGGTCTATAAATACCTTTAATTAATAGTGATATAATTTATACTTAAATAACCAATTAAATATTTTAAACTCATATTACTTTCAAAATAATAAAATTAGGTAACTATATATACATATTTTTGAAATAATTAAATATTCAAAATTTTAAATAATTATATTTTATACACAATTACCCAGGATAATAATTATTTATAATTAATATAATTTATAAAATATTTTTAATAGTATTTCTTGAGTTTTATTAGAAAAAAAAGAATTATATATATATATATATATATATATCGAATAATATATTGTATATTTAAATAAATTTGAATATGATAAATATTATACATATATATATATTTATAATTATATACAAATAATGTTACTAATTAAATAAATATATATATATACTATATATATAATGTTTAGGAAGATTCACTATATTTAACTATGTATTGAATGAGGAGTGACCTATATATTGTAGTTTTTGTTGGTGGAAGTCATGAATCCCATTTAGATTTATTTCCTATCGAGGTAAGTGTGAACGAATTGCATGCCTCCATCAACCTCTTTTTTCAATCATAAAAAAAACTATCATTTTTTTAATAAAATAAATCCTATTAAAAACTGAGTCTTATCAAAACAAAATTATAATAAAATTCTCAACCAATTATTTTATTAAAGCTTTATTTGGATCCTTGTGGATAAATTCAAGGATAAAAATGAAAGTAATTCATCATTAACTCATCCACCACATCAAATAAAACAAATTAATTTTAGTAACATACCCTCATCAGATGAAATTACAATGTAGCAACCCAATACCCCAGGGCTGCGCAGCACTGCAGTTGGGTATTCTGATTCTTCTATCTCCACCCTCTCTATTTATTTCTCTACCATCAATATATCATTTCTCTGCTTGGGTATAGATTTTATCTAGAATGATTTGGTGGAAATGGAGGCATTGAGTTAATAACTAGTTCCAATAGTGTAATTCTCATAAATGGGAGGCATTTCCCATTTTAGAGAACATAATGATGTAAAATTGTCATCCTCATCAGCTTCATCTCCTAAATATTTATTCTTGAATTTTGTTTCCCTAAGACTCATCCCCCATCTATTTTTTGTTTCTTTTACTACTCTGAGCATTATTCATCCCATGGATGACTACTGCTTTGAGTATTTCAAGAAACATAGGTGCATGTCCACAAGAGATGGAGAATGTGTCTCAAATAACAAATTACAATAAGAAATATTTGGGAGATGATCTAATGAGGATGAATGATTTATATAACATTCACCTTTGAATGAATTCAGAGGATAATACTGACCATAGTGTAGAAAATATCCTCACCCTCCTCAATCTCTGATTGATTGTTTAGAGAGATCTATTTGTATTTTTATCATCATTCTTGCTTTACTGTTAGCATATCCCTATGGTCAAAAATGTTAGCACAGTAAAATCATTATCCATATCATTAATGTATTGTTTCATTTTTGTATTTTATTTATTTATTTTTAATATTACTCACATAGTAATTTTTTTCGTGAATAAGTGGATTCTTTTGTTCGAGCCTGCAACTGAGATAATTACATCAATGAAATTCATCAAAAATAAATAAAACCATAAAAAACTTATGATTTCCTACTACTTATTTAATTAATTTTTTAATAATTTTATCTACAATTTATAAGTTAATTTATTTATCATTTTTATTTAATAATTATTTATTTTATTAAATATCTTTTGGGAAGTCATATTTTTATTTCAACTATAAGCAATAGTCCACAAAAGAGATAAAATGATTATTTCTATCATTGTTTCCATGATTTTTTATTTTCATTTCCTTTAATTGTAAAATTTCCAACATTTCATATAGATTCTATATTATTATTCGAGAAACCTTTCCCAGTGTTGAAATCCTCTTCTCTTTTGACTTTAAACAATGATAAAGGATTTTCATCTAAGAAAACCAAGTCAATATGCAGTGTAGGCAGTTGTACATAGAAATACAATGGAAGCATGGTAAAATTGTAAATTATTTTATTTAGACTTTGAAATGTGCATGAATCATCCACACCTCAATCTGACACACGGTGTGACCAGTATGACTCGAAGTACTTATTTTTTTTAAAAAATTACATTAGTTTTATTAATAATTACAAGTAACATAATCAAAACCAATACAAAATATTTTTGATACTTTAGGTAAATTATCCATAAGTCATTTAAGACACATAGGAATTAGTCTCACCTCAATTCGATACACAGTGTGACTGCTATGACTTAATGTGATCGATATCAGTTTAAAATCAACTATTCAGTTCAAAATAATTTAACTCACTGAAAACATATAAAACCGCTCAAAATTTCTTGATAATTTAGGAAATTGATTCATAATTCCTTTGTGATTTTTAGGAATTAGTCTCACATCCAACCAATACACAATATGATTGGTATATTTCAAAGTGTGTGTTTCCAGTTTAACATGACATTTTAGTAAAAAAATGAGTGATATACTCATAATTGAGAAAATGCATTCATATTATTTTGATAATTTATAAAAATGATCCATAATTCATTTTAGATGTGTAGGAATCAATCGTACCTCAATCTGATGTATGGTGTGACCTGTATGACTCTAAGTGTTTCTTTTTATTTAAAAAGGAAAAATGACCAACTCAAAACCAATATAATGCATTCATATTGATTTGATACTTTTTTCAAACAATCCATAAGAAATTTTTGATGTGTATGAGTCAGCCTCACCACAATCTGATCCACAGAGTACCTATAATGACTCAATTTTTCTCTTATCAGTTTAAAATCTACATTTTATTCAAAAAAAATTACTCATTGAAAACCAAGAAAACATGGCAATATTTTCTTGATAATTTATAAAATTGATTCAGAAGTCATTTGTGACATGTAGAAATTAGTATCATGTCAAACTGATACATGATGTGATCAGTATGAGTCAAAGTGTGTGTTTCCAATTTAAAATGACATTTTTGTAAAAAGACAAGTGACGTACTCAAAACCAAGTAAACACATTCATATTGTTTTGATACTTTTTAAAAATGATCCATAATCCATTTGATACATGTAAGAATTAGTTTCACCACAATCTGACGCACTATGTTACCGATATGACTCAATGTGTGTCCATTTATTTAAAATTGACATCAATTTTAGTAAAAATGATAACTCACCTACTCAAAACCGAGAAAATGAAAATGGATTATTTTTATAATTTAGTAAAATGATCCATATGTAATTTTTATGTGTAGGAATTATCCACACCTCAATCTGATACAAGATATGTATGGTATAACTAAATGTGTTCATTGTCAGTTTAAAATCAACACTTTAGTTAGAAAAGTGTCACTCACTGAAAATGGATAAAATTCACTCAGATTGTCTTTATTGATTAGTAAATTTATTCATAAGTCATTTGTGACGTGTAGGAATTGGTATCACATCAAACTGACACATGATATGAATGGTATGAGTCAATGAGCGTGTTTCTAGTTTAAAATGAAATTTTAGTAAAAAAAGATAAGTGACATTCTAAAATCGGGGTAAAACCATTTGGATTGTTTTGATACTTTAGGAAAATGATCCATAAGTCATTTGAGATGTATAAGAATCAGTTGTACCTCAATCTGATGCACGTTGTGATTTTTATGACTGAAAGTGTATTTTTTCAATATATAAGTATCATTTTAGTTTAAAATGTGCATCACATCGCCAAAACTGAGAAAACGATACTAGATTGATTTTGATTCATTTAAATTTTGTTTTAATACTTGATTATTATGATTTCATGGTGTTTTTGGTGATTTGTTATGCTTTTATAGCACACTGCACATGTAGGGATGAGTGTTGTCGAAGCACACTACAGTATGCCCCTTTATCAGTATTGATAATGGAAAAGACATAGGCTTTTAATCTAGCTCGAGTTGTCAGTGCTTATATAAAAGTTATAAAGTACATTTTTAGTTCTATTAAAGGCCTATTTTCTAGTAGTGAGAGCAGGTACCCATCAATTCCCTATTGGGACTGAGGCCTCAACCACCCCATAGGTTTGTTGGGTTGACTCTATCAACCACTAGCATCGTCATTAGCTTTTACAAATCGGTCCTTGATGATGAGATCCAATATAGAGGTCCACCCCATATTATTAATATCCAAATTTTAGGACCTCCCTTCTCTTAAAATTAATATAGATATCCTCCACAGGTTCCGGGCATTGGTCAAAAGCAAACGCCCTCCCCACTTCATGGACACGCAGTGAAGAGGTCCTCCCCATACTCATGGTTCCCGATGTGGAGGTCATCCCTGTGTCATAGACCACTGGTGTGAAGGTCATCCTCGTACCATTACCACCTCAAGCAGAGGCCCTCTCCACTCTAGCACCAATCAAGGTGGATCCCCCCCCCTGATTCATCAACTATCAGTATAGAGGACATCTCCATTCCATGTCTAACCAGAGTAGAGGTCCTACCTACTCCTTCAATAATCAACATAGAGGCCCTCCCCATGTTCCCACCAACCAAAAAGGAGGTCCTCACTACACTTTCAGTGGCCAAGATGGAGGTCCTCCCCGTGTCTATTTTGATCAATGTAAAGGCCCTCCTTGAAATTCAGCCTACCAGAGTAGATGTCCTACCCAATCCTTCAATGGTAAAAGTGTATTTCCTACATGTACTGATAGAAACTGATATGGAGGCCCTCCATGTCTCCCAACTAATAAATTTGGAGGTTCTCCCTACACCATCTAACAATAGTACTGAGGTCCTACCAATTTTGAAGAACTTCCCTACCCTAAAGAATCATCACAGGACAGAAGACAAAATCGTCATCACTTAAGGAAGAACTTCATAAAGCGCCAATTCATTGTAAATCTCGTTATGTTCTCAGAATATGAAGAATAATGTGATTCAATGATTGATCCTCAACCCTTTTAATCAGAAATATAGTCTAGGGTAGGGGTCCGGTAGGTGAAGATCACCATCCTGAAATGTTAGGTTCACAAAATTCCCAAATCCCATTATTGGTACATACAGGGGGAGAGATATTTAGCTCCCTTATAATGTCTCACAGTACAGTCATCCCTATCATCATTGGTGTCATTCTATACCTCTACTTGAGATAATAGAGAGTTGTCATAGATTATGATAGACATATATCATCCTTTTGACCTATATATGATTGTTGGTGCCCTCACACATGAGGCAGTGGTATGTACACAGTACTGTGGGGACATAATGATGCGGTCAACACCACCCCTGAGAGATGACCCAATGTGCAGTGATCAATCATCTCATGTAGCAGTTACTCTACCTGATAATTCACTGTCACACCTATCCACATCCATATAACCACTATTTCCTCATCCATCACCGATCGAATCTTGGGATAATCAATATTCGGTCCCCATTTCAGAAAAAAGAATCATATAGTATACCCTGTCCACTTACTATATATCTATGGTGTTCTAGATGAATGTGGTTCCCAAATCCTATATTCTCTAGTCCCTCACTTGGGACTAGGTCACATTATTTTATCAGACTATTTGGGAGATTCATATTTTCCTCTGTGTATATCATTTGGTCTATCCAAGAAGTTGAGACCACTTTGATGACATTGATAGTAATATCGCATGGTTGAGATGGAAGAACTCTCAGTGGCTTAACATACAACATCACCCAAATACCATAGGACCCTTCAAAAATGATGTGTCTAGATATTTACAGTTCTGTGAAAAATCATTTAGGAGTCATCTCCACATGTGCAGATCTATAGATGGGGATAATACATTGCTCTCTACTTCAGTCTTATCCTATGATAACTCGACTCACCTGGTGATATTGAGGATCCACCATGGGTATTGTCACGGTGAATATGGTTTATCTCATGTTACCTATGTATGGGGAAACTTGCATAGTTTATAGTAAAGTGAACCCACCCACTGGGGTAGTGAAGTACAGGTAGACCCTCATATAGGTGTTTTCGCTAGCCAACAAAGGTAGGTACTTGGAATCGGGGATCCCTCAACATCATTTCTAGATGGTCAAAATCTCAACAAGGGTAAGGACCAGTTTAGGACTTCTAATCCCTCTGATATGTATGATGTTTTCAAAAAGATATATGTTGATCCCTCTATTTCTACCTTGCAGTAGAAGGTTCCAAATCAAAATAAGATCATCAATGAGATCCTTGTTGATCACTCATCGACATGATCATGTCCCTCCTCTACTATGGAATCAAGGGAATCCACAATTATTTCTAGGCCTAATTGATCCTAGTGATCCTGCACAACCAAATAGAGCAGTTGATGGAGTTTATAGAAAATAGACATAATATTCCTTGTCTAATATACCTGATTAGTTTGTAAAAATTATTTGGGATATGGATCAATCCACTCCACAATCCATGTTTCGAGTCACCAATCTTCCTTATAGGGATGAGGGGACTTTCGATGACTTACTATTCAAGAATCCTCATTAAGATAGGAACCTCTGCGAAGACAAGATAACCACTTTCACCCATCACCACAAACCCCCTAAGACTTGATAGGTGGAAATACCACCTGACATTAAGACATATCTGGCTAGGGTGGATGACCTTCGAGCACCCACATATTTTGAGAATCCTGATTTTTCTCCTTTATAAGTATGGGTGACCCACTATAGTATATAGACCACTTTATCTCATGGTTAAAATCCATTTTGGGGACCCTATAGTAGTAGGAAGCAGACAAGATCTAATGTTTCATTCAAAAATTAGAAGGGAATGAATTCATCTATCACATCCAGTTACCCACTGGTTCTATCGCTGATTGGGAGGACCTTCATAGTCAGTTTCCCTACCATTTCAGCTCCACCACGTTCAAGAAAAGTATTGTGAACCTCTTCAACTACAGGAAAATTATATATGATAGTGTCAAAGATTTTTTTCTAGATAAAAGGGCATCATGTATTTTATAAACATACTGATGAATCAATATCATCCACTAACTATGTGCATAGGTAACATCAAGATAGAACTGGTCTCTACATTCATCATTCAGAACTTCCTACGTGGGTTTTGGTATTTTTCTAATAAGCATCAATTCCTATAAGAAGCCTTGAATTTCGCCAATAAGGCACATCCATTGCATCTTCCATCTTCTTCAAGAAGAGTTTCGAAGGTAGAAACCACTTTCATAGTGTATGTTGAGGTCCCAGAGATTCTAGAATTATTTCCAATAAAGCCTCACCAAGTGCAGCCTTGCTGAGTGTATCAACCTTTTCATGATTAGCCTCACCTAGTGTAGAATATGTAGGAACATCCTCATAATTCATCACCAACATGGCAAGATAATGCGACTCCAACCCCCCATAGGGCTCTAGACCCTTGTTAGGGATAAGCTCCAACATCTACCTTCCTAGATTTCAGAAACCATACCTACTCCTTAAAAAATCATTGGTCCCTGGTGACTTCTATATTGCCTTAAAATAGGGGGTTCTGAAACATCCCTACTGGAAGAAACCATACTAGGACAATATCATTAATCTCCCCAACCACTAACCTTACTACAAAATCCTTGGACATACCATCAAATAATGTTATGAGTTGAAATATTGGCTCTAGTTCCAAGAGGATAATGGTGTGGTCAATTTGGGCCACATTCCAGAATAGGTGGAACACATATCCACTGATCTCAATAATGACAGTTAGGGTTTTGGTGATTGGAAGCATACTTCCAATCATGGTACATAGAAGTATGAAGACTGGTTGGCTCACAGGGCAGTTTCTCATGCCCATGGCGTCATATATTCCCACTCAGTCTAGCTTGAACTTATGGAATTTTTGAACCTTCTATTGATGTTGCTTCCACATATTCATTTCAGCCTTCCACATATTGAAACAGTAGGAAATGACGAAACAATGGAATGTAAAGTCCACCACCAGTTATGAAGCCTTCCCTCACCCAAGGTGACTCTATGCCTTCAATAATGGGAATTACACCTAGGGTCCTCCCAACATTGGAAGACTCCCTGATGATGTCTAAGAGTATGAATCTATGAACACCGTTGAAATAGTGAACCATACATGATCTTCAATGATTATTAATATCATAAAATTCCTTAGATTGAAACTAGAAAACATCATCAAAGAAGAATTAGAGGGAATGAAAATGCCAGAACGCATATTCTAGTGCTTTAAGATAAGTTGTGGATGCAACCGAGACTAGATAGCAGGTTCTGTGTAGAGCTCTACAGACACAGTCCTCCCAGCCTATTCTGTTAGACTCACTACCACCATTGATCTTTCTAATTAACCAGGAATAATAGTAGAGATCGCACCATGATCACCTTTATCTTTCTAAATACAAGCCTCAATATGTTTGTAGTTTGATAGTAGTGGTTCATTATGAGTTACTTGGTGAGCATTAAGACATTTCCAACACTAGATGGAATCTATTTTTTTTCCAAAATTAGCCAATGAGCCTCTATTGATGCTCCTTTCGTCATAGAATCTAAAAATCGGAAAAGGGGAATATCTGAGCTCAAGATGATTCAACCTTTGAAGAAAATATCAAAAATCGACAAAGGCATGAACAAATGATCAAAAGAAACTTCACCGCGCAAGTTCTATCACTGTCATGCAAGTCAACTTGTGCGACCTAAGTGATAACCTCCCGGTAACCACCCAGGGTCATCTCCTGCCTATAAATAGACCCTGTGGGTCCCCCATTCGAGAGGATCTTTTTCCAAAAACTCGGATTGAAGCTCCCGACGCCCAAGTCTCTTCTCAAATCTTCTAGAACACTTCTAAGGTAATTTCTTACCTAGAACGGAAGATCTAAAGAGAGGGAGGAAGGACTAAGTGTCGAAACTCATCAACACTTGCGTGCCTGAGTGGCCAGCCCTAAAGGGAATTGGCCACACTTGCACGCCACCTTCTTTCTTCGATAGATCTTGCGCGTCCCATTGCTGGAAGAATCTCAAGAGGATCCTAAAGGCATTAATAAAGAGTCACTCAAGTATTTCAATGCTGGTTGAATATCGCGCAAGTACACCATGTGTCGCACAGGTATACCTGCGCAACCAATACTTGCGCGCCGCCGCAGTACTTGCGCGTCTTCCAAGACTTGCGCGCCCCTTCCTTTTTGGTGCCCATCTTGCCTATTTCACCCCTATTAAGCTATTACACCTTTCTTTTTTTAAGATTCAGTCTTCAAGACACTCTTCAAAGCCATTTATGGCATGATTTCTTGATTTGACTTCCTTATCTGAAAGGAATTCGGTGGAATATCTCTCAAAACCTAGTGATTTAAATATATTTTTGTCACTAAATATGGAGAGTTCATTCATTCAACCTCATCCTTTAAGATGAGAGAATCCTTAAACTTGGGTCTCCTTTTCAGGAATAAGTCCCAGTCACAATCTTGGGCTTCCTTTTCAGGAGTAAGCCCCAAATCCCCTAACCTGGGTTTCCTTTTCAGGAATAAGTCCCAGTCATAATTTTGGGCATCCTATATAGGAATAAGCCCCAAGTACCTTAATGTTTGGGAATCCTTCTTAGGAGTAAACCCCAGATCCTCTAATTTGGGCTTCCTTTTCAGGAGTAAGCCCTAGTCTCAAATATGGGCATCCTCCTCAGGAGTAAGCCCCAAACCTTAATCCTTAACCTGGGCTTCCCTTTCAGGAATAAGTCCCAGTCATATCCTTAACATGGGCTTCCTTTTCAGGAATAAGTCCCAGTCATAAATCCCTTAACCTGGGCCTCCTTTTTAAGAATAAGTCCCAGTCATAATCTTGGGTTTCCTTTTCAGGAATAAGCCCCAAGTCCCTTAAATTCTCTTTAACCAGTCCTAATTTATGTTTGATCTGGGATTCCTTCTCAGGAGTAAAACCCAGTTATCAATCCTCTCCTGATTTGGGTTTCCTTTTCAGGAATAAGTCCCAAGTTAGAGTATTCAAATCTCCATAAAGCACATATACCTTTATGGACCCTGTTCCTGGATTTTCTCCCTAAAGTAAATCCTAACCTTCATTTATCTGGGTAGTCATATATACATAAGCCCCAAACCATTTCTTATGAGTGCATATTTCATGGCACAATTGTCTAATTTTTACAAATACATCTTGTTTCTCACACCGAGCATGAATCACGTGAGCTTAGAGTGTAAAAGTAATTGTGACATCCTTCTTTGAGCCATCAATCATAAACATCATGCTCCTTTACTCGAAATACGCGGGTTCTGATTCCTTTTCCAAAACAAAGGATACGTAGGTAGCCCATCTATGGGTTCGATCCCAACTCTGAAATAATTCTTGTCCTTCTGAATGATAATAAACTTCACGTGCCCCACTGAGTGGCTTTAAAACCAGCCTAGTCATCATAATTACCAAGAGACGTTTATATAAATGTTTTGAAGGATACCATTGACCAAGAATCTCTAAATAAATATAGATGATTCTCTATTGATGAAGAACCTCGAATACATATAAAAGATTCTCTAAATTTCTTACATATTTAATCATTGATTGTCAAAACTGAAGGAAAGCTCATTTTATACTTGGTAATGTAATAAGGATTCACGAACATAACTTAAATCTATAAAGAGAGTCCCGGAATAGACAATAATTCCCCTCAAAAAGGTGTGATGAGTCCGACCTCCAATCCTCTCGACCAATGCAAATTCCTAAGCCTCATCAGTCCACAAGCCAATGAGCACCTACCTTTGGAAAGTAGGTCCAAATGGATGTGGAATCATTGGATGTTTCCGGTTCTACAAAAAAACCCGCTAGAAACCGATCGGAACGTTTGAATCTCCCATCCAGGAGGTCATCCCCGAATTCCGAGGGAAACAAAAAATGGTGAACCCGACATGAATCCTTAACCAAGTTAAAATGATGTTTTACCTATTTGTTATGCCCCTATTTTAAGAGGGCTAACAAAAACAATCATTGACATGTGTGCTCATCCAAAGGATGAAGTGGCTGAATTTTATCTTTATTACGTCTGTTATATAAAACAAGCACTCTTTTCCAAGATATTCTGTATTTCCATAATGGCTGCTCTCAAATTCACATCTGTGAATACTACTGCTGCAAATACCACTGCTGCTATTCCTACTGGATCGTCATCCGCTCTGAGGATGATATCACCTACTCAGAATCTTCAACGCTGGGTATCAAATGCGCTGGTTAAGGAGTTTCGTAAACACAGTACCATCCCAACTCTGGAGGCTGCCCGACAGGCCCTCCAAGTGAAAAACTCACACAGGTCGTTCGGACAACGACGACCAGTGATCAAGAGGCAGGTGGTGCTGACTACCGTCTCCAACCGTTTCGGGTCGTTATCCCCGGAACGCAATTTCCATTCACTCCCTTACTCTGAGGAACTGAATGAGCAGGTCCCTCAGGGCCTTAATTCAAAAAGATAGGAGTCCTTCCAGAGGGATCCCATCAACAATCGCCACCAGACTCGTGCGGCAGTGCGCCCTCAACATGATGAGGGTACCGACTCCAGGCATTCGGCTCAGGTTCCTTGAAACCGAACAGGAATGATGAACCGCCAGAGACGGAATCCGGTTAACAATGGGCAGTTTTTCATCCCTTCCATCTCCGGAGAAGTCCACCAACCTAACTTGGTGGCAAACAATGAACAGGCACACACACCTGTCCGTTTTAATTCCGATGTCCCACAGACTCGTCTGGCAGCATCAAGCCAATCCCGCCAGGCAATTCTGGCGGAGTACTATAGGCAGGAACATACACCTTCTTATACATCACCAGTTAGTCAGCAGGCTCGCCTGACTACATATGATGGATCTCGTCAACCGCGTTTGGTGAAGTCTAATTAGCAGGCACATACACCTGCTAGTACTAATCAAGCCTACCAATAGTCTCGCTTGGTAGCACACGGAGAAGTCAGTCGGAAAGCTCCGATGACAAACAGGAGGCAGAATCAACTCTCTGCCTCCACACTTGAGTACTGTCAGGATTCACTGACAAGAAAAGGAGGACAGAGCAGGCACATACACCTACTCCAAACCAGAAATGGATGTATATTCCCGTTTCGGCGGCTGAAGTCACCATGCATATTTTGTCAATGGTGAAAGAGAAGAAGCAAATTCCTGCTCATATTTTGGATACTTGCCAGGATATCATAACAGCTTCAGCATCATCTCAGGTAAAGACACATAAATCTATCCCTAGCAGTGGAGTGACACATCAACGATTCACTCCGGAACAGACACACACATCTGTTCCAGTCCAAGAGGGTTATGGGGATACTCCCCCATATCATACGGACAACCAACTCAGGCACATACACCTGATTTGAGTGGAGATCGTCAGCCTAACCTGACCAACTTTCCTGATCAGGCACATACACCTACTCAGAGTAACCACTTTCTTCAACAAGTGGTTTCCAAAGTGAGTAAGAAGGCATCTAAGAAAAAGATCCGCCCAGCACAGTCAGGAGATCAAAGGCCAATCTGTAACAAGGCCTTGCTCGATGCTGGAGTTCTTGAAGCCCTCAAACATTTATCTGTTGGAATTCGAGATTCTAACCCCCCAGTTCCCAATAACGGTAACATTAATTTTGAAGGTCTTCAACAGACACTTCCTCATGAAGGCTTGCTTCATGAAAATTCAGTCAATCTTGAAGTTTATTCTTTAGATGAGAGCCACAGGAACCCTCTGTGTGGTCAGAAGACCAAGGAGCAAGAGATCTCATCTTTTGCTGTAACCCATTATGGTGGTCTTCCCCATGATGATGAATTTCGCTGCGAATGTCCTCTCTGCAGTAGTGATTCACATTGCCTGGAAAATACTCCAGTGGACAATGTAGTGCCGAGAAAGCCCTCTTATCTTGGGTCACTTGCAAATGCAAAACCAGTCATGTCTCATGCTTTATCGATAGCAAGTGAAATACTTTCTCAATCAGAAGATAGCCCAGGGTGTAGGTCATTCTCTGAACCACCTCTAAGTCATGCATCTTCTAGTTTGATCAATGATATCTCTACCAATATTTTTGAATCCAATTAAGCAACAAGGAAACACAAACTCTATTCAAAACATGTAGAAGAATTTTCATTTAATGATAAAGAGGAAATGTTGAACATGAGGAAAAACTGGTGAAAAGTGAGGTACCAGTCATGTTTTGGCCTTTGGCTGACACCCAGTATGACATTCCAAAGATGTTGACGGAGGATGGAGTCCATGATATTCGTCTCAACATATGGAAAACTATTTGTCAATTGAAGAAGAAGGTATTATCTTATGATGAATATTAAAATCATCATAAGATAATAGAAGGGCTACAACGTCAGATTGATTTGGCATCTCTATCAGTCTCTCGGTATCCGAAGGCTGAAAAGAAACAGAGAACCCTTCAACGTTCATGCCTTGGCGCACTAAGAAAATTGCGTCAGTTAATTGCCAATGCTCCATCTGGTGTTCATATCAGAGGATGGGGTGTTCACGGAGCACTACATTTCATAGTGCTTTCCAGTCAGCAAAGCCCGCCGAAAATGGTCTCATGCAATGTTTTTGCCCATGGCCGACCACAGTCAATGGGCTTTGTTCATAATCAAAAGCTTGCTCAAGAACAGGCTTCAACTAGTTCCTCTCAAAATCAAGCATATAGAGAACAAGTTGTTGAATTTCTCCTACATCAAGCAGGCGAGAATATTTCACAAGCCTCTCGTATGGAGCAAACACGTCATCAAATTACAGAAGTCTCGGAAATCATGTAACGGTTTGTTGAACCAGGTGATAAAAGTGGATACAGGTTAATGCATCCAGCTAATTTCCGAACTAGGATTCGCAAGATCAAGAGATCTTTTAAGAAGATCTCAGACATAGTAGGTCAAGATCCACCCCAGCTTGTCAGACTGGGGACTCCTTTAACCCAACCCTTAGAGTCAACAAATGGGATTCGAGGAGTTGAGCAGAAGCAGCAGGAACATCCCCAGTTCTCGAAACTGGGGACTTTTTCAAATCATCAATCCCCTTCTCAGAGAATATCAGTCTTTTCTCGATTGGGGAAGAAACCCCAAGGGGAACGAAGAGCCAAATTATCAGGAGATTCCCTCCAAGTTATAGCTCGTCAAGAAGTTCCTAAAAGATTAAATCAACAAAAGGCAATGTCTCATCAAAGATATGAAAGAAGACAATATCACAGAAATGTTGATAGAAGGGATGCGATGCATTATGAATCAATCAATGTCATCAATGCCACTGTTGCTAATCCACCAGAGGAGACTCACTCAGGGGACTCAGATGAAGAGCGTCCTGCTCAAGAAAATGTACGCACCGATACAAATGAAGAAGGTGTGCGTACACGAAGTCAAAGATTACTCAGAACCTATGTAATCCACTTCCTTCTCTCCAAAAAGTATCCAAAAAAGGGAGGGGAAAGAATCAGGTTACATATCCTTCCTCTGGAGAAGGTCAATAGCTCTCATTAGAGCAATGGTTTGCACAACAGGAGGAAGAAATGAAAGAATTAAGAAGGTTGAATGCAGAACTACTTCAAAGTAGTCTTCTTCGTAAGAATGCTGAAGTCCGACAGCCGAAGGAATTTGTTGTAACTACTAAGATGGATCAGGAATATCCTCCTTTATCAGTACACCCTCAGAGGTCTAATCCTACGTGTCAAACGCAACAATAGTTGGCAGTTCTACCATCAGTTGCAGCACCAATCACCACGTCTTTACAAACTCCATTCATTGCACCTACCCAAGACCAAATTTAACCGGATGTTTCTCAAAATTTAATAACTACTATTGAGTCATTAACAACTCGGTTAGAAACTATGGAAGGGAAATGGGCACAAATTCAACCAGAAAAGAAAGTTTACCCTAAATGGGTAGATACGATTTCTCCTCCATCTTGTTTTGGAAACCCTGTTTTCCCTACTTTCAATGGATCAGGCGACCCTGAACAACATTTGACGCATTACGTGTCTTTTTGTGATCCTATGATGGGAACTCCAGAGTAGCAAGAAGCAGTGAAACTCAGATGCTTCGTGCGAACCTTGCAAGGACCATCTTTTGTCTGGTATACAAGCTTGCAATCCCGGTCAATCATCGGATGGGAGGATCTTCGCCAAAAATTCCTTCTTCAGTTCAGCTCAACTTTTCCAAAAATGACAGTTTTCGATCTTAAAAACTGAAAGCCAAGGGAGAATGAAAGAGTCTCTGATTTCATTGCTCGCTGGAAGGGATTAACATATTCCCTGAGTTTAGCACTCCCTCAGGAAGTGCTGTTGCCAATCTGTGTGGCAAATTTGCATGACGAATTACGCACGCCATTAATCCCTGTGAAATACACAGGAGGGTTTCGAGAACATACTTCAATTGCTCAGCATATTGAAGATTCCCTTATATAGGCTAAGGTTAAATCTCATGTAATTCCATCAGCTTCAGGATGGAGAATGGGTAAAGCAGAAACTGCTACAGTTATGCTTAAACAAGTGCATGTACCTATTTCTACTTCAAAACCATTATCTTCTCGAAGAGCTCCACCTCCTGAACGCCAACAACAAAGGATGTTCCGTCCAAATAATCAAAGAGATCAACGATGAAAACAATTTGAGGATTTTAAGAGTAAAACATTAACTTTTCGAAGTGAGGAAGTTCCTAGTTACTTCATTTCAGCTCTGGAAAATAATTTTGTTCAATTACCAGTGCCCAAGAGGCCAAACAAGGAAGGAGATGAAGACCATCCCAATTATTATCCCTTTCATCAAATGTTGGGGCATCCCATCCAGGATTGTTTTGTCTACAAAGACCTCCTACAAAAGATGGTTGACTTGGGACAAGTCAAGTTGAAAGGTTCTTCGACTCAGGTAGCATGTGTTACTGCTACAGTTCCAGAGGAGGAAGGTGAATGGCAAGAAGTCAAAAGCAGAAATGCACAAAAGTATGATGATTGGATGTTCAGAAAGACAATCAATCGGAATCATGCCATTTTGCAAACACAATTAAAGAACCCAATTGTGTCTTCTGCCATGAATATTGCGGTAAAACCCTCTTCGTCAGAGGGAAAGTCCTCAAAGAAATGGTTTGATTCAAAGAATGAAAAGGAATCAGAAGAAGATGAGTATGTGTCAAAGCCTAAATTGTCTTTGACTCTGGAAGACTTTATGCCATCTACTTCAAAACAACGGGCACCGCCCCATCAAACGGAACAGCCTAAACAGGCTAGTCAAGCATAGTCTTTATTAGACGAAGAGTTAATCTTAGGTTCTGTTAATATGATTCAATTAACAGATCTGTATTCCAGTCGTAATTTCAATTTTGATGAGTTTGAATTCCCTGTATCAAATAAGGGAATCCGAGGAAGTTCCAGAGGTTCAGGATACAGGGGAGGACATGGATCTTTCTGAAGCCACTACTCCAATTCTACCCCTGCTAGCACCGTGTATGAAGCAGAAACTCGTGGTAGAGCCCTTCTGCGAGCTCAAAAAGAATAAGCAAGTTCTTCTGCCAATAGTCAAATAAGTCTTGGCATAGTTATTTTGGATGATCGATTGAAAATTCCATCTTATTTATCTCAGCAAGTAAATAGATCTAATCGCTCTAATCTTCTAAAACCAAGGATTTTGCCAACTTCTATCCCAATACAAGATGCATCAGCTTCCAAAGCATCTGCTTCCAAGGTACCTGCTAAACTACATATTTCTGTTGGGAAACACAGACCTTTAGATCAAAAGTATGATATATTGAAACACTTGGCCCAAGTACCAGTCAAGTTATCAATTTTGGATGCTTTGAATCTGTCAAAAGATCTTCGGGAAGCACTCATCGAAGCTTTGTCAAGTCCTCAGGAGTTTGAAGATGAAATTGTTGCAGCTGAAGTCTATCACATAGAGAATAATCCTGCAGAATGCCATGAAGTGATATCTTTTACTGATAAAGATGAAGATGATGTTGTGCATGGGCACATAAAACCTCTGTACTTATCTGGAAAAGTCAATGTTGTAGATATCTGAAGAGCTTTCATTGACAATGGTTCAAGAGTCAACCTCATGCCCATTCGTACACTTCGTCGATTGGGCCTCACAGAATCTGATTTATCTCCTTCTACCATGATGTTACAAGGATATGATAAAAATGAACAAGAACCACTGGGCGAAGTTACACTCAGAACTCAGTTTGGAGATCTTGTATCCAATTCAGATTTCATGATTGTTGATCAAGACTCAGCTTTCAAAGTCTTGCTTGGAAGACCCTGGCTACATCAGCATGCAGCTATCCATTCATCATACCATCAATGTCTCAAATAATGTTTCAATGGTCAAGTTGGAACATTGTATGGTGATAAGGCCCTGTTCAAGACATGTGAGTCTCAATACATTGAGGCAGAATCTTATCACATGAAGGGAAGAGAAAAATCTACAATGAAGGAGATTACAAAAGTTAATGCCCCATATGGTTTGAAGAAGATTCCAATAAATCCATTTACACATGTGAGTACAGATTATGTGTTACCTATCAGTCAAATTGACAAAATAGGCCCAAATCAAAATACTCTTATAGAAAGATTCATAATGTCAATTATGGTAGTTGAGCCAGACAACATGGGAGAAATTGGTAACCTACCAAACAGTGATGAAAGCACAACTGGTGATGTCTTCATTTCATCTGCTGAAATCCAACAGGTCTATACATTGCCAATCAGGCCAGAGGAAGTTATAGCAACATCGAAGGTGAATAATGATGTCAATTCTCAATCCATCATCTCCTCTTTATTTCCCAAAGAAGGCCCTTTATCATCAATAGGGTCAGAAATAGAAGCTTCTTCTTCAAAATGTGCAAATTTTGACATCTCTTCTGATCATAAAAATTTTGTTTTGTCATCTACTATGCAAGTAGAAATGGAAGAAATAGCACATGATGAAGAGGAAGAGGAAGATCTTAGAGATGCTCCTCCAGCATTTGAAGAGGGTATCTCTACCACTGTGGATGAACTCAGAGAAATAACTCTGGTTACAGAGAAAGATCCACGCCCCACTTTAATTAGTGCGGCCATGACCCTTGAAGAGCAAGAGATGTATATTTCTTTTCTAAAGAAAAATAAAGATATTTTCGCTTGGAACTATATAGAAATTCCTGGGCTTGATCCTGATATTTCTACTCATCATTTGGGTTTACCAAAAGAACATCGAGGATTTAAGCAAGCCACGAGAAGAACACACCCAACTTATGATTCCAAAATTGAAGCTGAAGTGGATAAGCTGATTAAAGCTAACTTCGTCAAAGAAGTTCAATATCCCAAGTGGTTGGCTAATATTGTCCCTGTAAAGAAGAAGAACGGACAAATTAGGGTTTGCATCGATTTCAGAGATCTTAATCCGTATTTTCCTAAAGATGATTTCCCGGTTTCGATTACAGAACTCTTAATTGATGTGACGACTAGCTATGAAGTACTTTCCTTCATGGATGGATATTCCGGATATAATCAGATCCGAATGGCCCCAGAAGATGAGGAATCTACAGCCTTCAGAGCCCCTCAAGGTGTGTTTTGTTACCAGGTGATGCCCTTTGGTTTAAATAATGCAGGTGCAACATATCAACGCGCCATGCATCGTATCTTCAAACCTTTCTTAGGGAAGTTTTTTGAATGCTATGTAGATGATTTGGTGGTTAAATCCAAACAACGTTCTAATCACTTGGCTGATTTGGAAGTCATATTCCACAAGCTTCGACAACATAATTTGAAGATGAACCCCTTAAAATGTGCTTTTGGGGTAACCTCAGGAAAATTCCTCGGCTTTGTTGTACGCCATCGTGGTATTGAAGTCGATCCTGAGAAGACCAAGTCAATCCTTGGTATGTCACCTCCTCAGAATTTGAAAGAATTAAGAGGACTTCAAGGACACTTAGCCTATATTCAGCGTTTCATCGCCAATTTGGCAAGCAAAAGTTTACCCTTTACCAAATTATTGAAAAAAGGAGTCACTTACCAGTGGACTGAAGAATGTCAAGAAACATTTGATGTTCTCAAGAAATACCTGTTGAGTCCACCAGTACTCATGCCACCTGTTGAAGGTAGACCACTTATCCTCTATGTGACAGCTCTAGAGCAATCATTGGGTGCCTTTCTCGCTTAAAAGAATGATGCTGGGAATGAAAATAGCCTCTACTATCTCAGTAGAACTATGCTTGAAGCAGAAACCCAGTATTCAAGTATCGAGAAGTGCTGCCTGGAATTAATATTTGTAGTTCAGAAACTGAGACACTACCTGCAACATCACAAGGTCCAATTGGTATCTCGCAATAATCCGCTCAAATTCATCCTTAGTCGTCCAATTCTTACAGAACGTCTAGCAAGGTGGGCAGTTATTTTGCAGCAGTTCGACATTCAGTATGTATCTCAAAAGGAAATAAAGGGCCAAGCTCTGGCTGATTTCCTGGCTGAACATCCTTCAGTAGAAGACACGTCTTCAGATATTGAACTCCCTGATGAGGAAGTTTTTTCTATTCAAGAGTGTCCTCAAACATGGGAAATGTATTTTGATGGTGCTTCCAGAAGTCCAACAGGGAAGAAAATGGAAAATCCTAAATTCAAAAAAGTTGGTTTAGGAATTGTACTCATTTCTCCAAATAAGGCATTGTTACCTTATTCCTTTTTATTGTGGGAAGGTGGTACCAATAATGAAGCCGAATACCAAGCTCTTATCACAGGCTTGGAGTGTAACACCCCAAGATTTCATAGTGTGTTATTTCTTCAAAATAATTCAATAACTTGAACTACACGAAACACCGAGTTCAATCACACCATGAATTAAAAAAAATCCATTAAAATAGGTAATGAATAGCATTAACTACATTTTAAACTTTATATAATCCTTATAATTTTAGAATCCATATTATGAGTTTCTTAGTCATAATGCAAGAACAGATTCATTTTCAGTATTGCACTTTTATCATCATTTAATAGTGAAACCTTTTTAAATACAATATTTTAAACTTTTTTACTAAATGGGGACATCAAAAAATTTAAAATGAAACATCCCAAGCTTACACGGTACGCTTTCCATTGAATAAAACAGTAGCGTGTGTTGTACGCAACCTTGAGTTTTAACACACACCACAACCAATCAAACTAGCCGTTACGAATAGTAATACCTACTTTTAGAAATTATATATATTATATATTTTAAAATGGACTTCATTTCTAGATTCGGAATTTCGAATTTATCCTAAGGTGAAATTTTGGTACTTTTCGGATAACTTTCATATTTTGATGAATAGTGAAAATTACTAAATTTTAATTAAAAACAACTTTTTTAATCAAAATAATTAATAGTGATAAATTATGAATTTGAGTGGTTTTAAAGTATATTTAGAATATATTTTTACCATTTAATATAATTTTGTCATTGGACATAATTTTACAATTAAACCGAACATAAACAAGTATCAATCTTTTGATAGTTATTATCTCTTAAAAACACGCTTTTTGTTTTGACAGCGGGAATTAATTTTAAATTAATTTCTGCCACTTCTGTGTTTTGAATTTAGAAAAATGGATTCCATATTTGGAATCATTATGTCCAAATTGTGTAAATAGGTAACTTTTATTTTTAGACATTTTGAATAATTACTGCAGTAAATATTTTATTTACCATGGTTAAGGGTAAATCCGGTAAATAAGGGTTAAAAAATATTATTATAATAATACTAAATTACCATAAAACGTGTCTTAACCCTATTTTTTGATACATGGTAGACCAAGGACATCTTTGGATCGATTTTGGGACCCCATGGATCCACTTGTAAGTGATAATGCCACTTTATTTTAATTAAGTTAAAATGAATACAAAAATGACACAAGCATATATCTTTTAGGAAAACAATTGTTACATAGGGTTATATATGTTGGATTTTAGATTATAAATATTCATTAGAAAGATAAAAAGATTTAATACATAATTATAGTTTATTTATAATTTTTAGACATTAAATAATTTATTTTATTTATGACACAATGATGATGCAATAATTACTATAATAGTGAAAAAATAAAATAATTGATATTATAAATACCCAAATAAATATAATATGAAACATTTAATGAATTAAACTAATTTTCTAGGATAATATGATATATTAGGATTGATTTAATTTACTTTGTTCGAAGTAATCAATCTGTTATGAGTTTCACAAAAATCAACTATTGAATAGTGTCAAAATTTACATAAAAGAGTTCCTAAAACAAATATTATATTATTAATTGATATTAAATTCCTAAAAATCTAAGGTTCGGCCAAGAGACTTATATCATGATAGGTTCATCATTTATGGACCACTTGGGGGTCGCTTGGATGTATGTAGTAAGTTTATTAACCATATTATATAAAAATACAAAGAGACATTGTAAAAGTGAAACTAATTAACTTAGAGTTAATACTTAAAGATAAGGTTAATATTAGTACCCAAACCTGTATAAATTCTATTGGTTGAGTTTTTTTCGACCCATACCCACCTTAAACTTTGAATAATCAACTTTAGATCCATTAGAAACCGAATATGAATTTATTATAAATTAATATTTCTAGCTTTCCCAAAGGTGCCCCTCACCCCTCTTATAAAAGGGCACTCCTCCTTCTCATTTCTTCACACCTTCAAAGCCTTTTGGTTCGGCCAAACTCTACCCAAATACTCTCCCAACTTCCATCACTACAACCTAGTGGCCTTAGTTTGATCATAAAGCCAACCTAAGGAGCCCTTTTGATCAAATCAAAAGGAAGAACCCGAAGAAGAGGTAATGATTTCACCACCCTTTTTCAAGTTCATTTCTTCTTCCACTTCTTCTTCCTTTGTTGTTACCATTATAAAATAATAACTCCAGTATCATTTATATACTGTGATGTTATTATAAATATGGTACAACCATATTCAGTATTCTATCCACCCTTTGAATAACATGTCACCATACGTGCGTACGTACGGCTTACCGTCTCCACGTCGTGGTGTAATTGTTATTCAATATATTATTATTTGGATGAGTATAATAATGATGTGAAACTCATGTAAATAATAAATATAAAATGTTAATTATTCTTTATATATGATATAACATCTATTTATATATTATTTTAATATCAAAAGAATGATATTGTCGCTCGTGCGTACGTACGGACTACCCTCTCCACGAACGCGATGAGATTCATTCTCCATCGTATCCATTCAAGTATAATTATCATTTGATGATTTAAAAATGATGTTTAAGGACTTGATATCATTCTGGATATGAATAAGATACAAAAAACATGGCTTATGTAACAAAACATATAAAATAAAATGAGTAAGTTCACACCCGAAACAACGATAATACTAAGATATTATTATCAAATCAATATTAAAAGATCATATATGATATCATAATAATGAATATGATTATTTTATAATTTAATAACAATTATTTCACCATTATACAGGAGGTTAACCTACCCCAACCAAGTAAAAGTACAAGGTAAGGGATTTTCTTATCTCACTTTCAATTCCGTGAGATTTCCATTGTTCGCCACTAAATTATTGAAAGTGGTGTATTGTGTACTGGCATTTGATATATATTATCATGATTCTCTGTATATTCATTTTATTCTGGAAATCATTTGGTGGTTATTAACTTTTGTCCATACGACTCGGTTGATTAACTTGGTAAGGGGTTTTCATCTCACTCCTTATTCCCGTGAGATTCATGCCATATTGCCACCATCACCTTTTGTGTGGTGTATGTACTACCCATAATTATATTCGTTGTGTAATACACACTAATTTATGTGTATTTACATATTAATTAGATGATACCTCTTTCATGGGTTGTATGTTTCATAAGTTACCAAATTGGTAAGGGTTATTTCACAATCTCTTCATTATCCGAGGTTGTTTATACGTAATTATCTACTGGGATTTCTTTATCATCCACATCCATGTTTCTTCGAAATGTATTTCAAAACATTTTTACTATTTACAAAGAATATGAGTTAAATTAATTTATACACTTATGGGTTTATAAAGGAATCTTCCCATCATTTTCCAAACAAGGTGGTTTTTACCCTTTTCGATAAAATTATGGTAAGAATGTTTTTTTAAAATTATACGGTGGGTGCGGCTATTTTCCACCGTTATAAAATCATTGAAGATTCCCTCACAATCTGATAAAGATATTTTCAAAATAAAGTGTTTCTTTATAATTATGTGATTTTTAAACGATTTCAAAAAAGAGATATTTCTCTCAAATATATGAAAATCCAGTGCAAATGTATACGTATTTGACGCAAGCTTAAAAATGTTTTCAGAAAACCTGACTCTCGAGTTTGGTAGACAGGAAGGGATTGGGAGTGGACCCATCATGGCCTGTAATTAGTTGAGCAGTCTCAAAATTAGTTATTTTGTTTTCAGAAACTTGCATAATGTTTTCAGAAAAACACTGGAGTGTATTTTACCAATTTTAAACGTAAGTATCTTCTAAAAAAATTTCATCGGTAGGTCTCATGAGACAAACTAGTGTCTTAGCACAAGGTCTTGGCAAAATCTTATTTGTAGTCTTGGCACGAGGCCTTGGATATGTGGTTATGATAGTCTGGCATTATGAATTCCATCATTATGAAAGTGGTTATTGATATTTCATGTGATTATTCGATTAGTAGAATATCCATGTGAATAAGTAAATGGCATTATTTCATTTTATTTATGCCATACTATGTTGAAGTTAATGTTTAAAAGGATTTTGTTTTAGTTATACATTGCCTTAAATGTTTATTCTTATTTATGAAAGTTTCCGCTATATTGTTATCCTTACTGGGCATTTGAGCTCACCCCTTTTCTATGTTTTATTTTCCCAGGATGTGACGAAGTAAATTATGAATGACTTGCAGGGATATTATGAGGGGTTAATAGTGTGGACTATGGAGACAATATGTTGTTGTAGTAGTTTTTTTTATTTTGATGATGTAATGTAAAACTTATGAATATATCTAGTGTTTCCAAGGCTACTAAACCAATCGGTCATTCGAGATTTGATCTTTCTTGTGATCATGCCAATGTTATGTAGTAATGCACCGACTCTCGGTAGCTGGGGTCGGGGCGTTACAGTTGGTATCAGAGGAAGTTTAGTACAAACCTTGGAAGCTAGATTTAGATAAACTCTGATTAGAGCACGTAGACCTAAGATGAATTTTGAGGATTAGTATAGAAAAACTTCCTAGAATTTTGGTATTGTAAAGATTTTGTGAGTTTTCCGAGCAATACATCCCTGTCTGGATACGAGCAGGTAGAGGCTGCTCTGGCACAGATGTACCTAGGGGTAAAACCCAAAAACACCGCTTTGAGCTAGACTCGAACGGGAACTGGTGCACGACAACAGGCCTTGCTGCACTCTTGGTTACGACACTCCCGGGGGATATGCTTAGGATAATTCTCATTTTCTTTACAAACAATTATGAAGGGTTTATGAGTATATACATCCTCAAAGGAGACATTTTTATGATTATGGATTATATCCATAAATAGTTCAATTTATGTTATGTGTTTTAAAATTTTGGTATTAGGTATTGTTATTCATAAAATAATCTAGTGTATGCCATTGTTTAGAAATGGTGCCTAGTAGAAGGAATGAGAACTCCAGCAATGCACATGATACAAAGAGAAAGAAGGATCATATATTTTATGGTCTTAAGCCAGAATTTACAATAGAAATAGTCTCGCATGTAATATCATCATATAAAGAAATAATATCATGTGTTGATAAGATAAGTAAAGAGTTTACTGAGTCCTATGGCTTTGAAGGGAAGCAAGAGAAGAAAAGGGTGGAAGAGAGAAAGATGGATAAAGGGAAGAGGAAAAAGAATAATTTTCCCATATGTGGTAACTGTGGAAAGAAACACCCTGGAACTTGCCTGAAAGGAATGGGAGTTTGTTATAAGTGTGGAGGAAAAGGGCACAAAGTACGTGACTGCAAGGGTAAGAAAATGGTTTCAAATGTACAATGCTTCATTTGCAAGGAGTTTGGACATTATGCGAACCAATCTCCCAGTCATCAGAATATGCCGCAAATGATGTTATTGGATAATAATCAAGTTATGATACTACCACAGATGAAGCGGAATGATGAGAGTTCTTATGTTGATTATGTCAATTGAGTGTTGTATCAACAATGTACTTGTTATAATAATTATGGAGTATATAAGGATTGTACTGCAGTACTATTTCATTAAGGACATGAGATTGTGTGGAACAAAGAAAGGTGACTCAACAGCAGGATAAATTTTTGGAAAATATATGGTTGAGAGAATGATAAACCATAATATTGTTCTGATACCGAGTTAGTGATTTTGGAATAATACATGATTGTTTTGGATAAATTATATTGGATATCCTTGACTACCTTGGAACTGATTAATGATCTGTATATTCCATTATTGTTGGGGTTTAAAACATTTTTGGATTGATGAGGTATATCCAGCATTCTATATGGAATAAGGGAGCATGAATGTAATCAATAAGGAATATGGTAATTCAGGATGTTTCAGTGTATTAAAAGAATACATGATGAAGGTATTCATATGCTATTACGTGGTAAAAAGGGTCTACATTATGTTTAACTTCCTTATAAATGTTGGACTGTGAGTTTGGTTAGAAATATTTTGGATAAATTCTAGTTTGAGATTAATTTTGGATTGCCACAAAAGGACAACCCGGAGGTCGGGCGGCAACCCGTCGCGTCCGGCAAGGCCGCGAGACTTGAACCCACAACCGAAGGGCGAAAAGGGTGTATCACCTACCACTGGCCCAAGAGATGTCCTGGATTAAATAATGTAGTTTTTTTTAAAAGATCTGGTCGATGAATTATAAATTCGTTTATTTTGGAACCCTATACGAATAGTGTAAATAGAATTTTTTTACATTCTGTTATCTTTTAGAGTGAAAGATGAGTTTGTGGTAGAAATTTATTAATGGAAAAAACTCTAATTATAAAGTAAGTATATCTCCTTATGATCTTATCCAATCTCATAAATAAATTCCTCAACATTAAGAAAAGGAACTTAGAACAAAATTTTTGTCCTAGATGGTACCTTAAATCATCACTAATTTATGGCTTTGGGATTGTTGGCCTTTTCATAGCCATGTTCTCTACCACTCTCCATCAGATAATTGATTGTTAGATTTCTCTTCCATATCCATATTTTCCTACATGGAAACCTAGTATGTGTTATTTTCGGTAATCGTCATACTTTCCACTCTTTATTTTAAATAGAGGCCTCATTAATTCATTTTTCGATGTGGGATTTCAACTAAGATATTTTGAAACGTCAAAAATGTGTTATCCTAATACCCTATGTTTTGTTGAACCAATGGTATTTCAAATCATCATAGATTGATGAATTTAAGCACCTCAATTTTATACTTGTTTGTGATTGATGACCTCAATCACTACCTATAAATATTTACATTTTTCCTCCAATTATATGTCTCTAATTGCCACCAATGTTCTCCTAATCGAGATCATAATTTGGTAGTGACCCTTTCATTTCTCTTTTCCTCATATTAAGACTACATTTTAGTAACCCAATTTCCAATGTGGATTTTCCCACAAATATATTTTCTATTTTCAACCTTTTATTTTCGAAGAACAATTTCAAATTGTGAGGACGCAATTTATTGAAGGAGGGGAGAATGTAGCACCCCAAGATTTCATTGTGTGTTATTTCTTCAAAATAATTCAATAACTTGCACTACACGAAACACCGAGTTCAATCACACCATGAATTACAAAAAAAATCCATTAAAAGAGGTAATGAATAGCATTAACTACATTTTAAACTTTATATAATCCTTATAATTTTATAATCCATATTATGAGTTTCTTAGTCATAATGCAAGAACAGATTCATTTTCAGTATTGCACTTTTATCATCATTTAATAGTGAAACCTTTTTAAATACAATATTTTAAACTTTTTGACTAAATGGGGACATCAAAAAATTTAAAATGAAACATCCCAAGCTTACACGGTATGCTTTCCTTTGAATAAAACAGTAGCGTGTGTTGTACGCAACCATGAGTTTTAACACACACCACAACCAATCAAACTAGCCGTTATGAATAGTAATACCTACTTTTAGAAATTATATATATTATATATTTTAAAATGGACTTCATTTCTAGATTCGGAATTTCGAATTTAGCCTAAGGTGAAATTTTGGTACTTTTCGGATAACTTTCATATTTTGATGAATAGTGAAAATTACTAAATTTTAATTAAAAACAACTTTTTTAATCAAAATAATTAATACTGATAAATTATGAATTTGAGTGGTTTTAAAGTATATTTAGAATATATTTTTACCATTTAATATAATTTTGGTCATTGGACATAATTTTACAATTAAACTGAACATAAACAAGTGTCAATCTTTTGATAGTTATTATCTCTTAAAAACACGCTTTTTGTTTTGACAGCGGGAATTAATTTTAAATTAATTTCTGCCACTTCTGTGTTTTGAATTTAGAAAAATGGATTCCATATTTGGAATCATTATGTCCAAATTGTGTAAATAGGTAACTTTTATTTTTAGACATTTTGAATAATTACTGCGGTAAATATTTTATTTACCATGGTTAAGGGTAAATCCGGTAAATAAGGGTTAAAAAATAATATTATAATAATACTAAATTACCTTAAAACATGTATTAACCCTATTGGTTGATACATGGTCGACCATGGACATCTTTGGGTCGATTTTGGGACCCCATGGATCCACTTGTAAGTGATAATGACACTTTATTTTAATTAAGTTAAAATGAATACAAAAATGACACAAGCATATATCTTTTAGAAAAACAATTGTTACATAGGGTTATATATGTTGGATTTTAGATTATAAATATTAATTAGAAAGATAAAACGATTTCCTACATAATGATAGTTTATTTATAATTTTTAGACATTAAATAATTTATTTTATTTATGACACAATGATGATGCAGTAATTACTATAATAGTGAAAAATTAAAATAATTGATATTATAAATACCCAAATAAATATAATATGAAACTTTTAATGAATTAAACTAATTTTCTAAGATACTATGATATATTAGGATTGATTTAATTTACTTTTTTCGAAGTAATCAATCTGTTACGAGTTTAACAAAAATCAACTATTGAATAGTGTCAAAATTGACAGAAAAGAGTTTTTAAAACAAATATTATATTATTAATTGATATTAAATTCCTAAAAATCTAAGGTTCGGCCAAGAGACTTATATCATGATAGGTTAATCATTAATGGGCCACTTGGGGGTCGCTTGGATGTATGTAGTATGTTTATTAACCATATTATATAAAAATACAAAGAGACATTGTAAAAGTGAAACTAATTAACTTAAAGTTAATACTTAAAGATAAGGTTAATATAAGTACCCAAACCTGTCTAAATTATATTGTTTGAGTTGTTTTCGACCCATCCCCACCTTAACCTTTGAATAATCAACTTTAGATCCATTAGAAACCGAATATGAATTTATTATAAATTAATATTTCTAGCTTTTCCAAAGGTGCCCCTCACCCCTCTTATAAAAGGGCACTCCTCCTTCTCATTTCTTCACACCTTAAAAGCATTTTGGATCGGCCAAACTCTGCCCAAATACTCTACCAACTTCCCTCACTACAACCTAGGGGCCTTAGATTGATCAGAAAGCCAACCTAAGGAGCCCTTTTGATCAAATCAAAAGGAAGAACCCGAAGAAGAGGTAATGATTTCACTACCATTTTTCAAGTTCATTTCTTCTTCCACTTATTCTTCCTTTGTTGTTACCATTCTAAAATAATAACTCCAGTATCATTTATATACTGTGATGTTATTATAAATATGGTACAACCATATTCAGTATTCTATCCACCCTTTGAATAACATGTCACCATACGTGCGTACGTACGGCTTACCGTCTCCACGTCGTGGTGTAATTGTTATTCAATATATTATTATATGGATGAGTATAATAATGATGTGAAACTCATGTAAATAATAAATATAACATGTTAATTATTATGTATATATGATATAACATCCATTTATATATTATTTTAATATCAAAAGAATGATATTGTCGCTCGTGCGTACGTACGGACTACCGTCTCCACGAACGCGATGAGATTCATTATCCATCGTATCCATTCAAGTATAATTATCATTTGATGATTTAAAAATGATGTTTAAGGACTTGATATCATTCTGGATATGAATAAGATACAAAAAACATGGCTTATGTAACAAAACATATAAAAGAAAATGAGTAAGTTCACACCCGAAACAACGATAATACTAAGATATTATTATCAAATCAATATTAAAAGATCATATATGACATCATAATAATGAATATGATTATTTTATAATTTAATAACAATTATTTCACCATTATACAGGAGGTTAACCTACCCCAACCAAGGAAAAGTACAAGGTAAGGGATTTTCTTATCTCACTTTCAATTCCGTGAGATTTCCATTGTTCGCCACTAAATTATTGAAAGTGGTGTATTGTGTACTGCCATTTGATATATATTATCATGATTATCTGTATATTCATTTTATTCTGGAAATCATTTGGTGGTTATTAACTTTTGTCCATACGACTCGGTTGATTAACGTGGTAAAGGGTTTTCATCTCACTCCTTATTCCCGTGAGATTCATGTCATATTGCCACCATCACCTTTTGTGTGGTGTATGTACTACCCATAATTATATTCGTTGTGTAATACACACTAATTTATGTGTATTTACATATTCATTTTATGATTCCTCTTTCATGGGTTGTATGTTTCATAAGTTACCAAATTGGTAAGGGTTATTTCACAATCTCTTCATTATCCGAGGTTGTTTATACGTAATTATCTACTGGGATTTCTTTATCATCCACATCCATGTTTCTTCGAAATGTGTTTCAAAACATGTTTACTATTTACAAAGAATATGAGTTAAATTAATTTATACACTTATGGGTTTATAAAGGAATCTTCCCATCATTTTCCAAAAAAGGTGCTTTTTAACCTTTTCGACAGAATTATGGTAAGAATGTTTTTCTAAAATTATACGGCGGGTGCGGCTATTTTCCACCGTTATAAAATCGTTGAAGATTCCCTCACAATCTGATAAAGATATTTTCAAAATAAAGTGTTTCTTTATAATTATGTGATTTTTAAATGATTTCAAAAAAGATATATTTCTCTCAAAAATATGAAAATCCAGTGCAAATGTATACGTATTTAACGCAAGCTTAAAAATGTTTTCAGAAAACCTGACTCTCGAGTTTGGTAGAAAGGAAGGGATTGGGAGTGGACCCATCATGGCCTGTAATTAGTCGAGCAGTCTCAAAATTAGTTATTTTGTTTTCAGAAGCTTGCATAATGTTTTCAGAAAAACACTGGGGTGTATTTTAGCAATTTTAAACGTAAGTATCTTCTAAAAAAATTGCATCGGTAGGTCTCATGAGACAAACTAGTGTCTTGGCACAAGGCCTTGGAAAAATCTTATTTGTAGTCTTGGCACGAGGCCTTGGCTATGTGGTTATGATAGTCTGGCATTATGCATTCCATCATTATGAAAGTGGTTATTGATATTGCATGTGATTATTCGATTAGTAGAATATCCATGTGAATAAGTAAATGGCATTATTTCATTTTATTTATGCCATACTATGTTGAAGTTAAAGTTTAAAAGGCTTTTGTTTTAGTTATACATAGCCTTAAATGTTTATTCTTATTTATGAAAGTTTCCGCTATATTCTTATCCTTACTGGGCATTTGAGCTCACCCCTTTTCTGTGTTTTATTTTCCCAGGATGTGAAGAAGTAAATTATGAATGACTTGCAGGGATATTATGAGGGGTTAATAGTGTGGACTATGGAGACAATATGTTGTTGTAGTAGTTTTTTTTATTTTGATGATGTAATGTAAAACTTATGAATATATCTAGTGTTTCCAAGTCTACTAAACCAATCGGTCTTTCGATATTTGATCTTTCTTGTGATCATGCCAATGTTACGAAGTAATGCATCGACTCTGGGTAGCTGGGGTCGAGGCGTTACATGGATTTAGCACTTCAAGCACAAGTGAATCACTTAAAGGTGAAAGGTGATTCAGACCTGGTAATCAAACAAGTCAATGGGGATTATGCCATCAGAAAAGAAGAGTTAATCCCTTTGTATGATTACTTCAGAAAGTTAATGGTGGAATTCCCTTCAGAACTGGCATTTTCTTATGTCCCAAGATCACAAAATGCTCAAGCTGATGCACTGGCTAATATAGCCACAGCTCTAGAAGATCCAAATCGGGACGAGACAACCATCAGTATTTCTCACCGTCGGGCAATTTCACCTTATGTTCAAGCCAGAACAGAGGAAATTAATGAAATTAGTCCCATTCCTGAACCGTATGGTCGTACTACAGGATGGATGTCACCTATCAGGGAATACCTTCAAAATGGAACACTTCCACCTGATAGAGCCGAGAAAGAACAAATCCGGCGACATGTGGTCTATTTTACTCTTTATGATGGCCCAAACCACCTAGATAAAATTCTCTACAAACGTGGTTTTGATGGAGTTCTCTTTAGATGCATTGATGGTGAAGAGACAATGGCTATCATGAAAGAAGTGCATGCAGGAGTCTGTGGTGCCCACCAGTCTGGACATAGATTGTCTGATCAAATTCGAAGGCTTGGATACTTTTGGCCTTCAATGATACAAGATTGTGTTGATTTCAAAAAGAAATGTCATTCATTTCAAGTACATGCCAACTTCATTCATCAACCTCCAGAGTTTCTTCATACAGCTAAATACTCATGGCCATTTGCCACATGGGGAATGGATATGGTGGGACCTTACCCTACAAATACGGCCAAACATTTTAAGTACATTCTTACTGCTACTGATTTCTTTTACAAATGGGCAGAGGTAGTACCTCTCAAAGAATTCAGTTCTAAATGCATTGTTAGCTTCATCAAGTCTAACATCATTACTAGATTTGGTGTCCCTCATACCATATTGACGGACAACGGCACCAACTTCTATTCTTCTGAGGTGAAGAAATTGTATCAAGAATACAACATTAAATCCAACCATTCATCTCGGTATCATGCGGCAGCAAATGGACAAATAGAAGCCTTTAACAAGACTCTTTCAAATATATTGTAAAAGATGGTGGATAAAGATAAGAGGTCATGGCCTGATAAAATCTTCCATGCTTTATGGGCTTATCGGACTACCACCCGCAATGCAACGCGGTCAACTCCATATTCGTTGGTAAATGGAACAGAAGCAGTCTTTCCAATTGAAGTTCAATTTCCCTCACTCAGAGTAGCCATTTGTGATCAGTTATCTACAGATGAGAAATCCCAAAAACGATTGAATGAATTGGAACGGTTAGATGAGAAAAGATTGTGCACTTTGCACCACTTGGAAATCTATCAGAATCGAATAGCACGAGATTTTAACAAAAAGGTTCGTCTTCGCTCATTCATTCAGGGAGAATTGGTATTAGTTCTCAGAACTCCAATGATACAAGGAAAGAAACCTCCCAAGCTTGAGCCAAAATGGGAAGTACCTTATTCAATACATAGGGTCTACTCCAATGGAGCTTATTTATTAATCTCGATGGATGGAGAACTCATTACTACTCCAACTAATGCAAGATTTTTGAGGAAATATTTTGTATAAAATACAAATTATTCCTTAAATGTCCCCGCAACATGACACTAAACTGTGCAGCACCAGTTCGTCCTTGCTATATGACGTTAAACAATACAGCAACGGTCTAAGCATATGACCCTAAACTATTTTCACATACGTCCAACATGACGTTAAACTGTGTCACCTTAAATGTCCCCGCAACATGACACTAAACTGTGCAGCACCAGTTCGTCCTTGCTATATGACGTTAAACTATACAGCAACGGTCTAAGCATATGACCCAAAACTATTTGCACATATGTCCAACATGACGTTAAACTGTGTCACCTTAAATGTCCCCGCAACATGACACTAAACTGTGCAGCACCAGTTCGTCCTTGCTATATGACGTTAAACTATACAGGAATGGTCCTGTATGACCTTAAACTGCAACTTTGTCCCACACGACGTTAAATTGTGAAAAAGTTCCCTCAACGGTCCATGCATATGGCCCTAAACTATTTGCAAGTCCCTTACGTCTAGCAAGACGTTAAACTGTGATGTCCTAACTACATGACTCTAAATTGTATAAAAGTCCCTTACGTCCGGAAAGACATTAAACTATATAATCATCAAAGGTCCTGTATGACGTTAATCTACACCACCGTCCAGCATGACATTAAACTGCACCATCCACGGTCCATGCATATGACCTTAAACTATTCGCACTTTCGTCCAACATGACGTTAAACTGGGAAAAAAATCCCCAATGCATTCAACATGACATAAATGGTGTGTTATTTTGTCCTTACTGCATGACATTAAACTGCGCAGTCCCCCTTTCGTCCAACATAACGTTAAACTCTATTGTTCCCATCGTCTTAACTACATGATGCTAAACTATACAGAAAGTTCATAATACATCCTACATGACATTAAACTGTATTTTGTCCCTACTACATGACACTAAACTGCGCAGCACCAATAGTCCTAACTGCAAGACTTTAAACTGCATAGTCCCTTTATATGTCTTACATGACATTAAAATATGCATTGTTAAGGTTGTTGTTACCTCTTGTTTCTCACACCGAGCATGAATCACGTGATCTTAGAGAAAACCTCAAACGTAACACTCTCTTTGGGCCGCTAACCATGTATAAGTCCCAACAACATTTTTTTCAATTTTATTTAGATCGTTGTCCCCAAGAACAACTTGATCATTATTTCAATATTTAATTGAACTACACGGACTTTGATCCTTGCCCTCCAGGATGGGTATGTAGGCAACCTCCCTGGGTTCAATCCCAAAAACAATCTCTTCACATCGGTTCACCACCATCTCATATGATGTTGATTCGTGATACCGCCCCTAGAATCAATATCTTTACATTGATTCACTTTCGTCCTTGTTATATGACGTTAAACTATGCAACACTTTTGTCTGGTACGACAATAAACTGCAATACTCCTTGATTTCTTCTTTTGATAAGGAACCATTACTTACATTGATTTTTCAATCATGTTTCATTTCAAAAGACTACGTGCATACATGGTAATACCTAAACTTTTTATCTCAGGTTAAACCATCATTGCACTAAAGTCCCCTTTCACCCTTCACATGTACGAACCAAATTTGTACAAAGGGTAGTTCTAGAACTACGTGGGCTTGATTCCCATCCTTATGGGATACGTAGGAACGTTCGAGTTTCCCTAGAATCCAGTGCCAAGTCTTTTGGGCCTAACCCCAAATGTCACTTTCAGTCCCTTGGCTGAAAAGTCCTCATGAAAACACACACTGTGTATTCATTATTATGGTCCGAACTCTATGACCCTAAACTAAGATCTCTCAAACTTTCGTCCTGCATGACGTTAAACTGCATTTCAAGAACTACGTATGGCTTGATTCCCATTCTTATTAGATACGTAGTGAATTCCAAAATTTCAATTCAGGACCCAGCCACAACATGATTATGGTTATCATTGACCTATGTATCTCTATATACATTGGACAATACCCATCTTTATGTGTTATAATCCTAACCTTAAATATTTTCAAATCTTCATAACCCTTTTCATGACTTTTAGTCACAAAAATGTCAAACTTCTGAGAATTCTTTTTCCTGACTATGCAGTACGTGCCCATAGGTGGCCTTGCATAAACAGTCCACATAACAGACTTGTCAGCCGAAAGATACTATTTATTTGACTATGCAGCCAATGCCCTTAGGTGGCCCTGCATAATTCAACCCCCTAACGGTTTTGTTGGATAATGGTAACTTCATTCTTGGGAAGAATGCCTCTTTTGTCCTTATTTGTCTTAAATGGTGGTATGTAGGGATCTGCAAAAAAATAGCCATCCTTAACATATTTTTCCCATATCATTTTTCATGATCTGAAAGTATTCAAGTCTATGGTTTATTATCTTGCCCTATGTTTGGGTCAGACCTTCGTAGGAGTGATATTAATTCAATTCTTAAATATTCTTGTTCGGAAATATCTTCTCCATATTCAAGTACATCTTTCCATACAACAAACTCTATACTTTAGAAAATTTGAATCTCCATAAACTTTCACTGGATTTTAGCACTAGGAAAGTAAATTTCTGGGAGTTCTTTTGCCTGACTATGCAGCATGTGCCCATAGGTGGCCTTGCATAAACAGTCCACATAACAAGAATTGTCAGCCGAAAGATGCTATTTATTTGACCATGCAGCCAATGCCCTTAGGTGACCCTGCATATTTCAACCCCCTAACGGGTTTTGTTAAATAATAGTAACTTCATTCTTGGAAACTACTTCTTCTAATGACTTTTAGCTCTTTTTCATATCATTCCTCAGATTCAAATATTCTTAAGCCATAGTTTACATATTTTCCCTCATACTTGAGTATGGTAATATGTTTTCAGATAAATCGTCAAGGAATTGAATCAATTTTAATCCATTTCGGTCAAAGCTATTTCGACCGTAAACATTAGCCCCTTTATGTCCGGCATGCATGACTTTAAACTGCCCACAAATGTCAAAGGAACTCTGAATAAAAGTCATGTTCTAGCTCACTAAATATACATTTTTGTATGATTTAGGTAATATTGAGCAATTAAAAGGTTCAATGTTTGTAGGGTTATTTGTAATACTCCTAGTAAAAATCAAACTATGCTTACTAAGCCCATTGGCTTAAGTAAATTTGAAGCAGGTAGTGAAAGAATGAAAGTACAAATGATTGAAGATGAAATTGTTTTTCATTGATACACAAGAGTTAGAAGAACATCCAAAGACCGGAGTCTCTTCTCTTTTTCAAGAATTACAGGAGGCTTTCAACATAACTCTTCATTTGATTTACAACATCCTGAGATTTATCAGCAGTTACTTGAAGCTCGTGCACATAACTAGCTTCACTCTTTTTAGCTTGATGAAGTGCCTTTTTAGCATCTCCTATGGCTTTCATGCCATTCATATGAGTTTCATCCAATGATTTATTAAGCTGATCAAGTTCCCCAATAACCGCATCTAACTGTTGCTAGAGTTGCACCTGCTGGACAACTTTTTCTTTAATTTCATGCTTCAGCTCCTTCATCTTGGCAGCATAATCAGCTTCAGCTTGGGATACCGTAGCCTCAAATTCTTCTATGTTGACTGACAGTTTCACTCTGATCAAATCTTTGCGACTTTTTTGAGCCTGTTCCCTCCGGAAAATGATCTGTTTCACCGTGGCATGGATCTTTTCATATCCAAAACCACCAAGTCCTAGTATAACAAATTGGGATGACAATCGAGGAATTTTCGATGGTAGCTCTTCTAAAGGCACCCCAGATATGATGTTCCATATGTTGTTCCATGCCTTACGTCATGAAAAGATGAATGCTTTGAGCATCTCTGGATCTGATTCAACATCATTGTCAGAGGGGGGTATGTAATCTGGAATTAATGCACTTAAAGAAGTGCCTTGTCCTGCTTTTTCCCCCTGATTTGTGCTTCGTCACTTTCAATTCCTGTTGGGGCAGAGGCATAGGCCTCACCTCCAGATCTAGTCATTGCAGTTGATGGTCCTACATGAATAATTGAAAGATTTAGTTAGCTTCAAAGGATAACAAAAGAATATATTGTCTTGTGAATAAAGTACAATCACAAATATTGTTATCCCTTACCCAAGGATGGTTCAGCAACCTGAGAAGACTTCTCCCCATCTTTCCCGGTCTCAAAAGGATTTTCAAGATGGGTCTCAGGAGGGTTTATTGGGTTTATCTCTACTTGAGCAAATGTTTCTGCAATGTTAGGGTTGACATCAATGTCCACACCCTCTTCAGGCATCGGTAGTTCAGCAGCTTATACGGAAGAAACTGCATATTGTTTTCAGTCATGGTTAGAAGTGTAAATTTTAAAAAAATTTGGGTGAAGGGTAGCACTCACGCCCAAGGTCTTCTAAATCACATGACAACTTAGCATGATCATAAAATTCTTCTAAAGTCATTCCTTGATTCATCATTTCATCCAATGATATTTCAGAATCCTAGTTAGTCTCACCAGTGGGAGCATTTGCTACATCTTCTTGCCGACTTATGTCCTGCAACCACTGACCTTGGACAACATCTTCAGCAGTAGGAGGGATATTGGTAATGGATGCTAGCTCTTCTCTAGGAGCAACCAAGTTAGCTTGGGTCTGTGATTGTTCTACAGCACCCTCCACGGCCTTTGAAGGAAGGTCAGTCCCTTCCCTCAAGGGGGAAATTGAAGAAGCCCCTGCAATCCTCAAAAATATGAGTAACCATGTGATTATGAGTATAAACTCATTATTATTCGAAGGACTTACCGCTACTAATGAAGCGTTTAGCTGTGGATTTCCTCCTTTTTTGCCTTGGCTTCTTTTGTTTTTTTGGATTATCAGTAGTCTCCCTTATTGGCACTTGGATTGGCGAATGGAAGGATATGTCCAGCACCTCATTCATGGACTGATGGCCTGGAGATATCTCGCCTGGTTCATGAGGAGAATCAGCAGTAGCCCCGATAGCAGTACCACCAGGGCTATACTGTGGTGAAGGAACCCCAGTTCCTTTCTTTTCAAGCTACAAGATGAAGAAAATAACTTCCTTAAGTAACAAAGATTCAACTGAAATCATGTTGCAATGAAAATAAGGAAAGAAAACTTACATCTTTAGGATCCATGTACTCTTTCCATTCCTCATCTCCAGAACCACCAGCCCCCTCAGTGACGCCATGATCAATCATTTCCTTCACCCGCCTGGTGATAGGAACCGAGTCATCAGTGGCATATATGAGCATTTCTAGCTCTCTGATGTAAGCTCGCACTTCATTGGGGTTATCTTCGTATTGAAGATTTTTAGAAGCTATAAGATTTCCTATTCCATGAAGTTATAGGCCCTCACACAAATCCATCCAGGAGGTCTCAGTACCACAGTATAAGCTCTGCCATAGTTGAACAGCCTCTGGCCTTAGATATGAAAGCTGTGAGGAAGGTCCTACAATTTTTTATTTTAATTTCTTCCCAGCTCCTTCAGCTACAGATAGAGAATAAGAAAGTAAGACTTATTACTTTATAAAGTAGCAGTGATTGAAATTAATACAATGAAACAACTCACCAGGAGTTGATGGAGTGGGTCTTTTAATTCTGGCCGGAGGATTATATCGGGCACGAAATCTCTTTGCTGCCAGTTGTGCCTCATCATACCCATCATGATAATCTGATGAATCAGTTCTAGAAGAGGAGTCTGTTGAACCTATTTCAGGTGGGGAAGCGTCACCTTCATGAGGAAGGGTTTGTTTCTCTACAGTCCTCTTCCTCTTTCCCACTTGATATACTGGGTGATTCAATATCCCTTTAGGGTACGATGCTATCCAGTATTCGGCATAATATGTAGGCAAATTATGTGCCGCTTTTTCAACTGGTAGATCAAATACTGCCCCAGTCTTCTCTCTTGATGTCAGCAGCCATAGTTTTCGAGAAACCATCGGATGTTGCTCTAACCTGACATGTACCGGAGGGGATACAACAATCTTTTGCAGACATTTGAATTGGCGTGAAAATATATATGGATCATAGGCCTCACATATTATCTCTCCATCAATCCTAGCTACTAACACACCATCTCTACAAGCTAGCATGTTTGCCCTCAAATCCAAATGGGCTGTCCCATCATCAACAAACCGACCGGATGGCGGACTTCCATAGGGAAAGAAGTTGAATTCCTTAAACATGCTCAACCTCACTTTCATGTCATAACCATTAACATCTAATGGAGCAATTCCAGAGAATTCTTGCACTGACGATCTGAAAGAGCTTCTAGGAATTTGTAATCCATTCTGTACATTGTAAGTCCTGAAGTGAGTGGCGATCCATCCGCACAAAACCTGGAATGGTCCCACTATTCTTAAAGGAGATTTACCCAGGAAGACATGAAGTAAACACCTGTGAATCTTTGCTAAAATGGGGGTAGCTAACCCAACCATTTTTTCCTCAGCCAACTTTGTCGCAATGACGAGGGTCCCTAGCCTAACGCCTCCCTTCGAATCCCTGACTGGCAAGAGATAAACACTGAGCCACATTTCCAAGAAACCCGTGAGACGAGTTTTCTTTGGAATTCTTTGATTCACTTCATATCCCCACTTTTCAAACTCTCCTGCTTCAAGAGTTGTCCAGAATGTGCCAGGAGCCCCTCTCTTCTCAGGTTTTGGACAGGTGGTAGGACGTCTGGGCCTGGTATCCTTGGATTTATTTTTCTTGGATCCTTTTTCTTTTGGATCCATCCCTTTCTTCTCTATAAGAAACACATTCATCCATTCTTCTGGATGAATATATTTTCTAAAATGAGATAATGAGGTCTCTGAACTCTTGAGCCTGTGGAAGATTTTAAATAATTCTCGAGCTAAAGCAGGAGTCTTCTCTGAATCATTCCAATTAACCTTGGGAGGAATGAATTAATCATACATATCACCCAAAATTGGAGCCCCTGAGATCTTGTGGACATCCCACAAACTGATACCTACTTCTTCATGAGTCAAATGGAAATAATTAGTTGCTGGGCTCCAGTGGATGAGTATCTCTGGCACGAAGTTATCATGTCTGTAAACATATGTTTTCCCAACCCAGACAGCCTCATATATTGTAGCTCTCTTCAGATCCTCGATAAACTCTGCGCAGGTCTGTCGCACCTAGTATGCCCACATCCAAGTTGGCTTCACACCTCCCCCAGGATGGAAATCCCAACTTTTCTTCTAGCCTTTGGATTGATCCATCTGAGCATTTCGGAAGACTGAAGGATGAAAATGTGGTTGAAGATCAGGTGTATGTTTTTTCAGATCTGGTGTGCAAGGGTTGTGATGCATCACATAGGCCTTCTCCACTGTTCCAGTAGTTAGAAATACTCCTCCACCTGAGATATTTGCTCAAGCAATGTTGGTATAATTCTGAAACCATGAAAATGGAAGATAATTCTTTACTTCTGGAATAATGACTTCTTGTAGATGACCATAGCCATACAAAGGTAGATAAGGGCTTTGAGGAAATTTGAGATGATATTTCTTTAGATACTTAGCAAAATATGGAAGAGTACTATCTTTGACAGTATAATAATCATAGCCAATGATGTTCATCATATCATCTATCCGCTTGCTAACCAGTTCGTTAATTAATCCGGGTCTAAGAGCCATTAATTCTGCACAAAGAGTTGAATAAATTAATTTATAAATGAATTAATTTTTCACAAACTTTGTGAAATAAATCAAAAAAAAAAGGCTAAGGCATTAAGGCGCGCAAGTATGGAGATGTCGCGCAAGTGTTACATGTGCCGCGCAAGTTTTTGTCATGCATGTATCACCGCGCAAGTCCTATTACCTTGAGAGTAACGCGGCAGCGAGGAAACAGTGGAAAAAAGAGACTTGCATGGTGAAGATGACTTGCGCGGCGAGAGCTCGAGAAATTTGGGATCAGATGCTATACACGACCAAAAGATGTGTATTTATAGGCCAGGAAGCCAATCTGCGCGCCGTACCCAGTGCGCTTAAGTCCTGCGCGGAGAGAACTTGCGCGTCGCCTCTGTGCCATCAAGACTTGCGCGCCCCCTTTTTCTTTGGATGTATTCGATTTCCTCAGAGTCAAATCCTCATTTATCTCTGGATCCAACTCGGAGTGGGGACTTTTGTTGACGCTCCTTTCGTCATAGAATCTAAAAATCGGAAAAGGGGAATATCTGAGCTCAAGATGATTCAACCTTTGAAAAAAAATATCAAAAATCGACAAAGGCATGAACAAAGGATCAAAAGCAACTTCACCGCGGAAGTTCTATCACTGTCGCGCAAGTCCACTTGCGCGACGCCCTTATGGTTGCGCAAGTGACTTGCGCGACCTAAGTGATAACCACCCGGTAACCGCCCAGGGTCATCTCCTGCGTATAAATAGACCCTGTGGGCCCCCTATTCGAGAGGATCTTTTTCCAGAAACTCGGATTGAAGCTCCCGATGCCCAAGTCTCATCTCAAATCTTCCGGAACACTTCTAAGGTAATTTCTTACCTAGAACGGAAGATCTAAAGAGAGGGAGGAAGGCCTAAGTGTTGAAACTCATCAACACTTGCGCGCCTGAGTGGCCAGCCCTTAAGGGAATTGGCCACACTTGCGCGCCACCTTATTTCTTCGATATAACTTGCGTGTCCCATTGCTAGAAGAATCTCAAGAGGATCCTAAAGTCTTTAATAAAGAGTCTCTCAAGTATTTCAATGCTGGTTGAATATCGCGCAAGTACACCATGTGTCGCGCAGGTATACCTGCGCAACCAATACTTGTGCACCGCCGCAGTACTTGCGCATCTTCCAAGACTGGCGCGCCCCTTCCTTTTTGGTGCCCATCTTTCCTATTTCACCCCTCTTAAGCTATTACACCTTTCTTTTTTAAGATTCAGTCTTCAAGACACTCTTCAAAGCCATTTATGGCATGATTTCTTGATTTGACTTCCTTATCTGAAAGGAATTCGGTGGAATATCTCTCAAAACCTAGTGATTTAAATATCTTTTTGTCACTAAATATGGAGAGTTCATTCATTCAACCTCATCCTTTAAGATGAGAGAATCCTTAAACCCGGGTCTCCTTTTCAGGAATAAGTCTCAGTCACAATCTTGGGCTTCCTTTTCAGGAGTAAGCCCCAAGTCCCCTAACCTCAGTTTCCTTTTTAGGAATAAGTCCCAGTCTTAATTTTGGGCATCCTATTTAGGAATAAGCCCCAAGTCCCTTAATTTTTGGGCATCCTTCTCAGGAGTAAACCCCAGATCCTCTAATTTGGGCTTCCTTTTCAGGAGTAATCCCCAGTCTCAAATATGGGCATCCTCCTCAGGAGTAAGCCCCAAACCTTAATCCTTAACCTAGGCTTCCCTTTCAGGAATAAGTCCCAATCATAACCTTAACCTGGGCTTCCTTTTCAGGAATAAGTCCCAGTCATAAATCCCTTAACCTGGGCCTCCTTTTTAAGAATAAGTCCCAGTCATAATCTTGGGTTTCCTTTTCAGGAATAAGCCCCAAGTCCCATAAATTCTCTTTAACCAGTCCTAATTTACGTTTGATCTGGGATTCCTTCTCAGGAGTAAAACTCAGTTATCAATCCTCTCCTGATTTGGGTTTCCTTTTCAGGAATAAGTCCCAAGTTAGAGTATTCAAATCTCCATAAAGCACATATACCTTTATGAACCCTGTTCCTAGATTTTCTCCCTAAAGTAAATCCTAACCTTCATTTATCTGGGCAGTCATATATACATAAGCCCCAAACCATTTCTTATGATTGCATCTTTCATGGCACAATTGTCTAATTTTTACCAATACCTCTTGTTTCTCACACTGAGCATGACTCACGTGAGCTTAGAGTGTAAAAGTAATTGTGACATTCTTCTTTGAGCCATCAATCATAAACATCATACTCCTTTACTCGAACTACATGGGTTCTGATTCCTTTTCCAAAACAAAGGATACGTAGGTAGCCCATATATGGGTTCGATCCCAACTCTGAAATAATTCATGTCCTTCTGAATGACAATAAACTTCAAGTGCCCCACTGAGTGGCTTTAAAACTAGCCTAGTCATCATAATGACCAAGAGACTTTTATATAAATGTTTTGAAGGATACCATTGACCAAGAATCTCTAAATATATATAGATGGTTCTCTATTGATGAAGAACCTCGAATACATATAAAAGATTCTCTAAATTTCTTACATATTTAATCATTGATTGTCAAAACTGAAGGAAAGCTCATTTTATACTTGGAAATGTAATAAGGATTCACGAACATAACATAAATCTATAAAGAGAGTCCCGGAATAGACAATAATTCCCCTCAAAAAGGTGTGATGAGTCCGACCTCCCATCCTCTCGACCAATTCAAATTCCTAAGCCTCATCAGTCCACAAGCTAACGAGCGCCTACCTTTGGAAAGTAGGTCCAAATGGATGTGGAATCATTGGATGTTTCCGGTTCTACGAACAAACCCGCTAGAAACCGATCAGAACGTTTGAATCTCCCATCCAGGAGGTCATCCCCGAATTCCGAGGGAAACAACCTCCTAAAAAATGGAAACCCCCTACAATAATAAATGTACTTCTATTATAGAAGTACGATGTGTTGAAGTACCTTAATAACATTCCATCAAAGCTCTCAATTCTCGAGGCCATGCACCTATCGTAATAAATTTGTTATGCCCTTGTATAATCCATGAATATACCCATTCAGTTTTAAATAAAGGGGGTGGATGTAGAGACCTTCTATGATGAAGAAGTCGGCCGACAGGAATACCAACCCATTATCTCATTCTTTGGAAAAGATGAGGGCTCCCTTTTATAGGGGGACATATTTCAATTGTACATCACTGGTCAGTTCAATGGTTGTGAGGTCTATCATTGTCTTGTTGATACTGGCTTCAGGATCAATCTCATCACATCCCATATGATCCATAGGTTGGGACTGACTGATGAATATCTGAGTCCCTCTTACCTGAAGATTCAGGGTTATGATAGGACTGAGTAGAGACCTTGTGTCTGGATCTGTTCGAAGTTCTAGTTCACTGGTTTTGTATAAATCATAGAATTCATGGTTGTATCTCAGGACATTTCATACAACACATTGATGGGTGGGCCTTGGATCTACATACATTCACCATTCCCCTCCTTATATCAACAATGCCTCAAATACTACCCCCCAATAGTCGAGTTAGAATGATCCAATGTAACGTGTCCCCATTCAAGTCCTGTAAATCCCAATATATAGACTCCAACTATTAAAATATCAAGGCGAATTAGGTTTAGACCAATGATTTCAATCACACCATCATCACAGCTATCCTATGGATAGATTTGGATAACACAATCATCCTTCATATTCACCAGTTGGAGGCTACAATTCTAGACATCAGAAATTGATTCAATATTTTAGGGAGAAAAGGGTGTCGCGTACTTAATTACAAATAATGTCGGAATATTACCTCATACTCCTACTTAGAATTTTATCGTAGGGGTCATAATGCCCAATTGGGTGATGGAAGAATCAACAATGGCTAATATTGTGGGTCATAATTTCTTGTTTCACTGAGTTGGGTTGAACCAACACAAACCAACCCATCTCTATTTATTTGACACTAATCATGGAACCCTACGATCAAATTCTGAATGGAATCATTTTGAAATCGTCTATCATCATGGTTTCAATAGAAAAGGACTATCCTAGTGAAGATTCTTCCATCACCTAATCAGGCATTATTTTCCCCATGAAATATGTCGGTCTAGAAGAATCGTCTTCCCACATTGATCCCCTAGCTCAAATGATGAAGTGGATCTCGAAGAAAATATTCCCACTTACTAAGAGGGTTCCTCCACCATATTTAATGATTTGGTTCAGGAAATCCTTGTTACCAAGGTAGTTCTGAGGCTAACATTGATCAGTGCTTCTATGATTCCATAGGGACAGCAATAGTACCTAGATTTCCTAAAGCATCATCATGAGGTATTTTACTAGATCTATATATAGATTCTAGGGATATAAAATAAGGTCACTGTACACCTTCTTGTTCTTTCAGTGAGTCATCATAGGTTCAAGAACCCTCCCAGAAAAATGCACCCTTCTTATGGTTCCATGGTTGAGGATGAAGTTAAAGATATTATCAAAGAAAGGTTTATCAAGGAAGTTCAGTACCGCAAGTGGATAGACAAAATCATTCTATTAAAGAATAATAATAGGAAGATCATAGTCTGTATAGACTTCTAGAATCTCAATCTTCACTGTTTGAAGGATGATTTTTCCATTCCACTGACAGAACTGTTGATTGATGCCACAGCTAGGTTCCAATATCTCTCCTTCATGGATGGATACTCTTGGTACAACTAGATATATATGTCCCTCGAATATGGGGATTCTACCACCTTCAGAGAACCGCAATGTACTTTCTATTATCATGTAATTTCCTTCAATCATAAGAATGCATGAGCCCCTTATTATCATTCCATGATCCACATCTTTAAATAGATCCCTGAGATTCTAGTGGAATGCTATATAGACGACATGGTGGTCAAATACCACTAGTGTTAGGAACATCTCAGAGATATCAAGAATGTGTTTGGCTTCCTCCACTAACATCATTTGAAGATGGACCCATTGAAATGTTCTTTTGGGTTTACCTATAAGAATTTTCTATGTTCCATCATTAGATATAGAATCATCGAGATCATCCATGAGAAGATCAAGGAAATCAGTCAGATGCCTCTTCTATGTAACCTTCGAGAACATCGAGGCCTTCAAGGACACATGGCCTATATATGCTAATTCATTGCGAATCTGGATGGAAAGTGTAAGACCTTTTATAGGCTCATGAAGAAAGGTGTTGTCTACCCGCGGGATGAAGCATCTCAGACCTCATTTGAGAAGATCAAGCAGTATCTACTATAGCCTCTAGTTCTAATTCCACCCATATCTAGGAAGCCATTGGTCCTTTATGTGACTACCCTGGAATGATCACTAGGTGTCCTTCTCACTCAGAAGAATAATGAAGGGACATAGAATAGTTTTTACTATCCTTGTTGCATGCTCCTCAACACAGAGTCAAGATACTCTCCCATAAATAATAACTTCCTCACATTGGTTTTCACAAGGAAGAAGTTGTATCACTATTTTTAGAATCACAAGATACAACTAGTGTCCCATATAGATTTTCTAAAGTACATCAGGAATTGCCCAATGTTGACAAGATGCCTTGCGCACTGGGTAGTGATTCTTTAGCATTTCTACATCAGGTTTGTTCTATTGAAATATATTAAGGGTCAAGTGCTGGTGGACATTCTATCCACCCATCCGACTCTTAAATAATTGCCTCTATATTTCAACATCCCATATTAATCCATAATTTTAGTGGAATAATATGTCAGATTGTGGAAGATTAATTTCTGTGGTGCTTCCCAAATCCCAACAGGTAGGAGGCTCAATGATCCTAAGATCAATAGAGTAAGTTTGTATATTGTTTTCATCATCACGACACGTGTTCTCTTACCCTACTCATACCTATTGTGAGAAGGAAGAACCAAAAATGAGGAAGAGTATCATGCACTTATTATTGGTCTCGAGATACCCCGCAAGATTGATGTTCCCAGCTTGCATGTGAAGGGAGAATCTGATTTAGTTCATCAAGAAAATAATTGGTGATTATACCAATAGGAAGACAGAACATGTTCCCTAACTCATGCACACTCACCAGCTGATGGACTAGTTCCCATCCAACTAGAGGTTACTTATGATCCTCGATCACAAAATGGTTAAGTTGATTCATTGGACAGTCTGAACACCACTCTCATAGAGCCTGACTAGGATTACCTATTCATTCATGTGGTAAATTAGTGATTCATCACTCTCTTCACCTCATACAACGATGAAAACCAATAAGTAAACCACTTAACCACCAGTGATTCTACATCGGGACCTCCAGATCCACCCACAATTGAGGAAATATCTGTTTGGAAAACCATTATCATTGTACATCACCAGAATGGAATTCTACCTCCTAATAAAGCTGTACATGAGAGAATCCATCGATGTGTAACAAACATCACCTTCAAAAGTGGGATTATCCTTGAGTAGAATCTCTATATATCGTATGGGTCATAATGCCTGATTGGGTGATGGAATAATCAACAATGGATAACATTTTGGGTCATAATTTCTTGTTTCACTGAGTTGGGTTGAACCAACACAAACCAACCCTTCTCTATTTATTTTACATTAATCATGGACCCCTACGATCAAATTCTGAATGGAATCTGTTTGAAATCATCTATCATCATTGATTCAATAGAAAAGGAGTCTCCTAGAGAAGATTCTTCCATCACCCAATCAAGCATTATTGTTCCCCTGAAATCTGTCAGTCTAGATGAATCATCTCCCCCCATTGATCCCCTAGCTCAAATGATGAAGTGGATCTAGGAGAAAATATTACCACTTACTAAGAGGGTTCTTCAACCATATTTAATGAGTTGGTTCAGGAAATCCTTGTTACCAAGTTAGTTATGAGGGTGACATTGATCAGTCCTTCTATGATTCCATAGGGATAGAAATAGTACCTAGATATCCTAAAGCATCACCATGAGTTATTTTCCTAGATCTATGTATAGATTCTAGGGCTATAACCTCAGATCTCTGTCCACCTTCTTGTTCTTTCAGTGAGTCATTACAGGTTCAAGAACCCTCCCAGAAAAATACACCCTTCTCATGGTTCCATGGTTGAGGATGAAGTTAAAAATACTATCAAAGAATGCTTTATCAAGGAGGTTCAGTATCGCCAGTGGATAGACAACATCATTATATTCAAGAATAATAATAGGATGATCAGAGTCTGTATTGACTTCTAGAATCTCAATCTTCACTATTTGAAGGATGATTTTTCCATTCCACTAACAGAACTGTTGATTGATTCCACCGGTGGGTTCCAATATCTCTCCTTCATGGATGGACACTCTAGGTAAAACGAGACCTAGATGTCCCTCGAATATGAGGATTCTAACACCTTCAAAGCACCGCAATGTACTTTCTATTATCAGGTAATTTCATTCAATCAGAAGAATGCATGAGCCCCTTATTATCATTCCATGAACCACATCTTCGAATAGATCCCTGGGAGTCTAGTGGAATGCTACATAGATGACATGGTGGTCAAATACCACTAGTTTCAGGACCATATTAGAGATGTCGAGAATGTGTTCGGCTTCTCCTGCTAACATCATTTGAAGATGGACCCATTGAAATGTTCTTTTGGGGTAACCTATAATAATTTTCTATGTTCCATCGTTAGATATAGATTCATCAAGATCATCCATGAGAAGATCAAGGAAATCAGTCAGATTCCTCCTCTAAGTAACCTTTGAGAACTTTGAGGCCTTCAAGGACACATAGCCTACATATGCTAATTCATTTCTAATCTAGATGGAAAGTGTAAGACCTTTTATAGGCTCATGAAGAAAGGTGTTGTCTACCCACGGGATGAAGCGTGTCAAACCTCATTTGAGAAGATCAAGCAGTGTCTACTATAGCCTCTGGTTCTAATTCCACCCATAGTTGGGAAGCCATTGGTCTTTATGTGACTACCCATGAATGATCACTAGGTACCCTTATCACTCAGAAAAATAATGAAGGGACATAGAATAGTTTTTACTATCCTTGTTGTGTGCTCCTCAACACAGAGTCTAGATACTCTCCCATCAATAATAACTTCTTCACATTGGTTTTCACAATGAAGAAGTTGTATCACTATTTTTAGAATCACAGGATACAACTAGTGTCCCATATAGATTTTCTAAAGTACATCATGAATTGCCCAATGTTGACAGGATGCCTAGCGCACTGGGTAGTGATTTTTTAGCAGTTCTACATTAGGTTTGTTCTATTGAAATATGTTAAGGGTCAAGTGCTGGTGGATATTCTATCCACCCATCCGACTCTTAATGAATTGGCTCTATATGTCAACTTCCCATATTACTCCATAATTTTAGTGGAATAATATGTCAAATTTTGGAAGATTCATTTCTATGGTGCTTCCCAAATCCCAACAGGTAGGAGGCTCAATAATCCTATGATCAATAGAGTAGGTTTGGATATTGTTTTCATCATAATGACACATGTTATCTTACCCTACTCATACGTATTGTGAGAAGGAAGAACCAACAATGAGGGAGAGTATCAAGCACTTATTATTGGTCTCGAGCATGCCCTCAAGATTGATGTTCCCTGCTTGCATGTGAAGTGAGACTCTGATTTAATTCATCAAGAAAATAATTGGTGATTATACCAATAGGAAGACTGAACATGTTCCCTAACTCATGCACACTCACCAGCTGATGGACCAGTTCCCTTCCAACTAGAGGTGACTTATGTTCCTCGATCACAGAATGGTTAAGTTGATTATTTGGATAGTCTGAACACCATTCTCACAGAGCCCGACTAGGATGACATATTCATTCATGTGGTAAATTAGTGATTAATCACTCTCTTCACCTCATACGGTGATGAAAACCAATAATTAAACCACTTAACCACCAGTGATTCTACATCGGGACCTCCAGATCCACCCACAATTGATGAAATATCGGTTTGGAAAACCGTTATCATTGTACATCACCAGAATGGAATTCTACCTCCTGATAAAGCTGAACATGAGAGAATCCATCGATTTGTAACACACTTCACCATCCAAAGTTGGCTTATACTTGAGTAGAATCTCTATATATGTGGATTTGAGGTAATACTCCCCCAATTCATTCAATGAGATGAGATTACCCAGATTATGCAGGATGTTCATTCTAGGTACTATAGTGATCATCAGGCCGAGTTGAAGCTCTCCAACCAGATTCAAAGGCTTGGATACTTATGGCCCATCAAGGTCTATGATTACTTCGATTTATCTAAGAGGTACCATGTATGTTAGATTTAGGCTAACTTTTTGAATGGATCATCAAATCCACATTATACTAATAAGTATGTTTTACCTTTATTATATGGATACTTGATTCCATGGGACTGTATCCACTAGAAACAGCTCACCAGTGCAAGTTTATTTTGACCAATGTGGATTTATTTTCCATGTGGTAACAAGAAGTCAATATTAAGGAAGTCAGCACTTGATAAGTTATTGAATTCATGAGCTTGAATATCATCCATCGATATAGAATCTCTCATGTTGTTCTCACCGATAATGATACTAACTTTTGTGAAGATGAGATGAAGAGGTTGTACACCAAGAACAACATCTAGTCCAACCATTCTTCTCGCTACCATGTGTAGGAAAATGGATAGATCTAGGAAATCAACAAAAACCTCTCAAAAATTCTACATAAGATGGTGGGTTAGAATAAGAAAATTTAGAAAGGAAAGCTCACAATCAATCTCTAGGATTATTGTACGAGAACCCCAAAATTCACCCAGGTACTCAATACTCCCTGGTGTATGGAACTGAGGTGTTACTACCCATAAAGATCCATTTTATATCTCTCTAAATAGATTTTTATGACTATAATATTCCAAAAATAATGCAAGAAGTCTGTCTAGCTATGCTAGAATCCCTCAAAAGAAACATGCTCTAGGCCTTTCATAATCTAGAGAGGTGCTAGAATAATATAGCCATAGCATTCAACAAAAAGGATCATAGCCACTCCTTCCTCTAGTGTGATAAAGTGATATCTCTCAAGACACCAATTATACATGATAGAATGCCACCAAATTTTGAGCCCAAGTGGTAAGGGCCTTAAATAATTCATTAGGCTTATCCCAATTTTGAATACTCTTTGATAACCATGGATAGATAGTGAATCAATCCTCCAACCAATTCCAAGTTTCTCAAGTAGAACTTTGCATATAACCCCTATAGTCTGATCTATAGTACATAAAAATGAATAGCCCCAGTCCAAGCATCATAACTTTAAACTGTGTGTGAGTTATTTTCAAGAATGTGTTTCCCAGTTTTGGCCTCTTTAGACCCATTTATGTAAATTTTTCATGATGTATAACTACATGTATCCTTTTTATAATCCTCATACCATCAGGTCTAAACTCTATGACCTTTAACTAAGAGCTCATGGTCTAAGTGACACGACTTTAAAATATTTGCAGTAGGTCCAAAATTTATGTCCTTAAATTATTTTGAGCCCCTATAGTCTAATTTGTATGACTTTAAACTATGTATATTCCTTTCCCCAAGAACACAACATTAAACTGGGCATTAGTTCTGAGTTCCATGACCATAAACTAAGAGTCCATGTCCATGAATCTTGAATTCAAATTGTGTGTCAAGTTTCATTTGAGAGTGTGTGGCATGGAACCATGCCTTATTTGAGCTAATTCAAGTAAGATCCTAGCATCCATGCCACTCACATTCCCCCATGTAATTCTTTCCTCCTTCTGTCCCAGCTGCACGATGTTAAAATACATAATAACCATCAGCTCAGTCATGTGATGATAAACTACACGATACCATCAAGTTCTTTCATATGATGACATCAACCTTTAAATCGATAATCTAATATTACATGTTCAATAACGACATAATGATTGAATCTATTCTTTTTGGGATATGTAGAAATGCCTATATTTTTACATCTTTTTCCATCCACTCTAAAAAACAACAACAACAAAAAACGCCCCCTCTCTATGCACGAATCAGACCTGTACAGAGAGATGTTTCTTCAAGAACTATGTGTGGCTTGATTTCCATCCTAACTAGATACATAGAGACATTGAGACATTTTTTCTTTGGTTCCATCCATAAAGCCTTCAAAACATTATCCCCTTGGCCTCAACATAGTCCAGGATTCATGATGCTAACCTATATTTAAGCCTCCTTAGGAATATGTATGTGGTGTTGAGCCCCTTGGTCCTCATTCACATTGAGTTTTTTATGCCACCAGATTATGCAAGTCCCTTTTGGGAGTTCCTTCCCCATGGACCAAACTATACGACCTTAAACTAAGAGCCAGTTGTCCATGCAACATGACCTTAAACTATCTACACAATGTCCAATCATCGTGACTTTAAAATGCATGCAAGTTTCTTCTCGGGTGTTTTGTATGTTTTCGGGATTCCTAGTACCTCAATAATGTCAGGGTTTTTAAGAATACATGCAACACATACCCATTTGAAACATTTCCTCCATCTTGGTCCAAACTCTATGACCTTAAACTAGGAGTTAACTCCCTCAATGCATGACATTAAACTGCATCCCCACTGGTGTTGGTATCTCACCACACTATGTTCAAGAACTACATGTGGCTTGAGTCACATCCTTATGTGATATGTAGTGACTCCCATAAACTTCTTCGTTGGGCCTATTTGCAAGTTATTTATCTCTCATCCCCTTGGCCTCTTTATGTTTCATTTCATATAACCTTAAAATGTGTTCATCTACTTCAAGAACTACATTTGGCGTGATTTCCATACTCATTGGATATGTATAGATTCCCATGAATTTTTTATTTGGTCCCAAACATAGGTTATTCAATGTTTAATCCCCTAGAACCCAGTTACAGTCTATGCAATACAACATGAAACTATTTTCAAATGCTGGGTTTGAATCACACTCCCTGGTGCACCCTATTTCACATAGAGACTTTCTTTTTATGGATTTAAATCACCTTTAAAATCTAGGAGTATCCCCTAAAATCTTGGTCTAATGTCATATTTTTCTCACCTATCATCCTTTATCAATGACCTATTGGATATTTGGTAGTAAGAATATGATCCTGTGTTTCTAACATGGTTAATTGTGGATCATGTATTTTCTCACACGATTCTTAATTGGTGTGTTCATGGTCCCTTTGTTTCAAACATTTTCAACAGTCAATCCCTACTCACTGATTTTCCCTTTACCCAAGTCATGATAGTATCGACTTACCTTCTTTCCAATACCCTATATCATGGTTAAATTCAAACCCCTTGGTGTCATCCCAATACTCTACCACATGTCACAAGACCACTGATAGAATTCCATGATTCCCACACCGATCACGGTTCACGTGGGCATAAGAGTTCTGGTAGGGTGTGAACCAATATGATTGAGCTGCAAAAAAGCCCTTATGGTCCAAACTCTATGACCATAAACTAAGAACCACACTGGGAAATGTGGTGTGGCATCAATATTCCTAAGCCCTCATTCACAATGGTTTATCTCTCCACTGTGCCACATATGCCTGTCTTGGGAATCCCCTTCCCTAGGTATTCCCTAGGTCCAAACACTATGACCTTAAAATAATATCCCATAGTCCATGAAATGAAACATTAAACTTCTGGTTGAGGTCTTGGTGGTATGACATTAAATTGTGTACAACATCCAAGTAATAGGACATTAAACTATGAGATATGTACTCACCACATGATGTAGAACTACTTGTCTATCATCCTTAGTTGCATGATATAAAACTATTAAATGACCTTGGACCTCACCTGAGAGGTCCCCTTCTTCAATGCTATCCATCTACCACACTGTTCACATTCGTATATTTCACCTGGAATCTAATATAGTTCTCCCCTGGAAGATGGGTTTGATATTTTTTCAAACTAGTTCACCTATACCGTTGTGCTCCAAGTCATGGTGGAATAAAGTGTTGGAATTAATTTGAACATTCTATCACTCCATTTACATGATTCATTAGCCCCTCATTTGGATCATCATTCTATTTAATGTTTGAATGGACCCCCCTAACTGCCTCATCCCATGCCCTTTTGGGCTCGCTTATAGTCCTAGGCCAATGTCCCGATAGACTTCAAATAACATTTCGAGACAGGTTTCATGTTTTGAACATGGTCAAAGGTCAACCCTCATTTTTTTGACCCTATTCAAGGCTAAAGAAATGGATGTTGGGTTATGAACATGGTCATCAGTTATCCTTAATCTCTATGAAATTTCCCTTGTGTTTGGAATATTGGTCATCATTATTCACACTTCTCATTCCCTTATGTTTGGATGATTACCAACGCCCTTTATGTTTTCCTGTTCGTGAACTAGTGAACGTTGGAAATGAATGTTGGATCTTCTCAGAGCCCTGTTCTCCAACCATAGTCTCTCTCAACTTGAACTCTCTTAGTGGTTAGACAAATAGTCAACCCTAACTGTTTGATGGTTATCGATGCTCTCATTCTTATGAGAAATCTTATGGTCATCCCTTATTTCTCACACCAGGAATGGCCCACATGAACTTAGGGATTGACCATTAGTTTCCTCACAAATATGATTGATGTGCAATAATTAATGTAGTAAGAATAAATATTTCCATGAACACAAGAAATTTTATAAGTAACATCCACATTTTGGAGCTTCTTATAAGTTCTGGCACAATTTCCCCTATTGCTCTGCTTTCGTGATCAAGTGCTTCATATCTACCAACATTTTTTGTGTCAATTACATGGTTTTTTTCCACTTATTGAGCTCTATTACCTCCCCTTCAGCATCCAAATTAATTTGGATAGCCCTTATCTATGATCAGCCCCACTCAACCTATAGATCAACCACCTAGAGTGTCGCCCGCCTTATCTACTCATGGGACACTAGAAACTAGGCCCTCATTTGAATGAAGAGTTCTAACTGAGCGGTAATAAAAGATGAATGCTCGTCTGATTATTCTTCTAGGAACTAGATTTTCTAGTTGACCTAATAGAGATTTCGGATGCTGTTATCCTTCTCCTGGAACCATGAAACATCCAGGTGATGGATCCATTTTTATATCTTTTCAGAAAGAAATTTTCATATCGGCGCATGAAGACCTTCAGAATACACCCCTCAAACACACATGTTGCATAGCCAGTGGTGAAGAGACCCCATATATCTCTACAAATGTGGTTCCATAGTCTGATGGATGAATAATTGGATACATTTCTATACCTTGTGCTGGATGATATGGTTCTCTTTGGCTACCTCTGAATCAAAATCCTCCAACTATTCTGGTGGTGCAGGTTCATTTTCAAGAATGTATGTGAGTAGTATGGATATGGGATCCTCCTTTGGAATCCTCTAAGATGGTATTGGATCCATATCATGGGGTTGGTCATCATATCTTGATCCCACATTTACATTGTTGTCTCTATAATCATTCATTTCTGCCCCACCAATGGTGTAACTCGCATCCACACCCAAATGTATCATAGAACCAGTGACGAATCACCTTGAATTATCTTCTATATATGATCCAATGCAGTCATCCAATAAGTGACCTCATATTTCCTAGACTCTTTTCATACCAAAGTAAAAAGTATCTCCAGCACTATTATAAAAATAGAACACGTCAACCAGTCCAACCATTAAATTGAGAGTATGACTCTGTAATGATAAGAGACTGACAGGAGCTGATTAGTGATTGATTGAACCCCTGAGGTGATTCCATTGTAATTATAAGGTGTGGCCCCCATAAATGATTGGGAACTTTATAGAGTCATAGGTGGTCACCCTAACATCCTCAACATCAATTGTAACACTGGATTCTTTTTTCTCAAGAGCTGGCCCCAGAGCGTGCTCCTCCACACCTATCGATGCACCTTCACCCCACCAGTAGGGATCCCTTGTTTTATATTCTTATACATACAATTGTTTTCAGTCAAGGGATTAAGGTAATAAGATAATAATGGTGCACCTCGAGTAAGTGAGTTAGAGCTTACCTTGATGTGTTCAGCTAGTTCTTCCATGGAGGCTAGGATCTCGTCACTCTTCAGGGGACTCCATTCATATGCATAATCTCCCAAAGATTCATTATATTCCATGGGTAAGGGATCATGGAATTCTAGATCATCTATTGATAGTAATGGTGGATATTTCATGGCTAGAATCACACTTACCAATTCTATTAATAGACATTGAGTTCCCCAAGAGTGCACCAGGTTCTCCAGCTGCATTACATATCACTCCCCCTCTACTAGAGGAACTAGAAAACCATACAAGGCATAAAATATCAATGTGAGATGCATCCCTCATCTATTGATATTTTTACACATTTTTCAAACTCCAAATAACTATATGAAAATGTCATAGTTCTATAATGCTTTGGGAAATATATCATCACAGGGGATGTCCAGACAACATACTCGCTTTTGAGGGGCATGGGTGAATGTCCTACAGAACCCCCCAGATGGCTCCCCTTTCTCTCAGATCTGCCTACCTAGGAGAGTTGGGCCTAATGATTCTAATTCTCTTTCTTCATTGCCCCATTCTTGTGGGGACTATGAATTGTTGGTCCCAGTGCTACTTCCCTACCTGTTGGTTTAGCTCTGCCTCCACGACGTGATCCAACCACCACTATACCTCAGCCTCTTGGTGGATTGATAACCCCTTCATTGTTCTGTATGGTCCATTGCACCATCATTACCCTAGGATAGGTGGTAACTTAACTCTTTTCATAGTCAATGGTTGGCATGTACTCAATAGTAGGTGGTGAAATCTGATTTCGCATCCTCCCATATTCTAGCATGAACATGAGCCAAATATGCCTCATCACTAAATGGTGGAACTCATGATCGACCTTTGAGTAAACCTTTAGGGTCAACCACTACAGGGACCGGAATTTCCTCAGGAATGGATACATGTTATCTGGCTCACAGATTGGCTCACAATCAACCCTTTCCACTAAAAACCCACCATGGAAGGCCATAATATATGATTTCCATTCCTTAGTCCCCATTCCATTTCCAATAATCACCCCTATAGGAAGAGTAAATGGGTGAAAGATGAAGTGATCGGCAAGTCTGACCTAGTTCATCACTTCTATCAAACTCAGCTTGTAAGGGAATCTTCTCTTGATGTTCATTATCATCAAATAAAAAAAATGGAGTAGAAATAGGGTTCATATGTTCATATCCCCCCATATGTGTAGACACCCTATTGTAAAAGAAATGGAACAACCCTCACACACATTGCATCATATTCCCATCACTGATATGCTAATGTACTTTATAAAAATTCACTAGCGTAGGTATTCTGAGGTTGGTGTGCTTCCATATTTCCAACATCACAACCATTATGAAGGTTCTTGAACACACTCCCATGTGTGTATCCCTTAGTGGGAGAATCCATCTATATATCAACATCACAATGAATTTGGCCAACTTGACTATGGTTTGAGGCTAGGTCTTGATGATGTATCCCCACAACTACCACTACCTCATCTCCATAATTCACTAGTAGGATCCCTCATTGCCCTGCTGATATTCCATTGGACATGTGCATGTCCTTGTCATAAATTTCCATGATGGACCTTCATCCTAAGTAGGATCATCTACTAGGTAGTTTGATAAATATCCAAACCAAAGTTTCATGGGGACATCTCTTGCCCCTGGATGCACCTCACTAGTTCTCCGCACCAAATCTAGAAGCACTTTCACCAAATCTACCAGTTGCTCTTGATCTTACCACACATTTTCTGTAGGGAGAATCTTTTCTTTCATCACCCCAATAATTGGGATTCTAGAGATCTAATGAAGGCATGAAAGGCTAATGCTAACATCCTTGCGATGTAGGTGGAATGTGATGGTCCCTGGTGACCATATTCTCAACAACTCTAACGTGATCTCCTACAACCAGTAAACCTGGAACTGAGAATCCAATTATGCTTCAAATATTCCATCCCACCTCATCTCTTCCCCAAATATGCCACATGACATGAATGCATAGTATACCTAGGCCCATTTATTTGTGATGATTATACCCTGGGGCAGATCCCAGTCATCAGTCCATCCTTTCTCTGATTTCCCCAAGCCATCTTTGACGATTGTTTGGTACTATAGGGGAGATGCATCATCCTACAGATTTTTCTAGTTGATATTGTTGATGTGGTTTTAGAGTCATTTGTCTATAATGGATGTGTTATATTTTTAAACATGTCCGAAATCAGCCCTGTGCCATTATAATTTCACCTGTTTGCCTCTAAACCAGTAGTTTGGTTCATCTCTTCCCACCTCTATGATGAATACGTCATCCCTAAAACTGAAGCCTTATCGTGGAAGTCTCTTTCACATATGATATTCTTTATAATCCTATAAAAGTATCTCATGCAGTGGTTCATGGTCCAAAGTGGTGTGAATTCACTCTATGGGCATGTTTTTGTCCTCTATTTCTTCTATTTGAGTATCATCCTGATGAACATCCTTGGAAACTCATTGAACAACTATTGAATTCACACCATAAGTGATTTAAAAATCTTGTTTACAAAGTTTGTTCGCAAAGGTTGATCATAGAGCCCAATTTGAGGAGATCTGAGTCATGGAAATCACTTCGCGAAGACTAGTGTTACAATGTCTGATTCACTAAGAAGCATTCACAGAGCAAAATCACAATGTACAGATCAAAAATAATGACTTCCTGGAGTACATTCATCGAGGTAGTGAGATTTGTGGAAATAGAGTGTTGGATATTTTCTTCACATGAATTAAGGTGGATTTGAGGTCCCCCCACCTGCACTATTTATAGGCATACAGTGGCCAGAACTTCACGATGGCTTTCGCACCAGCGATCTCCACACACCAGCATTGGGAGAGAGCATTGTAATGGACCTTCAATAAAGGTGAAATTTTTCCAAAATAATCAGCAATTATCCCTCATAATATGAACTTCCTTTTCCCATTAGCTCTCATTATTAGGGGGAAGTTTTGGCACTAAAATTCATGCCAGAATATTAGTAAAAGAATTTACATCTATTCAAAAGATTATCCAAGATAAATGGACCTAAAAACACTCTTAAATGGTCTGCTTTATGAATCCCTTTTGCAAATACCCCTATCCCTCTACAAGTGTGTGAGTATTTGACAGAATGCTTTGCAATTCTAACACTACCCTATGGTCGTGCTAGGGGTTGATGCTGCAATTCATGTGTCTAATGGTTTTACGACCATTCGTGAAGCCCAAATCTACTTTGTAATCTGAATTCCAACTCTGCAAGCCCTTTTTTCCTATAAATACCAAAATCATTCCAACCTTTGGAAAATCAGTACTCAAATATTTTATTTTTTAATTGCTTCTCATTAACGAAGCACCTGGGAATAAAGATCCAATCTGATAATAGATCATTCAAGGTACTTGAGCATCAAGAAACCCACTCCCACGTGTTCTTGAATGCCTCCAACTAAGGATGGGATTCCTTTCATGAAGGCATATGCCCTTCTCAGAGTAAGAAGGCCCTTAGGGGTACTTAGGGATTCATGGAGCATTAGGCCTTCGCATATCACTCCTTTCCTGAACCAATTCTTTATCTTGAGTTAGTGTCACCATGTGTCACAAATCTTACAACTTCATAAATCCCCCAACATCTACAAAGCACATGATCTTCACAATGTATCCCTCTACAAGGCCCTCTATGAGGCCCTCATCTCTGAAAACCCCCTCTTTGGGGCCTCTCTATGTTTCCTCCCTTTTAAAAACACCTCTTGAGGAAGGTCTAGTTCTTTGAGATTTCATACCCATCCAGGATTGGATTAGATTCACTTCAAGTCCCCATGTCACGTGTGCCACCCATTACTATGGCCCACTCTATTCCAAGTGTTTCCTAAGACTCCCATTTACCTTTTTATTATTAGCATAGGTATGAAAGTAACCCTTTCTTCTCAGCAAAGGGATGCTAACATGAACCATGTGACTGACCACTCCTTCACTCCATTAAAACATGGCATTGATAAATCCATACCACTACTAAAGGCACATGAGCAGAGGTTATGTAATCACATGGGGAAAATACTGAGTCCCCCAGGCCCATGTTGCATAACATAAAACTTCCTAGAACCAACATCCTCATTACATGACATTAAACTGAATTCTTAGCCCGTGAAGTGAATATCAGATTCCCCATGTATTCTCATAAGGGGATTCCATATCCTCCCACCATGGTGAATTGAACTCCCAAAATGGGAAGCTTCCACACATAATCCCTACACACCCTTGATAGGATGCTCCATGTATGGATCATAGGGAACAAAATATTCCACACATGGAATTAGATCCTCCTCATATGAAATGACATCCTCCTTGGTCATCTTTAATGCATAAACCGCACATCATCGGTCATTGGAGCATCATTTGAAATATGATAATCTGGTCTAATTCTTCCTCTTTTTTCTCACACCGAGCATGACTCACATGGCCATAGAGGTTTTTAGTGGCCATGGTACCCATCTACCTCCTCCTATGGGCATCCCCCTAAATTAAGCCTCATTTTCTACCATCCACTTGGGATACTCTCATGAATAAGACCCACATCAAAAATGCTCCATTGGAATCCTCCTTAGGTTCAATCTCAATAATCTCCCCTTCTCCGAGTAGCTTACTTGCATAAGACCCAACCAGATGGGCCTCTTCATGTGTAACTACCAATGCCCCTTTTTGAACTACTTGGGATTTGATTCCCAACTTACCGAGATATGTATAAAACCTCTCTGAGGTCCAAACCCAACACTCCATCCAAACCACCTAGAACTCAACATTACATCCACATGAACCCTAATTTTAACCATGACACTATATCCCAGTTAAATCATGAAACCCACCTAGGAAACCCCAATGTGTAAGCCTTATCCACATCATCACTTCTCTTAGTAGCACCCAGGCATCTCATTGAGTAGTCCTCACACAATCCATCCAAGAGAAATCCTCTTTAAAAGGGGATATTCCATGTGTAATCTCCACACCTTCCATCAAACTATGTGGGTTTTGATCCCTATCTCCTAAGTAGTGTACATAGGATTCATCTATGAGGTTAAATCCCAACCAATGGTAAACCTTGGTGACCCCTCCTAGGGGTGTACCTCATTGATCTACCTTCAAGGACATTATGATCAACCTTCAGGGTGTGACATATTCCCTTTATGAGAAACACCTCTTGGTTCTACCTTCCTAGGGCATTATGATCCATCTATATGGTAAAAATATCAGGTGTTTCCTTCTACATATTCATCAACTTGATCCGCCTCCTTGTGGCATTCGGATCATCCTCTTTCTTTCTAAACAATATTTTAAACATGAAACATGTCTCATGATACTTCCCCATGATAAAATGAGATGTATAAGGTGATATCATTAGAAGATATGTGCCTTTGAAGTCATCTCCCTCATGCTAAACATTGGATTCATGCGGTGAAAGCCTTGGAATATATTCCTTTGACAATAGATACCTTGAGATCAACACAGGATGCCTTGGGTTCCACACCTAAATATTCCTTCATGAGATTCCCTCCTATGAGGAATAATGCATGTGACCAATGTTCCTAAAATATAGACATTCCTTCATAGACCTACATGAATACTCTCATGTCCAATGGTTTCTTACCCATCAAAACCCCTTGAAATTTCCAGACAGATGCAGCGTAATTAACAGGCATGAACAATGGGTTGGCATGAGGAATGAGTTTCATGAACACGAACTAATATTTGAGGGAGACCTGGACAATGGGATGAGTTCTAAGGAGGAATCCATGGAATGAGTAACCAACATCCCATCATACCATTTTGATCATAGAGTAGACATCACTGATGAAAGTGATGAATGTCACCGATCTTTGGAAAGTGGGAATGTAGGGTAGCAATGCACGCAAGTGTGCAATAACACACAAGGTGTGGCACCCCAGTGAGAGAATGAGTATCAAGTATTGGGGACTATTATTTCATCGAGGTTGGGGGAGTAAAAATCCAATCCCATAATTTGAAACACTTGTTCCTATAATGGTTTTTATGTGATCCTATATCCATGGTTGGACACCAATTGTTAAAATCATTATGTGGTAATCACAACTCACTAGGGTACGTATGTCAGTTGAGGGATTAACTACCCATCCCATGGAGGAACCACGACCCATCCCATGCATAATTATCAACACACATGGAATATGTTCCACGTCCTATCACATTAAGAAGAAAAATCACAATAGATGGACGATTCATTCCATGTCTAGTGGGGGAGTACCAAATCCACTATAATATGGGGTCTCACACCTCATTGGGAATGAGGGAGCATGGAACTCACATTAGAGTTGTATAATCCCACACCCAAATATTATAGCATGCATCCCTGTATTAGTTAGGGAGTAATGAACCCCACAATTTCAGATGGGGGAATTACAACATTGCATCAACATGACACATGATTCTTATATCCTATATTTAAAGTTCAAAAAATTTCAACTGAGTAATGTACCAAACTACATAATACATTTTTGGGTCCCAATAACCAGTATCTTAATTCCTCTGTGAGATTTTACGAACCATTCACTTTCTTTGAATCCAAACCAATATCCAGTCATCATCACCATTCACCTATAAATTACAGAAGACCTATAATTAACTTCTTAAAGGATTTTGATCTTTATGAGGGACCCAACATTATGATTGAAATGTAATGATACATATAATGGACCAATTAATTTTTAAAACTTGACTAATGAGAGATAACATGTGAAATATTCCAAAGAGGTGAGTGTACACAATATATGAAACTTCTTATGTAGTTTTGAGACCAAAACATCATGTTGGGCATGTATGAGAACTTTTTCCTTTTTAAGTTCAAAAGAAAATGGTTTTTACACAATGATATACAACATATAATTTTTTTCCTTACCATTTCCATTATAAGGTGATACTAAAAGAGGTATTGGTTCTAGAGTCACTGTATGAATCGTTATAAGGATTTTAATTAGAATAAATTAATAACATAACATTGAACGGATTTGTAAATTTCTAGAAAAGTCGACAATACAATAAGTATGATATTTGAAGTAAAAAATACATAAAAAAATATTGAATGATTATTATTCAAGGAGTGTTAATCCAGATTTGTTGGTCAAAATACAATCCACTTATTAACATTTTAAGGTATGACTTGATCATACATATTTTTTGTCATAATGAAAGCATCATTTAACTTGCTGGATAATAAAAATATGAAAATGAATAATAAATTTGGGGATAACCATACATACAAAAAAATTATTATATTAGTAAAAAAAAATATAATCTCAACAAAATAAAATATAAAAAAATATATAACCCCCGAGAGAATAGTAAGGAGAGATTCCCCTTACTTTAGGTCACATTTTTTTCATCACATTTATTCTTGCTTTATAATTAATATGTGTTTATTAAAACACTATTATATAATTATATTATAATTATTTCAATCTTGTTAAATTATATTCAATGGAATATTTTATTAATATTTCATTGAAGTGAGAATTCCTTAATGAAATTTTAATTTGAATTTTTTTTATAGGTTTTTTATTTCATAGTTTTGATCCGTTATTATTTATAAATTATTAAATTTAACTCTAAAATAATATAATATTTTACATATTATATATTGGATTTACTAAATAGTGATGATGGTAGTGACAATTTAAGAATTAAAAACATCCTCATAGGCGTATAAAACAAATCATTAACGAAACATGGAGAATAGAGGGGGAGATAGTATGTATATTATGACAGGTTTAAAATAGTTATAATGTATCATAATATAAAAAATATATTGTATATGTGGGGAAAATATTTTAAATGATATAAAAATAAAATATATTATGGGAGTAGAAGGAATAAAATTAAAATCAGTGGATTTCAATGTTACGTCTTCATTGATCCTTTATCCATTTCTATATAACTAAATCCTTGAGGTTTTAGGGTTTCATGATTGTAAAACATATCTATGGATAGTAAAAGGTTTCATAAAAGGGATGTTAGAAAATAAGAGGAAATTAATGTGATACGATATTGTTTTCCAAATAGAGGGAGATAATGTTTGTATATATTAGTGGAGATCTATCTTTTAGAAATACAATTTAATAAATTATTATTCCAAATGTATAATATTAAATGGTGGTATTATTGAAATTTTGATTTATATTTTATTTAAATTACATATTTTTATGGATTTTTTAATTCTTTAATAGCAATATTATTTTTTATGAAAACAAAATAAAGGAAAAAACAATATCAAATATTGTTTACAATGATGTACTTTCACTTTTTTGGCTTTAGAAATTAATTTGTATACATGAAAATTTGGTTTATTATTTTTTTATCAACTAATAATAATATTAAATATATTATTTTACCTGATAATATATTTTGTATAAATTTGATCATTATTGTATAAATATTACAACATAAAATGTCTATTTTTTAAAAACTGCATTTTTTACTATTCGGTTAAAAATTCATGTTATTCATCAAATTATCAAAAATATCACTATTGGATAATTTTATCATTAATAATCAAATAATGGAATTAATTTAATCAAAAAAAATAAAATTGTAACTATGGTAACTATAATATTTGATATAAATGTTATGGATCTGTAAAATATGTAAACATACGTTTTATTAAGAATGAACATATACTTTATTTTTAGTTTACAAATTTGAATATTTATTTTATAGCACTATAAATTTTATATTTATATATATTATTAATATTAAATATTATTTTAAATTTATTATATTATTTCGAGGCCATGATTCTATTTTAATAGTAATGTGACTATTCTAAAAATAAAGATATAATGTCTTTTGTGACTCTGATAATATTAAGAGACCACAATGATCCATATTTTCTTATTCTAGTTATGTTTTTTTTAATTTTCATTATCCAATTTTACTATGTTTAATTTAATGGATTATATATATTCTCAATATATAACATTCCATATTAATGAAATAATATATTTTTTTGATTATGTTGTTTATATATATATATATATATATATATTCATGAGGAAAATTCAACTTATAAAACTTATGTTTGATATATTCTTCCCCACATTATAAATTTTTTTCTAGAAATATCATTTAATATCCTTATAGGAGAAGGTATATGGGTACTTTTAGTTCATTTCACCCTCAGGTTCCCTTATAACTCTTCATACTTATGGTATATCAAAGGTAAATCGACACATTGAGTTATCTCATTCCTGTAACTTTTTTCCAATAATATATGACCTTGAATACATTTTCCTTATTATAGATTTCCTTCTCCAATTTTTCCCCCTCTGGGTTTAGTACAAGTGAAGGATTGGGTATTTATATCCTTTGGAGATATGTGTGGAATAGATTAGGTACCTGAGCCATAATTTTTAAAGTTATAGTCCGTGGGATATATCTCATATGTGATCAAATATCTTCATGGGGTTAGTGTACCAATAAATAAGATTTATTTCAATTCTATACCTCATGACTCTCTTCTATAATATTATTTAATGAAATTATTTCAGAAAACCTTCTAAATATTTGTATCTTTAATGATTTTTTGTATAGATGTTATATTGAATATGAGTATTATTGATGTGTTGATGAAGGATTTGAAATTTCTTTGTCAACTATTTCATTAGTTTGGGTCCTATCAGATTCTATTCAAAAAATTAATCTTAATATGTTTGGGGTTTGGGATGACTTCCCATATAGATATTTATATGGGTCTATCTAAATACATGATTGGAAATTATTATTTTACAATAGCTACATGAGAGGAATATAATGATCCCATTATCCTTCAAATTCAATCATCCGTGATCTTATTCTGTCATTGAGAATCTAGATAATCCTTTTGAATTGACCATCTGTTTGGGGTTGATAGGCGATAATAATGTTCTTCTAAATATTTAGTGCATGTTGAATGCACTTATGGAATATAATGGTGATCACTAATTCTCAATAACATAAAAATTAAATTGGTGACTCATGAAACGTCACCATTTCCTAGAATTGTATATTATTTAGTAGGTTATGTTAGAAAAATATCTAAATGGAGATAATGTGAGATCTATTATAGCATCAATCTACCATAACCCATTGGGTTATTTTTAGTTTACATTTTTCTAAATAGTCAATAAAATTTTTAATGGTGACTATATTCCATTTCAATTTTAATATGGGTAGTTTCCATGTTATCCATTTATAATCTTGAAACCTTAAAATAAAATGTTAGTTAACTATGAACATTAAGGTGTAGTTACTAGTCTATTTATTCAAATTGTCCCTCTATAAGTGCTATCATGTATCATGGTACATCCTAGTTCTCCATGGATTGATGGAGAAATATTAGTTATATATACCATTCAATAGTTCATTCTTTATCACAAGTAATTATGGAATGTATATTCTTGTTCAAAACTAGATGGATCTAGTTTTTTCATTGTAAAATACATGAATTTATACATAATTTTTTTCTCTCAACTTATTTTTAAGAATAAAATCATAACATTATTCCTCGATGATATTCTATTAGATATATGGTTGGGAATGTATTTAGGAATGGTAGGATTCCATCATTACCATTATGACTTCCAAATCCAACCATTCTATATGCATGAAAAAAGGATATTCCGCAATCCTCATCATGGATATTATAGTAGGTTGTTTCTTATAAATCATAAAAATCCTTATATTTTTTCTATTATGGTAATTAATTTAGAAATCATAGTCCTTGATTAACCCAAAAAAACATAATTTAATTTTTTGGTTTTTTTATGATAATATATAATTTAAACACTTTATAATAGTATATATGTCACAATTTTCTCCAAATACATAGTTTCTCCAAATATTTAATGCAAATTTCATTTTCAGGAACTACAAAGTATTCATTGAGTATATTTTTTCTTGGATCATTAGACTTTATAAGGCCTGGGATATCACATTATAAACTTGTATGAGTATACACCCATGAAATTCTTTAACGAATTGTTTTATATCACAAATCCATCTACATTTAAGGTGAGTTATAGTACATGTGTTTTGATTAGACTCTTCTTATGATCCTTAAATATCTCTTTATATTCATTTATCAATTCATTCATCACCCATTACTATTTTAACTTTTTTAGTGGTATAGAAAATATTTAGATACTGTTTTAACATATCGATAGTACCAATAATTTCATAGAAAAATATAGATCTATGTTGTACTTTTAGTTTTGTGTCATTCTTCAGTCACCTATATCTCAGATGGATCCAAAAATATTCTTCTCCTTATGATGAAAGTTCTTTAGAATGTGAATTTATAAATCCATATGTTACACATTTTTATATCGTAAACATAGTATATAGATGTTTCTGATATTCATCAACGATCATGTATTTTAAGAGAATATATTTAACAAATACACCTAGAAACATATCAAGGAATCCAATAAATACTCTATTAATTGTGTCCATGAATATTGTTTGGTGAATTTTAAACACTAAATATGATCATTATTAAATCATTTTTTCAATATAATGTATGAATTTTGATCATTGGATGTCACATAATAACAATTTGATCTAATTATATCCAAAAAATATATCGACTTTTGAGAAGTAATATGCCCTTAGGTGTAAGGGAATCATGTTATCAATCATTATTATAAAATGATTTTAATATATTGTTATTGTATTTATCTCTCTATAATTGGTGAAAAAATACAACGATCCACCCTTATTTTTAAAAAAGAGAAATGGTGAACCCCATTATGATACACTAGGGAATATGAACCCTTTATTGAATTGTTATTATAGTTTCTTCTATGAATCCACTAATATTCTGGGTGATATCCTATCCAAGCTATTAGATATTGTTTTCACCCTGGGTATAATCCTTATTTGTAACTATAACAAACTAGGCATTATGGTTTTTAATTTTATAGGGAATTTGATATTTTCATCTATTGGATGGATCATTCGATGAACTAGGTGTTGAATTCAGATTCTCACTTATTAAAATCCTTGAGGAGTTTTTTTAGTCAAAGAAGGACGCATGTTGGGAGACATAAAATTTAGAATAAGTTCATAGGCATGGATAAGCCTCCTAGGCTATAGGATGAGCACTAGATGGTCAATAGATCCCATCATCTGGATAATTAGGTGGAAATACCCCTACTACCCAATAGGTCTCACCATCTAATTGGTGAGTTAGTAAGTAATCACACTGCTGATAAGGTTTCACTATTCGATAGACAATTCTTCACTGAACTATTGGTGGGGTGCATTGGGCTTGGTTTAATGGAGGGCCAATTTGGTATTTTGACTACTTAAAACCCCAAAATATTATTAGTATTTGATTGATTTTTTTAGATACATACCTCTATACTTTTATCTATTCCTCCCTCCAAGATTCTTCACTGATCAATGGGGCATCTTGATGTTAACCAATGGTGAATCTAGGAAAGATGATTTTATTTTATTCAATGAAGGCCTACATCATCCTCCTCAAATAGTAGATAATATTGTTCTTCTTCATGGATGATCCTACGAGTATGACTACAAATTTTGGACCCTTATATATCAAAATTATAATTAAATCATCATCACCTCTATCATCATACATCTTGATTAACTAATGTCTTCTCTCAAAATAGTGAACTGGAATGAAAATCAATCAGTTCTTGTTGGAATTTTCCATGTTTGATGGGGTTTTTTATTAGAATATATAGAGGATGTTTCATGATGATGAAAATGTACCATTAATAGTTTTTTTGATGTTATATAACTTTGTAAATCATTCTATGGTTTTTTTATCATTTATTTTTATTGGAAACATAAACATGGATTTAATTTGGGGCCATTTCTAATCATAGAATTAAGAGTTTTCCAAAGTGTCTTGAACTCATTTGGAAAATTTTGCTTCTAAGGTACATTTTTTTTGGATTCATGTAAAAGTTTCAATTTAATTATTTTAAATTTCACTTTGTATTATTTACATGTGATTTTGATTTTTCATAGAAAATTTTTGATTTATGTGATGGACCATTCATGGATGGTTTCAGGACAATCAATCTATGTGATATATCAAGTATGCCTTTCAGGTAGCATTACTTACCTCTTGACTATAAATTCATGTAATATTTTAATTAATATTAATTTAGTTATAATTAATTAATTAGACTTATTTTATATGAGAAGGACCCTATGGGGAATGTTAGAGGCCAAATAGATACGGATGACTCGGTTAAATATATCCAGTTTTTCATGGATTGGCGCTAACTTTGTTTGCGATGGGTGGTCGTGTATACTCAAATATATAGGTTATGCATGGTTTATTTTAATATAATATGATATTTTAAACATTAAATGAATAAACATTAAATTAATAATTTAATTATTAATGTGTAAGGATTCATTAATTAAAAAACTAAAGTCTTAATTAATAAAATGAACTATTCATATACTTGATTAATTAATGATCCTAAAATCTTTATTAATTAGAAGAACATTGATTATTTAATAATTAGTTAATGGTTATGAATTATTAATTACTTAAAGGAACCTTGAATAATTATTTATTTATTAATGATCATTTAGAATTAATTATTTTAAAAACAATATTAATGTAAATGGATAAGGTGCCAAGGGCCATGATAAACCCTTGGTCTCTATATTTTTTCGGCATATGATGGTTGAGGATTGATCACTAAATATGTACATTAATTACATAGACACATTATGGTGTGTTTTTAATGATTGACTAACCCTTGAAACAGTGTATAGTGGTTTATTTAATGACTATACTTCGATAGCAAGATAGAACGTGTTTGATTTTGAACACATGTGTAGTTTCAAGAAAACTTGATGATATTCTATGCTTGGTTTGTATGTGAACACTATTTAGCCTTATTGTGATACCTGTAATGATATATATTATTAACCATATATGATATATATTTCTTGTTGGTTTGTGTATCCCATGAGACCCCTTTATGATGTTATTTCTATAAGTATGCATGGGGGTTCTGGTTCCAGGTTATATTATGATCACAAATGTTATATATTTCTAGTAAATTTTCATGAATATATGATATGAACTATAGACATGTATGCACTTCCTTATTATTTGATATATCATGTTAACATTAGACGTAATGTTCTAGTAAGAAAAGGTAGAAAAACATTCATGATATAGTTATTCCTTTTAGGGGGATTGAACATGGATTGTGGTATTGATGATGGAACTAGGTATGGGATAACGAAATCATGGATTAGTGGAATAACCTGTGACTATAAACACTAGGGGTAAAATAACTATGTTGATGATGAGAAAAAATTTCAGTAGATGTCTTCTAAATTCCAAGTGACCTATTATTGTGATGTCATGTAGATTTCGAGTGACATGTTTCCTTGATGCCTTGAAAATTTCACAAAAAATGTTCACTCGATTCCTTGAGGAAAATGCAACACATTTTATCTCAATCCATTGAAGTTATCAAGTGAAATGATGTCTAAATACCTAGTGGACTAGCCTTGTGGATTGCTCTTGATTACTCCCAATTTCTATTGTCACTATCCTTATTGTATTGAGAAAAATATTGTATGGTAGAGGTTTTTGGATTCTTTGTAAGTACAAGACCTCTGGGAATTTTGTTTTTACTGATCTTGTTCTCTCAATGTTTATTATATGTTTTCAAGGATTGAATATTTCCAATAAAAAATTTTTGGGAGTATAATATACATATACAAAACGTATTACTGGTTAAGTACTAGACTGAATTTTTGGATTCCTACCATGTTTTACTCATACACTACTTAAAAGTCCATGAAAATTGTGTTCCCATGGAACATTTAGTTTTTTTATGTACATGGTAGTTTATAGAATAGGGTTAACAGCCAACTAGGAAGCATTCTAGGAGTATAGAGACTAAGAGGAAGGGTGATGTGGATTTGGGTGCATATTTTATCATAATTTGTTCTTTTCATAATTTTTATATATGATCATCATAGTAGGGAACCGGTGACTTATGTTTAGATATGAGATTTATCATTTTTTTCATTCACTCAAACAATTTTTATGTTATTTTTTTCTACTTACATTGATTGAATATTGAAAAATGTTTTTTATTTTTTTATTTTTAACACTGATATTGGGTATAGTATCCCTATAATTTCACATGATACCCACACTAAAAATCATCTACCTCTAACATAATGGGTTATGATCTGGAAATCATATAAAATTTTGGCTTAGTCTGGTTGGGACAGATCTGAATATTACAAAATTATATTAGAGGAGGTTGTCTTTTTTTATATTTTAGGGAGTTGGTAGACATGAAGCATAGTATTATGTTGAATCATGTGATGAAACTCATTCTTGTGTGTCATAAACAAAATTTATATGTGATTTCCATGATACTATGATATGTGATTAGTGGTCTTTTATTTATTATGATCATATAATTTCAACTCTTGTGATTCAAATAGATTTTTAGGATGTTTTTTCATATGAATTTGACTATTTTTCCTCTCATAAAGGGGTTTCTCATGGATCATATTCATAACATATATTTTTTATGACATACATGTTGATTGTGTGTGATTATACTAGTGATATATAACATAGCATCTTAGGTGAAAATGAATCGTACATTATTTAAAATATGAGTTCTTGATGAAATTATTTGTGTTTTAATCCTATGCGATTCTAATTATAATATAAGGACATGTGTTACTATGTTTTTTTAAATAGATAAAAATATTGACAACTTTGTATTCCTTATATGCACAAGCAGTGCAAAATACCTTTTTTGGTCATTTTTTGAGTTAAATCCGTAGTGAGAAACTGATGTGAGTGGCCTTTGGATATGTATGGTTGATTGAGGGTCCAGTTGTATACTTTTTATATTTTTCTATATAGAACACAATGGTATTTTATTTAACCAAATCAAGAATCTATGAGCACTATATGGGTTTATACTAACATAAAATTCATCATGGCATGTCTTTATAAATGTTCCTAGATGATGTCTAATGACTTGTAACCCCGAATGAATACTTTTGAGGGTGTTGTGAAAGATCACATGTCCTAAAAAATGTCGGTCTTGTTTCTAGTAGTTCATTACCTCCAATATCATATAATAATATAGTGTTAGAATATTTATTATGATGGAATAGTTAAGGTTAATATCAAAGGGTGGTTTTCATTGACATAAATTAATTTTTCATGTGATTAAAAGTTGGATGGACTAGTGGAAGGTTTTTCAAATTTTCATTCAAATATTATGTATAGAGTACCTTTAGTGGTATTATTTAGTATACAAGGTTATATTTTTTAGTGTGGTGGATGAATAACTACTTGATTTGACACCCAGGTAATAGGTGGCGTGTGATGAAACTCAGTAGCAAGGAGTATCATTTTCAAAAGAGGAGAATTTGGAGTGATCTTTTTAGTGTAGTTGGAACCCTATGGTGTATAAATAGCTATAAAGGAAACTAGGTCCATATTGGAGTTCTCTAACTCATGAAAGTTTCAGTATTTTTAAATAACAATTTATCATTCCATACCTTTCTAGGAAATTCATGATGTGTGATAGTACATGAGGTGGTTACTAGTAAGGTTAGTCAAATAGTTGAGAGTGGGTTTGGGATAAATCCATTGATTTTTTTCATGGTTTTGTAGATGATCCCAATAGAGATAGAGAGATCATGACTTTGATGAATTTGATTTAGGGTTACCTTTGTAGTTTACAACAAACAAAATTGACATGATTTTCACTTGGATTGGTATCAAAATATTTTCTATGAGTAGAGTTTTTTCTTAAACTGAAAGACAACATTGATATTGGATTTGGGTACCATTGTGTAGTCAACCCATGTTTTTCATTGGTAGAGAAGTTTGGGTTTGATTCAGAGGTGTGTGTATGGTCATAAGACCCTTCTTGGTCAAGATTCATAACCAATACCTAGGCTACTATAAAAAATTTCACACGATGAGAATGGATAAGTGGATATAGTAGACTAAATTTTTAGAAATTCAGGTGTGTGTATATCTTTATGGGTTTTCTACCAATTTGGTATGAACAGATGGTCATGATTTGATACTTCATTTGGCGATAGACTAATTAGGGTTCAGTTAGATCGATGTGAGAGATGTGAGGAAGCTATAAGGATGTTGTAATGGTGTGATCATTGAACTAGTCACTTGTATAATGTCCTTTATTATGATACTTTCCATGGTATATTCAATAATGAAAAGTGTATGATCATAGAGACTCTAGATGAATGGTGTGTAGTGGACCCAAGTGTATTGATTTATGTGATAAATTGTTGATGATGATTTAGATTTTGAACCACACTGATTCTAGATTTGGACTTTATATGGGGATGAAGATCATTTTTAGTTGATAGGGATTCAGGTAACTGTTGAATTGATCAACACATGAGATAGTTTTGGCAGGTTCAAGGAGTTGGTGAACCAACTGAGAAAACTCCATTGAAGTTGGATCAAAAAATTTTGAGTATGTTGAATTATTTTAATGATGACACTACGACTTAAGGTATCTTGATTGTTGGCCTCATTTTATATCAATTAATTTGGTTGGTAACCATTGCCGGAAGGTTGCAGGGAATATACCGACTAGTGTTTTCATGTCAACCTATTTGTGGTTGGTCATAACTACATCGAGCTCATCATATGAGGAATAAATAAGTTTATTATGAGACGTGTGGGACCTTTTTGAATGGTGGTCATGATGGTGCTATGTTATTCAAGAAATAATCATAAGTTCATCTTGGAACCTGGTTGAGATGTTGGTGTAAACTTAAACCCATTATTTTTATTTATCGGACATGATAGAACTAAACTGAAATGGGAGTTTCATTGTACTATATGAATCATAATCCACATGAAAACTCATAATTTGGGGATCATGATAATTATTTAAAAATAATTAGTTAAAGACACTTTGTAATGTTGAGTTAGACAGATGCAATGATCAAGATGACATAGTTTTGAAACAATAATCTTTTGTCCTTTCTTATAACATTGTGCTTAGAGTATCATAGAAGAAGCAGGATTAACATTCCAAAATGAGTTCAACCTCGATTCGATGTGTTTGTTATAGATAATGAAACATGGAGGTACTATTATGCATGATGATCAAGGAATATTGGTATGTGTGATTTACATTCTACCATAACATCTCATGGATTTTAGGTTCTACGGTTGTGAGATTGTAACTACCATGCTATTAAGGTTGTAAATTTGGGAGGCAATTTTTCATGTATTCTTTTGGTGGATGGATCATTTGGAAAATCATGTATCAAATAAAGATAATGAATGATATTAATCCTTGGGGATTTCTTTTACACATTGACGGAATCATTATGGATTAATCATAACATGGATGAATGTTGAAGGTTTGGTCAGCCCATCTAGGTAGTAGTGGTAGAATTGATTCACCAATAATCCCTATTGGATAGATGGTGTGGTGGTCAGAGCCCCTACTACATATTAGGTCTCATGGAATTTATAGTGATCTTGAACTAGCCAGCCATTGTGTCATCACTTGGATAGTGGGGCATTATGGGCATGGTTTAATTGAACGACCATTTATTCATTCCACCGCTAGATCCCCATCCGGATTGTTAGTATAGAATAGAATTTTTTAGACACATTTATCTAGAAACTCCTCTCTTTCACCTTCTACGATTTTTCGTTGATCTGACTGGATCATGATGTGACCTAATGGAGAATCTAGGCTAGATCCTTAAACCATCTTCAATCATGGCCTCTTTCTTCCACTATTAGTGATAGATCATGTTATTATTCATCAATGACGATCATGTTTATAATTTTAATAATTTTTTAACTTTTTATATCATAATTATCATTGAATATTATTCCACTTGATTATAATTCTTCTCAATTGATTGATTTATTATCTCCAAATAGTGAATAGGATGATAATTTCATCTGATCATAATATAATATTCTGAGTATGATGGGGTTTGGATGACCATGCCTAGATTATTTTCCTTAATGAAGAAATTATACCATTTATTGGATTCATGAAGAAGGTATGTCCATTTATAATTATTTCTATAGTTTTTGGTCAATTTATGTTGAATTGGAAAAGAAAACATGGTATTTATTTGGGTATTTTTTCGAACATAGAATTGTGAGTGTTCCAGGAGTGGCTCAAACTTTGTTGCATGATATTTTGGATAAGGTAAATAATTTATCTAGTTTCTTTTATTGGTTCCAATAAAGTTATATTAAATTAAAATTTTATTATTGTCATGTGATGTTTCTTTTTCCTAGAATTAAGTCATAATTGTAAGATAGACCTTCATTGGATGTATGTTATAAGTTATGACTAGGCATTATATCTGGTAATTCTTTCAGCTGGTGTGCCTTCACCTTTCAATGTTTGTTATTATAATATTTAAATTAGTTATATTTTAGTTATTGATAATTTATGGGAATTATTTTACTTGATAATAACCATTTTGGAACATTTGAATCTAAATTGGCTTGGATGACTCAGATGAAGCAACTGGGTTTTGTTTGGCTTGGAGTTGACTTTATTTATAGTAGGAGGTCTTGTATACTCTACACTAGTGTTAGTGTATGGTTTATTTTCATAATATAGGAGGTTAAACACCTTAGGAGAATGTATTTTCAATTCATAATTGTATTATGAATATGTTAGGATTAATTATTTATTGATCCCAATGTCTTAATTAATTTAATGAAACCTACTGATTCTTAATTAATTATTGATCCCAAACTCTTAATAATCCAAAGGAATATTGTCTAAATCTTTATTTATTAATGATCATTCATAAGTTATTAATTAAATTATCCTTTTATAATTATTAAATAATTAATGATCCTTAATAGGTAATTAATTAATGGAACTTTGCCTAATGTAAATAGACAATGTGCTAGGGGCCATTATGGGACCATTTTCACTGGCTTGTTTCTAGCTACTAATGGTTTATGCCTGATAACCAAATAGAGAAATTAATTTAATGGACACCTTGAGGATTATTATGAATGAGTTACTAGACTATGAGACCATGTATATTAGTTTATTCGGTTATTATTTCTAGATATCCCAATATAACATATTTCATTTTAATCACATGCATAGTTGTAATAATTCATGATGATATTCCTTTAACTATTTATAGGTGTTCCCTTTCTAGACATGATGTGATACATGTATTGATATATATTTTTTACCATTCATGTTATTGATTACACGTAGGTGTATATGTCACTAGTGATACCCCATTGTGATTCTTATTTCCATGTGTATGCATGTGTAATTGTTGTTTCATGTTTCATAATGATCACATGTATTGTGTATTTCTACTAAATTCTCATGATATTATTATATTTCCTTTTCACTTGTATACTCTACCATGTTGTGTTATTATTCATGTATCCCATTGAGGTATTGATATATAATGAATATATTGTTGATCCTTCAGGATATGGTTTTTTCTTTAAAGGGATGTTCACATGGCCTATGATGAACAAGATAGACTTGAGCACAAAGCACGGGCATGATGGCATGAAGTTCAAGCATGTGACAATAGGTATTAGACTACAATGACCAACTGGAAGCTATGAGATATGTTATATTGATTCCTCGTTCATTATGAGTGATATATAATCACGATTCTATAGGGATTATGAGTGGAATATTTCCTTGGCGACTTTTAGATGTTGAGATACATGTTCACTTTATTCCATGAGGATACTAAGAGACATGTTATCTCGATACCATGTGAATACCGAGTGACAAGATGTATCGATACCCAGTGGATCATCCTTGTGGATTAATCTTGATTAAACCAGAAATCCTTTATGGAAATACTTTTACCATGGGGTATAAGCAGGTATCGCCAACGTTCATGGTAATCTAGTAATCACATGATATCTCAACACATCATTGTTATTGTTTTCGTGTTCTCAGTGATTATGTTATTCTTCCACTATTGATGTATTTTTTGTGTAATTTTTTTGATATTATCAAAAGAACATTCAATGTATTTTACTATTTGGGGTATAATAACACAGTGGTTGTGTCCTACTAAGTTATAGTCACACCCTGATCTTGTGTCAATGAAACTTAATTACCTGGGAAACCATCACTTATTATAAGTACATGTTGGTTCGAGGCATGGGGTTGATCATATAACATGATAGATCACTTTTTGAAAAATAATTTGGATAATGCATTAGATGTATTTGACTGTTAAGGTTCTTCTACTATCATAAATTCATAATTTTTATATGTGATTGGGCAGATGGTAAATTTGGTTCTTGTATTCATGTATGACTGTTAAGGTGAATTATTTCAGCATTCATTCATACAGTTGGTATATTATTATTTTCCACTCATACTTATTGTATATTATTGTATGTTTAGGTATTTATTTTTACTTTTTCTCCTTGATAGAGGGTATATCCTTCCCCAGATTCAAAAATAAGACCCAAATTTATAATCGAAATCATCTGGTGTTTAGGAAGGCACACCTGTAGTCTTGTGAAATTTCAGATTAGACACAATGATTTTGTTTGGGAAGTTATTGGAACTCGGCCTAATAATATATGGGAAGGAATGAAAATTCATTGAGGTATACAGTAATATATTCCCTCAAATTGAGAATTTATTCATGGTTTATACTATAATTGGACTAAACTATTTGAGAATGATATGAATCTTCAATGGGTATTAAAACCCACACCATTGAAGGTTTATCTAAAGGATATTTATAAACATCTAGGTATTTGAATTAATGTAAGGGATGTTTCAGGATATATAAATAGAATTTATTTTTTTAGGAAGTTGATATGATATCGTTATAATGAGATCCAATCTATTCCCTTTATATCATCAAATACGACATATGAACATATTAGATGATTTTCTTACAAAATCATTGTAACAATGCAAATTTTTAATATGTATATCCCATAAAAATTATTATTTTAGAAATTTTATGATATATGAAACACCAAACAGAAATCAAACATGATTTATTTTAATATAGTAGAAAATTATAATGAAAAATAGAATACATCCCGAAATATTGAAATGAATCATAACAAGTAAAATTACTAATGTAATGAATTCATAGGTAAATAAAAATAATATTTGATTGAAATAATTTTCATCTCACTTATCCATAAATATCATATATAAAATAGAGATTATTGAAATATTTCAACATTTTATAAGTATTAAAAACATCATATAAAATAAATTATGAAAAAAAATGAGTTATTTTAATGTTATTAGTAGGGTTATATATATGAATGCAATATGATTGTTATAAATATAATCATTGGATATATGTTAATTATATATACTTGTATAAAATAGATTCATTAAAATTGTGTACTTATTAGTAATAAAAATAATAATATAATTCATACATAATAAAAAAAACCTGAAATGATATAAAATAATAATTAATTAATTAAAATTCTTTAGTATTAAAATATTCATGTTCATATTATAGATTATAATACAAATTATTATTAATGTGAAATTTTTTTCATATTTATTATATTTATAGAAATATATTAATTATAATTTATTGATAACATATAATGGTACAATTATAAAAGAAAATAATTTTGATGGTATTTTATTCAAATAATTCGATTCAAAAAGGGATATTGTTTTCATAGAATTATATTTCTCTAGGAGTTTTTTAATTTTTATTTTAAAAAATTAATGTAATCACTTTTAATGTATGATTATTATAATATTTAATTTACTTATTAGTAATGAAACATATTTTCACTGATTTAATTATAAATTTATATGAAATTTGATTAACCAAACATAATTATTAAAAGGTGGTTTTTAATATAAAAATATTTTTAATAAATATAATTTATTTTATTGATTTAAAATAATAATTTATTATATTTAGAAAATGATTCATATCCAATTTATTATAATTTTGGAATCATAAAATAGAAACTTTATAAGAGTAGTTATCCAAAATTTTAGGAAGAAATAGATATCTTGATAAATAATAAACAAGGTAAAAATTGATATTGGAGAAATTGATATAGATCACACTTTTGATAAAAAAAATTACATAAATACGTTATAGAATGCCTTATTTAGGTGTAGATTCAATTATATTATTATAACCATCAATTATTTACCTAACCAACCTAACACCATTATGATTCCATCTTTAATATTAGTTTAACTCATGTTTATAATGAAATGTAACTCATTTTCACCAATTAATGGTTATTTTTTTCACCCACTCCTAACCAATTAAATCTTTATACATTCATGAATTCTACCATAAATTATATCTCTAAAGTTCATGGGGCATGTGTTCTAGACTTTAGTCCGATGAAGGATGCTAAGTTCCACCAATCTCAAGGAAGACGTTATGAGAAGGTGAAATTACATCAATATAAGCAAGGAGTTCATCAATATGTTAATTTTAATTATCAAATACACACATAATAAATTTAAATATTAACTATAATGATGTATTATTAACACCATTATTCTCCTATTAAATTTAATTTATCACAATATAATTCAGTTTTCTTACTCTAGAATTAGTCATAACATGTTTTGGTTTGGGTTAGTATCACCACCAATATAAACGTTGTTATAAAATTACCATCATGATTGATTAATATAGATTAAATATTGGTAATTTGATATAATAATAATGAATTTAATATTTTTTTTAATATTCTGAAGTTGTTATATATAGGTATATTAAATATTATAAAACGTATCTTTATTTAATCTAAATTTAAAAAATGATTTTGTGAGATATTTATTAATATTCACCATAACATCCACAAAATCAACATTTAACTACATACCTATATTAAACACAACTTTTTAACCTTCATGTTAATTATGAAGGTGATGAACACATGATCAATGATCACAGACTACAACCCTTATACTGAAGCTATCACAAAACGAATTGGAAAAGTAACACCATAATATTAATTACAACAATCAATGCAAAATATATGGGTAATAAAAATTTATAAATGAATGGTATAAATTAAAATAATTATAATTATTAATAAGGTAAATATGAATAATACACCTTAATTTTTTGTCTATAAGGTTAGATAAATTTTTACTGATCAATAATCTATGGTATGGATTTTATTGACTCAATATTCATTTCATTGGATTATAATCCTTCTACCATGATTGTGATTTTATAGATTTAATAAATTATATATTTATTATATTTCAAATTATATTTTTTATCTCTCTTATGGGATTTACATTTCCATGTTAAAATATTATTTTATGATAAATTTTTTCGTTATAAAAATATAAATTTTTTAAAATTAATTTGCATCCTATTTTAGCTATTTTTCCTCAATACCAATATTAATTTTCAATAAAATTTTTTCACATGCATATATTGAAATATAAACATGTATTACCCTATGTAAGCATTATATTTCTCATTATATATACTTAAAAATATAAATTTTATTCAATTTGTTATTATTTTTTTCATTCAACCCATTTTAAATCATAAAAATGAGTTCCATTAAATATCCATTTATATTTATCATTAACTCCAAATTCATTATAAATTAACTTTATTTATTTTCAAGGATCAATTATTTAAAATTGTATTTAATATAGTGGATTCAAAAATATTCTTGTGGTTTTTTAAAAAATTATCTTCAAAGCGGTTAATAACATCATTTTCATGGATATATAATAAAAACATAAAGCATATTATTTTTATTTCACTGCTTACATTTTCCTATCTATCACTAAAGGATCTATCATCAATGGAGTTATTTTTTATGAATGAAGTATAAAATTATTAAATGATTATTTTCCTTTGAGATTTTGATTTTTTTAGTATCAACCTATCCAATTATTGATTTCTATTAATGAAACTACACTTGAAAATGTAATGTAATGAATTTTTATTCCATGATGGTTTCATGAAAATATGTATAAATGATTTCATATAGCACATATATGTATGATTTAACATTATATAAGTTTTAGATCTGATATTTCCCTCTAATTCATTGGGTAAATCTATAAATATCCTGATATTAGGATGTTGTGCATGGAAATGATGGCTATATACTATATTTAATACACTTTATATTTAGTTGATAGAGGTAAACTATATTAATGACTATATTGAAGGACATTATTATAGTTCTCTATGTTCACAACTCTATATAGGACATGATTTTCATTAGTTATATTCACAATTCTATGTGTTGACATGATTTTAGTTAGCTATCTTCAAAACTCTATGTGTGGAAAATTTTTCATTTAACTATATTCAGAAATCAATAACTTTCAACATTCATAATAATATGTATGGAAATGATTTCAGTTATCTATGTTCACAACTATGTGCATGGACATGATTGTCGTTATCTACTTTTATAATCTGATGCATGTATCTGATCGAGGTTATATATATTCACAACTCAATGAAAGGATATGATTCTATATAGCTATGTTCAAAACCTTACATGTGGACCAGATTATGGATATCAATGTTCACAATATTATGATTTCCTATGTGCATGTTTTTGTCAATTCCAATGTTTTTCCCTATGTATCGTAATAAAGTTATGTTTTTTCATATTATTATTCCAGGGAATATGTTATGATTTCATGATGGTCCATTTAAGGTTAAATAATCATATATCATCCTTATTGTGAAAATCATATGATTTATTTTTTGTTTTTAATTTTATATTTATTATATGTTAATGATTTATCAAATGATTATGATATAAAACATTATGACTCTTTGATATATAATCTAATTACTAAGAATTTAAGATCACTCCTTATATTTCCATCTTCATTATGAAATTAAATGAGGTAATATTGTTATGATAAATTCATGACTGTTCAAATGTTTTGGAGTAATTCAATAAATAATGTAGAATACGAAATTTACACAGCTAATATCAAAAGAAATTCAACATTATGGTCCTAGGATTCAATGTTTTGATTTTGAGATGAAATATTTAAAATTTTAAAAATGATTTCAAATATATTCATTTGTGCAAGGGTAATTTAATTTTGTATTAGATCAGGGATCAATTAATTTTTAGGATTTGGTTATGAAGTAAATAAGAACACAACGTACTGATCCTAGAATTAAATGAAAGTATAATAGGCTAGATTAATGTTTTATATAGTAATATATATTAGGAATGTTTTTTTATTCATATTATAATATAATATTAATTTAATAATATATTATTATTTATGAACAATAATGACCATTAAGGTTTTACTAAATAATTTGTAGCATAATCCTAAAATTATATCAGTGATGAGTATGACTATTATTGAAAAGAATATTATTTAATTTTATTTTTATGTATCCATTTCTAAAAATAATATTTTATATGATTATTAATTAATATCCTAAAATAATTGATATTGAATTATTGAGGAAAAACCTAGTGGTGAAATGATTACATTTATAATTTCATTATATTATTAGATATAGGATTTTGGGAAGATAATTCTAGAATATATGGTTCTTATTCACTTATTAGAATTAAATATGATATTGGGACTCCATTAGATCTCCCCACCTAGTTCTAATATCAAATTTAGGGATATAAAAGTCTCATTTTTTATACTAAATAATCCTAGGATAAAATATCAATGCATGTGTGATAGTGAACTCCCTTTTCCAAAAAATTCAATTATATGGGTCTTGATTCACAATAATGAAATATACATGACTCAAATTCTCATTGTGGAATTGAAAATTTAATATAGACCAATTTAATGAATGTATGATAATTTATTTCTTTGAAATTATATGTTCCTCCCAAAAAAACATGTGGTTGTATTTTCATTTAAAATCATACAATGTGTTTTTATAATATCAAAGAGTATTTACAAAATAACCCCCACTAAGTTTGAATAATTGAATAACATGATACATGAGAATCCAGACAAGGGATATTTATTCCCACATACATCATAATGGGGTGAACTAATTCTCATTTTTATGAAGCAGGATGGGTAAATATGCATTTTTACTTATATTTATACAGAAATATGATCATATTCAAGAACAAGTGTTCTCTACCCTAAAAAAACCCTTATCCTTAACACCCATGTGATTCCATTCTTACCCTTATTTAATTGAACTTTTCAAAAAAAAACCCTTATCCTTAACTATAAATAGAGATTACTCCCCCCCCATTATCTAATTCCTCACCAACCAAAAATAATTAATCATAATTTTCACTTCCCCCTCCTAATAAAAATCTCTTCTGATGTGTTTTAATTTTCAAATAATTATTTCATAGTAGTAAGAGGCTACTTAGAAAGGTAAGGGTCTTCCGCCTCCTCCTTTTGGTTCATATACTTATTTTTGATAATCCATTTTGATTTACATATGATTTTTATTACATTTGATTATAAAATTTTTTTTAATATCCAAATTATTTCAATATGATGAGATATAACCCATATCTCTCATTAATCAAATTCATAATCTTTTTTGAATAGTTTTTATGTTTCTGAAATCACTATGTGATTCAAGAAATTCCATTATTATAAGCCTTTTTTATTTCAATGTGACTATACATCCACATGTTCATGATCGATCCTTTGATATAATAATGATTAAAAATTGTTGATATACAATCTTTTTTTAACATTAATTTATTTCCAAAACCCTTTGTATAGTATTCCATCAGGGGATTATTTTAACGGGTTTATTTTTAGATCATTGGGAATACAGGATTGTGCAATGGTGGGTCTCTTCGATAACATGAATATGATGATACGGTTCACATCGTATAAAAACTTGGTTAAGCTTATTCTAGTTACCCTCATATATGAAATTGTTTTTGTTTCTTCTTATTTAGATGTATATACGATTTTCATAAGAAATGAGAAACCTCAACAATAACAATTTGGGTTAGCCTTCCAGAACTCTCACCCCTATTCAAAATCCTTCCATTAATAAAATGGTAGGGAACATCACTAGCCATTAACTTTTTTCTGATAATAGAAAAGACATATTTTCACCCCATTTGTCTGTGGATATACATTGAAGTAAGCGTTTCAAGGATGCTAGTCGAGTATATTTGGATTATAGTGAGGGAAGAGTTTTTCTACGACCAGTCTATTATATTTGAGTCATGGATCAATTTCTACTCTTTATCTTAGAAAATGTGTAATTCACTGTCTAGGTGTAGGCATAGGATCATGAACATCTACCATCCAACAGAGGTGGGATCAGGAGGTAGTGGAAAGTGTTTGGTGTCTTTTTCTAGTGTAGGTCCAAAAGAACATGCTCAATTTTTTTTATAATTGATCAATGAAATAATTTGAATTTAGTGTGTTTGGTATCACATAAGGGTCGTTATTAATTTATGTAACTACCTATTTGTTGGTAATTGGATCAGTAAAGGATGTCCCCATCCAGGATGCACGATCATTACCACCTGATTTAGAGGTATTTTACATTTTTTTATAGATTGAAACATGATTTTGAGGGGGTTCATACAATAGGTAATGAGAATCAAATTAATGTATCTCTAGTGGAAACCAATGTGAAGGTAGTGTAAACTATAGATGGATCAAAATATAAGGTTGTTTTTCTAGTGGAAGGTAAGGAAGATGTAATGGTTTCTAAAATAAATGGATGAATTTAGGGATGGGTTAATTCATCAAATCGGTTGAGGTCAAGTACGACCAGTTGAATGATTAATGTTAGTAATTGTTTTGAAGTCCTGGAGGTTGAAGAATTGGTGTAGGAACAAGGGGATGCCACTCAAGATGGAGTGGGGATCTAAAACAAAACACTAGATAGGAACCTATCTTTTGATCTAGGTTTTTATGGGACTGATTTGGAGGATTGGATTTCTATCCAGGTTTAAGTTGATAGTGTTAAAGATGTGTATAGAGGAGTCTTACACAACCCAATGAGGAAGAATGTTTGGAAAGGTATAAAGGCTTAAGGTAACTATATTGCGTTATAAGCAAATAAGTCTAAAGGACGTAAATACTACTCTTAGTTACCTAAACTGATGAAAATAAGGTATTCCAAAAGAAATAAGGTGATGGATAATGAACCAATACTTCACAAACGAGTTGTAAAAGAGAGTTTAATTATTCAAAGTGAAAATAAAATGGTGGAGTGTGATGAGTGGTAGCTCATCATTAATTACAGTGAAGAAATTATAGATGAACAATTTGAGGTCATAGCTACAGAGGAGAAGTTTGAAACGATGGTTGAGAGGCTGATTCAAGTGGAAAATGATAATGAAAAATGTGATTGAATCAATGAATAATATCCCATATTTATATGTGCCTTCAATGAAAGTATGATTATTGTGGAATATTTTATCCAAACTTGGATCATGATGGCCTATAATTTTGAAGATATCATCATGGATGACCCAAACACGAAGGTCCTTACTCTCTAAGGAAATCTATATAGAGGTAAGGTTTCTAATAGACTTAAAATTCATTTAAATGGTTTAATTATTTCTTTTTAGGATGATTTTATGTTACATACTTAGAAGGTTTCCCAGTTTTTCCATAAAATTTATTTGTAAAAAAAAGTAAATTTTCAATCAAATTCTCATCATGAATAACTACATCTTGGATAAAATGTTATCTGAATTTAAAGTGAAACATTTTTAGTGATAAATCTCTTTTTTAACAAGGATTATTTTATCCATGCCCATATATGTTTTCCTACCAATTTTATCTTCTATTTATGGGAATTTTAATATTTATTATTTTTTATGATTATCATAATTATTAATTCCCATTTTCGATATTATTTTTCAATACTATTTCTATGATATGGATTTTTAAACCAAGGTATTTTAAATTATTTAAGAAATTTTTTTTCCATCCATTTAAAATAAAATTATTTTTCTTCCAATCCATATTTTTATTATGACCTTTATTTATTTTAAAGTATCTATTATTCTTGTATATTTTTTAAATATAAATATATTCTATTTTTTCAATACAACATTTTTAAAATTAATTTTGGATTTTACCCATAACTTCATCATTTTATCAGAATACTAAAAATATTTCTAAATTATAATTTATTATTCCTTCCATGGGAACACATAATTCCATTAAATCTTTTTCTCTAGTAAAAATCCTCTCTATAGGTTTTATAAAAGAATTTATTTTCTACTAGTTTTATAAAATAGTTCTTTTAAAATTTCCTCAAAAGAATACGAACATTTCATTTTCGAAATGTGTTTTTTTTAATTCATAAAAATCATCTTATTAATTTTCATTGGATACATATTATGATTAATTAAATATATTATTCAAATGATACCACCAACCCTATTTATATAGATGTATTATGTAATATTCTTTTTAATCAGGGACATGATACATTACTACCTTTATCATGCCTAACCATCAACCACGAATTCTTATAAATTTTATTTCAAATCTTTCCGTATATGAATACCAAATTTTTTATTCCTTTAATTTAATTTTCTTCACCTAGGTTCAACACATATATTGATTAGTGATGTTATTGTCATATCCCTATTATTGTTATCCATATGGTGTAAATAAAATACAATTTATTATGTTTATTAAATTCTATCTTTCTAGACAGTTTCTCAATGCATTGGATACACTTTTTTTCAATTAGTTTATCATGTTATGATTCTTTATAGAAATATTAAATATTTCCTTAAAAGAATATCATTCAAAAGGATATAATGTTTTTTTATGGGTTATTTATGATGTGTTGATTGAAACACATTTTCATTCCAAGGGATTCTTATCATGAATGATTGGTCTCTTATGGAACATAAAATTATGGATGATAAGGGGTGTGGTCCAATATCACCCTCCAATGAATTGGTTATGATTATATATCTCATGATAAATGTATTTTAATGTATTGTCTAGTTACTCAAATTACTGTGTACCAATGGTGTAACTCATGAATGTTATATTTCCTATACTAACATTTGTTTCATATTTAAAATGTGTTTCAATATTTTAATCTTATTAAAAATAAAATATTATTCCCTCAGGGATCATGTCTACTAAATCACTCTTCTGATTAAATTCTTAATTTTGGTCAAGATTTATTCCATGATTTATGATATGTTGTTTATTTTTAATGAAATTTCAAATTTATCTTTATTATACTAATATTCCAATCTTATGATCACTTATGATATGCAATTGTTATCACTTATGTTTTACATTAATAAGTTTCTTATCTCACCCCTCTCATGTGTTTCCATTTTCCCAGGATATGATGAGGAGTATACTATATAAGCCGTATATGATGGAGTCTACTGTGAGTCAATTATTGAGAAATAATCACAATGGTTGTAAAATAACTTTTTTGTACATCTAGTAAAAAAATACAATAAACCATACATTCTTTGGATTATGTGACTATTTCTAAGATATAATTTTTATATTATGGAAATATTTTAAAATAATATCGTTATTAGCTTTTATCACTATAGTTGGTATTGGATTAGGGTTTAGTTAATTTTTACGACTAGTTTAGTTATTCTAGGGATCAGTGTCACAAAAAAGAATGGATTACTAGGTGCACTAATACATGAGCCAAATATGACATGGATCAAAGGGAGGCTCTGATCCTAATATATTGGAAACTATAAACAATCATCATACAAGAAATAATAGGGAATTAATTTTCACGAAGATATTTGAAGATAAAGAGATACAATTCAGTATTCTAAATGTTTCAAAAAGGAGAAGTTCCACAATCAAATAAGAAAAATAGTACCTTGAGAGATAAATAAACATACCAAAGTAAAAAAACTCTCAATAACTCTTATGTAACAAGTAAAAAACTGGATCACCAATCACCATCATCACTCTATGATCCCAAGGAATAAGAACATCCACCACTTCCAAGTGTCGCCTTCCCTTAGCTTCGACCTAGAATCATAATGTCTACACACACCTAAAGGTAAACATAGTGTGTCTGCAATAAATCCAAGTAGGGTCTCACCAAGTGTTCCATAATCAATTCCATAACAATTAAACCAATTATTATTTCATTTTAAAAAAATGAACAAGGAATGGTATATCATTCACAGATTTTAAAACAATACATGTTTCCACATTCAATGTGTTGGAAGATATATCAGAAATTGATTGATTAAAATATATATATATAATGTATAAAATAGATTACATGAAAAAGGAATTTCCATAATCAATGGCATGTATAATCAAGCCAACAAATCAAATAACCGAGTCAAAAATTCCATTAGTATTTTAGTTGTAATGACCCAATGTCTTTTAGTAAACCAATGAGCATGTTACGTTAAAACAAATAAAAAGTTATTTATTACTAAATATTGTTACATTAATTATACATGAAACCAATCAAATTTCCAATCATTACAACTTCCCAAAAAATATAAAATAGAAAGGCTAAAATAGAAAAATATGGATCACCCCAATCTACTAGAATCATTTCCCCAACTACAAAAACAATAGAAAAGGAAAAAAATATATTAGTAAACCAATCAGCATGTTAGAAAATGTAAATATAAAACCTTCAGATTAATTAAGGTGAATATTGGATGAATGAAGGATGTGGATTTTATAGGAGGTAATGGGACTATTGGAATAGTAATATGACTATTGAAATAGTAACATGACCATCAGGAATAGTAACCTGATAATTGGAATAATAATTTTATCTCAAGATAATAAATTATTATATAAATAATATTTATCAATATTAATTTAAGAAAATACAAATATTATAATACATTAAAATAATTATTATAATTAAAAAATTTGAAGAAAATATAAGCACATTTTTAATAAAGTGTATTTTAAAGTATATCATAAAAATCATAATTTTTATTTTAAAAATTTTAATTACCTATTTTAGAAATTTATTTTTATAAAATGAATATCATTTCTCAAATCAGAACATCAAAATTTCCCAATGGTTATTTTTGGTAATTTTCTGAAATACTTCAATTTTTGAGTAAATAGTAAAAATAAAGTTTTTCACATAACTGGTGTATTTTAAATTACATAATTCATGATGTAATAATTTCATAATAATTTATAGAACAGAAGTTTCATCCATGAAATATTTTATTTCATAAATTAGTCATTAAAATACACTAAACATAATTTCCAAACAAAAAATAGAACTTTCTAAAACCTAAAGTCAAAAGTAATTCCTTAACATTAAAATTTTTCTTTACTTCCACATTAACTTTTAATAAACTAATGAATTTTAATTATAAAGGGGATTTAAAGTCTTATACCAATTATATTATATCAATATTTGATCTATATTTTCAAAAAATCACTATTACATGTTTTATCATTGATATATTATTTTATTCAATATTTTTTTCTAAAAATACTCTTCTCTTCAAGTATAAATAACCCCTCTTCATTACCTTGGAAAAAAGTCCTCCCACCCATTAAAATGAACAATATTTACCCAATTATCCCTCTAAATAATATTATAATACTTAGATACATTATAGATAAATCCATATCCAATCACCAAGGGAGTTATAGTGTCATACAAGAGAAGATACATCGAAGAGAGAGTAAGTCTCTATTAACTCTTCCCTCTTTTCTTCTTCTCTCCCTTATTTTTCCAATTTATTTCAAAAGAATATACTATAAAATTAATTATTTCGTAATTTAACATTATATTAATGATTTTTTCATATTTTAGCTGTCGTATTAAGGAAAAATATAAATATCATACCTCCCTTTCCCTCTCTTTCGACAACGTCCCATTAAAGGTCTGTTAACCACCTATGGAGACATTCCCTTGTCAACACATATAAACATCATCATGGATCGATATTATAAACTACATATAGTATATAAAAGTATAATTATATTTATTATAATTTTATATAATTAATTATACTAATTTATAAACATCATTGAATTAAAATAGAGAAATCAAAGTGGATATTTTTAATGGAAATCATGATATCAAAATCCTTCAAATTCATTAATAGAAATTAAAAAATATAATACAATGATTATAATTTATAAAAAAATTTATAAATGAATATAATTCTCTTTTGTAACAATGTCTTTATAAATATATGTTTATTATTAATGAGGTGAAAAGGCGAGGAAATAAATCTGGAATTAAGGTAAGTGGATTCTCAAAAACAAACTCTTTTTCTTTGGGTTATCCCTCTTTCAAAACATATTTGGTATGAATACTCATATATTTTTCAATAAAAATAATTTAATTACTATTACCTTATATTTTTATGGATATACATGTTTAATACGTGATTTTATGACAAAAACAATGATTTTTCAAAACAACCATTCTTTTCAGGACACTTTACTTACTCCTCTTGAGTTGTCTCTTCTTCAGTCAAGAATGATGATTCTTATACCAAATATGTTTTCCATCTTTAATTTTGAAACCCCAAAGTCTGTTTATGAATGTATGGTTTATGAGATCCTAATGAAAACAATTATTTTTCATGGATTATGTCATGACTACGGTTGTTATACATTACATGTGGCATGCATGATTATGTAACTATTATGATGTGATGGATGGGACTGGGATTATATAACCCTGCAATGAATTTGATAATTTGATAATATTAGGAGATGATGTTCATTATGTGATAACTTGATGATAGGTTTTTTCTTAGTGATGATGTTATAATTATGATCATCTGTTATGCATGAAGTTGCTAGCATTGTTCACAACTTTGTGTGATATTTGACCACTAAGGCATAATCATTCATTTTTATGCATTGCCAAATTGCATGATTTTATCACATGTTTCTCTCATTATTTTGATGATTATCATAATATTATGATATAATTATGATTATTAAGCTCACTGAAAGGGTCGTCGTTTGTCCCCTATCGACAGTTCATGGTTTCAGTGCTATTCTAATGTGTATAGTAGCACCCGGTTCAAATCATCGGCCATGATACTTTTTAATAGTCTATTGTTTTTAATTGATTGAATTTTGATTAGGGGGTTTTTGCAGAGCTTAAATGAAGTTATTAATGTTTTTTGTTTGATTTAACAATTTGATAAATATTGGGGTGAGTTCATCATTAGGTAGTTAAGCTTGTGATATCCTTGAGCCTTGCTTTATATTTAATTAAATTAACACCCATGTCACAAGTTGATGTTGATTGGAATTCCCTTGTGTTAAGGCTTTAATCCAAGACTTAACTAATATTAGGGATATAATATTTCTCATATGTTGTTTATGGTAGTGTATTTATGGTTCCAATAATCAATGGAAACCACTCGTTAAACAAAACAAGTCATTAATCCATGACATGTTAAGTCCAACATACACAATGTTAATTCAAACAATATTCATCGAGAAAAAGTTCTCAATCACTTAACATACCAAAATTATTAATCATCCAAATGAGAGATTTAATAATCCATTAATATGATTATTAATATGGTTTATTATATTTATGATTACAAATTATTTAAATAAGGAAAATAAAGGGATAACAAAAGAGTTGTGCGTCGAAAACACACACATGAATGATGATGAGATTTAAAAACGAACATTAGATTGAATGAGAAAGAGAAATAAGGGAAAGGGATTCAACTTTATTTCAAATTTTTTTAGATAATTACTACTTAATAATAGAGGGTGGATGATTAAAATAGAATACGAAGAATAAACATGCATTAAAATAGAATTACAAAAACAAACACTTAAACTATTATAAACAAAGAACAACACAAAAGTAAATTAAAGGAATCAAGGAGGAGTGGGTTATAAAGTTAAAAAATGAGTATTGAAGATCCTCCCAGACCTTTGTCAGATCCTTGGCCATTCTAACCTATCCTACTTTGCACAGAAATGCCAATATCTTTCAAGGAGTGGAGGGGGATGTATTTATAGCCTAATGTTGTGGGCTATTTGCATTCCAAAACTACACCTCCACTTGGCTCGAATATTGGACCATCCAAAGACCATAACAGTGGAATATATTATTCTTACAAGTTTTATATAAACATGTTTACTGTTTACTCTGAATATCTGGTGGCCATTGTACTTGAGGAGCCAATGTAATTGAGTATTTATTAAACAATGTAAATATGTCCATTTCAATCCATAAATTTTCAAGGAAAAAATTTGAATGGGTTTTTGAATATGAAGATGCCTTCAAATCCGAATTATTTATTAAATAAAGTTAGACACCTATATTTCCTCTTTCACACTGCAAAATATCAGCTCTAATAGATGTCTCTATCATGTGAAATATCAAATATGGTGTGATGATATCAATTCCCTGACTGAATTATGGGATGGTCTTCAAAGCATAATTTGGAACCTTTTTTTGGATTTGGGACATTAAAGTTTTATAAAAGACTCTGTGAATTTTTCCCTGAATGTTGGGGGAGAATAAATTAATTTGGACTTTTGTATTGATACCATTAATTCAATCTTCATAGATGGTTCAATTTCTTCACAGATTCTTTGCGCCTTCTTCCGAGGACCATATGACCATTCAAATAGAGCAATTGGACACTTATTCCTTCTCATTGTAGGTTGGAAATTTAATAAGGAATCTTAAAAAACAATAAACACACAATTTGGATCTGTAGGGTTATATTTATGATTAAATCATTAAACAAACTTGAATCAGGATGAATTCAAATAGAGCTCAAAAATTATATTTAATATTTAAACATTAATATTTCACCCAAATTATGAACATTTCATTTAAAATTATTAAAGGGTTTATATAATAAGTTATGAATATATTAATAAAATCAACTCCCCAACACTTAGTCTTGTTCATGTCCTCGTGTGAAATAAATATAAAAACATAACAAAATCATTCTCACTTTCTAATAAATATTAAATTTTTTCACCAATCAGGGGAGGTTTAGACCACTTCACTCATCCATATTGTACTCCCCACAAATTGTTACATAAATCATGTTCCAAAAAAAATTCATTTTTCATTCTCAAATTTAGAAATGAAAAATGTGGGCACTAAAAACTCACTCCTCTCAATATGATAAAATTAATTTATGGAGGTTCACTATTTCACCAACCAAAAGTGAAAATATTAGAGTTTGAAATATCTCTCATCTTAAATTCCCTATACTAAAGTGAAAATGAATCAATAAGACTTTTTAAAGGGTTTTTTGTGGCTATGGGACGGTAGGAATTTAATGCCCAATAGAGATAAGAAGAGGGGTAAAACACCAACATGGAAAAAGTAATGCACAATTTTTTTAAAATGAGGAATGAAACAAAATGAAAAACACATATTTACATGGGCATGATTTTGTGAAGAAAGACACAAAATAGAAAGGAAATTTAAAGGGAATGAGAATATTGAATATTTAAAAAATAAAAAACTTCTCCCAATGACATAAGTGTTCTTTTTTTCATTTTTTGAAAGTTGAACTTGAAATAGATATCACACTCATCTCTTAACCCATTATTGATCTTCTCACGACACTAATTGTAATAGTTATAATAATATCAAAGTTTTAGGAAGAGTGATTTCTGACACACCCAAGACACAACCCATTATTTTTTTTTATTTTTTTTATTTTCTTTCTTCATTTTTTTGAAAACATTTCAATAAAATTTGAACAAGATAAAAAATATAAACATTCGTAAACCCCATTGAATGATAACCTCCCCCCCCCCACACTGAAATGGATGATTGAACTCAAGCATATGATAACATGGAGAAATCAATAAAGGGTTCCCAAAATAAAATCCATTCCCCCCACACTTCAATTTCAAAATATTGTGCAATTAAAATCCATGTGGTTATTGGGTGGGATAAGGTATTGGTCTTGTAATGTGGATATAAAAGAAAAGGGTTTCATAGGCTTGAAGGGGCTTTCAAAAGTAGGATTAATGTAAGGCAAATGGGAGGCTATTTGGCTATTGTGATTCTCATGTTATTTAGAAAATGCCTCTATCATATTAATGCACACCAAAGTAGGAAATTCCGCTCAAAAGTCCTCAAACTCAAGACTCTGAAATGGGGGTAAAAAACACACATTTTGAAAAGATGTCCATCGATGGACTTGGCATGAAAGCTAATGTTTTTCCTCACGGTTGGGAAGAATCATTTTCCAAATCAAAAACTCAGTATTCAAAATTTATTATTCTTGAATCAAAATTCTTTATCCAAAGGCATGATGAAAATATAAAATTTTTTAGATGAAAACATGTCTTTTTGACTCCCCAAAATAATTAGAAAAAATTTCAGAAGTTGAAGATGAGTAATTATGACTGTTGATTTTCAATATTTTTTAAGTGATTTTTATTATAGTTTTTCAGTTTTTCTTAGGTTTTTGTTTATAGTTTTTTTTACAACGAAATTACCACACAAATGAGAAAGAGTAAATAGAAAGTGTGATAACGAATGTGGTAAAAATGAAAAGGAGTGGAAGAAAAAGAAAATGTGACAGATAGATAAGGAGGAAGAAGAGAGAAAGAGGGAGTTAAAGGTAAATAGGTTCCCCCTTATTTGGATTTGGCGGGACGTTGTCTCCATCCAGTGGTGGGTCTATGGAAGTTGTGTATCTAATGGAAGTCAAGGTGGTTCTGGGGATATGTTTCCTCTCATGGTGATGCTTTAACTAATGTCCATTAACCATGAATTTCCTTTTGGAAGATGGGTCTTAGACTTTCACTGCACCAAATGGGTAAACATGATAAACAATAAAAGGACATTCCCAACAAGAATTAAGGTTAACTGGGTGAAGATAAAATCGAGAGTTGAAAATAAATACCTTTTCCCCTTCATGAAATACTTTTCTTATGATGTGTTTTTCATGGAGTGACTTGGGTTTTTCTTTGTAGAGATTATAATTCTGATAATAATCAAGTCGAATCTCCTCCAGTTCATACAATTTCAACAATATTTCTTCACCAGATTTTTCAAAATAAAAATTACAAGTTTTCACAGCCAAAAATGACTTATGTTGGATTTCAATTAGCCAATGACATGCTTTACAAAAAATTATCCTAAAAGGAGACATCTCAATGGGTGTTTTATAGGTCGTTCAATAAGCCCAAAATGCTTCACCAACTCTTTTAGGATAGTCTTTTCTGGTGGGTTTTACAATTATTTCCAACACTCTTTTCACTTCTCCATTAGAAAGTTCATTCAGGAAATTTTTTGGGGGGTGACATGTAGTTGAAGTTTTATGTACTATCATGACCCGACCCTACCCAAGCTCGAGCCCCAACTACCCCAAGACCGCCTCCATAGGCCAGGGGCTGGCGACAAGAGAAGAAGGCTAAACAACTCGGGGAGGCCTTGCCTGAGTACCTGTATAGACACACGCAGCCCAATCAATGCAGAATTGCAGAGTAAAAAAGAAAAGTAAAGTACCAAATACTATAAATAAACCACAAAGTGCATCGACCTCTAAACAGTACAAAGAAATTGTTTAAGGTAATCTGAAAATAAAAAGGGGCAAAACACGTGCCCAACCAGTAAATTGCCACAACCCGGCAACATGTAAACAAATGCAAAACAGTTGGGGGAGTCCCACACCAGAAACCTGACTACGACCACAAGACGCAGTCTAAGCTCCCGAACTCCTAATCTCCACTGATGTCACAACCAACCTGTTCGTCATCTCCAAGGGCACACCAAGTTTTGGAAAATTACAAGCAGGGTTGAGTATAAAAATACTCAGTAGGATGCCCCAAAGGATCTAGGGAGCAACAAAGGAGGAACTGAAGAGGTGAGTAGTAGATCGAACAAGGAAATGTAAAGGAGTACAACAGAGACTGCAGTAAAGAGTACATCTCAACTCGACAAGAGGAAGGAAGTAGACTCTTCCTAACACAAGGAGCTAGGAACGGTGAGAAGATGGAATTATCGTTGAGTAATTGCTACCTATACCAGGAGAGCAGACTAATCCAACCATGAGAAGCTAGACACGAAAAGCGTGTGGCATACCCCACGCGTCTTTACTTCTCTTGAAAAAAGAGTAAATAAAACCCAAGAAGTGGGTACTGGAACAAGGTATATACATATCCATATTCTCAAACTAGAAACCCGAACAAGATTATAAGGGGATATCTATCCCGTAGCTCATCCCATGAAAGTGAGTCACCAACAGTCCCAGAAGAAAACACCAATGATGGCCAGCATCCCACACGTCTTCCCTGAACTAAATGTCAGGGGGCCCAAATCACTGCACCTTGATACTATCCATTTTGGGCTGCACTAACTCACCCTCACAATTTTAGGTCGCGTTACAAGGATGTGTCTCGGTGGGGAAAGTGCCCCTCATCCTTGAGAGTTGAAGGGTAAGTCGAAAAACACTACGTCACCGCCAAAGATGCCACATCACAGACCCGTACAACCAAGGGTCCCACTCTATATGTCACGGAGAAAACCACAGACTAGACTAGTAGATATTCCTGAGTCTGAAAGAAGTCGTTGGGCGACCCACTTCCTAGTCTCCACTGGAGGGTAGACCCTAAGAGGTCGATGGACGACCCACTGCCCAGCCCTACTAGAGGGTAGACCTGGAATAAGTCAACAGGAGACCCACTGCCCAGTCTCTGCTGGAGGGTAGACCTCGAATAAGTCGACAGGCGACCCACTACCCAGTCTCTGCTGGAGGGTAGATCTGGAATATGTCGACAGGCAACCCACTGCCCAGTCTCTGCTGGAGGGTAGACCTGGAAAAAGTCGATAGGTGACCCACTGCCCAGTCTCTGCTGGAGGGAAGACCTGGAAGAATTCGATGAGCAACCCACTGCCCAGCCCCACTGGAGGGTAAAGCGGGAACTGCTCTGGCCATCCCTACTTGATGGTAAAACACTGGCCAATAGAACACGGAGGGGGTATCGCACAACCACCTAACTCTAGAACAAAAAACATTATAGAGGTTCAGCGCTCGTGCCATCACTAGGTGTAACTAGTACTGCTACCATGCGTAGGTTCGGAGTGCATTAAAAGAACCTCCGACCAATATACTTTAGTGTTTCCACATTTAATAAGATCACGTTAAAGGATCTACTCACCTGTATAGATTACATTGTTGTAATTATTATGAAAAAACACATGAGATATACTACTTACACGCCTGAAATGGACAACCAGTGAATATGATACTATTCACCATAGCCAGCCCATGTGGGGCTTGCACCCCGACTCCGGTACTCTCCTGGATAACTGCTCCATCATGATGCTCTCATAAAAACATGCGGAAACGACTAATCAAATGCCTTGAATGGACTTTTGGGGAAAAAGGTGCAAAAACGCTGCACACAGCTCAAGAGACGGCCCATAGGGCCCACGTCTAAACTCTGAAATCAACACCCAAAACAACGCTAGAAAACTCCACCTCAACGCCAGGGTCGCAACGCCACTGGTGACGCTCAAATAGGACATCGTATGTAGAAGCGTAAACTCCCCGCATTGTACGCAAGAAGGACCCTGTGGGGCCCGCACTTCGAGCCCGAATTTAGGTGGGCGGATTGTACCGCTACAATCCCCTCTGAAAAACACTCAGAAAAGAATTCTCATTCACCCTAAACGGATGTCGGGTGAAAAAGTGGCATTTCACCGTAACACGTGCGAACTATGCCATGTGGGGACCACACCTTGTCTCCTACCCAAATGCTTCAGAAAGAATCTCAATAATTCCACACGAGGACTGGGGTCACGCTGCCACGGATGACGCGTCAATCGGACATCCCAAGCAGGAGTTAGGTCCGACACAACTATTAATTAATTAATTTAATAATTAATTAATTATTTACATTGTGTTTCATGCTGCCGAGCAATGAAACCAACCCACAAAGGTTCCGAACCAACTTAGAAAGACCGTCTCAGCTCTAGGGCCACAGAACCATTGACGGCGTGTCAAACAGACGTGCAGCTCGTGAAGTGCGTCCATCGCGGGCTTTTTTTTAATAATTTAATATTATTGAACTAAATCACTTGGGTTACCCGCCATTGGGCGCATAACTGAAAAACCCTAAAACTCACTTTAAAAGGGTTACCTTGTCGACACGGTCCCACAGACGCAGACGACGCATCAAACGGACGCGCCGTTTAGGAGGTATGCCCCCCCCCCCCGAATGCAAGGGGGCCGAAAATGGGCCGGTCCACACCGGACGGCCCGGTCTGGAGCGCCGGCCCGCGGCCTGCTGGCCGCGGCCAACCGCAAATTACCGGACCCGCCTCGGGTCTGGTTCACCCGAGCAAACAAGGCTTTTTTCCGGTCTTGGTCACGTCGCCCAGTAGGACCCGTGAACCGCGGGTCCCTACTACCTCCGCACCCTCGAGGCGCTGACCTCGGGGGTCTTCTCCGACCGTGACAGCCCCGTGGTCTCCCCTCGCCTGCTCCGCCACTTGATGTCGTGAACCCCAGCCACCTCCGACCTACTGACACCCACTGATCCTCCGACCCTGGATCCCTCTGAGCTCCTCCTGACACCCGACGCCCCACGCCGACGCAGCCGCTCACGCCCCGACCTCCCGGACTCCCACCGGCCGCGCTCTGCCTGCACGAAGCCGCCTGCACCGCCTGGAACTGTTGCTCCGCTTCTGTCGGCCCTCTGTGCTCCAGAACCTCCAAACCCTGGCCAAACCGCCTTCGCTCCTCCTGGAATTACTCTGGCCGCGCCGGTGACACCTGACGCCTGTGACTCCTCCGAACCCACCTCCGACCGCACCCACTGCCTGACACCGGACCTCCGGCCACTGCTCTTGCCAGATTCGAGGCATCCAATGGTTGCCGCTACCGATCTGGTTTCCCGATTCCAAATCTGAAGGGTGTTTCAGAATCCTCGGGGCGAGGCCTTCGCAGTGCCTTCCCCCGATCAACAATCCGACTAGATTTGGTGCATCTGAAAAATTGGACGAAGAACGCCCAAGAACAACAGATAAAGAGGGGCTCGGTGTTGGCCATGTTCATTAGACCAACACCCCAAACTCTAAAATTTATGAATTTTAAGATGAAAAAATGGAAAGAAACACCAGAAATTGATGAAGGTGTAGAAATTTAGCAGAAAACCTACCTCGATTTCGATGCACATCATTGGCGATGCGTCCGTGAGGCTCCGCCTTCGAACCACCAAGGTTTTAGTGAAGACCGCTCCTCGATCCGATGAAGAACGAAGAAGAATGACTTGATAGAGAGGGAGAGTGGGGAAGAGAGAGAGATAGAGAGGGAAGAAATGGGTTCCCCCTTCCAAAACTTAGTGAATTTATAGAAATTCACTATAAGTCTCCAAACGGGTGCGGATTCTGAAACCTCTCCGCCTGCCTATTTCATCTCACATCTAGGAAAAACGCCCCATTTCAAACTCAACAGATGTCTCAGATTTCAATTCCGAGACTGCATTCGAAAGTTATTCATAAAGAATTCCAGTGATAAAAATCAATAAGTGGACATTTCGAAAAGACGATTTTCCCCCTTGGTGACATCTCTCATAGCAGGCCCGTGCCCGCAACTTTTACACCCTGCCTAGGGTAAACGGCATGCTCTGGACTCAACGGTGCCCTGTTTTTTCCATCCGAGCAATCGTTTATGAGTTACTCTTGTTTGAGCTATTAAATGAATAATTTAATTTAATTTAATTTATCCTTTTAACACACTGCTAATGAGCAAGGGGTCCGAACGTCCCGCGCCGGCTTATTTTATGTCATTCCTAGGGTAAAACCCCCATTTTGGACCCATTCGTTCACTCAAATTTCTAATCTGAAACACCGTTTTGGAGTTACCCCCTTTCATTGGCGCTCCCAGTGTGAAAACACTAAAATTTTAATTCCTGTCACACTGGGGCTTGGAATCACACGCTATCTGAAGGCGCTGCTCCGGAACAACACAAATAATGTTAAAAAGTATTTTATAGAAAAAAATAGGTTCTTACATCATTCCCTCCATGATTTTCATTCCAAAAAAGCAAAACCAGGGAATAACTCAGGGTACTAAGCCCACACCTTGCTCTCCCATGCCTAGAAGAACTCTTGCAAAGTTCTGTGTCACCGCACATAGACCAAAGGATTTGATCTATTCACACGAGGTTTTTATCTTGCCGATGACGTGAATAGGATCACACACACATCTCCTCAGGTAAGCCACATGGGAGATGTCGTGCACCCACTCCAAACCTTGGGTTTAGGGAAAGGTTGTAGGGAACCTCGCCATCCCTTCGCACGGTCTCAAATGGCCCGAAGGACCTTGGAGATAGCTCACCTCCCCGGTCGAACCTCTACGTCGCATGCCGAGACTAGAAAACAATATTTGAACTTGGTACAAGGCCCGATGATTCCCTCTTTTAGAATATCCATATGGTGAAATGCCCAAGGATATCTAGTCACACAAGATTTCACAGTCGATGTCCTACGACCCATACTCTCCTACACGCTCGGAGAGTGAAGGAGTCTACACTATCGACCTGAGATAAAGGTTCCATGCCTTCTATTCCACTAACACAGGGTTACACCGATGCCCCGCGTCACCCTGGTAACAACTCATGCAAGGTGCAGGGAGAAAAATCATTTCACACACAAAGTCTGACAATTCTACTACAAAATGCGGAAGAGCTGTAGAGCGTACCTCTTACCACCTCCTGCTCTTCAGGATCGTAGACATCCAAAGATCATGGCTGACCGTGGTCCCAACTGTCAACTCCCAGAGCCTGACGTGGACCGCCTGGTGGTGATGGGAAGACCTCTTAATACCGTCCCCCAACTCCAGCTCCCCCCACTCCTCTGCTAGCACCGCCTCTATGGGCACTACTCCGATCACGGCGCTACCTCTGTCATGGTGGTGCACCTGCTACCTGCCTGATGTTCTCAGCATGCCTAGTCAGGCAGTCCTGTGCCATGTGACCTCATTCATCGCAAGCATAACACCGACTCTCTCAAAGCTGCACTGGTGCCCTTCGGCACAACTGTGGTGTAAGACCACGCCCCTAAGTCTGGATATCGGAAAACAACCTGCATCGAGATTCTGTCAGCCGACAACTGCTAACTACGGCAACCGTCTCAGATCTGTCACGACCCAACCCAACGGGGCTCAAGCCGCGACTCCCCTAGCCCGCCTCCAATAGGCCAGGGGCTGGCGACCAGCGCCGAGTAGGCTATCACACACATGGGAGGCATTAGCCTAAGGTACCTGTACACACGCACCCACAAACACCTCCATGCAACAGTGCAGAGATATAGAAACTGAAAAGTAAACGCATGCATACACTATACCAAAACAGAGTACAATAGAAGTACAGAAGGGAAAAATAGGGCCCATCAAAAGAAAACTAAAAGCGCGTCCAACCTGCTCTGAAGAGGGGAACGCCGCCACAAACACCCGCCGGAAAGCTCCCTCGACACAGCTCCGGTAAACACCCCGGTCAACACGCTCACTAAGCTCCGCCTGCTCCGGGTCCTCCTGGGACTCCGTCGAAGGGCCTGTGGTCTGCACAAGACACAAACATGTGCGGGAAAAGCCCGTGCAGGGGTGAGTATAAACATAATCAGTAGGCACCCCAAAAACCCAAAACCCAAGGGAGCAACTGAAAGGCAACAGTCCGCTCAACCCAGCCAGAGGGAACCCAGATGAGAGAGAAACTCCATCTCGTGACCATCCTCGGCTAAACACAACAAGTCAGCTCAGCTCAGCTCAGGTGTATTCCCATACATACACCGTGAACAATCCAGATATACTCAGCTCACTCACCAAGCCACAAGAGGAACCAACCTCGTCACCAGCAACTGTCCACAACCAGGAGAATACACCGCACGAACATTGTCATACCAGATGAAACTCATCCGAGAGATACACTCCATCGGGTTTCTCACAAACCTCTCAGACGCTCACCCAAGAGATCACGCTCGTCGGATAGCATCACTGAGGAAACCTTCCTGAAACAACATAACCACCCAACTCCTCGGATAGGGGATCGCCGCTAGGGTCCGCTAGGGGATACCAAGACCCACTCTGGTATACGTAACTCACAGATATGGGATCACTCCCAGGGTCCGCTGGGGGATACCACGACCCGATCTGGCATACGTAGTTCTCGCAGATAGGGGATCACACTCAGGATCCGCTGGGGGATACCACAACCCGATCTGGCACTCGACAGAAGCTCCACACTCAGATAGAGGATCATCGTCCATATAAAGATGTTCACGACGATACCGGAACCCTATCTGGTATAACTCGCGATGTAGGGGATCGAACCGACGATGCCACAACCCTACCGAAACCATGCGCTGAGTAGGGGATCACATAACCAATGATACCGCAACCCTACCGACACCAAGCACTGAGTAGAGGATCGTATAACCAACGATACCGCAACCCTACTATAACCTTCATGCTGAGTAGGGGATCGTAAAACCGACGATGCCACAACCCTACTATGCACGACCCACCGCATAGGGGATCATATTCCTGATGATGCCAGAAACCCTACGGGGTTAACCTGCTAGATAGGGGATCACCGCCCGTGAATAAGTGGTCACAACGATACCAAGAACCCGATCTAGGGTAAAGATGCTAGAGGATCCACTCTGGGACCACCAGAGGGATACCACAACTCTAACAGTTTAAACATCCCATCGAGAGGATCACAAACCCATACGAAGGTTGTGATACCACACGAACCCTCGTAGGAACGAACCAAGGGAGAACCCTCAACCACTGCTGGTCCAAACATCGCTAACCCGAGCGACCCACCACAACGCCACACTACGCACCTCCGAAGCCGAAACCGAGGCCACCATCGCGATCCATGCGGAAAAACACGCATGATAGGCTGCTTACTCGCCCGTAACGGACTACCGGTGAAAACAACACTATTCACCGTAGCTAATTCGTGCAGGGCCCACACAACGATCCCAAAACTCATCGAGCGGACCATACCACGACGATCCCCTCGTAAAAACAAGCGGAATCGACTACTCGCTCGTCCAAAATGGACACCCGGTGAAAAAGGTACTATTCACCGAAGGTCAGCTCGGGTGGGGCCCACGCCTGGATTCCGAAACCAATCGAACGGATCACACCATTGCGATCCCCTCGGAAAAACACACAGGATCGACTATTCATCCGCCAAACTCGGACTCCTGGTGCAAAAGCTGCGTTTCTCCGCAAATGCCAAAACCCGGCCTCGTGGGGCCCGCACCCCGTTCACAGACCCAACACCCGAAAACCATCTAAAAATGTCCGTCGTACCGCCAGGGTCTCAACGCCACTGACGGCACGTCAATCGGACGCTCCGGGTAGAAGTTACAACGGCCCGAAGTCGTAAAATAATAAAATAATATTATTTTATACGATGTTTCTAACTCCCGGGCCACGATCCCGAACCATAAAATTCTCAAAGTTATTTCAAAAGGTCTGTCTCGACGTAAGGAGCACGCCACCGCACACGGCTCGCAAATCGGAGTTACGGTTTGCGAGTTACAGGGGTTTAAAGAACCCCCGGAACATCCTGGCCGGACCACCGCCAACCTCGCCGGAAACCTCCACGCCGCCGCCGCCGCTGCCGGATTCTGCCGCGCCGCCGCCGCAATGTTGCCGGATTCCGCCATGGCCGCCGCCCCTTGTCGCCGGAAAACAGGGTTTTCGCCGGAAAACTTCCGGGAGCCACCGGGAGCACCCCGGTGCTCCAAATTCAGATCCGAAAAATGTTTCAGAAACCTCGGGACCCGAACTACACAACTCTTACAAAAATTTGAAGAAAAACAACACAAAAACGGGATCCGGGATTTTCAAAACTTAAAATGCCTACCTCGCGGGCGAAACGCCGACGATCCGCGCTCCAAAGCTTCCGTTGCACGATCCTGGAACGCCCGCCGTCGAAATCCGAGCTCGACAGCACCTTGATCGCGCGATTCGGCCACCGATTCGCCGTCGGAAGGGGAGGAGAAGGAGGAGGAACTCCTCCTCTGCGCTTCACACATCCAACAAAGGGGGGGGGAGATATTTGTTTCCAACAAATATCTGCTCAACTCCCCGGCCCGACACGCCCCCGACCCCGCACCAGATGCGAACCAGGATAAGGTCACCCCTAGGGTAAACGCACCGTTCTGAACGTAACGGCGGACTCAGATTTTCCATCCGAGACTCCGTTCAGAATTTATTTGAGCCGACGCCCGCACACTAACTTCACCACTTATTTACGAAAACGCCCCTGGTGGCGTTTCTCACCGCAGGCCCGCGCCCGCAAAGTTTACACCCCGCCCAGGGTAAAAGGCACATTCCGGACGCAACCGTGCCCTCAGATTCCCGTTCTGAGCTACCGTTTAGGAGATATCACACCCCCGCCATGTGCATAGTATAAAAAAAACTTAATATTTTTTATAAAATTAATTCCGGGCACACCGGGCCACAGAATCGCACGCCGTCTTCACGCCTAGCTCTGGAATTATTCCTAGAAATATTCCAAAGTCTGACAGGGCCAAAAACCCGAGTTGCTACATCCTTCCCCCCCCCCTTAGAACTTTTCGTCACCGAAAAGCTCTAAGCACAAGGAATGTGACTAGACTCTCAACTGGGTCTCACACACCAGCGAGCTCACCATCAAACACCCACACAGGGTCTTACCAACGCCCTGAACAAATCTCGAGCAAGCAACAAAAAGGAAAGAGTACCGCTAAACAGTGTCTGACAAGCTACTGCAGTAAGTAGAAAAGACACAAGGCTTACCTCTATCAATCCGCGGTGCCTCTGGGTCGACTGCCTCCAGGGCATGCAGCTGTCCTCGCCCTCAGCCACCAGCTCCCTGAGCTTGGCGTGGACCACCTGGGGGTGGGGGTGGTGGCAACTGATACTGCCTACCACCACCTCCTGCTGCACCAGCTCTGCCGCCACGTCCACCGCCCTGCGGACCTCCTTGCTCGAGACGCTGCCTCTGCCAAGGCAGTCCATCGACCGGCTCCCTCTCAGCAACACGTCGGGTCGGACAATCTCTAGAAAGTTGTCCCCGAACATCGCAAGCGTAACACCGCCTCTCCTGCGGCTGACCCAAACTGGCCTGCGAGCCCTGTGAACCCTGAGGCTCAGATCCTCCATCCTGTGGTCGCCTCCTGAAACGTCGGCCACGTCCTGACCCCTGAGTCTGTCGTCGGCTACCAGATGTCGATCCGACCGACAAAGTCTCAGCTCTCGAGTGCCCAGCACTAACAAGGGGAATCTGCTCAGCCAGAAAACTTTCCACCACCAACGCTCGCTCCCGCACTCCAGCATAGGTGGGCAGGCACAAGGAAACCACACCTCCTCGGATGTCCCTGCGAAAGCCTTGCTCGAAGGTCCGAGCCCTAAAGAACAGGTCTCGAACCATATCCAGGGAGTAGCGCGACAGGTCTGTAAACCTCGCTGAGTACTCCGATACGGTCATGCCCTCCTGTCGAAGCTGCAGAAGCTCCTGGATCCGCACTGACCTCAGCGTCACCGAGTAGAACTCCTCCCTTAAGAGCCGCTCAAACTCTGCCCACGTGAGCGTATCCTCATCATGGGACTACGTCACCAAACTCCACCATCGCCCGGCAGAACCATGCAGAAAGCTTGCCGCTAGGACCACCATTTGATCTGGAGGTGTCCTCACTAGGCGAAAAACTCGGGTGATTGCCTCGAGCCAGTCATCTGCCGCCTGGGGGTCTGAATCACCCCGGAACCTCAGAGGTCGCTGCCTCTAGAACTCGTGCAACGCACTCAGCCTACGTGCAACCTCACCCTGCACTGCCGGCACAACCAGCTGCTCGACAGGTGGCGGCTCAATTGGCAGACCACCTGGAGGTTCAACCTCAGAACCTGCACCCTACTCCACAACCTCTACACAGGGTGGGTCATCAGCACAAACCTGCTGCAGAACCCTCGCTAGCTGTCATCATAGAGGCATCCTGAAATACATTCAAGATGCACCACGGTCAAAGAGTATATCTGGAGAGCTGACTCAAGAAGGACAAGAAAAACCCAAAACCCAATCCTATATGATGCATGTACCATTATGTAAATGCGAATAGTGTACGAATGTCCCGAGTCGAAAGGCAGGTTATCAGAGTCCTGGTGTATGGATACGTCGGCCGCCGCACCAACACTGGAGTCCCTGGCCTGAAAGCCGGACTCAAAATATCCTAAAACTACCACTATGCAACCTAAACCAAACTCACAGTTATACCAGCTACGCTCTGAGATCCCAAAGGTGGAACCTGCTCTGATACCACTCTGTCACGACCCGACCCAACGGGGCTCGAGCTGCGACTCCCCAAGCCTGCCTCCAATAGGCCAGGGGCTGGCGACCAGTGCCGAGTAGGCTATCACACACTTGGGAGGCATTATCCTAAGGTACCTGTACACACGCACCCACAAACACCTCCATGCAACAGTGCAGTGATATAGAAACTAAAAAGTAAATGCATGCATACACTATCCCAAACCAGAGTACAGCAGAAGTACAGAAGGGCAAAACAGGGCCCACCAAAAGAAAACTACAAGCACGTCCAACCTGCTCTGATGAGGGGAACGCTGCCACAAACACCCGCCAGAAAGCTCCCTCGGCACAGCTCTGGTAAACACCCCGGTCAATACGCTCACTAAGCTCCGCCTGCTCCGGGTCCTCCTGGGACTCCGTCGAAGGGCCTATGGTCTGCACAAGACACAAACATGTGCGGGAAAAGCCCGTGCAGGGGTGAGTATAAACATACTCAGTAGGCACCCCAAAAACCCAAAACCCAAGGGAGAAACTGAAAGGCAACAGTCCGCTCAACCCAGCCCGAGGGAACCCAGATGAGAGAGAAACTCCATCTCGTGACCATCCTCGGCTAAACACAACAAGTCAGCTCAACTCAGCTCAGGTGTATGCCCATACATACACCTTGAACAATCCAGATATACTCATCTCACTCACCAAGACATAAGAGGAACCAACCTCGACACCAGCAACTGTCCACAACCAGGAGAATACACCGCACGAACATTGTCATACCAGATGACACTCATCTGAGAGATACACTCCATCGGGTTTCTCACAAACCTCTCAGACGCTCACCCAAGAGATCACGCTCGTCGGATAGCATCACTGAGTAAACCTTCCTGAAACAACATAACCACCCAACTCCTCGGATAGGGGATCACCACTAGGGTTCGCTAGGGGATACCAAGACCCACTCCGGTATACGTAGCTCACAGATAGGGGATCACTCCTAGGGTCCGCTGGGGGATACCACGACCCGATCTGGCATACGTAGTTCTCACAGATAGGGGATCACACCGAGGATCCGCTGGGGGATACCACAACCCGATCTGGCACTCGACAGAAGCTCTACACTCAGATAGAGGATCATCGTCCATATAAAGATGGTCACGATGATACCAGAACCCTATCTGGTATAACTCGCGATGTAGGGGATCGAACCAATGATGTCGCAACCCTACCGAAACCACGCGCTGAGTAGGGGATCCCCTAACCAACGATACCACAACCCTACCGACACCAAGCGCTGAGTAGGGGATCGTATAACCAACGATATCGCAACCCTACTATAACCTTCATGCTGAGTAGGGGATCTTAAAACCGATGATGCCACAACCCTACTATGCACGACCCACCGTGTAGGGGATCATATTCCCGATGATGCCAGAAACCCTATGGGGTTAACCTGCTAGATAGGGGATCACCGCACGTGAATAAGCGGTCACAGCGATACCAAGAACCCGATCTAGGGTAAAGATGCTAGAGGATCCACTCCGGGCCCACCGGAGGGATACCACAACTCTAACAGTTTAAACATCCCATCGAGAGGATCACAAACCCATACGAAGGTTGTGATACCACACGAACCCTCGTAGGAACGAACCAAGGGAGAACCCTCAACCACTGCTGGTCCAAACGTCGCTAACCCGAGCGACCCGCCACAACGCCACAATACGCATGATAGGCTGCTTACTCACCCGTAACGGACTACCGGTGAAAACAGCACTATTCACCATAGCTAACTCGTGCGGAGCCCACACAACGATCCCAAAACTCATCGAGCGGACCATACCACGACGATCCCCTCGGAAAAACAAGCGGAATCGACTACTCCCTCGTCCAAAACGGACACCCGGTGAAAAAGGTACTATTCACCGAAGGTCAGCTCGGGTGGCACCCATGCCTGGATTCTGAAATTCATTGAACGGATCGCACCATTGCGATCCCCTCGGAAAAAAACATAGGATCGACTATTCATCCGCCAAAATCGGACTCCTGGTGCAAAAGTTGCGTTTCTCCGCAAACGCCAAAACCCGGCCTCGTGGGGCCCGCACCCCGTTCACAGACCCAACACCCGGAAACCATCTCAAAAAGTCCGTCGTACCGTCAGGGTCTCAACGCCACTGACAGCACGTCAATCGGACGCTCCGGGTAGAAGTTACAACGGCCCGAAGTCGTAAAATAATAAAATAATATTATTTTATACGACGTTTCTAACTCCCGGGCCACGATCCCGAACCATAAAATTCTCAAAGTTAGTTCAAAAGGTCCGTCTCGACGTTAGGAGCACGTCACCGCAAACGGCTCACAAATCGGAGTTACGTTTTGCGAGTTACAGGGGTTTAATGAACCCCCGGAACATCCTAGCCGGACCACCGCCAGCCTCGCCGGAAACCTCCGCGCTGCCGCCGGATTCCACCGCCGCCGCCGCCGGATTCCGCCGTTCCGCCGCCGCAATGTCGCCGAATTCCGCCATGTCCGCCGCCTCTCGTCGCCGGAAAACCGGGTTTTCGCCGGAAAACTTCCGGGAGCCACCGGGAGCACCCCGGTGCTCCAAATTCAGATCCGAAAAATGTTTTGGAAACCTCGGGACCCGAACTACACAACTCTTACAAAAATTTGAAGAAAAACAACACAAAAACGGGATCCGGGATTTTCAAAACATAAAACGCCTACCTCGCGGGCGAAATGCCGACGATCCACGCTCCCAAGCTTCCGTTGCACGATCCTGGAACGCCCGCCGTCGAAATCCGAGCTCGACGGCACCTTGATCGCGCGATTCGGCCGCCGATTCGCCATCGGAAGGGGAGGAGAAGGAGGAGGAACTCATCCTCTGCGCTTCACACGTCCAACAAAGGGGGGGGGGAGAGATATTTGTTTCCAACAAATATCTGTTCAACTCCCCGGCCCGACACGCCGCCGACCCCGCACCAGATGCGAACCAGGATAAGGTCACCCCTAGGGTAAACATGTCGTTCTGAACGTAATGGAGGACTCAGATTTTCCATCTGAGACTCCGTTCAGAAGTTATTTGAGCCGACTCCCGCACACTAACTTCGCCACTTATTTACGAAAACGCCCCTTTTGGCGTTTCTCACCGTAGGCCCGCGCCCGCAAAGTTTACACCCCGCCCGGGGTAAACGACACATTCCGGACGCAACCATGCCCTCAGATTCCCGTTCTGAGCTACCGTTTAGGAGATATCACACCCCCTCCACGTGCATAGTATAAAAAAATCTTAATATTTTTTATAAAATTAATTTCGGGCCACGGAATCACACGCCGTCTTCGTGCCTAGCTCTGGAATTATTCCTAGAAATATTACAAAGTCTGACAGGGCCAAAAACCCGAGTCGCTACAGGATCTATCGAGCCCGCTGTCACCACCAACTGTAGAATGCGACAGGAAGCTCTCTGTCACCAGTGCCTGCTCTATCACCCCGGCATAAGTGGGAATTCCCAAGGGTATTATGATAGAAAAAATATCTCTGCGGAGACCTTGCTCAAACTTCTGCGCTCGGATGTTGTCGTCGTGGACCAAGTCTTGGTAAAAAATTGCACGGTCCGCGAACCTAGTTGCATACTCTGTCACCTTCATACCTCCCTGGTGAAACTGTAGGAGCTCCTGGATCCGAACGGAGCATAAGTAGGAGGGGTAAAACTCCTCACAAAATAGCAATTGAAAGTTAACCTACGAAAGTGACGACTCATCAAGTAACTGAGTCACCAGACACAACCAATACCCAGCTGCTCTGTGGAAAAAGGTTGGCTACCAAAGACACCATTTGATCTGCTAGTGTTTGTGCAAGCCTAAAGAGGCAAACCACTACCTCGATCCAAACATCTGATTCCTGAGGTTCTAGCTCACCACTGAACCTCAACGGTTTATATCACTGGAACACACGGAGTGCACTCAACCTACGCTCAAGATCTGTCTGCTCTACTGAAGCTGAATTTTGCTCACTAGGTGGGGGTGCTGCTACCAGCCCATCTGGAGAAAGGGAATCGCATGATGGGTCCTGGACAGCGGCCTCGTAGCTCACAGTGTCGTCGTCACAAACCAAAGCTGGTATCCAGGCTGGCTGTCTTCGCGGAGACATCCAGAATGTTATCATGGAGTGTCACAGTCAGATGAGCATATATATATATATACTAGTAACAAAAATGGGGATCTGACTCAAGAAGGACAATCAATACTCAATCCTATGTGATGTACAATCCAATTTTCCCTGCAACGGGTGTCTATGCATGCCGAGTTGACAATCGGGTTGTCAAGGTCCTAGTGAATGGATACGTCAGCTGCCGCTCCATCATGGGACTCCCTGGCCTAAGAGTTGCTCTCGAGACATGTCGACATTGTTTCCCTAAATCCCAACCAATTCATTTTTTTAGTTGCATCTGAACAACATCGCAAGAAATGAACCACCTTTGATACCACTTTGTCACGACCCGACCCTACCTGGGCTTGAGCCGCAACTACCCCAAGCCGACCTCCCTAGGCCACAGGCTGGCAACAAGTTCCTATAGCTAAACAACGTGGGGAGGCCTTTGCCTAAGTACCTATACACACACACACATGCAGCCCACTCAATGTAGAAGTGAAGAGTAAAAATTAAAGTAAAGTACCAACTACTATAAATAATCCACAAAGTGCATCAACCTATAAATAGTTAAAAGAAAGTGCTGAAGGTAAACTGAAAAAAAGGGGGGAAACACACAGCCAACCAGTAAAGTGCCACAACATGGAAACAGGTAAACAAAAGTAAAACAGTTGGGGGATTCCCACACATAGAACCCGACTACGACCACTGCACGCGGTCCATGCTCCCAAACTCCTAAGCTCCACTGAAGTCACGACTAACCTATCCGTCGTCTGCAAGGGCACAATAAGTACGAGAAAAGCCCAAGCAGGGGTGAGTATAAAAATACTCAGTAGGATGCTCCGAAGGCTTGAGCGTGCAACAAAGGATGTACTTAAGAGGTGCGCAGTAGATCAAATAGGGAAAAGTAAAGGAGTATAATAGAGAGTGCAGTAAAGAGTACCGCTCAACCCAACAAGAGGAAGGAAGTAGACTCGTCCTAAAACAAGGAGCTAGGAACGGTGAGAAGATGAATTTCTCGTTGATTCTTCGCTACCTATAGTAGGAGAGTAGAATTGTCCAACCAAGAGAAGCTAGACATGGAAAGCACATGGCATACCCCGCGCGTCTTCTCTTCTAAAAGAAAGAGAGTAACCAAAACCCAAGAAGTGGGGACTAGAAGAAGGTTATACAAATCCATATATTCATACTAGAAACCCGAACAGGATCATAAGGGGATCTCCATCCCATAGCTCAGCCCAAGAAAGTGAGTCACCAACAATCCCAGAAGAAAACAACATTGATGCCCAGCATCCCACACGTCTTCCCTGAACCGCAAGTTAAGGGGCTCAAATCGCCGCACCTTGATACTATCCACTTTGGGCGGCATTGACTCACCCTCACAGTTTTAGATCGCGTTACAAGGATGTGTCTCGATGGGGAAAGCACCCCTCATCCATGAGAGTTCAAGGTTAAGTCAAACCACACTACGTTACTGCCAAAGATGCCACATCACTGACCCGTAAAACCAAGGGTATTTCTCTGGAAGTCACGGAGAAAAACCAATGACTAGCCTAGTAGAAAGTCCTGAGTATGAAAGAAGTCGTCGGGTGACCCAATGCCTAGTATCCTCTAGAGGGTAGACCCTAAGAGGTCGACAGTCGGCCCACTGCCCAGCCCTGATAGAGGGTAGACCTGGAATAAGTCGCAGGTGACCCAATTCCCAGTCTCTGTTGGAGGGTAGACCTCGAATAACTTGATTGGAGACCCACTGCCCAGTCTCTGCGGGATGGTAGACCTGGAAAATATTGACAGGCAACCCACTTCCCAGTCTCTGTTAAAGGGTAGACCTGTAATAGTTCGACATGCAACTCACTACCCACTCTCTACTGGAGGGTAGACCTGGAATAAGTTGATAGGTGACCCACTGCCCAGTCTCTGCTGGAGGGAAGACCTGGAAGATGTCGATAAGTAATCCACTGCCCAGCCCTGCTGGAGGGTAAAACCGGAACATCTATGGCCATCTCTACTAAATGGTACAACATTGTCCAATAGAACATGGAGGGGGTATCGCACAACCACCCAACTCTAGAACAAAACACCTAATAGAGGTTCAGTGCCTGTGCCATAACTGGGTGTCACTAGTACTGTTATCGTGCGTAGGTTCAGAGTGCGTCAAAGGAACCTTTGACAAATGCACATTCGAGTTTCCACATTTAATAAGATCACGTAAGAGGCTCTGCTCACCTGAACATATTACAACGTTGTAATCATCGTGAAAAAACACGGGAGATAGACTACTTACTCGCCTAAAATGGACAACCGATGAATATGGTACTATTCACTATAGCCACCCCATTTGGGGCCCGCACCCTGACTTTGATACATGCCTGGGTAACTGCGCCATAGTGATGCTCTCTGAAAGATACGCGGAAACGACTACTCAAACACCTTGAACAGACGTCTGGTGAAAAACGCACAAAACCGTTGCACACAGCTCAAGGGACGGCTCGTAGGGCCCATGTCTCAACTCCGACTTCAATGCCCGAAACCACGCTGGAAAACTCCGCCTCGACGCTAGGGTCTCAATGCCGCTAATGGAGCTCAAATCAGACATCGACAACAGAAGCTGCAAATCCCTATGTTATACGCAAATGGGGCCCTGTGGGGCCAGCACATCGAGCCCGAATTTAGGCGGGCGGATTGCACCGCTACAATCCCATCGGAAAAACACATAGAAACGAGTTCTCATTCACCCTAAACAGATGTCGGGTGAAAATGTTTTGTTTCACTGTAAAACGTGCGAACTAGGCCATGTGGGGCCCACAAGTTGTCTCCAACCCGAACTCTTCAGAAAGCACCTCAAAAAGCCTGCACGAGGACTGCGGTCACACTGCCATAGATGGCGTGTTAATCAGACATCCCAAGCCTGAGTTAGGTCCGATGCAACAATTAATTAATTAATTTAATAAAATAATTAATTATTTACATTGCATTTCATGCCGCAGAGCAACGAAACCAACCCGCAAAGGTTCCAAACCAACATGAAAGGACCGTCTTAGCTCCAGGGCCATAGAACCTCTGATGGCATGTCAAACGGACATCCGGCTCGTGAAGTGAGTCCATCACGGGCTTTTTTAAAAATTTAATATTATTAAACTAAAGCTCTCTGGTTTCCCGCCTTTGGGTTCATAACCAAAAAACCCCAAAACTCACTTTAAAAGGGCCGCCTCATCGACACGGTCCCATAACCGTAGACGGCACCTCAGACGGATGCGTCGTTTAGGAGGTACGACCCCTCGAATTCAAGGGGACCTAAAATGGGCCAGTCCAGACCTGTCGGCCCGGTTCGGACCGCCGGCCCGTGGCCAGCTGGCCGCGACCCACATCAAATCATCGGACCCACCTCGGGTTTGGTTCACAAGAGCAGACCAGCCTTTTGTCCAGTCTTGGTCACGTAGCCCAACAGAACCCGCAAACTGCGGGTCCCTGCTTCCACTGCACCCCCGAGGCGCTGACCTCGGGGGTCTTCTCTGACCACGATGGCCCCTTGCCTGCTCCGCCGCTTGACGCCGCGAGCCCCGGCTACCTCTGCCCTGCTGACGCCCATTGATCTACCATCCCTGGCTCCCTTCGTGCTCTGCCTAATGCACGACGCACCGCGCCGACACCGCCACTCACTCCCCGGCCGCCCGGACTCCCTCCGAGCTCCGCTGCGACGCCACCACACCCCCGATGCCCACCGGTCACACTCTGCCTGCACGATGTCGCCCGTGCCATCTGGCTCCGCTACTCCACACCTGTCGGCCCTCCATACTCTGACACCTCCAAACCCCAACCGAACCGCCTTGGCTCCTCCCAGAATTACCTCGGCTGCACCGACGACTCGTCTGAACCCACCGCTGGCTGCACCCGTTGCCTGACGCTCGACCTTCGGCCACTGCCCTTGCCGGAGCCGGGGCTTCAGATGGCCTCTTCCTCTGCTATGGTGTCCCAATTCCAAATCCAAAGGGGGTTTCAGAATCCTCAGGGAGAGGCCTTCACAGCACCTGCCCACGATCAATGATCCGACCAGATTTGGCGCGTCCGAAAATTTGGACGAAGAATGCCCAAGAACAACAGAGAAAACAGGGCTCAACGTTGCCCGTGTTCATTCGGCCAATGCCCCAAACTCTAAAATTTAATAATTTTAAATTAAAAAAATGGAAATAAACACCATAAATTGATGAAGGTGCGGAAATTTAGCAGAAAACCTACCTCGATTTTGATGCGTGTTGTAGGGGATGTGTCTGTGAGGCTCCACCTTCGAACCGCCGAGGTTTTGGAAAAGATCTCTCCTCAACCCAGTGAAGAATGGATATAGAGATAGGGAGAGAGGGGAATAGAGATAGATAGAGGGAAGAAATGGGTTCTCCCTTCCAACACTTAGTGGATTTATAGAAATCCACTAAAACTCTCCCAACGGGCGCAGATTATGAAACCTCCGTGCCCGCCTATTTAATCTCACACCTAGGAAAAATACCCCATTTAAAACTCAACAAAAGTCTTGGATTTCAATTTTGAGACATCGTTCGAATGTTATTCAGAAAGAATTCCAGTGATAAAAATAACTAAGTGGACATTTTGAAAAGGCGATTTTTCCCCTGGGTGACATCTCTCACAGCAGGCCCGCGCCCGCAACTTTTACAACCCTCTTAGGGTAAACAGCACACTCTGGACTCAACGGTGCCCTCGTTTGTTTCATCCGAGCAACTTTTTAGGAGTTACTCAGGTTTGAGATATTAAATGAATAATTTAATTTAATTTAATTTATCCATTTGACAACCGCTAACGAGCGAGGGGTCCGAATGTCCCACGACGGCTTATTTGATGTCGTTCATAGTGTAAACACCCCATTTTGGACCCATCCGTACACTCAAATTTCTGATCTGAAACACTGTTTAGGAGTTATACCATTTCTTTGGTGCTCCCTATGTGAACACACTAAAATTTTAATTCTGGCCACACCGGGGTTCGGAATCGCACGCTGTCTAAAGGCGCTACTATGGAATAACATCAAGAATATTCCAAAGTCATTTATAGAAAAAACTGGGTTCTTATATGTACAACACCGTTCTTCTTAAAAAGATATTCCATGGTTCTATTACAAAAAATGGGTTCCTAAGTCACTTATCATGAAACGTGGTGTGCCAAATTGGTGGAATATGTGTGTCTTTAAGAACTCACCAATAGTATGTGAATCATCCTTTCAAGTGGGTTTGTCCTTGACCCACCTAAAAACTTATTCAACCTCAAGAATAATATATAAAAATCCATTGGATGGGGTAACAGTCCCATGAAATCGATTCCCCAAACATCTAATATCCCATAGAAAATTAAATGCTTTTGGCGAATTTCATTTCTCTTTGAAATTGTGCCAATCTTTTGGAAATTGGGACATGATTGAAAAAACACATGTGAGTCCTTGAAGATTAAAGGCTAGAATAATTTATAGTCCAGGACCTTTTGGGTGGTCCTTTGTGGTCCAAAGTGGCCACCTCCAGGAAGTGAGTGATAAAATTATAATATGGAAGAATGTTCATCTTCATCAGCACATCTTATAATTACCATGTCTTCCCCAGTTTTCCAATGTTTATTTTCTTTCCAAAAATAGTATTTTGAATCACATTTCAACTTCATTTTTTGTTATTTTGAACAATTTTTAGGAAAAACATCAAAAACCAAGTAATTTACAATTGGGGCATACCATGGTATTTTTGGAGTGAGAGATGAAAGGTGCTCAGTGGGGAATTTAGGATCAATAATTTACGATTAAGAAGAATTAGAAACTTTACTTAGGTGTTCAGCCACATGGTTTTAATTTCCTGGACTAACTTTGATTTCAAGGTCAAACTCTTGGAGCATTAGGATCCATATTATCAGCGTCGGTTTAGAATCAATTTTTTGAGTAAGAACATTATAGCAGAATGGTCTGTGAAGATGATTATTTTGGATCCTAAGAGATCGAGCCAGAATTTATCTATGGAAAAACCAACGGCTAAAAGTTCATTTTCAATGATAGTGTAGTGATATTGAGTTTCATACATACTTTTTAAGGAATAATAGATGACATAAGGAATCTTTTATCATCTTTGACCAAGAATATCCCCAACAGCTCTATCAGAAGCATCACCCATCCACTCAAATGGTAAGAACCAATCTAGGGGTTGGATTATTGGGGTAGACATAAGAACTGTTTTGAGTTCAACAAAGGATCTATTACAAACCTCATAGAAATGGAAATTTATATCATTTTGGAGCAACCAAGTGAGTGGTAGGAAAATCCTACTGAATTTATGGATGAATTAACGATAGAAACCACCATGACCTAGGAAGGAATGGATGTCTCAAATAGATGTGGGTTTTGGAAGTGAATGGATCACTTTGATTTTGGCTGGATCAACTTCAATACCCCCTTGTGAAACTATGTTCCCTAGAAAAATCCCATTTTCAACCATGAAGTGATATTTTTTAAAATTTAACAAAAGTTCACACTTGAAACACTTTTGAAAGACTAGAGAGAGTGAATGAAAGCATGATTCAAATTACTCACTAAAAATGGTAAATTCTTCCATTAATACCTCCATGAAATGCTCAATTAATTTAGAAAATATACTCATCATACACTTTGGAATGTTGCAGGAGCATTTCAGAGGCCAAAAGTAATTATACTATATATATATATATATGTTTCAAAGGGGTATGTGAATGTTTCCTTCTCCTGGTCCTAAGGTGCAATTGGGATTTGGAAGTAGCTAGTGTATCCATCAATAAAGAAATAATGTGACTTTATAGCTAATCTTTCTAGCATTTGATCATGTAATGTAAGAGGGTAGTGATATTATATTGTTTTGACATTTAATTTACGGTAGTCTATGAACACACACCATTTGTTTATTAATCAAGTTTTGAACACATCAACATGTTTATTTGTGACAACTATTATCTCACCCTTTATAGGTACAACTTGAATTGGACTAACCCACTATCAAAAATTGTGTAGATAATACCATCCTGATGAATCTTCGCGATCTCTTCCCTAACTACCTCAAGGATGAGTGGATTGAGTCTTCTTTGTGGTTGTTTAATTGGTTTTGATGATTCCCCAAGATGGATGTGATGTATGCAAAGATCAGAGTTTATTCCTACTATTTCATTTGGGGTCTAACCTAAGGATTCTTTTTTACTCTAACACCTGCAAAAGTTTGGACTCATCAGTTTTGTTAAGTGAAGTGAAGATAATGAAAGGATAAGTGTGATCATGTAAAAGAAATGCATATTTCAAGTGTTCCGGAAGAGATTTTAGATCAATCTGATCATTCATTTGTTGGTTAGACAGCTCAGTAATGGAGGATGGGACGTTAGTTGATTCGTATTCATTTTTCTTAATATTTTCCATGTTGGAGCAGTAGAGTTCATAGTTGATGTGGGATTTAAGAGAGTTTTCAAGTTCCTCTAGATTGATGGAGTCTATGAATGAAAGGTTCACATCAAATTCACCATTTAGGATTTGGTTAGTCTGGTTGTAGATTTAACAAGATCCTTTATCATTATAACATGAATATCATGATGGATTGAGGTTCAACTTACTCTTAAAAGTGTCCTCAGAATCATGGATTGAGAATGCAGAGTGATCCTCAGATGGGTATCACATGTCTTGGAAATTGTTAAACATGACCAGTAGGTCACCAATTTACATTGGTAACATGTCTGAATGGACATCAATCTTGGTTCTCTCTATCATTAAGAATTCACTTCCTAGAATTAGGGGATATCGAGAAGAGTTTGTCTCACCATCCATGTCAAGGACATAGAAATCAGCAGGAATGATAAGATCATTCACACGAACAAGGAAATCATTGATTATACCCTCAGTACTAGTAGTGATTTTATTTTCCAATTAAATGACAACACCTATTAGATGTAAGGGACCTACACCAAGTTTGAAGAATATTGATTTTTGAATGACATTAATTGTGGCTCCTAGGTCTATGAGTGCATCATTGAAGTTGGAACTTCCAATTTGGAATGCAACTATAAAGGTCCTTGGATCTTTTAATTTTATTGGATTAGATTGTATGGTGGAATCATTTTTGAAGGTCCTAAGTTACCTCTTATGGGTTCCCAATTCCTTAAGAAACATGGCATACATTGGGATTTTTTTTACGGAATATAATAGGGGTATGTTGACTTCAACATGTCTAAATATGTCGAGCATTTCTCTATCTGGATCAAAGGACTTATTTGGATTAAAATTTCTTGAGGAAAAGGAATTGGGTTCCTAAGTGGAATGGAAGGACGTGAGGGAATGGATTCAGATTACTTTTCAAGTTTCTTTTCCTTTTAATTTTCTAGATCAACATTTAAAGGGGAGTCGGAGGAATTATCTTTAGGTATAGAAATTTTCTTCCCCAATCTAATTGAAATTTCACTTACATTACTCTTAGGGTTGGGTAATGGTTGAGATGGCAGTTTAGAAGAATTTGATCGTTGTTTATGTCTCAGGGGGGATGAAAGTTGTCTAATTTGGTTTCAATATTTTTAAGGCTGGAATTGTTGAAGGAGGAAATATCATTGACTGCACTTTCCCATTGTTTCTTGGAAGAAGAGTCTTGTCCTGAATTTGTATTTCCATGATTTTGGTTCTTGGTAAAGTGATTTTATTAGTTTGGGAATTGGGAATGCTCACTAGGATAGTGGAATCTAGGAGGAGGATTGTTCCTTTGAGGAGGCGACAAAAAGGATAAGGTTGTTTGAAGTTACCAACACCTTTACCATATTGTAATTGGTTTGGTTTTTGATGTGGTAATTGAGGGGGATGAGATGTGGGATTACCATACCTCAATCCTTGGTTTAATTTAGAAGAAAAAGGATCAGTATGGGGTTGGTTGAAGTTTCTAATGAAATGACCTGATTATTGATGGGTGGTGTTTCTCTGAGCATATACTACATTGAGTTCCATTGGTATGGATGAATTTGATGGATCTTCTTGAATTTGTGGACATGTGTCAGTTGGATGATATGGGGAGATACTGATTCCATAGTTCATGAATGGTCCAGGGAATAGAGATGGCGGGGAAGATGAGGTTGGGGCATTGGTAGCCACAACTAGTTGTCGCACGAGACCTGTATGTTCAATCATACACTATGTAATCGTGCTTGGATATATATATTGTTTATCTTGAGATTATTTTACTTAAGCATGTCCTTGAGTGTGGAATTGTTTTGTGTTTGTAGCCATGTTTCTTATGAGATCTCTTGCAGCTACAAATGTTTTATCAATATGAGCACAACCACTTACAGCATCAATGAGAGTTCTCACCATAGCCAATAACCCCTCATAGAAGTTTTGGATCAAGAGTTGGTTAGGGATTTGGTGGTATGGAAAAGTTGGAAACAATATTTTTGAACCACTCCCAGTACTCATGGAATTATTAATTTGGGAATTGACAGTTACCACTTATTTCCTTTCGGATACAAGTAGTACGAGAAGTAGGAAAGAATTTCTCTAAGAATAGTCATGTCATGTCATTCCATACGGTTATGGAACTAGGAGGGAGTTAGTAGAGTCGTGACTTGGAAATGTCATCAAGGGTAAAGGGGAATGATCAATGTTTCATTTTTACCTTATAAATCCCATGAGGATTCATGGTAGATCACACCACTTGGAAATTTTTAAGGTAGAGATGTGGATCTTCACCGGCTAGCTCGTAGAAATAATGAAGAAGATGAATCAAATACAATTTGAGTTAGAAGTCAGCCTATTTGTTTAGATATTTAATTCCAAGGTGTTGGTAATTCATATCAGGGGAAAAAAGTTCTTTAAGTTTTTTTTCCCTAGGATTGTCTATATGTAATTCAATTGGTTGGACACAGACTCGTTCTTGAATGATTTTATTATCCCTAATGATCCTCCAACGTTGGTGATGAGTTCTCTCAATTTTGGGGTCAAACAAATCTGAGGGACTATTTGGGAGGCTACATGGCATTCAAATAGATTTTGGAAGAAAGATGAAGATGAGTTTTTATTTGTGTTCTTTTTCTGTTTATGATTTTTATGGGAAGACGGGATTTTCTTTGTGTTTTTGTACAATGTTTTTTTAAATTTTGCTTTTTTACAATAAAAATAAACTAATGACTACTTAATCGCACCATCCCCTAAAATGGTTCCATTTTAAATCACAGACTATTGTCATATATCGACCATTCTAGGTTACAGTGCTTTGCTAATGTGTACAGCAGCACTTAGGTCAAATCCTCAGTGATGATACTTTTTAATAGTCTCTTGTTTTTAGTTGATTGTTTTTTTATTGGGGGTTTTGTTTGCAGAGTTTAAATTAAGTGATTAATGGTTGGTGTTTGATTTAAAAATTTGATAAATATTGGGGTGAGTTCATCATTAGGTATTTAAGCATGTGATATCCTTGAGCCTTGCTTTATATTTAATTAAATTAACACCCTTGTCACATGTTGACTTTGATTGGAATTCCCAAGTGTTAAGGCTTTAATCCAAGCCATAAATTAACTTAGGGTTATAATATTAATCATATCTTGTTTATGGTAGTGTATTTATGGTTCCAATAATCCTTGGAAACCACTCATTAAACAAAAAAAGTCATTAATCAATGACATGTTAAGTCCAATATACAAAATGTTAATTCAAAGAATATTCATCAAGAAAAAGTTATCAATCACTTAACATACCTAAATTATAACTCACCCAAATGAGAGATTTAATCATAAATTAATACTATTAGTAATCTTGTTTATTATATTTATGATGATGAATTATACAAATAAGGAAAATAAATATATAAGAAAATATTTGTGCATTGAAAACACACACATGAACGATGATGAGATTTAAAAACAAACATTAAATTGAATGAGAAAATGAAAGAAGGGAAGTGGTTTCAACTTGATTTCAAATATTTAAAGATCATTAATATTTAATAAAAGAGGGTGGATGATTAAAATATAATACTAAGAAGAAACATTCATTAAAATATAATTACAAAAAAACACTCACACGATTATAAATGAAGAACAACACAAAAGTAAATTAAAGGAAGCATGGAGGAATGGTTTATCAAGATATAACATGAGTATTTAATATCCTCTCAAACCTTTGGAAAAGCCTTGTTCGTGCCAACATGCCTTCCTTTTCTCTGAAATTCAAACATCTTGCAAGGAGAGGAGGGGGTGTATTTATAGCCCAATGTAGTGGGCTATTTGCATTCCAAAACTGCCCTTCCACTTAGATTGAATATTGGACCATCCATACAGAATAATATTAGAGTAAACGATTCTTAAAAGTTGTAGATATACATATTTACTATCTACTCTGAACATGTGGTGGCCATTGGACTTAAGGAGACAAAGTTATTGCGGCATTATTAAACAATGTAAATCTGTCCATTTTAATCCATACTTTCTCAAGCCATAGATTGAGTGGGTTTCTGAATAAGAAGATTCCATAAAATATGAATTATTTCTTTACTCAAGTTGCCCACCTATATATCCACTTTCACACTGAAAAATCTAACACTAATGGATGTCTCTATCCTTTGAAATATCAAATTTGGTGTCCTGATCTTAATTCTCGGACCAAATTTTGGGCAGGATTCAAAGCTTCGTTTGGAAACTTTTTTTTTTGGATTTGGGCCTTTAAAGTTTTATACATGACTCCTAGGATTTCTACCCGAATTTTTGAGGAGAATAAATTAATTTGGACTTCTGGATTGGGCCTAGTAATTCAATCCTCATGGATGGTTCAATTTCTTCACAGATTCTTTGGGCCTTCTTATGATGACCATATGACACATCAAATATAAGAATTTTCCACTAATTCCTTATAATGATATATTTTAAATTTAATAATAAATCATAAAAAAAAGAAACACACAATTTTGATTAGTAGGGTGATAGTTATTAATAAATCATTAAACATAATTGAATCTAGATGAATTCAAATAGTGCTCTAAAATTTTATTTAATATTTAAACATTAATATTTCACACAAATTATGCACATTTAATTTAAAATCAGTATAGGGAGTTTATAATAAGTTATTAAAATATTAATAACATCACTCACCCATATTATATTGATTTATTCCCCTTATTTGTCCTCTTACTAGGGTTTAGCTCACCCCTTTCATTTATTTATATCCTCAGGTGACTACTTATACTAAGGAGAATGTGAGATTTAGAAGGATAAAGGATTATATTATAAATAAATTTTTATGTTTTATTATTTATAAGTGATTTATCATATAAGAACCATCCCTATAAAATAAAAATTCTTTGGTTAAGTCGATAAATTGACTTTAATTCACTTTAATGATCGTTTATGGTTTAGAGATTTAGAGAATTAAGTCATAACTTATACATAACAAATTAAATATTACAATTAGACACTTATTCTCACTATCCTTTTTGTCATAAAATAATTACTATTTAAAACATAAACATGATATTGTTTCATGTTTTAACAACATGACTTTTCTTTGATCTCATCCTTAACTCTATTCTTCTATAATTGCTGTCAAAAAACATTTCAAAACATGGGATGATCATCAAAATCCTGGCAAGGGATAAACAAAGAAGTAAAATTGTTAGTCTTGGGAAAACATGAAAACCATGAATACATTATCAACGATTAATACTTATACCTATAAGTATTAGTAAATATACTTCACTGAAAATAAACTCATTTCTTACCCTTTTTGTAACCAAAATATTACCATAAACCCATAGAAATCAACATATAACATATAAAGGTAACTTGGGACATAAAAATACGGTCTACTTCCACACATATCACAAAATATAATAGCCATATGGATGAATTTTATACCCAATTCATTAGTGGCTATAACATAACCACCCATCCATGGTTTATCATGGAACCACCCATCTTTGGTTTATCATGTAACCACCCATATTTGGTTTATCTCGTAACCACACATCAAATTTCCAAGTACCATTATAAAATCATAACACATAAAATACTACAATTATAAACATTTCACTCATAAAATTTCATTTGTAATCCCAAGAAATCATTTCAAGATATTGAGATATTCAACCCATTTCCAAAACAATGTAAATTTTTTAGTAAAGATACTTTTGAATCAAAGTGTCTCATGCCACTTTGAAACTTTTGAAATAAATTAACATTTTAAAAAATTCATGTCCATATAAATAAAACATAAAAACAATTTCAAAAAAATATACATGAAATAGAAGGTTTTAGAATAATGAATCTTTAAAACATTTAAATAGATATTTTAGTTAAAGAGTGTATTAACGCTTTAGAAGTACTCGAATAAAAATAAATAAAGAATAAAACATCATTAAATATCATAATAATATAGAATTTTTTTATATATCATTTCAAAGCTGTTGTATATACTCCTTAAAGGATAATAAAGGTGCACAATATCAAAATATGACTCAATGAAAGGATATTGAGACAAAGTCCCTTTCAAATATCCTATCCTTAAATTAAGGATAAATCAATGACATAATTATTTTTGATAAATATAAATACACCCAATATAAATGGATATTATGTTTAAAACAATAATAGGTCATTCAAACATATTCTTGGAAATACAAAACCAATGACATGGATATTTAACTCAATGAAATGTGATTGAGTTATGATTTCCCTTAGAATGTTCATAAAAAGGATGTAAGAATTTAACAATGGGGTGATTATGTTTAGAAAAAGTATATACACACACAAAGGGAAGTGTAAATTACAATATAAATAAATAAACTGTGATTCCACACATAATCATGGCATAATATAATCAAGAAAGTATGTGTAAAACCCAATGAGTGGAAATTGAGTTTAGAAATTCCCTTACGTTGAGTACGACTCATCACGTACAATCATTATGATTATGAATAATAAAATTAGCATAATTTATAATTTCCTAAGAACCATTATCAAATTTATTATTCATTGTATATCACTTATTAGCAAGTTATTAAAATTAAATAATTATTTATGTTCATATCGGTCCTTTTGTCAATATTTGGTACTTGAGTCAAAAATGAACTTTTTTTAATGTAAATTTCCCATGTGGTCAAAAGTCCATCATCTCTAGAATAATATTCATGATTTAAATATCATATATATCCAGTATATATGTATTTATAATATGAAAAATATTTGGTGATAAGAAATGAAATGCACCGTTCCTGGAGATGGTAGGTCGTGCGTACGCATGAACGCTAATTTCATTTCTTTTTCATATTAAAAGAATAATAATAAAATGGTATAAATTTATAGTATAATGACAGTATTATATTTATTTCATGTATTTATCATAGGTTTAATAAAACCATCCTTTATATGTTCGATGTATATCATGATCGAGTCATATCACTTTGAGGGGTTGTAGTTCACACTTCCTCAAATGAAATTATCGTATTTACACATTTTGGAAAGAATAAATATATGTTGTAAATACAAATTATATACGAATAAATTAAAAATAAATATAATATATTTCATATATAAATAATTTTCCGTCATAATTGACACCATTATATGTCTTAGCTGAATATTGAACATTCATCATTTCATGAGGCGGTAGTTCACCGTACATAGAAGCAATATGTTCTATATCAATTAAATGGAGATTTATGAAAGTGTACATCAAAAAAATTTCATAAAAAATAATTATATATTGAGGATACTGGTGTTGATATAAAATAATGGAATAAAAATATCATAGTGGGTTGAGAGGGAAAATAATGGAAATGATCTTGAGAGTAGACGATACCTCAAAATTGGGTAACTCCTTTTGATTTGATCCAAAAGGCTTCTTTGAGTTAGATTATGCCCTAGGTAATGCTTCTAGGGGTAAGGTAGGTATTTTGGGAGCATATTTTAGAATAATTTGTATAATACAAGTGGCTTTATAGGTTTGAGTAAGTGGGTAGTGGTGGTGTCCTTTTGTAAGAGGGAGGAGGACACTTTAGGAAAGTCTTGAAATATTATTTTATTATAAATTGATTTTAGGATTCTAATGGTCCCAAAAGAAATTATTTAAAATAAATTATTATTTTGGGTAGTATGCACATCATCAAATAAAAATTCTACAAGTTTTTAATATTTTTTAACCCTTATATTGTTGGCTTAACCTTTTTAATCTTACCATGATATTTAATTATATAAACTTTGCGGGCTAATTTAATTACCATAACATGTCAAACGACCCAAAAAAGTTCCATTTATGACATATTTGTACTTATAATAACCCTTTATATGAATATTATATTTTTAGTAATTTTAAAACACTTAATCAACTATTTTATATTTTAATACATGAATTATGTCAATTTTGAAACTATTCATACTTGACTATTTCAAAAAATCATAAAAAATGATTAATTAGAAAATAATAGATTAAACAAATCCTAAAATTTTATATTAATCCAAAAAATTTATGTATGACATAAATTATTTTATATAATATTTATTTTAATATTTATAATATCATTTATTTTATATTTCTCTTAATAAAAAATTACTATATCACTGTTGTGTCAATTTTTATGGTAAATATTTAATCTTTAAAAATTAAAAATAAATTTCAATTATGTAGATAATGTCATTATATTTCATGAGACTATTTTTTTTCTATTTTTCATCAATATTATCTCTACATTAAAAATTTTATACTTATAAGAGATAAGATAGTGACATGTTGTCACTTTCTTTTGTTTTAATAATAATTGCTTCACATTCGTGGAAAAAACTCCATTAAATAAATCAATTACGGCACTTAGGTGATATTGGTCTTATTTTATTCATCTAATAGTATTTTTTATGTTGTTATGGTAATTTCATTTTCCTTATCATAGTGTTTTTACCCTAATTTACTCGATTTACCTTTAACTATGTTAAATAAAAATAACCAAAGTTACTATTCATAATGTCCAAAAAAGGTACTTATTTACATATTTTTGACATTATGATTCCAAATATGGAATAAATTATTTCAAATTAAAAATAAAAAAGTTTCATTATTTAATTTAAAATTAATTTCCATGGTCAAAACCAGAAAGCGAGTTTTTAAGAAATAAAAACTATCAAAAGATTAACATGTGTTTATGTCCACTTTAAAAGTGAAATTACATATAAAGACCATCATTGGATTAAATTAAAAAAAATAATCCAATTAAAATTTAAAACCAATTATAAATACAATATATCTATATAAATAAATTTGATGAAAATGCAGTTTTAAATTAAAATGCAGTATTTTTACTATTCATAAAAATAAGGATTTTATCAGGAAAATACCAAAATTTAAATGGAAGTAAATTTTGATGTACATATTCTAAATAAGATGTTTATTTTTTAAAATATAAAATATAGACATGAAAAAACTATTTTTAAAAAGGGTTCTCCATCAAAATGTGGTAAAATGACATTTTAAAAATATTAGAGTATTTTATGCTTAAAATTGGACTCATTCTCATTTTAAGCCTCTAAAATTTATTGGATAAATGTAAAAATATTTAAAAAACTTGTTTAATTATATTTCTTTTAGTTATGTTCATTCCCTCTAATACAATGTTTACAAATTAACTATCATTTAAAATAAAAATATTATTATTATATTATTTTTCAGTGTCACTCAATGTTGTGTGCAACGTAAGATTTTAGAGAAACCCATTGTTGCTTGTCAGGTTTTCTATCATACATAGTGTGCTATGTAATGTAAAATTAATATCTTATTCATAAATATTAATAGTAATGAAAAACTATTATTTTATAAATACCTGGGTTGTGACATCATTCCCCCCTTTTGGAAATTGTGTCCTCACAATTTTAGAATTTGAATCAGAAACTTCTTTGAAAATACCTCATCAAAAAAATAGTTAATGAAACTATCCCATTAAAATAAATAAAGATGAGTACAATGTTCACCCAAGATAACAGGTACTAGGATTCCATTTAGGAAAAATGGATATGGAAGAAAAACTAACAATCTTTTTTTAATGGAGAGAGATAGAAAACATGATCATGATAATGTTAACAATCAGAAAACCCCAAACTTGTGATGGGTTAAACGGTCTTTTATTTCCCAGTAGGAAATGTAAACGGAAAACATTTTAATTTTTTAATGTCTTTTTTATAATGTTAAGGAATTTATTTATGACATTGGCTAAAAACATAATGATACATACTTACTGGTCCATTAGAGTTTCATCCATTAATAAATATCTACCCAAAACTCATATTTTCTCCAAATGATTAGTATTCAAGATGACTTGGTCACACCTAAAACACAAGAATAAAATTCTATAGAATCTCATAATCCCACAAATATGAAGTATATATTTCCTCTATCATTAGACATTAACCCAAAACCAAAATGGTTAGTAAAAGATCAGATAATCCCCTAAAAAGAATAATTCTTTATAAAAAGAAATACTACTGTTAATCTCCAAAATTCAACAAACAATACCTAAAGTTTAACAAAGAAAAATAAATAAATAATTATCCTTAAAGTTCCTCCAAATAATCCAAACTATTATTTAAACCCAAAATTCAGAACGATTTGATCACATAGTCATCCATGATAAAGCTTAACATTTATCTCCAAATTACATAGACTACTCTTAAATTATCATATATAAAAATAATTAACATTATCACAAATTCTCTAGGATAGGTTAATCATTTCTATAAATAACCCTAATCACCATAAGTCCATAATAAAAACATAGATTCTTCCAAAATAAAATTCAATCATTACTCCTAAAATGCAATACCATAGTATTCTATTTTCCTTAGGCATCTAGTATTCCCAAAATTGAAAATTTATTCTAAAATAGCATTTATAACTTAATCACCAAATCATTTTACTATAATAAGGATATCAATTTGATAAAACATAAGTTCCAAAAATAAAATTATTCTTGATCCGTAAAATCATTTAACAAAAAATAATTAGTCATACTAACTAGGGACTTCACGTAGGATAGTGGTAGGTGATAAATACCAATCACACATTGGTTTTGGGTTTGATTCCCACAGATTTGTCCTACGTGATAGGTTATCACACAGTATTCATGTTTTCCTTTTTCAAAAACAATATAATTCTAATAACATTATAAAAATGAAATAAAATAAAATAAAATAACCATAACATGTTTTAACCATAATGGTTATTTCATACCTCACATTTTTCATCCCAAAAACTAATAACCCACCACTTCTTCAAAGGTGAATGTCTGCAAAAATACTTTTAATAACCTTAAAATTTCATAACATAAGCATCAAAAGGGGTTTCTAAGTCATTGAACTTATAATATACCTTAAAATTATAAACCCCAGATGATATTCCTAACCCTTAAGAACTGATCTCCAATGTTGTCTAAACCAACCTATGATACCAACTATAAGTCCCCACCCTTAAACATTACATAATCTTGGGTTATGTTGATAAATTGACTAGAATTCACTTCGAGTATCTTTTCTGGTTTAGAGATTTAGGGAATTAGGTCATAAATTATACATAACAACTTAAATATTACAAGTAGACACTTCTATACGCTATCCATTTTTTCATAAAACAAAGACTCGTTACTAAGAAACATGGGATCATTTCATTTTTTAACAGCATAACTTTTCCTTGATCCCATCCTTAACACTATTCTTCTTTAATTCCTGCGAAAAAAATTCAAAACTTGGGATGAGTATAAAAAGTTTCATAAGGAATCAATAAATAAGGAAAACTATTAGTATTTTGAAAAAAAGAAAACCATGAATACTTTATCAAAAAGTAATACTTTTCACCTTTATGTAGTAGTAACTATACTTCACTGAAAAAATTCTCATTGCGTACCCTTTTTGTAACCAAAATATTACCATAAACCCATATAAATGCATATATAACATATAAAGGTAACATAGGAGAATAACATTCTTAAATGGAATAACACTACGATTGAATTCCACACATATTACTAAATGGAATAGACATATGGTCGACTTCCATACCCAATGAATTGTAGGTTATAACTTAACCACCCATCCATGGTTATCGCGAAACCACCCATCTTTGGTTTATAATTTAATCACCCATATTTGGTTAATTACATAACCACCCATATAATGTTCATGTACCATTATATAATCATAACTTATCAAATATTTAAATTATAAACATTTCACTCATAAAATTTCATGTGAAATGACAAGAAATCATTTCAAGTTATTGAAATATTCAACCCATTTCCAAAACAATTTAAAATTTTTAATAAATTGACTTTTGAATCAAAGTGTCCCATACCAATTTGAAACTTTTGAAATAAATTAAAATTTTAAAACATTCATGTACATATAAATAAATAATTAAAAACCATTCTGAAAACATGTATATGAAATAGAAGGTTTTAGAAGAATGAATCTTTAAAACATTTAAATAGATGTTTTAGTTAAAGAGTCCCATACCACTGGAAAACACGTGAATACTAATCATTAAAGAATAGAAAAAGATTAAATATCATAATAATATAGTAATTTTTGATATAAAATGTCAAAAGGGTCGTATATACTCCTTAATGGATAATAAAGGCACGCAATATCATGATATGCCTGAATGAAAGGAGATTGAGACAAAGTCCCTTATAAAGATCATATCATTAGATTAAGGATAAATCAATGACATAATTATGTGTGAAAAATATAAATACACCCAATATAAGTGGATATTAAATGTAAAACAGAGTCAATTCAGACAAATTATTGGAAAAACAAAACCAATTACATGGATATTTAACTTAATGAAATGAGATTGAGTTAAGATTTCCCTTACAAAGTTCATATAAATGACATAAGAATTTATCAATGGGGTGATTATGTGTAGAAATAGTATATATACATAGAGGGAACTGGAAATTACAAAATTAATAAATAAATAGATATTGCACACATAATCATGGCATAATAACAGGAATGTTCAGGAACCGAGCATGCTCGATCCCTAGAAATTTATTAATAAAAAGTAAAGTACAACAAGAACAAACATGCTGCATAACACATGCCACCGAAACATGAAAGTGGTAAAGAGATACCACCCAAAGCAAAAGAATAAATTTTACAAGATTAAAATGGTCACAATCTGCCCCATCTTGAATCATCACGTGTAGGCCCAAATCTGAAACCCATTCAGAAAGACATGCTTGCCAAGAAGGTTGTCGCCAGCCTGTAACACACATTCTGAAGTCAACCCCCGTCACCATCAGCCAGAAATAGCCTGCATCCTGAGGGTCATTACCTGGAAACGCCGCACAATCAACACCTACCAGGCCGGCCAGGCGAACACCACATCTCCTCCATCGGCCAGAAGCACTCCCGACCGCCGCACCACAACGGTCGACGTCGTCAGTAAGTCATCATCAAATCCAAGTCATTGTCGGAACACCGGCTTGAACCATACTGAGGGTGTCATCACAGACATCGCCGTTGTGATGACCCGCCTACCATCTCGTTCTGAGCAGGAGACCATGTGGATAACCTGCCTCGAAAATCTCAAGGTCACCCAACTAATAAACACGCAGCTTTATAGCCCACTGAAACCGGGCATTCACCTGCATCTGGATAGAACCATTGGGAATCGCCATATGTCCACTCCCACATCCTGATTTCCATCCCCATCAATCACGCCACCTACCCCTCTTGATAATAATGCACCCCAAAGTCATCGTGCAGTCACCATCCGATAAGCTACAAGACACTGTCACAGTGCGCTTGTCGAAATAACTCCCACGCGCCACCATAAAAGCCAGTAGCCAAGGTCACCAACCATCACCTGAATCATTCCTACTATTGTAAAGAATAAATTAAATTCACCATTCATGGAGATGGTTGGTCATACGGAAGCATGAAAGCTACATTCATTTCATTGTCATATTAAAAGAATAATAATAAAATTATATAAATGTATATTATAATAACATTATTATATTTCTTTCATTTATGTCTCATAGGTTTAATAAAACCATACTTTATATGTTCCATGTATAGCATAAACGAGTCATATAAATATGAGGGGGTGGTAGTCCACACTTCCTCAAATGAAATTATCGTATTTAGACATTATGGAAAGCATAAATGTATATTGTAAATAAAAACTATAGAAGTATAGAGACAAAATAAATATAATATATTTTATATATAAATAAATTTCCCTAATAATGGACACCATGAGAGGTGGTAGGATAAAATTTAACAATCATCGTTTCGTGATGCTGTAGTTCACCACACACAGAAATAGTATGTTCTATATACATTAGATGGAGGTGTGTGTAAGTACATGTATAACCATTTACCTAAAAAATCATTTTATATTTAGGATACTGGTTTTGTTAAAAAATAATGGAATAAAAATATAATAGGGGCGGAGATGGAAAATAAATGAAATGATCTTGAGAGAAGACATTACCTCAAAATTGGGTAACTCCTTCTGATTTGAGCCAAAATGATTCTTTGAGTTGCCTTATGCCCAAGGTAATGCTTCTAGAAGTAAGGGATTTATTTTGGGAGCTTATTTGAGCATAATTTGGACAATACAAGGGTATTAAGAGGTGTGAGTATGTGGGTATAGGTGGTGGCCTTTTATAAGAGGGAAGAGGGAACTTTAGGAAAGTCATGAAATATTATTGTATTATAAATTAATTTTAGGCTTCCAATGGTCCCAAACTAATTTATTTTAAATATAATATGATTTTTGGTCGTATAAACATCATAAAATTAAAATTAGTCAAGATTGTAATATTTTATAACCCTTATATTTTTGGTTTATCTTTTATTTTACACTTGTTAATCTTACCGTGATATTTAATTAATTACAATTTTGTGGGTTTATTTAATTACCACAACATGTAAAAAACCCAAAAAATTTCCATTATGACATATTTTCACTTGTAAAAACCATTTGGCCCAATCATAGATGTTTATGAATTTTAAAACATTTACTAAACTATTTTATATTTTACGTTATGAAATATGTCAATTTTGACACTATTCAAACTTGACTTTTTCAAAAATTCATAAAAACTTGATTACTTCTAAAAAATAAATTAACTCAATAATAACATGCCATATTCATCCAGAAAATTCTTGTATGACATAAATTATGTCATATAAAATTTATTTTAATATTTATAGTATAATTTATTTGATATTTCTCTTAATACAATAATTGCTATATCACTGTTGTGTCATTATTTATGGAAATTATTTAATCTCTAAAAATTGGAGAGGGTGTTGGATGAGCCCGTAAAAGGAATCTCAGTGCTAGGGTTTCATCTCGCCACCGCCTCCTTGCTCTATCCCGGATCAGCTTAGCTTCCCTCTTGCACGACTCTTCGTGGTGGCGTCTCTTCTTCCACAGTGGTGTCGTGCGTCTTTTGGGCTCGACATTGTTGGCTTCGCACTCCGTTTTCATCTTCTCTTGCATATCTACCATGATGTATAGGGTGTTATAATGGTGCGGCATGAAGCAGAGGCTAAGGACCTGCTATCGTGGTTGGGATCGCCTCTTCGTTTTTGCGCATCTGGTGGTTGAGCATGGTTCTGCGGGAGTTTTGGATGGCGGTGATGGGACTACTATCTGGTTTTGTGGTGGGATTCCTCCTGGATTTCTAGTGATGGTTCGATTTTTTTTCATCTTTCCATCTGTTTATGTTTTTGATGGTTTTGTTCTGTTCGTGCTCCTGGGTTCGTGACTCTTGCGTTGACCCCACAGTGGTGATTCATCGGAAGCTGGTCGCGTTCGGGATCATCCCCTTGGCTCTAGTGATTTTTTATTCGTGGTTCATTTTTTCGATGCTGGTTTATTGCTGGTGATGGATTGAATTTGGTGGAAACGATGTTGATTGAAGTTTTATGAGGTTGGATGTTCTTCTTGGGTTTGTTTTCTCCGGCCACCAGCTCCGATGATGGGCGGTGACGTTAACATTGATCTATGGTGTCATTTCCTCTTGTCACGGGCTCTGGCACCATTGGATGGGTTGAAGATGACTATGTTCGATGATAGCGATTTGCAGGCGATGATTGCGGATGCAGGCAATAGGACTCCGGCTGTCGCGGGTGGCCCTTGGCTCGAGGCCTCCTCGGGTTGTGTGTTTTGAATTTCAAATTTGGTCCAATCTTGAATTTTGGTATCCCACGTGAACTCTGTGGTTATTTCTTATCCTCAAAGAGGCTTTGTTGGGTGATGTTTTTGAACATTGTAATTGTTCCTGGTAACCCATAAACTAGATTTTAGAAAATGGAAAAAATTGGATTGCAGGTAGGCTAAAAATTAAAAATAAATTACCATTATGTAAATATTTTCATTATATTTCTATATAGTATTTATTTTTTATGTCTCATCAATTTTATCTCTACATTAAAATTATTATACTTATAAGAGAAAAGAGAGTGACATGTTATCACTTTCTATTGTTTTAATAATAATTACATCACTTTCATGGAAAAAAGCCCATTAAATATATAAATTCAGACCCTTAGGTAATGTTGGTAGACTTTTATTCTTTAAATAGGATTTTAAAATGTGTTATGGTAATTTAAACATCCTTATCATTTTTTTTGTTACCCTAATTTACAGGATTTACATTTTACTGTGGCAAATAAAAATTACCAAAGTTACTATTCGTAATGTCCAAAAATAAAATGTTCTTATTTAGATAATTAGGACCTTAATATTCCAAATATAAAATCCATTTTTTCCAAATTCAAAACACAAAAGTTTTGTAATTAATTTAAAATTAATTATCATCGTCAAAACCAGAAACAATATTTTTAAGAAGTAAAAACTATAAAAATATTAATATGTGCTTATGTCCAATTTAAAGGTTAAATTACATCCAATGAAAATAATTGGATTAAATGAGAAAAACATAATTCAATTATACTTTAAAACAAATTAAAAGTACAATATAAATATATAAATAAATTAGATGAAAAAGTAGTTTAGGATTAAAATGCAGAATTTTTAACTATTCATAAAAATATAGATTTTATCATAAAAATACAAAAAATTCAACAATTTTTTTTTTGATTTCCGTATTATAAATAAGAAGTTTATTTTATCAAATAAAACATAAAAAATGTGACAATATTTTTTTAAAAAGGTTTCCCCATCGAAAGGCAGTAAAATGACCTTTTAAAAATATTAGAGTATTTTATGCATAAAATTGGACTCATTCTCATTTTAAGCCTTTAAAATTTATTGGATAAATGTAAAAAAATTAACACACATGTGTAATCATATTGTAATTATATCTGTTCATTCTCAACAATACAACATCTTGGCGTTAACTAAAAATTAAAATAATATTATTATTGTTTTATTATTTTTTATTATAACTCAATGTTGTGTGCAACATAAGATTTCGGAAAAACCCGTTGTTGAGTGTTGGGTATGCTATCATACAAAGTATCTTCTATAACATAAAATTAATATATTATTCATAAATATTAATAGATATGATAAGGTATTATTATATAAATACATAGGCTATTACATCATTCCCCGCTTATAAAATTTGCGTCCTCAGAATTTTAAAATTGGGTTCAGAAACTTCATTGAAAATATCACATCATAAAAAGAGTTAATAAAAATATCAATTTAAAAGAAATAAAGAGAATTATAAAGGTAACTCAAGATAATACATACTAGAATTTCATTTAGTAAAACATAGATATTGAATAAAAACTAACCTTCTTATTCTGATGGAGAGTGACAGAAAACATGATCATGACAAAGTTACCAATCAAAAAACAACAAACATGTGATGGGTTAAACAATCTTTGAATTCCCAGTAGGAAAATTAAACAAAAAAAGTTTTTTTTCATACTAACCCTTTCATAAAGTTAAGGAATTTACTTTTAATCATGACTAAGAACATAAGGAAACATACTTACTTTTCATGTAGAGTTTCATCCTTTAATAAGTATCTACCACAAACTTATCTTTTCTCCAAATGATGATTATTAAAGATTAATTGATCACACCTGAAGTAATAAAATCAACTTCTATATAATCTCACAATCCCAAAAATATGAACTATATATTTCCCCTAACATTAGACATTTACCCAAAATGAAAATGGTTAGTAAAATATTAGATAATCCTCCAAAAAGAATAATACTTTATAAAAATAAATATTACTCTTAATCTCCAAAATTCAATAAAAAATGCCCAATGATTAATAAATAAAATTCAATAAACAATTTTCTTTAATGTTCCTCAAAATAATACAAAATAATATTGAAACCTAAAATTCAAAATGATTTGATCACATAGTCTTCCATGATAAATATTAACATTTATATCCAAATAACATCGAATACACTTAAAGTCTCATAAAAAAGGTAATTACCCTAATCACATATTCTCCATGATAGGTTATTCATTTCCATAAATAACCCAAATCACCATATGTCCACAATAAAAACATAGTTTCTTACAAAATAAAATTCAACCATTACTCCTCAAATGAAATACCATAGTATTATATTTTTCTTGGGCATATAATATTCCTGAAAGAGAGAACTTCTTCCAAAATAACATTTATCACTTAATCACCACACCATTTTCCTATACTAAAGAAATCCATTTGATAAAACCTAATTTCCAAAAATCAACTTATTCTTGATCCATAAAATCATTATCTAAAAATAATAATTCATACTAACCAGGGACTTCACTTAGGCTAGTGGTAGGTGATAAATCATTGTCGTACTTTGATTTTTAGTTGGATTCCTGATGCTTTTCCCAACGCGATGGGTTGTCACATGGTCTGTATGTTGTCATTTTTCAAAAACTGTATAATTTCAAAAAAATTAACAAAATGAGGTAAAATATTCAAAAATAATGATAACATGTTTTAACCTTAAATTCTATTTCATACCTTACATTTTTCAACCCAAAAAATAATAACCCATAATTTTCTCAATGGTGAATGTCTCCAAAAATAACATTAATCACCTTTAAATTTCATAATATAAGCCTAAAAGGTGTTTCTAATTCATTGAACTTATAATATAACTTAAAATTATAAACCTATGGTGATATCTCCAACCCTTAATAAAACATCCTAATATCCAAAGTTGTCTAAACCAGCCTCAGATACCAACTATAAGGCCCCAGTAATAAACATTACATAATCTTTGTATAAGTCAATAAATTGACTTTAATTCACTTTGAGGAACTTTTCTTGTTTAGAGATTTGGATAATTATGTCATAACATATACATAACTACTTAAATATTACAAGTAGACACTTCTACTAACTATCCATTTTATTATAAAACAAAGACTCATTAAAAATAAGCATGGTATCGTTTCATATTTTAACTCCATAACTTTTCAATGATCCCATCCTTGAATATATTATTCTTTAAATATAGGTAAAAACATTTCAAAACATGGGATGAGCATAAAAATCTCAGTAATGGATACACAAAGAAGGAAAACTATTAGTCTTGGGAAAACATGAAAACCATGACTACTTTATCAAAAGGTAATACCTGTTTACTTTTAAAGAGTAGTAAATATACTTCACTGATAATAATCTCATTAATTACCCTTTTTTTAACCAAAAGATTACAATAAACCCATAGAAATCAACATATAACATATAAATTTAACTTATTACAAAAACATACTTAAATGGAATAACCCCACGGTAACTTCCACACATAACACTAAATGGAATAGCTATATGTATGACTTCCATACAAAATGCATTTGAGGTTATGATGTTACCTGTAAGGCCTTATCCTTAAAAAATTACTTAATCTTGAGTTAAATCATGAATTAACATTGAGGATATTTTTAGGGTTATATTTTTTGATAATTATGCTTTAACTATTATGTTACATCTAAAATATTACAATGTAGACACTTCTAATCAGTATCCATTTTTTCATAAAATAGAAACCCTTAAAAGAAAACATGAATTCTTTTCTTGATATAATTATTCTTGAATTATTCATTTATCTTAGCTTTCCTTATACCCTGTGAAAAAATTTCAAAAACATGGGATAAGAATTAAAATATTAGTAAGGGTTATAAAATAAAGAAAGAAAACATTAGTCCACCAATACATACAAAACATAAGCTCTTTACCATACCTCATGAAATCATAAGATTTATGAATAACACATAGAAATCATAAATCGTAAAGGTAAATTGTAGATTCCATGAAATATATACATCGTAGATTTCATAGCTAAGTAGGGAGTTATGTTTTGGAATACCCATCACAATATATTCCCTAAATCTCTTAGGATAAACGTTAACTTTTACCTCTTTCATGTTACCCAATGCATTAGAGAGCTATCTCAGGCTCACCCTTCCTAGGTTTATCATGGAACAACCCATATATGTAAACAATGAACAAGAAACATAACATATTAATAACACATAAAACAAGCATAAAGTAAAGAAACAATTTCCACATTCCAATCACAATATAACATTTTAATATACTAAAATATTCAATCCATTTCTAAAACCATATAAAATATTTAATAAAGAGTTTTTTGATTCAATGTTTCGAATACCACTTTGAGACCTTTAAAGGAATTAAAATTATAAAACATTAATGTCCATATAAATAGATCCTTAAAAACATTTTGAAAACATGGACATTAATGATAAATATTTATAAGATTAAATACTTAAAACATTTAAAATAATGTTTAAGTTAAAGAGTCTCTTTCCACTTGAGAATATACTTGAATAAAAATAATTAAATAATAACATTAAACAAAACCTATAATGTAATGAGAATAGAGAAATTCATGATATAATATTTAAAAGGGTATTATATACACATTAAAGGATAATAAAGTTGAATAATATCAAGATATGCCTCTATGAAAGGATATTGAGACATATTCTCTTTTGAAAATTTGGCAGCCTAAGAGCGTCACTTAAAAAATTAGAAAATGAGTTGCTGAGAGAAAAAAGGGTCTCTCATCAATTGGACATAAAATTTATATAAATAAACATATATAATAACATATACCATCATAAGAAAATGTAAATTAAAATACATGACATAAAATAAGTCTTCTACTAAAATAGGAGGGTAAAAGGTTTCCTCACAAAGATCATTTTGTAAATAAAATAGATCAATTATGTGTATTCACTATAAGTTGACATAAAGAAATTATAGATACAATATGTGATAACAAAAGTTATTTTTCACATAATAATAGCACAACATAATCAAGAAGTGTAATTTTATCCCAAAGAATGGAAATTGGCTTAAAGAGTTCCCTTACCTCGAGTCCGACTTGTCTCGTATGTTCCTTATTCTTCCTCAATAATAAACTTAAGTTAATTTATAATTGATTAATAACCTTTTAAAGTTTATTATTCCTTTTATATAACTTATTACCATTCTAAAACAATTATTTAATTAATTGAGTTCATATCAGACATTTTTTGATGTTTGGAACTTGATTAAAAAATGAACATGTTATAATTAAAAATTGTCCATTTGTTAAAAAATCCATTATCTCCATATTTTTATTCATGATTTAAATATCATATATATCTATTATATATATATCTATATCCAATATATATGTATTATTTATAATAGTCTATAACATTTGGATATAAGAAAATTAAATGCATCATTCATAGAGATGGTAAGCTGTACTTACGCATGAACGCTACTTTCATTTCTTATTTTCATTTTTAGAGGAATGAAAAATAAATGATACATAGGTATATTATAATTAAATTATAATATATATTATATATATGTCACATAATTTTATTAATTCCATCCTTTATACGTTCCATGTATAGTGTGAACGAGTTATATCACTCTGAGGGGGCGATAGTTCGCACTTCCTCAAATTAAATCATCATATATATACAACATGAAAAGCATAAAGGTATATTATAAATATGAATTTCATAAGTATATAGATAAAATAAATATAATATATGTAATATATAATTATAGTTCTATCATAATGGCCTCCATAAAAAGTGGTAGGGGAAATCAAACAATCATTATTTTGTGAGGCAGTAGTTCACCGTCCACAGAAATAGTATGTTCTATACCTATTAGACAGAGGTGTGTGTAAGTCTAGTTTGAATAATTATCATAAAAAACCTAGTAAATTTAGGATACTAGTTTTTTTATGTAATCAAATAAAAATAATAGAATAGGGAGTGAAGAAGTTGAATAATGGAAAGGAATTTTAGAGAAGACACTACCTCTTAAAACATGTATCTCTCTATGATTTGAGCCAAAATTCATTCTTGAATTGCCTTCATCCTAAGGGAAAGCTTCTCAGGGGAATATGGGGGTATTTATAGCTTCTTTAATCAATGTTTGGATGAACCAAGGAATTTTAGAGGTGTGTGTAATGGGTTAGAGGTGGAAGCCCTTTATAAGAGGGAGGAGGGTTTATTTAGGAACGTTTGAAAGAATTATTTTATTATAAAATGATATTCAGTTTAAAAAGGTCCAAAACTAATTATATTAGAATATAATTTGAATATAAGTCTAAATAAAATCATCAAATAATACATTGATAGGTTTCCAATATTTTTTAATCCTTATCGTTTTTTATTTAACCCTTTTTTACTCTTACCGTTTTATCAAGCATTTAACAATTTGAGAATCAAAATAGTTACCAAAACATGAAAAATATCCAATTAAATATTAATTGATAAACTTTTATACTTATTAAATCCATTTGGATCAATATTATATTTTTTTAAATTTTATAATATTTAATAAAATATTTTATATTTTAACATATGAATTATGTCAATTTTGACAATATTTATATCATTAATTTTTTAAAAATCCAACAAAACTTGATTGATTAGAAAAATCTTCATTAATACAAATATAAAATGTACCTACAATCCATAAAATTCGTTTGTGATATAAAAATAAATCAATTACATTTATTTTAACATTTATAATATCATTTATTTGAATCCATTATTAATGATGCCATCACTCCATCACCATTGTGTCATAATTAAATTTATTTATTTAATGTCTAAAAATTATAAATAAAATAACATGATGTATTAAATATTTTTATCTTTCCAATGAATATTTATAGTCTAAAATATAACTTATATAACCCCATATAATGTTTTTTACTAAAACATATATGTTTGTGTTATATTTTCCTTAACTTTAAATTAATTTTTATAAAATGTCACTTTCACTTACAAGTGGCTCCATGGGGTCCCATAATCAACCCAAGGATGCTCATGGTATGAAATTTATCATCCAATATTGTTATGACACATTTTAGGGTAATTTTATGTTATTATAATATTATTATTTTACCATTATTTACCAGATTTACCATTTAACCATGGAAAATAAAATATTTATTGATGTTACTATTCATAATGTCTAAAAATAAATATTATCTATAACACCCCGAGATTTTATAAGATAAATTATTTTTAATTTCTTTCATATCTTCTGTTGTATGCTACAACAAGATTATCTTGTGTTATACGCAACACTATATTAGCTTGCATTATACTAAACACTAATCTTGGATCGTGTTTCACACAATTTCAAGTTTGTTTGATAGTAGTTATTCTACGAAACATTGAGTGTATATATATATATATTCAATGTATAAATGAAATATTGTTGGATTTTGTTATACAAAAAAAAAGGAGTCTTGCACTATACGCATCCCTAACTTGGCTTGCATTACACGCAATCACGACCTTCCTAGATAGCGTGTGTTGTACGTAATACTAGGTATCACAAAATGACAATATATTGTTTTAATATTATTAAGAACTAACAATTATGAATATTAGTATCAGAATTTTGAATTCTATGACATTATAATTCATCTTACACATTTTTATAACATGGTATGAGAACAAAATAAAATTTTCAGGTAAAATAAGTATTTTTCAAAAAATGTAGTTTTACTGCCTTTTGATGGAGCACCCACATTAAATTTAGTTTTTGACATGTTTATATGTTAAATATATAAAATAAATTCTTATTTTGAATCAAGATATAAAAATTTACATTGGATAACGTTTTGATGTTTTTCTGACAACGTTCTAATTTTGATGAATAATAAAAACACGCTAATTTTTACTTAAAAACAACTTTTTTCATCAAGATAATTTATATGGATAAATTATTAAAGTAAATTGTTTTAAATTATAAATAGAATATATTATTACCATTTAAAATAATTTATGTCATTATCATTGATTTTATATTTAATTATTAGGTTAAATAAATTCAATATTTTGCAATGTTTTAAAAAAAAACCCATTTTTTGACAATGGGATTAATTTTAAATTAATTACTGCAAATTATGTATTTTGAATTTGGAAAAATGGATTCCATATTTGGAATCAGTAGTTCCATTTTATGTTAATATTCTACCTTTTATTTTTGGGCATTATGAATAGTAACTACGGTAAATTTTATATACCATAGTTAAAGGTAAATTAGGTAATTAAGGGTAAAAATAATATTAAAAAATTACCCTAACACTTGTCTTAATATAATTGGATGATTATATTTCGTTCTAAATAATATTTGGGTTGAAATAGAATCCATTGGTACCCATTTAGATGTGATTAAGACCTTTAATTTATTTTATTTTAAAGAAAGTGAAATATGTCTCACTCAAATATTAAAAATTGGATTATTTTTTATATAAGGTTATACAGAATATAATTTCGATTATAAATACTAATTTTAAATATAAAGTGTTTTTATTTATCAGGTTTATTTATTTGTAATTTTTTGGAAATATTTAATTACCTTAATAGCTTATACATTAACGATGTAGAAATTATTTATTTAGTGAAAAATCAATAATATTGTTTTTATTAAAATAATAATACCTATCAAAAGGACCTTAAACATGCCCAAACCTTATTGGTCGAGTGTATATATACCCTAAACATCAAAGAGTCTATTTTTGGACCATTTGGATCCTTATAAAACTGATTAGGACATTTATATTATATTATTTTAAATGATGTCAAAGATGTCACCTTCATATTTTAATAAATATAACAATGTAAATGTTGTGATTTTAAGATGATAAATTAGAATAAAAATAATATTATGAAACTTATTATATTTATCTTAGTCATAGTATTTTATTTTTATTTTTTATGCAAATAATAAGTATATTAAATGATTATACATAAATGATGTAGTAGTTGTTTTATTAAGAGAAATATCAAATAAATGGTTTTATAAATATTAAAATAAACATTGTGTGAAAAAATTAATGTTATACACAAATTTTCTAGATTAATATGACATGTTATGAATCTATTAAACATTTTGGTTCATATATATCCTCTGTGTGGATTTTATTTAAATTCAAGTAAATGAATAGTGTCAATATTAACACTATTGTTATTTTATAAAAATATAATATTATAAAATTGTTTAAAACTCACATTAAAATTTAAAAATTATAAATTGAAATTTATATGGTCTAAAATTTTATAATGTACCCAATTAGAGATTACTCACAACACATAAGTAATTATTTATAATAATTTAAAATTTAGAATATTATTTCCACAAATAAGATTAAATAAATAAAATAAGGATAAATAAAATTGATAAGGTTTAAAATAATTTCCCAACATGTATAAATTTGATTGGTTGATGATATTACAACCCTATCATACATCATATCCTAATTTGAGTCACATTGTAAGTTTCTATATGGGGTTAGAGTATATTATAAATTTATATTTTTGAGGTTTCCAAAAGATCCCCCTCTTCCCTTATAAAAGGGAACCTCCTCCCTCTCCTATTCATAACACATTGAGACTTAAATATCGGCCAAAACCTCCCCATTTCTCTTATACACTTCCCTAGAAACATTATTATGGTTCTGGTCTTCTCAAAAGACCAACTCTAGTTCCTTAAGAGGAAGCTTAAAGGAGGAGCATCGAAGGAAAGGTAATCTCTTCTACCGATTCTTTAAAGTTTCTTTTGTCTTCAACTTATTCTTATTTAGTTGTTTCATTATAATGCAATAACATTAGTATCACTAATATACTAATATGTTATTATCAATATGAAACAAACCCATTTAACCTTCTATCCATCCTATGGAAAATGAAATCACCGTGCCTGCATACGTACGGAATACCGTCTCCACGCCGTGGTGTAATCAATTTTCCCACCACCACCTTACTTGGATTGGTATAATGGTGTAAAGAATAACTATATATGGTTATTATAAGATCATAATTATTCTGAGATATTATATCATCCACTCCATTTCTATTCAATAATTATGGGAATGATATCATCGTTCGTGCGTACGTACGGACTACCATCTCCACGAACGGGATGAGATTCATTTTCCATGATTAACCATTCAAGTATGATTATAAAGTATATATAATAAATAATAATGAAAGATATTACATAATAATGATACTGGATTTATGTACATATATGTTTCATTTACTTAATTCCATTTAATTCACTAAGGAAATGAAAACAACGTTCATGCGTACGTACGACCTACCGTCTCCATGAACGGTGTATTTCATTACATTTATCGATCTATCATATATATTTATATTCTGAATATATATTATATATAAATCATGTTTTAAATTCTGAAATTAAGTAAATCAGGATGTATGTAATAATATCAGGAACAACAAGTCGAAACATATACGATAAATTAAACTATATTATACAAAAAGCTGCTTTAATATAGAATTTACAAAAGAAAGGGTAATATAAAGTCATAAGTGAACAATATATGATATAATAACAATGAATATGATTTTTTAATAAGTAAATGACATTATTTAAATCATTATACAGGAGGTTCAGATACATACGAATCATATCAGATATAAGGTAAGGGATACCTTTTCCAATATTGTTTTTATCTAAGATTGTTTATTCATAAATATTTACTCGGGTTATATTTATTATCCATGTCCCTATTTTCTAAAATTGGTTTCATTTATGTTTAAATTCCTTTTTACCCATTTTTGAAATTTACTACATGGTATGTAAGGAATCATTCTTTTGTTTACCATAGGATGTACTTTTTGACTTTTCCAGCAAAAGTATGAGGATAATGTTTTTTAACTTATACGACATGGACAGATTTTTACGGTTTCATAACACCTAATTTTCATGAATCTTCCTCTACAATATTTAAAGATTATTTTCAAAAAAATAATTGTCTTTTAAAATTTCATGGCATTTTGTGAAAAGAAAATGATTTTGAAGAATAAAGGATATTTTCCTCAATAATTCATTTCAAGTGTTTTGTCAAAACTATTTTCCATCTAAGATGACATTATTTAGTATGATTATATTTCAAGTATAATGTCTCTATTATTTGCATGGATTTATTCTTCTTATGATGAAATGATATCCATTTTTTTTATATGTAATATGTTATGATGTGACGATTTTTGCGAAATCCATTTTATTCTTTGGGTTATGATGAATGATTTATGTTTATTTTGTGGAACAAGTAAGAATGATTTCATTATGAGATGGGTGGGACCTATATCCCCCTCTAATGCATTGGTCAAAGATTTATATCTCATGAGATAGACATTGCTGGAATGGAAAGTTAATCTAGTTTAGTGATACAGGACTAGAATGAGTAGTGAACTCGATTCAGTAAGGGACTTTGTCCGCTAAGATGTTCTTGGAAGCAATGCCTTGGATACTATGGAAATCATATCATGTGCATAATGGTTTTCCACAATTACATGTTTTATTCGCATGGTATTTTATAATGATTATTATTCCTTTATGATCTATACCTTATGTTTTGACAAGATTTAATTCTCATGATTTAGATGTTTAAACTTTATGTTCATGTTTTTTCAAATGTATATGATTTGTTTTATTTTCTCCATGCATACCCTTACTAAGAATTTGAGCTCCCCCTTTATATGTTTTCATTTCCCCATGATTTAAATAAATTTTTTAGGTATGAAAACAATAGGGGGAGATCATTATGGGAGATGTTGAAGATCTTTCACCATGATTAGAATATTATGTTCCGACTTTCCAAAGACACTAAACTATTACGGTCCTTGAGTGTGGGTTTCTGTTATGTATAAAGTGTTCTTCAAAAGTAATGTAATCCCCATGTTTTTCAAGATATGGGTCTCTATAGTTGGTGTCAGAGGAAAGGTTTAGTTAACCTTTGGAAAATAGGATGATAAAACTTTAGTGAGATCCCTAGAGATATTTCTAAACTATGTCTAGGGATGTCCCTGAGGTTAAGTATAGGTTATAGTCCTAGAATTATGGTAATAATCTTAGAATTTACCCGAAAATGTTATATATTGAAGGTACTACCCCTTTATTATGTTGTTTTACCTAGAAATATTTTTTCCTCTCACACTATTTTTTTGGGTTTTAGACGATGGCTAGAACCCAAAGGAACCATGTTGATCAATGTAATGGAAAATGCAATGATAGTCCTTCTGAATGAACCAATGTTATGAGAGATGGAGTGAAAAATCTTTTTTCTATACTTACACAAGATATGAATCATTCTTGACTTCCAAATAAGTAGAGAAGGGAAAAATATTCTATTGAGTCCTTCATGAGGGAACACCCACCTTCTTTCAGTGGGTCTTCTGATCCACTTGTTGCTGAACAATGGATCAGTACAATTGAAAAGATAGTTTCCATACTTCGCTGTTCGGAACATGAAAAATTCATTATGGGGATTTACCATTTAGAAGGTGAAGCAGACCAATGGTGGACTCTAATTAAGAATACGAGGCCCCAAGAAGAAATTGAGTCCATGGTATGGGATGAGCTCAAGAACTTGTTTTTCAATAAGTACTTCCCTCGTATTTTTCAAACAAAGATGGAAAAGGATTTTCTTGAGCTTAAAAAAAAGGATGATGAATCTGTTGGTATATACAAAGATAATTTTACAAGTCTTGGAAGGTATGCATCTGGATTTATCATCCAACCTGAAAGTAAAGTTGATTGATTCTTCAGTGGCTTAAAACCAATTCTTCGAAGGGTATTAGATATAAGAGACTTCAGAAGCTATGAAGAAATTTTGTGTCGTTCTATCATGTTATAAATGGAAGTTTGTGTTACATATCCATCTCATGGTTTTGACGAGAAACGAATGATGGATTTCAAGGAGAAATCTCAGAATAATGGTGAAAAGAAGATGAATGTTTCTTTATGCTCAAATTGTGGAAAGCGGCACGGTGGAGATTGTCTAAAAGGTACTAGAATATTTTTTAAATGTGGAAAGAAGGTCATCGAGCAGCTAAGTGTCGATGTAATGGGAAAAGGGTTCCTAATGATGTGAATAAAGAAAATACTGCAGAGAACGCACCACCAAAACTTCAATGATACAAGTGCAAGGAAATAGGGCATTATGCGAATCAATTCCCTAATCAAAGGGTTAATGATTATCGACATGAGCAACCTCTTAAGGCAAAGGAAAAAAGGGAAGTCACAAGCAATCGCTATTGGCAATGTTGAATATGACAATGATGTGGTGGAATGATAAAGTGTTTATGTAATGGGATTCCAAAATAATGTTGTAGTATCGTAGAATATTGGAATATTTATGTACTGGTCTATTATGGTTTTCAATAAATTTATGGTAATGGTAACCATGAAAAGTTATTGAAATATTTTTGGAAAGAATATGATATGCGCAAAATGAAGCGATAAAGAGAAAATGAAATGAGCTCATAACTGATATAAGGACAAAGTTATATCATGGTTTGAGTATTATAAATTTTGGGATTTTAGGTATGTGGAAAGAGTTAACTTTTGACAGCATTCATGTTTTCACTAAGGTTCAATGGTTATTCATTTTTCAAGAGAATACATGATTAAGGTATTCAAATTATTGTAATGTGACCAACTAGATATATCGTATGATATATGGGGGATAAATGATGGTATTCACATGCTCAGTAGATGACATTTCTAGTAATTGTTTTCTTTATAATATGATCCTGGAAGAAAGAATTTTGGATAAGACTAAAGATTGGAATCGATTATGTTAGACATAAGTTAGTATTGTTTAAGGCTATAACATTTTTTGATATTTTTGATGGAATGTTATAATAATGTAGTTTAAAAAAAGGGACAACCTGCAGGACGGGCGACAACCCATCCCGTCGGACAAGGCTGTGGGAGTCGAACCCACAACTGAAGTGAGACAGGCCTTTATTGCCTACCACTGGCCTACATGAAGTCCCTGGTTAGTAGAAACTTGATTTATTTTATTAAGAGGTATGATAGATGAAGTATAAGTCCATTTTTGGAATCATATATGATTAACCTCACCATAGATGGGCTTATGTACATTTGATAACTTTTGCCAACATTTTGTTTGAGACAGATGGAATGACCTATCATTTTATCGCATGATTTGCTAACACTTCATGGAAGACAAATTCAAATTAATTTCTTTAAGAGATGATGTGGAAATTTTTCATGGCACAATCAACAGTGAGATTGTACCAAAATCAAGCAAGTACTTCTTTTAATTCAAAAATTCTTCAACTTTATGGAAATGATCTTGAAAACAAAAAATTTTGTCCTAATGTCCTCATATCCAATGAATAAGATGGTACCTTATATTATCACAAATTTATGGCTTTGTGATTGTTGGATTTTTCATAGCCATGTTCTCTACAACTCTCCATCCGAACATGATGGTTAGATTTCTATTTCATTTCCATATTTTCACCTATGTTCTCTTATGTGGAAACTCAATGATTAGTTAATTTGGGTAATCGTTACATTTCATACTTTAGTTTTTAAAGATAATTTTTGGTATTCCATTTTACGATGTGGGTTTCTGTGAAAGAAACTCTCATGTAATAAACCATTTATAACCTCGACGAATTTCGAGGGTGAAATTCATTTTAAGGGGGGTAGAATGTAACACCCCGAGATTTTATAAGATATATTCTTTTTAATTTATTTCATATATTCTGATTTACGCTACACCAATATTATATTGCGCTATACGCAACACCGTATTATCTTGCAGTATACGCAACACTAATCTTGGATCGTGTTACACACAATTTCAAGTTTGTTTGATAGTAGTAATTCTACGCAACATTGAGTGTGTGTGTTTGTGTATATATATATATATTCAATGTATAAATGAAATATTTTTAGATTTTGTTATATGCAACAACAAAGGTGTCTTTCACTACACGCAACCCTGACTTGGCTTGCATTACACGCAATCACGACATTCAGCGATAGCGTGTGTTGTACATAATACAAGGTTTCCCTAAATGATGATATATTGTTATAATATTATTATTAACTAGAATTTATGAATATTAGTGTCTAAATTTTTAATTTTATGACATTATAATTCATCTTACACATTTTATAGAAATTGGTATGAGAAGAAAATAAATTTTTCGGGTAAAAAAAGTATTTTTCAAAAAATACAGTTTTGCTGCCTTTTGAATGGGCACCAACATTAAATTTAGTTTTTGACATGTTTATAAGTTCCATTTTAAAATATAAACTTCTTATTTTGAATCAGGATATAAAAATTTACATTGGATAATGTTTTGATATTTTTTTGACAACATTCTTATTTTGATAAATAATAAAAACACGCTAATTTTTAATTAAAAACATATTTTTTCATTGAGATAATTTATATGGGTAAATTATAATAGTTAATTGTTTTAAAGTATAAATATAATTTATTTTTACCATTTAATATAATTTATGTCATTATCATTGATATTACATTGAATTCATAGGTTAAATAAATGCAATCTTTTGCAATGTTTTTAAAAAACCCATTTTTTCTACAACAGGATTAATTTAAAATTAATTACTACAACTTCTGTGTTTTGAATTTGAAAAAATAGATTCCATATTTTGTGTCAGTAGGTTCAAATTATGTTAATAGGCTACTTTTTATTTTTGAGCATTATGAATAGTAACCACAGAAAATTTTATTTACCATAGTTAAAGGTAAATTAGGTAATTAAGAGTAAACATAATATTATAAAATTACCATAACACTTGTATTAATATAATTGGATGATTATATTTCATCCAATGGCATATTTGGGTCTAAATGGAATCCATTTTTACCCACTTAGATGTGATTAAGGCCTCTAATTTATTTTATTTTAAAGAAAGTGAAATACGTCTCACTCAAACTTTAATAATTTGATTATTTTTTATATAAGCATATATAGAATATAATTTTGATTATAAATACTAATATTAAATATAAAGTGTTTTTATTTATCATGGTAATTTATTTGTAATTTTTTGGAAATATTTATTTACCTTAATAGCTTATACATTAATGATGTAGAAATTATTTATTTAGTGAAAAATCAATAAGATAGTTTTTATTAAAATAATAATATCTATCAAAAGAACCTTAAACATTAAAAAACCTTATTGGTCAAGTGAATATATACCCTAAACATACAAGAGACTATTTTTGGACCATTTGTAGCCTTTTAAAATAGATTAGGACATTTATATTATTTTATTTTAAATGATGTCAAAGATGTCACCTTCATAATTTAATTAATATAACAATTTACATGTTGTGATTTTAAGATGGTAAATTATAGGAAAAATATTATTATGAAATTTATTATATTTATCTTCATCATTTAATTTAGTTTTTAATTTTTATGAAAATAATAATTATATTAAATGATTATACAAAAATGATGTAGTAATTGTTTTATTAAGAGAAATATCAAATAAATGGTTTTATAAATGTTAAAATAAAAATTATGTGAAATAATTAATGTTATAAAAAAAATTATAAATGAATATGAAATGTTAGGAATCTATTAAATACTTTTTTTTCGAATATATCCTCTGTGTGGATTTTATTTTAATTCAAATAAATGAGTACTGTCAAAAGTAACACTATTGTTATTTTATAAATATAACATGTTATTAAATTGTTTAAAAATCACATAAAAATTTAAAAATTATAAATTTAAATTTAAATGGTCTAAAATTTCATAAAGTGACCAATTATGTATAATTCACAACACGTAATTAATTATTTATAACAATTTAAAATTTAGAATATTTTTACCACAAATAAGATTAAATAAATTAAATTAGGATAAATCAAATTGATAAGGTTTAAAATAATTTACTAACTTGTCTAAATTTTATTGGTTTATTAGATTACAAACCTATAATACCTCGTATACGAATTTTAGTCACTTTGGATGTTTTTATATGTCGTTTGAGTTTATTATAAATTAATATTTTTGAGGTTTCCAAAACTGCCTCTCTCTTCCCTTATAAAAGGGAACCTCCTCCCTATCCTCTTCACAACACTTTGAGCCTTCAAGATCGGCCAAAACCTTCCCATTTCTCTTCTACACTTCCCTAGAAACATTCCGGAGGTTCTGTTCTTCCCAAAATACCATCTCTATTTCTTTAAGAGGAAGTTTAAAGGAGGTGCGTCGAAGGAGAGGTAATCTCTTCTACCGATTCGTTCAAGTTTCTATCTTCTTCAACTTCTTCTTCATTAGTTGTTTAATAATAAAGTAATAAAATCAGTATATAAATAATACTTATATGTTATTATAAATATTAAACAACCCCATTTCACTTTCTATCCATCCTACAGAAAATGAAATCACCGCGCGTGCTTACGTACCGAATACCGTCTCCACGCCGTGGTGTAATCAGTTTTCCCACCACCACCTTACTTGGATGGGTATAATGGTGTAAAGAATAAATATATATTGTTATTTTAAAATCATACTGATTATGAGATATTATATCATCCACTTCAATTCTATTCAATAATTATGGGAACGATATCTTCGTTTGTGCGTACGTACGAACTATCGTCTCCACGAACACGAGGAGATTCATTTTCCATGATTAACCATTCAAGTAAGATTTTAGAGTTTATATAATATATAATCCTGAAAGATATTACATAATAATGATACTGGATTTATGCACATATATATTTCATATATTTATTCCATTTAATTCAATAAGGAATCGAAAACAGCATTCATGCATACGTATGACCTACCGTCTCCATGAAGGGTGTATTTCCTTCAATTTATCAATCTATCATATATATTTATATGCTGAATATATATTATACATAAATAATGTTTTAAATTATGGAATTATGTAAATCAGGATGTAAGAATTAATATCAAGAACAACAAGTGAAAACACATATGATAAATGAAACGATTTTACACAAAATGCTTCTTTAACATGGAATTTAAAAAAGAACGGGTAATATAAAGTCATAAGTGAACCATATATGATATCATAACCATGAATATGATTCTGTAATAAGTCAATGACATTATTTAAATCAATATACATGATGTTAGGATACATACGAAGCATATCAGACATAAGTTAAGGGATATCTTTTCCAATCTCATTTTTATCCGAGATTGTTTATTCGTAAATATTTACTGGGGTTATATTTATCATCCATGTTCCTGTTTTATAAAAATGATTTCATGTGTTATTAAAGTCCTTTCTATCCATTTTTTGACTTTTAATACATGGTACGTAACGAATCTTTCTTTTGATTACCATATGAGGTACTTTTTGACTTTTCCTGCAAAAGTACGGGGAGAATGTTTTTTTATCTTATACAGCATGAACAGATTTTTATGGATTCATAACGCCTAATTTTCATGAACCTTCCTCTACAAGATTTCATGATTATTTTCAACAAAATACCTTTCTTTTAAAATTTCATGTCGTTTTGTGAAAAGAAAAGGATTTTCAAGAAGAAAGGATATTTTCCTCAAGAATTCATTTCAAGTGTTTTGTCAAAATTATTTTCCATCTAAGATGACATTATTTAGTATGATTATGTTTAGAGTATAATTTCTATATTATTTACATGGTTTGATTATTATTATGATGAAATGATATCCATTTGTTTTATATGGATAATGTTATGATGGGATGATGTTTATGAAACCCATTTTATTCTTTGGGTTATGATGAATGATTTATGTTTATTTTGTGGAAAAAGTAAGAATGATTTCATTATGAGATGCGTGGGACATATATCTCCCTCCAATGCATTGGGTAAATATTTATATCTCATGAGATAGACATGTCTGGAATGGAATGTTAATCCGGTTCAGTGATACAGGATTGGAACGAGGAGTGAACTCGATTCCGAAAGGGACTATGTCCACTAAGATGGTTTTGGCAGTAACGCCTTGGCTGCTATGGAAATAATATCATGTACTTAATGGTTTGCCACAATTACATGTTTTATTCCCATGCTATTCTGTCATGATTAATGTTCCTTTATGATCTATGCCTTATGCACTGCCAAGATTTATTTCTCATGATTTTGATGTTTAAACTTTATGTTCATGTTTTTTTAAGTTCCAATGTTTATGATTTGTTTTATTTTCTCCATTATTACCCTTACTGAGCATTTTAGCTCACCCTTTTTATATTTTATTTTCCCCGTTATTTAAAAAAAAATAGGTAAGAAAAAAACGGGAAGATATTTATGGGAGATGTTGAAGATCATTCATCATGATTAGAAGATTATGTCATGAGTTTCCAAAGACACTAAACTATTACAGTCCATGAGTGTTGGTTTTTGTTATGTATTAAGAATTACAGAAATGTAATTTAATCCCCTTTTTTGTCAAGATATGGGTCTCTATAGTTGGTATCAGAGGAAAGGTTTTGTTAACCTTTGGAAACTAGGATGAGAAAACATTAGTGAGATCCCAAGAGATATTTCAAAGCTATGTCTTGCGATGTCCCTGATGATAAGTATAATTATAGGTTATAGTCATATAATTATTATAATAATCTTAGAATTAACCCTATGATGTTATATATTAAAGGTACTCCCCCTTTATTATGTTGTTTTACCTAGCATGATTTTTTCCTCTTACACAATTCGTTTTGGGTTTTAGACGATGGAGGGAACCCGAAGGAACTGTGTTGATCAATGTAATGGACAATGCAATGATTGTCCTTCTGAACAAACCAATGTAATGGGAGACAGAGTGAAAAATATTATTGTTATACTTACACATGATATGAATCATTCTGGACGTCCAAATGAGTAGAGAAGAAAACAATATTCTATTGAGTCCATCATGGGGCAGCATCAACCTTCTTTCAGTGGGTCTTCTGATCAACTTTTTGCTGAACAATGGATCAGTAAAGTTGAAAAGATATTTTCCATACTTCACTGTTCAGAACATGAAAAAGTCATTTTTTTCTATTTACCATTTAGAAGGTGAAGCAGACCAATGGTGGACTCTAATTAAGAATACGAGGCCCTGAGATGAAATTGAATCCATGGAATGGGACGAGTTCAAAACATGTTTTTCAATAAGTATTTCCCTCGTATTCTTCGAAAAAATATGGAAAAGGATTTCCTGGAGCTTAAGAAAAATGATGATGAATATGTTGGTATATACAAAGCGAATTTTACAATTCCTGAAAGGTATGCATCTGGCTTTATCATCCAACCTGAAAGTAAAGTTGATCGATTATTTAGTGGCTTAAAACCAAGTATTTGAAGGGAATTAGCTATAAGAGACTTTAGTAGCTATGAATAACTTGTGCATTTTGCTATCAAGGTATAAATGTAATTTGTTGTTACATATCCATCTCATGGTTTTGGCAAGAAATGAATGATGAAGTTCAAGGATAAATCTCAGAATAATGGTGATAATAACATGAATGTTTCATTATGCTCAATGTGTGGAAAGAAGCCTGGTGAAGATTGTCTAAAAGGTACTAGAAAATGTTTTAAGTGTGGAAAATATGGATATCGAGGAGCTGAGTGTTGAATTAATGGAAAAAGTGTTTCTAATGATGTGAATAAAGAAAATACTACAGAGAACGCACCACCAACACTTCAATGATACAAGTGCAAGGAAATGGGGCATTATGCTAATGAATTCCCTAATCCAAGGGTTAATGATGATCGACGTGAGAAACCTCTTAAGGAAAAGGAAAAAGGGAAGTCGCATGCAATCACTATTGGAGATGTTGAATATGACAACGATGTGGTGTAATGATAAAGTGTTTATATAATGGGATTCCAAAATAATGTTGTAGCATCTTAGAATATGAGAATATATATGTTTTGGTCTATTATGGTTTTTAATAATTTTATTGTACCAGTAACCATGACAAGTGATTGAAATATTTTTGGAAAACAGATGATATGCACATAATGAAGGGATAACGAGAAAATGAAATGAGCTCATAACTGATATAAGGACAAAGTTATATCATGGTTAGAGTATATAGAAATTTTTAGATTTTGGTATGTGGAAAGAATTAACTTTTGACAACATTCATGTTTTCACTAAGGTTCAATGTGTATTCATTTTTCAATAGAATACATGATTAAGGTTTTCACATGTTTGGAATGTGACCAACAAGATATAGCGTATGATATATGGGGGATAAATGATGGTATTCACATGCTCAGAAGATGACATTTCTAGTAATTGTTTTTCTTTATATTATATTCTTGGATAGAAATATTTTCGATAAGCCTAAAGATTGGAATTGATTATGTTGGACATAAGACAGTATTGTTTAAGGCTTGAACTTTTTTCAATATTTTTGATGGAATGTTATAATAATATAGTTTTAGAAAATGGGACAACATGCAGGATGAGCGACAACCAGTCGCGTAGGACAAGGTTGTGGGAATCAAACCCACAACTGTAGTGTGACATGCCTTTATCGCATACCACTGGGCTACAGGAAGTCCCTGGTTAGTAGAAACTAGTTTTATTTTGTTAAGTGGTATGATAGATGAAGTATAAGTCCATTTTTGGAATCATATACGATTAATCTCACCATAGATGGACTTATGTATATTTGATAACTTTTTCAAACCTTTTCTTTGAGACAGATGGAATGACCCATCGTTCTATCGCATGATTTTCTAACACTTCACATAAGACAAATTAAACATCAGTTCTTTAAGAGATGGTGTGGAAATTTTTCAAGGCACAAACAACAGTGAGATTGTACCAAAATCAATTAAGTATTTCTTTTAATTCAAAAATTAATCAACATTAGGGAAATGATCTTGAAAACCAAAACTTTTGTCATATTGTCCTCATATCCGATGAATAAGATGGTACCTTATATCGTCACAAATTTATGGCTTTGTGGTTGTTGGCTTTTCCATAGCCATGTTCTCTACCACTCTCCATCAGAACATGATGATTATATTTCTCTTTCATTTACATATTTTCACCTATGTTCTCTTATGTGGAAACCCATTGATTAGTTAATTTGGGTAATCGTTACGTTTTATATATTATTTTTTAAAGAAAAGTTTTGGTATTCCTTTTTATGATGTGGGTTTCTATGAAATAAACTCTCATGTAATAAACCATTTATAACCCCGACGAATTTCGAGGGAGAAATTCATTTTATGGGGGGTAGAATGTAACACCCCAAAATTTTATAAGATATATTCTTTTTAATTTCATTCATATATTCTGTTGTACGCTACACCAAGATTATCTTGCACTATACACAACACCGTATTAGCATGCAGTTTACGCAACACTAATCTTGGATCGTGTTACACACAATTTCAAGTTTGTTTGAAAGTAGTTATTCAACACAGCATTGAGTATATATATATATATTCAATTTATTAATGAAATATTGTTGGATTTTGTTATACGCAACAATAAAGGAGTCTTTCACTACACGCAACCCTGACTTGGCTTGCATTACACATAATCACGACCTTCCTCGATGACGTGTGGTGTACGCAATAATGAGTTTCACTAAATGAAGATATATTATTATAATATTATTATTAACTAGAAATTATGAATTCTAGTATCTAAATTTTTAATTTTATGAAATTATAATTCATCTTACACATTTTATAGAACATGGTATGAGAAGAAAATAAAATTTTCAGGTAAAATAAGTATTTTTCAAAAAATGAAGTTTTGCCGGCTTTTGATGGAGCACCCACATTAAATTTATTTTTTGACATTTTAATAAGTTAAATTTAACAAAATAAAAATCTTATTTTTAATCAGGATATAAAAATTTACATTGCATAAAGTTTTGATATTTTTCTGACAACGTTCTTATTTTGATAAATAATAAAAACATGCTATTTTTTACTTAAAAACATCTTTTTTCACCGAGATAATTTATATGGATAAATTATAATAGTAAATTGTTTTAAAGTATAAATATAATATATTTTTACCATTTAATATAATTTATGTCATTATCATTGATTTTACATTGAATTCGTAGGTTAAATAAATTCAATCTTTTGCAATGTTTTAAACGAAAACCCATTTTTTCAACAATGGGATTAATATTAAATTAATTACTGCAAATTATGTGTTTTGAATTTTGAAAAATGGATTCCATATTTTTAATCAGTAGGTCCAAACTATGTTAATAGTCTACTTTTTATTTTTGGGCATTATGATTAGTAACTATGGTAAATTTTATTTACCATGGTTAAAGGTAAATTAGGTAATTAAGGTTAAAAATAATATTATAAAATTACCCTAACACTTGTCTTAATATATTTGGATGATTATATTCCATCCTAAGTAATATTTGGGTCGAAATGGAATCCATTGGTACCCACTTAGATGTGATTAAGGCCTTTAATTTATTTTATTTTAAAGAAAGTGAAATATGTCTCACTCAATCTTTAATAATTGGATTATTTTTTATATAAGGTTATACATAATATAATTTTGATTATAAATAATAATTTTAAAGCTAATGTTTTTTTCTTTATCAATGAAATTTATTTGTAATTTTTCTGTAATATTTAATTACCTTAATAGCTTATACATTAATGATGTAGAAATTATTTATTTAGTGGAAAATCAATAATATAGTTTTTATTAAAATAATAATACCTAACAAAATGACCTTAAACATTCCCAACCCTTATTTTTCGAGTTTATATAAACCCTAAACATCCAATGGTAGATTTTTGGACCATTTGGAGACTTATAAAATAGTTTAAGAAATTTATATTATTTTATTTTAAATGATGTCAAACATGTCACCTTCATAATTTAATAAAGATAAAAATTTAAATTTTCTTATTTTAGGATGATAAATTAGACTATATATATAATTATGAAATTTATTATATTTATATTAATCATATGATTTTATTTTTAATTTTTATACAACTAATAAGTATATTAAATGATTATACAAATAAATGGTTTTATAAATATTAAAATAAACATTATGTGAACTAATTAATGTTCTACACAAATTTTATAGATGAATATGACATGTTAGTAATCTATTAATCATTTTTTATCAAATATATCCTTTGTTTGGATTTTATTTAAATTCAAATAAATGAATAGTTTCAAAATTAACACTATTGTTATATTATAAAAATAACATATTATTAAATTGTTTAAAAATCACATAAAAATTTAAAAATTATAAATTTAAATTTATATGGTATAAAATTTCATTAATTACCCAATAATGGATAATTCACAACACATAAGTAGTTATTTATAACAATTTAAAATTTAGAATATTATTACCACAAATATGATTAAATAAATTAAATAAGGATAAATCAAATTGATAAGGTTTAAAGTAATTTCACAACATGTAGAAATTTAATTGTTTGATGAGATTAAAACACTATATTACCTAATAGAATAATTTGAGTCACTTGGGATGTTTTTATGTGGGGTATCAGTTTATTATAAATTAATTTTTTTGAGGTTTCCAAAAGTGCCCCTCTCTTCCCTTATAAAAGGGCACCTCCTCCCTCTCCTGTTCACAACACATTGAGCCTTCAATATCGAAAAAACCCTGCTGATTTCTCTTCTACACTTCCCTAGAGACATTATGGAGGTTCTGGTATTTTCTAAAGAGAAACTCTAGTACCTTAAGAGGATGCTTAAAGGAGGTGTGTTGAAGAAGAGGTAATCTCTTCTACCGATTCTTTCAAGTTTCTTTCTTCTTCAACTTCTTCTTATTTAGTTTTTTTATAAAGTAATAACATAAGTATCACTAATATACTGATATTTTATTATAAATATGAAACATACCCATTTCACCTTTTATCTATCCTACGTAAAATGAAATCACCGCGTGTGCGTACGTACGGAATACCGTCTCCACGCCGTGGTGTAATCAGTTTTCCCACCACCACCTTACTTCTATGGGTATAATGGTGTAAAGAATAACTATATATGGTTATTATAACATCATAATGTTTTTGAGATATTATATCATCCACTCCAATTCTATTAAATAATTATGGTAATGATATCATCATTTGTGCATATGTACGGACTACCGTCTCCAGGAACACGATGAGATTCATTTTCCATGATTAACCATTCAAGTATGATTATAAAGTATATATAATAAATAATAAGGAAATATATTAAATAATAATGATACTGGATTTATTTATAGATATTTTTCATTTACTTAATTCCATTTAATTAAATAAGGAAACGAAAACACCGTTCATGCGTACGTACGGCCTACCGTCTCCATGAACGGTGTATTTCATTCCATTTATTGATATATCATATATATTTATATGACGAATATATATTATATATATATATATATTTTACATCATGTAATTAATTAAATCATTATTTAAGTAATAATATCAAGAACAACAAGTCGAAACACATACAGTAAATGAAACGATTTTTCCCAAAACGCTTCTTTAACATGGAATTTACAAAAGAACGGGTAATATAAAGTCATAAGTGAACCATATATGATATCATAATAGTGAATATGATTCTGTAATAAGTCAATGACAATATTTAAATCATTATACAGGAGGATAGGATACATACAAAGCATATTGGACATAAGGTAAGGGATAACTTTTCCAATCTCATTTTCATCCAAGATTGTTTATACGTAAATATTTACTGGGGTTATATTTATCATCCATGTCCCTATTTTATAAAAATGGTTTCATGTATGTTTAAAGTCTGTTTTACCCATTTTTACTTTTACTACATGGTATGTAAGGAATATTTCTTTTGTTTACCATACGAGTTACTTTTTGACTTTTCCGAAAAAAGTACGAGGATAATGTTTTTTTAACGTATACGGCATGAACAGATTTTTATAGTTTCATAATGCCTAATTTTCATGAATATTACTCTATAATATATCATGATTATTTTCAACAAAATACTTTTCATTTACAATTGCATTGAATTTTGTGAAAATAAAATGATTTTGAAGAAGAACGGATATTTTCCTCAAGAATTCATTTCAAGTGTTTTGTCAAAACTATTTTCCATCTAAGATGACATTATTTAGTATGATTATGTTTCAAGTATAATGTCTCTATTATTTACATGGTTTGATTCTTCTTATGATGAAATTATATCCATTTGTTTTATATGGATTATTTTATGATGGAATGATGTTTATGAACCCCATTTTATTCATTGGGTTATGATGAATGATTTATGTTTATTTTGTGGCGCAAGTAAGAATGATTTCATTATGATATGGGTGGGACCTATATCTCCCACCAATGCATTGGGTAAAGATTTATATCTCATGAGATAGACATGGATGAAATAGAAAGCTAATCTGGTTCAGTGATACAGTACTGGAACGAGGAGTGAAGTCGATTCAGTAAGAGACTTTGTCCTCTAAGATGGTCTTGGCAGCAATGTCTTGGCTACTATGGAAATCATATCATGTGCGTAATGGTTTTACACAATTACATGTTTTATTCCCATTATATTTTATCATGATTAATATTCCTTTATGATCTATGCCTTATGTACTGCCAAGATTTATTTCTAATGATTTTGATGTTTAAACATTATGTTTATGTTTTTTTAAGTTCAAATGTATATGATTTGTTTTATTTTCTCCATGATTACCCTTACTGAGAATTTTAACTCACCCTTTATATGTTTTCTTTTCCCCAGGATTTAAAGAAAGGTTTGAGGTAAGAAAACAAAAGGGGTAGATCTTTATGGGAGATGTTTAAGATCTTTCACCATTATTAGAAGATAATGTTTCGAGTTTCCAAAGACACTAAATTATTACGGTCCTTGAGTGTTGGTTTTTGTTATGTATTAAGTATTCCTCAAAAGTAATGTAATTTCCATGTTTTTCAAGATATGGGTCTCAACATTATATATTTACACAATATTGACCTCCAGATTCCAAATATGGAATCCATTTTTTCAAAATCAAAACACAAAAGTTGCATAAATTAATATAAAATTAATTCCCGTTGACAAAACCAAAAAACATTTTTTTATGAAATAAAAACTACCAAATGATTGACAAGTTTTTAGATCCAATTTCAAAGTTAAATTACTTAAAATGACCAAAATTGGATTAAATGATAAAAATATAATTTAACTAAACTTTAAAAACAATTAAAAGGATAGTCTAATAATATAAATAGATTATATTAAAAGGAATTTTTGAATTAAAATGCGGTATTTTTCACTATTCATCAAAAAATGAACATTATTAGAAAATTACCAAAATTTTACCCAAAGTAAATATTTATGTCCTTCTTCTAAAGAATAAGTTTATTTTTTGAAATGGATCATATAAAAGTAAACAAAATATTTTAAAGGGGTTCTTCATCAAAAGTCGGTAAATTGACCTTTTAAATAATGTAAGAGTATTTCATGCTTAAAATCAGATTCATTCTTATTTTAAGCCTCTAAAATTTATTGGATAAATGTAAAGAAATTTAAGAAAAATTTATAATCATAAATTAGTTAGTTATGTTCATTACCAATAATACAACAGTTATGCGTTAACATCCATTTAAAATAATAATATTGTTATATTATTTTTTGGTATAACTCAAAGTTGTGTGAAAGATAAGATTTTAAAGAAACTCGTTGTTGCATATTGAGTGCGCTGTAGAGAAAAGTGTCCCCTTTAACATAAAATTAATATTTTATTGATAAATATTAATAGATATGAAAATTAATTATTCTATAAATACTTGGGTCGTTACATCCATCCCCACTTTTGGAAATTGCATCCTCACAATTCTAAAATTGGACTTTTAAACATCATTGAAAGTCTCACATCAGAGAAAGAGTTAATAAAACTATCACTTTAAATGATATAAAGATAAGTAAAAAGTTCACCAAAGATAACCCTTACTAGGATTACATGTAAAAAAACATGGATATGGAAGAGAAACTAACTATCATTGATTAATAAAGAGTGATAGAGAACTTGATCACATCAAGTTAACCTCCACAATACCATAAATTTTTGGTTGGGTAAAAGTTTAATGATAAAATCAAGCGTATAATTTTTTTTATTCAAGATCCTTTTTATAGAGTAGAAAATTTTTATTATTACCTAGACTAAGATCATAAGGAAACATAAATACTTGTCATGGAGACTTTCATCATTTACTAAATTTATACCACAAACTCATATTTTCTCCGAAATATGAGTATTCAAGATGAATTGGTCACATATGAAGTGCTGGAATAAAATTCTATAGAATCACATAATATAAGAACATGAACTTTATATTTCCCCTATTTTTATACATTAACCAAAACCAAAATGGTTAGTATGAGAGCAGATAATCCCCCAAAAAGGAAAATACTTTAGAAAAAGAAATACTAATCTTAATCTCCAAAATTCGACAAAACATACCCAAAGTTCAAAAAATTGAATTGAATAAACAATTGTCCTTAAAATTCTTCCATGTAATCCAAACTAAGATTGAAAAAAACACAGAAGGATTTAATCACATAGTCTACCATAGAAAATGATAACATTTACCTCTAAATAACATCAACTACTCTTAAATTCTCATACTGATGTGAAATTAACATAACCACAAATTCTCTATGATAGGTTAATCATTTCTAGAAATAACCCAAATCACTATATGGCCACAATAAAACATAGATTCTTCAAAAATAATGTTTCAACCATTACTCCCCAAATGAGATCCTATAGTATTCTATTTTCCATAAGCATATAGTGTTCCCAACATAGAAAATGTCTTACTAAATAACCATTATCAATTGACCAGAAAATTATTTTCCTATACTAAGGTTATCTAATTGATAAAACGTAAGATCCAAAATCTACTTATTCTTGATCAATTAAATCATTTAACTAAAAAGAATATGTCATACTAACCAGGGACTTAGCATAGTCTAGTGGTAGGTGATAAATCCCAATCGTACATTGGTTATGGGTACGATTCTCACAGCTTTATCCGATGTGATGGGTTTTCACATGGTCTGTTTGTTTTCCTTTTTCAAAAATTATATAATTTTATAAAATTTCCAAAAAAATGAGATAAATTATTCAAAAATAACCATAACATGTTTTAACCACAAATTTTATCCCATACCTCTCATTTTCATCCTAAAAAGTAATAACCTGTAATTACCTCAAATTTTAGGATCAAATAAACACAAATAGCTCTCTATAACTATATCCACAATAGAAAATATAATTCTTACATGAATAACATTTTTACATATCAAACTTCAAGGTTACACACACTAGAAAATGTCTTCCAAAGTAATCCCATCATCTAAAGAGCCTTAATGCTTTTAAGCATTTCATCATCCTAAAATCTACCATAACTCTTTAATCCATTATATGTATACTTCTTACTCATTAAATGTTCTTCATGATCCATTAACCATTATTTTACAACTTATTCAGTAATACATATTTCCTACAAACAAAATCATGAATCATATCATAAGATTCAATAATGTCAAAACATCAGCTAAGAAATAATCAATACATTTCATTGGTCATTGTCAGTTTCCTCATCCTCAATTGAAATGAAATTGGTATTGGTAAACATATATTTTTATATTCATGCTGATCCCATTCTTGAACCTTCTTCGTAGGACATCTATTTGTGTAATGACCATGCACACCACATTTAAAAAATTCAATTGATCCTTCATAAATAACTTCTTTCCCTTTCTTGGAGTAAAATGGATTCTTCCTTTTTCCATGGTAGGTTATTGTTTTATGACCTTCATTACCATATCGAGAGCATCTTCCTATCCCTATGAAGCATTTTCCTAGGTTTTTCTTTCTAAATCCTTGATTCATAGGTTTTTGAATATACTTAACTTTATGGTTCTTACCTGAACTCCCATTGGGATTAATTTCTCCGATATATGATGCCTTATAAAAATTACCAAGGTTAGGGTGGTCAGTCATGACTCCAGATAGTTGGTTAAGAATAACCACTAGAGTTTTCTTTGTATATCCCATTTCATTCAGCTACTCATTCCAAACACCACCACAGTTTCCTTCACATCCATTGTTACTTTGGTGCTTACTAGATCTAGCCATTTACTAAAACCAAAAAGGTCAGTTAGAGAATATCAGTAAAGTCATTATATAATATCTTATGTGGATGGTAAATACTATGATATAGTTATTAATGTTATCAGAAACTCATTTAATTTATTTGAAGTAACTATGAATATTTATAATATGCTAAACACTATGGTTATGTCACATATGCTTAAATAACACCCTAACCTCTAAAGTTATCTAAACTGACCTCTAACACCAACTATCTGGCCCCATCCTCAACACATTACTTAATATTGAGTTAAATCAAGAATTAACATTGAGGATCTTTTCAGGTTTATAGTTTTATAGAATTAGGTCATACCTATTACATTACATTTAAAATATTACAAAGTAGACACTTCTACCCAGTAACAATTTTTTTCTTAAAAAAACTCTTAAAAGAAAAGAAGAATTATTTTCTTGATATAAATATTCTTTATTTCTTCCATTCTCTTACCCTTCCTTATACCCTGTGAAAAACATTTCAAAAACATGGGATGATCATAAAAAGCTCAATAAGGGTTATAAAATAGAGAAATAAAATATTAGTCCATCAATACATACAAAACAGAAGATCTTTAACATACCTCGTGAAATCATAAAATTTATATATAACACTTAGAAATCATTAATCATAAAGGTAACTAGTGGAATCCATATCATACATACATTGTAGCTTTCACAGCTATGTAGGGAATTATTTTTGGAATACCCATCATAATATATTCCCTATATCTCTTAGGAGAAACATTAACATTTACCTCTGTCATGTTACCCAATGCATTAGAGAGATATCTTGTGCTCACCCACCCTAGGTTTATCACGGAACCACCCGTATACATAAACAATGCCCAAGAACCATAACATATCCAGAACACATAAAACAAGCATAAATGAAATATAACATTTCCACATTCCAAACACAATATAACATTTCAAGATACTAAAATAGTCAATCCATTTCCAAAACCATATAAAACATTCAATAAATATATTTTTTAATCAAACTATCGCATACCAATTTGAAACCTTTAAAGTAATTAACATTATAAAACATTAATGAGCATATAAATAAATCCTTAAAAACGTTTTGTTAACATGGACATTAATTATAAATATTTGGAAGATTAAATATTTAAAACATTTAAAACAATTTTTTAGTTAAAGATTCCCTTTTTCCTTGAAAAAATACTTTTATAAAAATAATTAAATAATAACATTAAACGAAACCTATAATATCATGAGAATAAGGATATTCATGATATAATATGACAAATTTTAGTATATACACCTTATAGGATAATAAAGGTGAACAATATCAAGATATGCCTTAATTAAAGGAGATTGAGACCTAGTCCCTTACAAAAATTCGGCAGCCTAACGAAGTCACGAAAAAATTAAAAAAAATGAGTCGGTGAGAGAAAAAGGATCTATGATCACATAGACATAAAATTTATAGAAATAAATATATATATAATAACATATCACATCATAATAAAATTAAAATTAAAATACATTACATAAAATAAGTCTTTTACTAAAAGAGGGGGGGTGAAAGGTTCCCTTACAAATATCATTTTGTAAATAAAATATATCTATTATGTGTATTCACTATAAGTACACATAAATAAAGTATAAATACAATATTTGATTAAAAAAAGTTATTTATCACATAATAATATCACAACATAATTAATAAGTATAATTTTATCCCAAAGAATGAAAATTGGGTTAAGGAGTTCCCTTACCTCAAGTCCAACTTATCTTGTATGTTCCTTTTTCTTCCTGAATAACAAACTTAAGTTAATTTAAAATTTCATCAGAAACATTTTAAAATTTATTATTCCTTTTATATCACTTATTACCTTTCTAAAACAATTATTTAATTATTTTAGTTCATATCATATATTTTTTCGACCTTCGGAACTTGAGTCAAAATGAACTTTCTATAATTAAAAATTGTCCAAGTGGTCAAAATTCCATTATATCCGGATTTGTATTCATGATTTAAATATCATATATATATATATTATGTATTTAGATCCAATATATATTTATTTATAATAGTACATAACATTTGGATATAAGAAAATGAAATGCACCGTTCATGGAGACGGTGAGCTGTACGTACGCATGAACGCTGCTTTCATTTCTTTCTTTTATTTATTTTTTAGAGGATTGAAAACTAAATGATACATGGGTATATTATAATTTATTTATAATATATAGGTTATATATTTTACATAAATTATTCAATTCCATCCTTTATACGTTCCATGTATAGCGTGAATGAGTCATATCACTTTGAGGGGGCGGTAGTCCGCACTTTCTCAAATGAAATTATCGTATATATGCAACATGAAAAGAATAAAGGTATTTAATAAATGATAATTAATAAAGTATCGAGAAAAAAAATCATAATTATCATATATAATTGCAGTTCCATTATAATTTCCACCATAAGATGTGGTAGGGGAAATCAAACAATCATCGTTTCATGAGGCAGTAGTTCACCGTCCACAGAAATAGTATGTTCTCTACACATTAGACAGAGGTGTGTGTATGTGTAGTTCGAATAATTATCATAAAAAACATAGTATATTTAGGATATCGGTTTTTTATGTAATAAAATAAAAATAATAGAATAGGGAGTGAAGAAGTATAATAATGGAAAGAAATTTTAGAGAAGATGATACCTATTAAAACGTCTAACTCTCTTTGATTTGAGCCAAAATTATTTCTTGAATTGCCTTCTTCTTAAAAGAAAATATTCTAGGAAGAATAGGGGGATGTTGGGTGATTCTTGGAGCCGAGTTTGGATAAGCCAAGGTACTTGAGAGGTGTGTGTAATGGGTTAGAGGTGGTGGCCTTTTATAAGAGGGAGGAGGGGATCTTTAAGAAAGTTTGAAAGTAATATTTTATTATAAAATTATTTTCAGTTTCAAAAGGTCCAGAACTCATTAAATTTTAATATAATATTAATATAAGTAGAAATAAAATCATTTAATAATAATTGGATAGGTTTTGGGTATTTTTTAATCCTTATCTTTTTTTTATTTAACCCTTTTTTAGTCTTACAATTTTATCAAGCATTTGACACTTTGAGAATCAAAATAGTTAACAAAACATGGAAAATATCAAATTAAAGAGTAATTAATAAGATTTTAGACTTATTATATACATTTGGATGAATTTTTTTTTTTTGAATTTTATAACATTTAATAAAATATTTTATATTTTAAAATATGAATTGTGTCAATTTGGAAACTATTTATATCATGACTTTTTTAAAAATAAAAAACAACTTGATTGATTCAAAAAAACTTCATGAATACAAATATAAAATGTAAATATCACTCATAAAATTTTTTAATTATATCAAACTAACCAAATTATATTTATTTTAACATTTATAATATCATTTATTTGAATCCATTATTAACGAAGAAATCACTACATCACCATTGTATCATAATTAAATTTATATATTTAATATCTAAAAACTGTAAACAAAAAGCAAAATGTATGAAACAGTTTTATATTTACAATGAATATTTATAGTCGAAAATATCATTTATATAACCCCATATAATTTTTTTAAAAAACTTATATGTTTATGTTACATTTTCCTTAACTTTAAATTAATTTTTATAAAATGTCAGTTTCACTTACAAGTGGCTCCATGGGGTCCCCAAATCGACCCAAGGATTCCCATGTTTTGAAATGTATCATTAAATAGGGTTATTACACATGTTAGGGTAATTTAATATTATTATAATATTATTTTTTAACATTATTTACCAGATTTACCCTTTAACCATGGTAAATAAAATATTTAGTAAAGTAACTATTCATAATGTCTAAAAATAAAGGTTATTTATTTACACAATTTGGACCTCCAGATTCCAAATATGTAATAAATTTTTCCGAATTCAAAACACAAATTTTTTAGAAAATAATTTAAAATTAATTCCCGTTGTCAAAACCAAATAAAGTTTTTTTAAGAAATAAAAAATACCAAAAGGTTGACATATGTTTATGTCCAATTTCAAAGTTAAATTACCTCCAATGACCAAAAAATAGATTAAATGATAAAAAATTAATCCAATTAAACTTTAAAACCAATTAAATGGATAGTCTAATAATATAAATAAACTAGATTAAAAGGCAGTTTTGAATTAAAATGCAGCATTTTTCACTATTCGTCAAAAAATGAACTTTATCAGAAAAATACCAAAATTTTACTCAAATTAAATATTGATGACCTGATTATAAATAATAAGTTTATTTTTTAATATTGAACATATATAAGTGATAAAAAATAGATTTAAAAAGGGTTTTCTATCTAAAGGTTGTAAATTGACCTTTTAAAGAATGTTAGAGTATTTCATGCTTAAAATGAGATTCATTATTATTTTAACCCTCTAATATTTATCTGATAAATGTAAATAAATTTAAAAAAAAATATGTTATAATAATTTAGTTATTCATGTTCATTCCCAATAATACAATTTCTATTCATTAACTACCATTTAAAATAATAATAATAATATATTATTTTTCGGTATAACTCAAAGTTGTGTGCAACATAAGATTTCAAAGAAAATCGTTGTTTCATGTTGAGTGTGTTGTCGATAAAAGTGTCCTCATTAACATAAAATTAATATATTATTGATAAATATTAATATATTTGAAAATTTATTATTCTATAAATACCTGGGTCATTACATAACCACCTATCCATGGTTTATCAGGGAACCACCCATCTTTGATTTATCACATAACCACCCATCTTTGGATTATCACGTAACCACCCATAAAATTTCCATGTACTATTATTTAATCATAACACATGAAATATTTCAATTAAAAACATTTCACTTATAAAATTTCATTTGCAATCACAAAAAATCATTTCAGGATATTGAAATATTCAACCCATTTCCATAACCCTTTAAAACTTTTAATAAATAGACTTTTGAATCAAAGTGTCCCATACCACTTAGAAACTTTAAAATAAATTAACATTTTAAAATATTAATTTCCATATAAATAAATATTTAAAAACCATTTTCAAAACATGGACATTAAATAGAAGGTTTTAGAAGAATGAAACTTTAAAACATTTAAATCGATGTTTTAGTTAGAGTCCCTTACCAGTTGAGAAATAGTTGAATAAAAATCATTAAATAATTAAATTACATTAAATATAACAATAATATAGTATTTTCTGATATATCATGTAAAAATGGTTGTATACACACCTTAAAGGATAATAAAGGTTTACAATATCAATATATGCCTCAATGAACAGATATTGAGATGAAGTCCCTTACAAAGGCTGTGTCCTTAGATTAATGATAAATCAATGAAATAATTATTTGTGGAAAATATAAATACACCCAATATAAGTGGATATTTAGTGTAAAATAATCATATGTCATTCACACATATTCTTGAAAAAACAAGACTAATGACATGGATATTTAACTCAATGAAATCAGATTGAGTTAGATTTATGTTACAATGTTTGTATAAATGACGTAAGAATTTATAAATGGGGTGATTATTTTTAGCAATAGTATATCCACAAAATGGGAAGGGAAAATTTCAAAATAAATAAATAAATAGTGATTCCACACATAATCTTGGCATAATATAATAAACAAAGTTTTTCAAAACCCAGTAAATTGAGTTTAGAAATTCCCTTACCTTGAGTACGACTCGTCACGTACAATAGTTATGTTCTTGAATAATAAAAAAGGTTAATTTATAATTTAATGACAACCATTTTCAATTTTAGTATTCTTTTTATATCACTTATTACAATTTTTTAAAAATTACATAATTATTTAAGTTCATATCTATTATTTTGTCGATATTCGGTACATGAGTCTAAAATGAACTTTTTTTGATGTAAATCATCCATGTGGTCAAAATTTCATCATCTCCAGAATATTATTCATGATTAAAATATCATATATATCCAGTATATATGTATTTATAATATCCATAATATTTGGAGATAAGAAATGAAATGCACCATTCATGGAGATGGTAGGTCGTACGTACGTATGAACACTGCTTTCATTTCATTGTGATATTAAAAGAATAATAATAAATTATATAAATTTATATTATAAAACCAATGTTATATTAATGTCATATATGTATCATTGGAATAATAAAACCATCCTTTATATGTTCCATGTAAATCATGAATGATTCATATCACATTGAGGGGGCGGTAGTCCACACTTCTTCAAATGAAATTATCGTATTTACATATTATGGAAAGCATAAAGTTACATTATAAATTAAAATTATATAATAATAGAGAAACAAAATACAATATATTTCATATATAAATAAATTTCCATTCTAATGGACACCATGATATGTTGTAGGATAAAATTGAACAATCATCATTTCGTGATGTAGTAGTTCACCGTACACAGAAATAGTATGTTCTATATCCATTTAATAGAGGTGTGTGTATGTGTAGGTTGAAAACATTGAATAAAAATTACTAGTATACTGAGGATACTGGTTTTGTTATAAAATAATGTAATAAAAATAGTATAGGGGTGGATAAGGAAAATAACAGAAGGGAGATTGAGACAAGATGTTACCTCAAATTGGGTAACTCTTTTGATTTAAGACAAAAGGCATATTTGAGTTTCCTTATGCCAAAGTTAATGCTTCTAGGAATAATGGAGGGATGTTGGGAGATTATTTGAGCAGAATTTTGATGATCCAAGGGGCTTGAGTGGTGTGAGTAAGTGGGTAGAGGTGATGGCCTTTTATAAGAGGGAGGAGGGCACTTTATGAAAGTCTTGAAATATTATTTTATTATAAATTTATTTTAGGTTTATAATGATCCCAAACTAATTTATTTCAAATATAATATGTTTTTGGGTTGTATCCTCATCATAAAATTAAAATTTTACAAGTTTTCAATATTTTTTAACCCTTCTATTTTTTGTCTAACCATTATTTTTCCCCTTTTAATCTTATCATAATATTTAATTATATACACATTGTGGGTTAATTTAATTACAATAACATGTAAAAAGACCCAAAAAAGTAAAATTAATGAAATATATGGACTTATGATAACAATATATATGAATCTTAGATTTTTAATAATTTTAAAACTTTTAATAAACTATTTTATATTTTAAGTAATGAATTATGTCAATTTTGAAAATATTCATTCATGACTTTTTCCAAAATTAATAACAACTTGATTACTTATAAAAAACATTAAATCAACCCTAACATGTCATAGTCATCCAAAAAATTCGTGTATGATATAAATTAGTTCATATAATATTTATATTAATATTTATAATATCATTTATTTTATATTTCTCCTAATAAAATAATTTCTATATCACTGTTCTGTCAATATTTATTTTAATTATTTAATATCTAAAAATTAAAAATAAATTATCATTATGTAGATAAATTCATTGCATTTCTGTATACTATTTGTTTTCTATTTTTCATCAATTTTATCTCTAAATTAAAATTATTATACTTATAAGAGATTAGAGAGTGACATGTTGTCACTTTCTTTTGTTTTAATAATAATTACATCACTTTCATGGTCAAAAGTCCATTAAATGAATCCATTCTGACCCTTAGGTGATAATGGTCTAGTTTTATTCATAAAATAGGATTTTAGGAGGTTTTAGGGTAATTTTATTAGCCTTATCATATTGTTTGTTACCCAAAGGTACCTGTAACTATGGTAAATAAAAATTTGTCAAAGTTACAATTCAAAATGTACAAAAAAGTAATTATTTACATAATTTTGAACTTATGATTCCAAATATATAATCCATTATTCAAAATTCAAAACACAAAAGTTTCAGTAATTAATTAAAAATTAATTTCCCTTGTAAAAACCAGTAAGTGATTTTTTAGGAAGTAAAAAATATCAAAAGATTAACATGTGTTTATATCCAATTTAAATGTGAAATTACATAAAATGAACATAATTGGGTTAAATGATATTAAAATAATCCAATTAAAAATTAAATTCAATTAATAGGATAGTCTAACTATGTAAATAAATTAGATGAAAAGGAAATTTTGAATTGAAATGTATTATTTTTCATTTTTCATAAAAATACGTATTTTATCCGAAAAATACAAAAATTTCAGCTGAAGTAAATGTGGATGTCTGGATTCTAAACAAGAAGTTTATTTTTTCAAATATAACATATATAAATTAAAAAAAATATTTTTTAAAAAGGGTTCACCATCAAAAGGCAGTAAAACGACCTTTTAAAAATATTAAAGTAATTTATGCTTAAAATTGGACTCATTCTCATTTTAAGCCTCTAAAATTTATTAGATAAATGTAAAAATATTTTATAAACATGTGTAATCATATTTTTGTTAGTTATTTTAATTCCCACCAATATAATGGGTAGGTGTTAACTAACATTTAAAATATTATTATTATTATTATATTATTTTTTAGTGTAACACAATGTTGTGTGCAACGTAAGATTTCAGAGAATCCCATTGTTGCGTGTCAGGTATGCTGTTGTACATAGTGTCATATCTAATGTAAAATCAATATCCTATTCATAAATATTAATAGATATGAAAATGTATAATTCTATAAATACCTGGTTCATTAAATATTGTCTTAAATTTTCAATGAAATTGAACTTTTAGAACCTGGATTGTAAAAATTTTATGTTGTTTATCTTAAAATTATGTAATAAACATGTATGAAAAAGTATGTTCTCACCATTATTTCAAGTAATAGTATCCTAAAACATCTCAATAATGATATCTGGTCAGGATAGTTGTGTTCACACAACATAATATACACCCCAAATTGGGAACCCATATGGGGAACACTCATGGGCCATCTACACCCCCAAAAGGGAACTCTCTCAGATGTTCATTATAGTGAACCTAATTTTTCTTACTTGATTATTACATAATTTTAAAGATAAACAACATAAAATAATTACACAACCACAATACAAAGTTTTAGAGTCTTGTGAAAATTAGGACCATACATAACTTTTATATAATAAAACATAAACATTTATTTAATCCCTTCTTCTCCATCATCTTATTATCCCCATGGGATATACATCAAATGAAGGGGTGAGATAAATTACCAATAAGAGGATGAATAAGATACATGAAACATGGGTGAGAATAATCATCATCATCATTAAATAATCAAGTATCATCATCATAATCATAATAGGAAGCATTAGATAAAGGCATGGAATGTGGCAATGCATAAAAATGAAACATCATGTCTTAGTGGCTAACCACCACACATAGTTGTGAACAAATATTGAATCGGGTTTACATATATTTCAATTTTTCTCATGAGATATATCAAATTACCTAATAAATCAGAGTGCTATATAATTCCAGGCACACCCGTCACATCATAACATTTACATGCCCAATATAATTTCGAGCACACATGTCACATCATAATATTTACATTATCATGAAAGCCACATAGAATGTATATCAATCTTGGAAATAAATTAACCCATGTAAAGAAATGGGTTTCATTTCATAAAGCATAAATTTATGGAAAAAATTTTGGGTTCCCAAAATAAAGAGGGAAGAACATAATTGGCATAAGAATCATCAATATTGAGTGAGGAAGAAACAATATCAGAGAAGTAAAAGTGGTTTTTTTAGAAAGAAGAGTTCTTTTGGAGGAAAAACTTTTCATTTGTCATCAAATAAGATTGGAAAAATATATATCCATAAAATAATATTGATGTATAAATAAATCATATTTAAAGAACATTACTATAATATCCATACCAAAAATAGAGTGAAATCAGGAAACCCAAAAGGAAAATAGTTGGGTTCGAAAATCCCCTTACCTTGTGTATGAATGTTTTCTTCACTTTAATATCGTAGAAAATCAAATTAAATTCACTAATTAAACAAATAAATATTCTTTTATACATTAATTTGATTCATTATATTTTTATTGAGTTCATTTGTGGTATTTTCAATAAGTTATATAGTTTAATTTCATCATTTGAGAGTGTTTGTTTTCTTGGTTTTCATGATCGGTACTTGTATACATGTATGGAAGATCATGTAAAATGGGGGTAATTGTCTAGAATTTTGTTATATGTTGTTAATGATATTAAATAGGTTAAAAATATTCTTCTGTACCATTTGTTTATATTTCATGAGGATGAATCATTAGATAAATAGTTAATGATAATCGTTTGGGTTAATTTTGGCATTTTTCGATCACACCAGATTCAATTTGTTTTATAATATAGTATTATGTAAATATTTTAGAACCAGAATATAAAAAGGATTATAAAATAAATTTTCCAGTATTTACCAACCATTATAGTGGTTTTATGAGAATTCTTGAAGGCATGAAAGAAAAATGAAAACACATTATCCATGATATCAGTAAATTAACACATCACAAGCAAAGATTTAATTTTTTGAATAAAATATAGAGAGAAAGGATTTTGAAGATGTATATTCCATTAAAGTTATATAATTACAATATATAAAAGATACTAGATATATAATTCACATTTTTATGGATGAGGTGAGGATAGAATAAGAAAAGAAAATGAAATAATATTTTACCTCTTTAATTCTCCTCTTTGAGAACCTCTTTAAGGCACGTAGGTTTGTTCTTATATTGACACCAAAACGTCCTAAAAATGGGGAATGGTCTTTAGAATATATTTTAAATGAATTTGGACAAGTCTCAAAGCTTCATATGTGTGAGGAGAAAATTCAGAGAGGGGTGGTATTTATAGGGGAGGATAGGGGTGTTTTCTCATTATTTTATTCATTAGTTTATTATTTTTTCTCAATACATTGATTACTTTTAGAATTATCACTAAATATATTAAAATAATAAATTATTTTTCAATATTTTGGGCATAAATCATCCATACATCATCTATGACTTCATTATTCATGTATTTTGTTTTTATCTTAAATTATCATATTTTACTATTCACCAAACTTTAATGTATTTTAGAAAATTCCAAATAAAATAACCCCAAACATTTTTTGACATTTAGAAATCAGAAATAAACTCAATTTTATGAAAATAATTTTCTAAATATGAGAAATTTAAATTTTAATTAAAATCATCATTTACTCGAAAAATACTGATTTTAAAATTAATACTGATTTTCTAACACTTTAATATTTTAATTAAGGTCTCATAAAATTATATTATAATAATAATACTAAAAAATATTAATTTATGTATACATTTTATGATCTTAAATTTCCTTTAAAATTATTATAAAATATTAATTATATATATATGACTTATAAAAATACTGACACTTAATTTATCAATTTTAAAACATTTATTTACTTATGCCATTAAATAAATATATCATATTTTTATTCATAAGATGCCTAAATTGTATTTATACTTTCATAGGTGAGGTTACTATTCTATTGGATGGATTAATATTCCTAAGGATCATGATACTATTCCAAATGTCAGGTTAATATTTCATTGGTATAGGTTCTATAACATATAAAAAATCCCCTTATTTCATTCATTCTTAATTTATAAAGTTTTTATTGTGGTATATATGTGATTTTATGTGATTTATACTATATGAAATAGTATAAAAAGGTATAAATTCAATTGATAAAAATTTCGGTCGTTACATTCTTCCCCCCTTTTGAAATTTCTCCCTCAAAATCTCGTTTTGAAAAAATAGGTGAGGGTACTTCCACTTAATCACCTCCTCGAGTTCCCAAGTAGGATATTCATACTTATGGTTCCTCCTAAACACTTTGACAATGTGGGATGTATTACTGCGTAGATCTTTATCTCTTTGATCCAGAATCTTTATCGGCTACTCCATATAAGAGAGATTATCAACCTATTGTACCACCACTGAGTTTAGTACAAGTGAGGGATCTGGTATGTACTTTATTAGGAGATATGTACATGAAATACATCATTAATTTGATCCATACATATTAGAAGTTCAAGATGATATTCCACTTTTCCTATGAGATCATGGTTCTCAAAGGGGATAATGTACCTAGGGATAAGCTTCCCTTTCTTCCCAAAATTCATGACTCTCTTCCATAGTTGTATTCGAAGGAAGACTTTATCAACGTCGAACTCCAAGTCCATTAAATAGTAGATAGAGTATCTTTTTTCCAAATCTAGGAAGATTTGATATATTTCTAGATGACTAGAACCTTTTTTTCATCTGTTGCACAAGATTAGTTCTAAGTAGCTTTTTTCACCAACTTCATCCTAACAGGTTGTAGTTCTATATCAATTTCCATACAGAGCTTCATATTGATCCATTTTAATACTCAAGTAGAATCTATTGTTGTATGAGAACTCAAACAATGGGAGATGATGATCATATCCACCTTTAAATTCCATTAATTAGGCTCTTATCATGTCCTCAAGTGTCTAAATAGTCCTTTCATATTACTCATCAGTTTGGGGTGATAGTCTATGATAAAATTCAATTCTGTACTCAAATCATGTTGAATAATCCACCATAATTTAGATGTGAACCTTGGATCATGATTAGAGACAATCTAGAGTGGAACCCCATGCATTCTCACCGCCCCTTTTCATATATATTAAAAAGTTTTTAAGCTATGGATCATTACGAATAGCAATAAAGTGAGTAGTCTTGGTGAGTTGGTCCACCACAACCCATATCGCATTGTTTCCTTTCCATGTCATTAGGAGGCTAGTGACGAAGTCCATAGTGGAATTATCTCATTTCCACATGGGTTTAGGCAATGGTTCCATCATCCATTTGGACTTCTGTCATTCTTTTTAAACTTTATGACATATCAAGTACCTTGAGATAAAATTTTCAATCTCCTTCTTCATTTTATCCCACTAGAATTGTTCTTAATGATCACATTACATCTTAGTACTCCCAATATGGATTGTGAATGTTTGGATATGTGTATTATCTAAAAGCTCCTTATTTATCCCATGTAATTAAGGCACACAAAACCTCATTCCAAACCAAATCAAACCATCATCGTCAATATAGAACTCTTTCATCCTCCTTTCATTTACTGCATTCACCTTATTTTGTAACTCCAAATCATCCCTTTATGCCTCCTTAATATTCTCTTGGATAGATATTCGGGCAATCAATTGGGAAATGTTTGATTTATTCCATACCTTCATGGTTTCCAAATTCATCCTTTTAATATCCATGAAGATTGTATTTTTCAATCTGAAACATGGTTAGAGTAGAATGTTATTTTCTTTTAATGGAATTAGCTACCTTGTTCACCTTCCTAGGATGATAGTGTATAGGGAAATGATAGTCTTTGATTAACTCTAACCATCTCCATGGATTCAAGTTGATATCTTTTTGTGTGAATATATACATTAGGCTCTTGCGATTAGTATATATGTAATACTTATCACCATAGAGGTAGTGCCACTATATTTTCAAGGAAAAATCATAACTTCTAGCTCTATATCATGTGTCAGGTAGTTCTTCTCAAGGATATTCAATTATGATGAGGTTTAAGCTATCAATTTATCATTTTTCATGAGTACACAACACAACCCATTATTTAAATCATCACTATATGTCACAAAACATTCTCCACTTTTTGGTATGTGAGTACAGGTATATTTATTAGCCTTCTCTTTAGCTCCTTAATTATTTACTCACACTCTTCTCTCTAGACATACATTATCCCTTTCCATGTTAAATTAGTTATAGGGCAGGATAATCATTATAAATTTCTCACAATACATTGGTAGTACCCAACTAAGCCAAGAAATCAATGAATTTCTATGACAATAGAGGGTCTGTGACGTTCCTCAATTGCCTTTGGTTTTAAGGGTCCACAAAAATTCCCTCACTTGTGATCATGTGTCCAAATAATGTGACATTCTGCATCCACAATTCGCACTTTTTGAACTTGGAGTATACCATCTCCTTTCTTAATGTCGACAACAAAAGCCTTATATGTTCTTCATGTTCCTCCTTGTACTTGGAGTAGATTATAATATCATCGATAAAAAATACATCAAAATTTTCAAGGTAATATATAAATACTATATTCATAAAATCCATGAATATTTAAGGTGAATTAGTAAGTCCAAAGGGAATTACTAGAAACTCATAGTGCCCATACCTTTTATAGAAGGGATAATTTTGAATACCTTCCTTATTCACTTTTAGATGATAATATCAAAAATGAAGATCCACCTTTGAGAAGTACTAGGCTCCTCTTAGTTTATTGAACAAGTCATCAATCCTTATAAGAGGATAATTGTTCTTTATGGTGATCTTGTTGAGCTCCTAGTAGTTGATATATAACCTTATTTATCCATCCGTTTTCTTTACAAAGAGCACGGGTGCACCCTAAGGCGATGCACAAGGGTGTATGGATCATTTTTCCAAATGGTCTTGTAGTTACTTCTATAACTTCTTCTGCTCGATTGGGGCCATCCTATAAGGTAATATTGAGATTGGATTAGCTATGGGTATGAGTTATATTGAGAACTCTACCTCACTATCTGTGGGAAGTCTAGGAAACACTTCGTGAAATGCATCACTGTATTCAATCATAATTGGAATTTCCAAAAGGTTGATACCTTACTTTGACTTAACCATTTGATATAGGTATGATTCTTTATGGGGAATCAACACCCACACTATTAAAGGATTTTCCAATTGAGATTCATGATCTTCCTTTCATTTTATAGGATCATGGGATGGTTCAAAATATGAAAATATATTTTCTTTTTCTAACAGTTTTTGTGTGCTCTATATAATATGGTCCAATCCATCCCCAGTATAGCATTAAATTGCACCAAGGGAAGTATCACATGATTTGATGGTAGAATATTCCCACATACTCCAATAGGAGAAGAATAGCACACATGGGTTTCAATGATCACATCACTAGTTTTTTATGGATATATCTAATCCAAGTTTTTGAGGATTTGACTCAATAGTTCAATAAAATTTTCAAGATATAAGGGAATTCATCGAACCGGAATAAAATAAGACTTTTTCCATTATTGAGTGAATAGAAATTGTACCTTGTACTACTTCATTTTATTTCTCCACTTTAGAAATAGTTGTGGAATAATCCTTACCTTTCTACTTTGTATTTGGTGGGTGATTATGTTTATTAACCTTAAGGACTCTAGGTTTAGTACACTAGATTTCATATTTCCCTTACTTCCTACAGTTGAAGCATTGGACCATGGGTGGTGCTCTTCTTTCCTCCATTGTATCGGTCGAATTATTTTTGTCTATTTAATATTCATGAGCTTGGTATACTTCTCTCCCACACTTATTGAATTTCCCAATCCCTTTTCCGTAGATCCCATAATTATTCTTCGAACATTTTTGACATGTGAGTGGTTGAGATTTCTTCCCAGATTTTTCATGAGATCCTCCAGCTTGAAACTCCATCTTTCATTTATTATCACTATATCCATGGGACTATTCTTCAAACTCTATAACCAATTTGAGAGAACATTTAATACCATATTCATAACTCCCAATGATTTGAATTACTTGATCCTTTTGAAGGTGTGGTTTTAACCCAATAATGAATTTATCAATTTTTCTATCATTGTTGTTAACAAAACCTGAAGTGTACCTTGCAAGACTTGTGAAGTTTACTTTTTAGGCCATGATAGATTCACCTTCCTTTTTCATCAGCTCTATGAATTATATCTCTATATTTGTATGAAGAGTTTGAGGAAAATACTTATTAAGAAACATTATCTTAAATTCTTTCCACTCCATATCTTCAATTTTATCCCTAGGCATGGTTTTCTTAATCAATGCCGACCATTGATCATCCTCTCCATCTAAATGATATATGAATAGAGTCACCTTCTCTATCTCATAATAGTGAATCACTAAAATGATATTCTCTATTTATTTGACCCACTATTCGGTGACTAGTGGATTAGAATATCCACTAATTTTTTGGATTGTTTCCACATAAAAGACTTGATTGCCAATTTTTGCCTCTTAGGTGAAGGAGTACGTTCCACATTTTTCAGGTTATTATTCATATCTTGAGACAGCTGAGTAAGTATCACCATGAAATTTTGAACTCCACCTCCCAAGGAATAGGGGATGTCATTCAGGCAATCGTTTCATTATACCTCACTTGTATTTTTTTCCTGGTTTCTCATGTTTCCTACAATTTTATAAAATAGAAATGGTTAGAACAAAACATAAGTCAACAAGTCATGAATAATTTATCTCTTTGTAAAATTAACTCTAAATAAATATCTTGTGGGATATCTATGTTTAGAAAATATTATTTTGTTCTTACATATACTTAGTCTCATACTAAAGGTTTCGCTAAGTTTCTCTAATTCCTAGTTCCCAAATTAATTAAATCATGCTCTGATACCAATTATAGCAACCCTACATTTTCTTACAAAATTATTACATCATTTTAATGATAAACAATATAAAATCATTAACAACCAAGATCCAGAGGTTTAGGGTCTTGGGAAAATTAGGACCATACATAACATTTATATAATAAAACATAAACATTTATTTAATTTATTATTCTTTATCTTATTATTGTCCCTTGTTTTCTCCATAGAACATGTATTCACTTGAGGATATACATCAAAATAAGGGGAGATAGAAAATCTCAGTAAGATGATGAATAAGGGACATGAATCATGGGTGAGAATAATCATCATCATTATTAAATAATAATGTATTATCCTCAAAATCATGATATGAAGCATTCGATAAAGGAATTAAATGTGTAAATTCATAAAAATAAAACATCATGTCTTAGTGGTTAACCAACACATATAGTTGTGAACAAAGCTAGAATCATGTTCACATATATTTCAATTTTTTTATGAGATACATCACATTAACCAATGAATTTTGGAGATATATAATTCTAGTCAAACTCGACACATCATAACATTTACATGCACTATATGATTTTTGGTGCACCTATCACATCATAACATGTACATTATCATGCATGCAATATAGAACTTATATAAATATTAGACATAAAATAATCCATGAAAAGGAATGGGTTTCATTTAATAAATAATACATTCATAGAAAAACTATTGGGTTACCAAAATAAATATGGAATAACATAATTGTATAAGAATCATCAATATTGAGTGAGGAAGAAACAATCTCATGAGATGTATAAGTGGTTTTTTTAGAAAGGAGATTTATTTTTGAAAAATTCTTTTCATTTGTCATAAAATTGAATTAGAAACATGTATATCCAGATAAGAAAATGGAAGGAAAAATAAATGATATTTAAGGAACACTAATGGAACATCCATACAAAAAATGGAGTGAAAAAGGGAAAACCCAATGGAAGATAGTTGGGTTTGAAAATCCCCTTACCTTATGTTTGAATGTTTTCTTCACTTTAATATTCGAGATAATCAAATAAAATTCAATAATTAAAAAATCTAGAACCCTTTATACATGAATTAGATTTATTTTAGTTTTATTAAGTTAATTTGTGGTATTTTCAATGAGTTATATAGTTTAATTTCATCATTCAAGAGTGTTTGTTTTCTTGGTTTTTATGATCGGTTTACATATGTGTGGACGATTATGTAAATTGGGGGTAATTGTAAAGAATTGAATTATATTTTATCAATAATCTTCCATCTATTCAATTATTATTCTATATCTGTAGACGCTGAAAAAAGGTCTGTAACTCCTAAAGGAAGTTTCAAAATGAAGAAGCGAAGTCATATTCGGACCTGGAGGCTCGGTCTGGAGGGCTCGGAAGTGCCGCGCGAAATAATGGAGGATGCGCATGAAAAAAGGTTGGTCGTGTTGAAGGGGTCCGGGATTCGCGAAAAGGAACCCCGACCCAGTGCGCAATTTTGCATGCTCTCACCTGTGCGGTGCCCGTTTCTGCGCCGTCGTCACTGGCGCGCAATATTTCGCACCCTTTCTGGATTCCGTTATGCCAAGAGCCTATAAATAGAAGGAGACCCCTTCCATTTCGGGGTTGTGGAATTTCAACCGGCTCTTGTGATTAAAATAGGATTCCCACACGCGCAATATGACTTTCAGGTATTCACCCTTTTCGTGCAACCTTGCCCCGGGGTTCTCCTTTGCTTGCAATCCCACCAGCTTAAATAAAATTGAAAACTACTCAGGGTTCCTACATTGTGTGCAATCACTTCCATTGTGTGAACTCCCTCCTTTTCATGCGAAACCTAATATCATGCAATCCATTCGTTAGGTTTTTCCATACCTTAGGGATCGGTTGTTTCCCCCGCACGCAATTCACATCCCTTGCGTGCAATTCACAATCTTTGCGTGCAATCCGCCTACCCCAATTCCGCACCATCCTGGTGTTTTGCGCGCAAACCTTCTCCTTGTGCGCAATCCCCAAGTCCCCTCACCTTGACACCCCTCGAGTGCCTCCCTACATAGGCGCCTGATGTCCTCCATACCGGGCATGCACGCCATGCGTTGTTTTCCCGTACGGCCTTCCAGGCTCGTACGAAGTAACCTCAAGGTCCCTTGGGTGGTGATTCCCATTGCGTTTCTTTGCCTTATTCTCCTTCAAATAGGCACACTAACGACTATTGCTTCTTCACATATCCACTCTAACATGGACCCCTTGATGGTTCGCCTTGCACCCCCCTTCACTACAGCCTTGTCGATGCCTTCCCTCCCACAAGGGGTAGAGGGTGGTGGGCATGTAATCCCTAGGGGTGTGGCACGAACCCACCTCGTCCGAGCTATAGGACGTTAAACTGCCAAGCACCTCGTCCTCAACACATGACGTTAAACTGTGTTCTGACCACGTGCCTCGCACGCAGAGTCCCCCCCATCTCGGACATTCTTTACACCGCTTGTCTCCACGGGAATGGAATAACCCTCACATGGGATGATATCCTCCCTCTCGGAGTGGCATTTGACCACGGGGGAAGAGCTGCCTTAGAGCGTAAGCCCCTAGACTCTCTTGCAGAAGGTAACACCCATGAACCTTCGTACTTCCCCACCACCAAGGCCAGGGGAGGGCGTGATAGGGAATGAGGCATCTCTCATCTTCGGTCCCAAAATCCCTCTCCCTCTACACTTTGTCTCATCTCGGGCCTCTATCCTAGAGTAAGCCCCGACACCATGGGTCGCTAAACGCGTAAGCCCCTCTTCGCTTCTCACGGACGCACCCTTCATGATGTGATCGTCCCGTCCCTACCGCCTCTTGTTTCTCACGCCGAGCATTACTCACGTGGGCTTAGAGCAAGTATCGACCATGACATCCTCTTATGGGCCACCTCAGAGCAGAAGCCCCATCCTAGCAAACTACGGGGACTTTGATCTGTGCTATGGTATGGTATGTAGGTATCCTCCATAAGGTCCAAGCCCACCACCTGATCGTTCCGACCTCTTTACGTCGGTTCGCCAACACCTTGGGCCGCCTCAGAGCGTAAGCCCCAAATTGCTCGTCCAACATGACGTTAAACTGTATGCTCGTCCCACATGACGTTAAACTGTATGTCATCCCGCATGACATTAAACTGTATTCCATCCAGTATGATGTTAAACTGTTTTCCCTTATCCCACTTGACATTAAACTGTATGTCGTCCTCCATTATGTTAAACTGTATGCCCGAACTACACGGACATTGATCCGTGCTAAATCGTGGTATGTAGGAAGCCTCCACGTGGTTCAAGCCCATCAATCGGTTGTTCCAACCCCTTAGTTTGGATTCACAAACCACCATTATGGGCTGCCTTAGAACGTAAGCCCCATATCCACCGTTATGGGCCGCCTCAGAGGGTAAGCCCCATGTCCACTGTTATGGGCCTCCTCAGAGATTAAGCCCCATATCAACCATTACGGGCCGCCTCAGAGTGTAAGCCCCATGTCCACATTCATGTCCCATCCTGACCTATCCCTTGAGCCCACATGCCTCGGGAAGCTCATGCCCTGGTCCGGAGGCCTTACTCCCTATGGATCCCATCCACGCGATCATTTTCAAGGGTCACCCTTTTAGGTGTCCCACCGTATCTTTGAAATATGTGGAATTTGATTCCCTTCCATGGGGATATGTAGGAAGCCCCATGAGGTTCAAGCCCTTCACTCCATCACCCATCCTGATTCCTACCCGGGCCACCAAATCCCAATGGGATCATGCCACCTCATTCCACTCCACAGTATCTGGGAAGCCACCCATGTGCTGGCCCCAACATCGAAGTTCCTTTCAGAGGGTTCTTTTATCTGATCCACTCTCAGTGTTCTGATCCATCCGATCTATCTTCGCAAGATGTTGAACTCGTGGCATACCCTGTGTTAAGAATGGGAAGCTGAGGAAAACCTCAGATACATGCCTATGGCATGCCAATTCCCCGTGTTCGATGTGGGATGCCTCAGGCTTCTGATCCCTCGATAAGTACTATAATAAGGGACAGAAGACAGACATGCCAATCCCCCCAGCATCAAGACCCGCCAACGACTCCCCAGTGTGACCATTCTCCTCACTGAAGGTTGTTTCCCTGACCAAACCCCTTGGAGCATCTCGACGTAAGCAGCGTAATTAACAAGTGTCCATGAAGATATGTCACTGGGAGTGAGATTCACGAATACGTCTTAAATATATCAGGGAGACTCAGACTAGGTGATGAGCTCTGAGGAGGAATCCATGGAAGGATGAAGCGAAATCCCATCATCCCGGTTTTGATCATGGAGCAGATTTTCCTGAACAAGGAATGGATGTCACCCGCCTTAGGAAAGCTGGATTGAGTGGACACAAGCCGCGAGTCCTCCCCTGCGTGACAGATGTGTGCACACGGCCCGACGAAAGTGTTGGAAACAGAAAATGGTGAACCCGAATTGAATCCATTCTCTTCAATATGGAGACCGGTAGCGTTTGGGGTGTCGGAAGATTAGCATGTCACCACGTCCAGGCACCCAGCACCAGAACGTGGAACCTACCTGGGGTTACGGTAGTCGGTACATTGAGCACTTCATTCTGTTACATCGTTAGCGTGGATCCCCCTTACCAGCCACAGAAGACGGAATGGCACTAGGCTATTGGTTGTTGATTTCTTTTCCTATTAGTGCTAATGGGTTCATCTCCCTGCTTTCAGGAATCACTTCACTGCATCCAGAGCTCGATCGCCACCTGCCCACCGGCGTAGGTGCAGGGGCAGTACCGATACGACCACCCCGTGTGGTCTCTCCTTTTCCACATCTGCTCTTACCACCATGACTGTCGGGCGCTCGTGCCCCCTCTCTCCATCAGAGATTATGCAATGGAGGGTGATCAACGACCTGGTGCATAGGTATGAGGAGGAAGGGGTCGTCCCGACTAGGGATATGACCCTTTTGGATCTCGAGGCAGCTGTGCCTCACCACCATCGCCGCCCCCGAGGGCCGCGCAGGGAGCCGCTGCTTCCCACACCGACGTTCAACCGTTTCGGGAGTTTATACCCGAAACGCCTTGACACATCCTGTCCCTACGTCGATGAGGTAAGGGATGTTCGAATTCGCCTGATCAGGGACCCGCTTCAAGGGTTCACGACAAAGTCCCCCACCAGGACACGTCGACCCCACCGCTCAACTCCATGGGCCAAGGAGCAAAAAATCCATGTGCCTGTACCTCCGGATCCAACCCATCTGACCTGATTCCAGTGTTAGGAGTGAGCGGAAGAGGATGCCTACCATGGGGCATCAACGTCAGCAACCACTATGGCCCAAGACACTACTGAATCCTGTCATCAATCCCCCGCACATGTTGACCAGGGGCAGTTACATGCCCAACCTGGATCGAGGCCCCGACCACCCCAGAGGAAGGTTGGGTTGACTCTCCCGGTCACTGGCACAAGCAATGGCCATCGCAAACCAATTCGCGGTAGTGCCATCCAACATGAAGGCCTACTTTGTACCACCGTTTCGGGAGGTATGGGTCCTCCCTTTTTCCAACCTCGGCCCGGAGGCCTGCCGAGTGCCACCCTCACCACAGGTAAAAGTATTCCCCATGATAGTCAAGCTCCAGGTGGGAATCTTTCTCGTGCTCGCTACACTGGGTACGGGGCCACTTCCCCTACTACTGGACATGAGTATGGAGCCATTGCATATCCGGTCACTCACCCACATGGAGGTCCTCCCCATGTCCCTTTCGACATCTGCCCCGGTTCTCCTCGCACACCGGCTCTCGATCCTCTCCGCCCCAGCACCACTGCGCCCAGAGGAATCCATAACGGGAATCATCCTTTCCCCGAGGAGCCACCCAGGGGCAGGAAGGTGGGATGTCGTCCCCGTAAGAGAAACTACAGGGAAGGCCGGATGGAAATCAAACCAGTCCGTTTCTTCGACTCTGTGGCGGAGTACGATTCGGCGATGGATCCCTCCCCCCGGTTCTATGAGTCAAGGGCAAGGATAGAAATGCATCGCGTCAGCCTCGTACTCCTTGAATGTGAGATCCGTATGATCTCCGCTTCCCTCCGAAGGTATATCCAAGAGGAAGAGGAATTGGCATACCCCCAGGGATCAAACATGCAGTTACAATTGGCCTCTCTAGAAGCTCCTTCCACCTCGGTCAGGGAGGTTGGAGAACTTTTCTGGGGACCGAAAGAAGAGTCACGACATGGTACACCCTCGGTAAACACCGACACTATGACAGGAGGCCCGTTCTCCGGCCCATCCTACCGTGACGTGATACCCAGGACACAGCAACCCTTGGAGGACAACCTAGGATTCGGCAGCCAGTCGGCCTACTCGCCGTATTCTTCACCGGCCAGGCCACCAGCCCAGCGGCCTGCCATGGCACCGTTGCTAGTTCCCCAGCCATTCTCGGTTGATGAGCGGGGATAGCAAGGGCCGGATTGTGAACCTGAGTCATGGAGCTTCTAGACCATCCTCACAGCAGGCCACTTCCTCAAGAAGTTTTGGCCAGTCGCTAGATCAGATTTTGATATACCGAGATCGCTCACCCTGGGAGAGTTTGAATGTTTCCACCAGACTCTCCCGGTGACTCACTCCCGTATTCACCATCAGCAAGTGCCTTATCCCTGGAGTCAAGCACATCTCAAGGATATTAGTGAGCAATGTCATCAGGTCGACCTGGCCATGCTCCCTGCGGTTCGTCACCCCGAGTCACTTGGCCACCACAGGACCCTCCAACAACAATGCATCCAAAGTTTTCAAGTACTCCGTAAAGTTATCAAATAGGCCACCCCCACGCACATGACCATGGATGGGGGCAATACAATGCCATTCTCGTCAGCCCGATTCGCTGGCAGCCCGACTCACCGAGTGGTTTTGAGGGCATGCCCCCGGGGGAAGCAATGGTCAATATGGACGACCTATCCGGAGAGGGGAACCGTTTGTAACATCTCTATAGGGACTCACCTCCTATGGAAAATACACTACTGGACTCATCTAGGAGGATTACTCTCCATCAAGGGAATCTCCTAGGTCTCCCTATACCCACTAAGGCATTAACACTGATCCGGAACATCGGCAAGGGTAAAGAGCATGTCGGGTCTGTCAAGATCGTCCACCCATCTTCCTCAGTACAAAAGGAAAAGGAAGATACCGAGAATGCCACACTGCACCAATAGCTTTCTAAGCTAAAAAGGCTAGTCTATGAGCTCCTGGACGAATGCATTGTAGAGCGGTGGCCCGACTACGGTGGTCCCAGGCCGGGACAGCAGGGGCAGGAACAACTACCCTTCGACGAGATTCTCCCGGGAAACCGCGATTATGCCGTGTTTTCCGATAGAGGAGAGACCGAAACTCATGGAAAGAGGGCGCGGTATGTTTCTCCAAAACCTCCTGAGCAACGTGATCACCCAAGAGATCCTGCTCAGGTTCCTCCCACTACCCCAAGAGTGGCTCCACTAGCCGCCCTGCGAGCTGCTAAGCTTGACTACAGGATTGAGGTGCCCGACAATGCGCTTGTGGTTAAGGATCCCCATCAGGATAGGAACCCACATCCATATGATATGATGGTAGCAGTCATCGCTCACTTAGAGGCTTTGGAAACTCGGCAGGTGGCGATCCCACTGGACACCAAGCCATACCCAGCATGGGTGGATGATACGTCGGCCCCACCAGAATTTGGAAACCCTAATTTCACCCCCTTTAACAGGACTGGAGACCCACCCCAGCACCTGGAACACTTCAACTCAAGGTGTGGGCCTATGTTGGGAACCCCAACACAGCAGGAGGCCACCAAGATCCATTGCTTTGTCCAGACTCTGGAGGGCCCAACATTCGTCTGGTACAACCACCTCCCTGTCGGATATGTGACCAGTTGGAAGGAACTTCGCCAGAAGTTCCTCTACCGGTTCTATTCCACGACTCGGAAGATGAAAATTACAGACCTCTTCAAGTGAAAACAAAGGCCCAATGAGCGAGTCACAGACTTCATCGCCCGGTGGAAGGGGCTCACATACTCTCTTAACATGCAACTAACTATGGAGCAATTACTGACAATGTGTGTAAGGAACATCAAGGCAGAGCTGGTTCCTTATTTGATCAGTTAGAATTACCCCAGAGGGTTCCAGGACTTCTCAAACAAGGCTCAGCGTCTCGAATAAGCCCTTCAATAGGCCAGTCAGGCATGACCGCTACCTCCTGTAATCCCTACAAGAAGAGACGCCAGAGCCGAGCCCACTGTTGTCGCCCAGATAGAGACCCAAGAAGCTAGAGTTGCTACCAGTGAGGCCATCTTCACAGCCCCATAGGGTTCCTCCCCCACGTGTATAGATTCCAGATCAGCAGCGACTACCTCAAAATCGGCAAACACCTCAGCGTAACGCACCGCCACCACCTAGGCGAGATAATCAGGTTCCACCTCCGCGGCATGCTCCCTCGGCCCCTCGTTAGGGCCATCCTTTTAGAGCCTCGTTTCCAAACAGAAGGAATCATACCTACTCATTCGATGAGTCTCAGGTCCCTGGTTACTTCCATAGTTCCTTGGAACTGAGAATTGTGTGGATGTCTGAGTACCGGAAGCCAGAAGAGGCGCATCTAACTGATCACCCTAATTACTGACCTTACCAACGGACCCTAGGGCACACCATCCAGTGATGCTACGTGTTCAAGGACTGGAACCAAGACCAGATTGACAATAATTTATTCAGGTTGGTCCCATCCCTGGCGCAAGTGGCAGGCATATTTGTGAGATCAGATGGCAATAGCGGTGATGAGGATGAATGGAAGCAGGTTTCCGCCCGTGGGTCCCGGAAGTATAATGACTGGATGGCCTGCAAGACGGTCGCCCGTGCCCATGGAATCATCCGCACAAACCTGAATCAGACAGAGCCCTCAAGAGCTGTGGTTTCTACCTCAGCATTGTCATCCCAGCCTATCTCTTCCCAGAAGAGCACGCGGCGGCAGTGCAAGAAGAAAGAACACGCCCTGCCAATGTCATCACCATCCCGCAGTCTTGGTGACTTCATGCCCCCAGAAATGGGTATCCTTATGAGATTCCACCCATTATTGGTTGAATCCTCAAGCGACATTCAGGGGTACACTTTGGTTAACATCGTAGTGTTGGTAAATCCCTTTTTGACTCCCGATGATGAGGAATGCCAAGTGGGCCTTCCTAATGTCCCCAGCCATCGCCAACGTCAGCGGAGCCGTGGATACACGAATCTCTTGGGCATGGAAGTTGGAACCTCTAGCTAGGTTGTGTATGCCACTGAGACCAGGCAGTAGGCCCAGTGCAGAGCTCAGCACGCGCAACCTCATCTGGTGCCCTCAGACCTACCTCTACCACCGTTTGTGTTGCTGGATCTGGCAAAACCACCTTGGTCGTGCTGCGACTAGCTCTGCCCTGCCTCCAGCTGACCCCAACCTTCTAGCCCTAATCCGGTAGCCGCTCTATGAGCTTCTACTAGTGAACAACGAGACGTTCCTAGTACCAGTCAGCCACCATTCCCGCCAGTAGGGCCCGCCATTCCTCCAATCACAGAGCGGCCTCATGTATGCAGAGGCTCGTGTTTGGCCTGAATGTATGATGTCTTGAACAACCTGGCCAGCATTCCTGCATGGCTTTCTATCCTTTTGGCTCTTCTCTTATCGTCTGAAATGTGTGAGGTGCTCGCTGAGGCTTTAAGGATCCCCCTCCAGTTTGATACTGAGGTAGGAGCTGCAGAAGCCTTCCACACTGAGGCAATTGAGAACACCGAGTGCCAGGCAGTTATCTCATTCTCTGGGGAAGATGATGACCCTCCCATACAGAGGCACATTTTCCCACTTTACATCACTGGCTAGTTCAATGGCGTGGAAGTCCACCACTGTCTTTTTTACATGGGTTCTAGAATTAATCTAATCCCAACTCAGACACTGCGGAAGCTGTGTCTGTCCAAGGATGATTTAACCCCCTCCGACCTTAGGATTCATGGGTATGAAAGGACCTAGCAAACTCCAGTAGGCAAGATTCTCTTGAAAATCCAGTTTGGTGGCCTAATTTCCAGCACAAAATTCATGGTTTTCTCCTAGGACACTGCCTACGATGTGTTGATGGGCAGGTCATAGCTCCAACATCATGCGGCGGTCCCCTCATCGTATCACCAATGCCGCAAATACTCCTGTAATGGTCAAGTAGGCGTGCTCCAAGGAGATGCGTCTCCTTTTGCGTCTTGTGAATACCGTTATCTAGATGCCGACTACTACAAGAGCAAGGATAAGCAGATTATGGAAGGTGAGGTTGAGCCCACCACTTTCACAAGTGATCCCTGGGCTCGTTTGGGTGACGCCTGCGTCTTCCCGATCCATCAGTTGGAGGCTACGACCCCCGACATGGGGCGGTTCTTTGTTGTCTCGGGTGCAAGAGGAAGGAATGTCCCCAGGTCCAAGTGATGGGGAAAAATCACCTCGTACTCCTACTCCAACCATGCTCAAGTGATTCCCGAACCTTCTACCCCTGTACGATATCGGGACGCCAGGTTCATGGCAACGATAGTACGTCATACTTGTCTCTTCCGCCAGGCTGGAATTAACCGGCTCAAGCTGACACGCCACTATTGATTTGATGTCATCAGGCATGGATGCTTGGGCCAAAGACCATATGGGATTGGATTGACTGCATTCATCACTATGGTCTCAGTGGTGCATGAGTCTCCTGATATGATGACCACTGCCACCCAAGCCAGCACCAGCCTCCCATTAGGGTCTTGTTACCCCGAAGCAGCTCCCCCCACGGAAGAACCCTCCATAGGTGGAGAAGAGGATTTGGAGGATGATCCCCCTGCCACTGAATAAGGCGTCTTTACCACGATCGATGAATTGGTACATGTGAACCTTGGTGGTGAGGTAGATCTGAGACCGACATTGATCAGTGCGGCCATGCCCCTCGAGGAGCATCAACAGTATGTGGACATTATTAAACATCACAGTGACATGTTTTCCTGGAGTTACGACAAGATTCTAGGACTATATCCTCAGGTGTATGTCCACCGCCTTGGTCTCCCGACAAACCATCATGGGTTCAAGCATCCTCCCAGAAAGATGCACCCTTCTCATGGTACCATGGTTGAAGCTGAATTTGACAAGCTTATTAAAGCCAACATTGTCAAGGAAGTTCAGTACCCCAGGTGGATATCCAACATTGTGCCAGTCTGGAAGAAAAACAGTCATATCATGGTCTGTATCGACTTCCGCGATCTCAATTGCCACTGTCCGAAGGATGACTTTCCCCTTCCAGTGACAGAATTGTTGATTGATTCCACAACCGGGTTCCAAGGCATCTCCTTCATGGATGGGTATTCTGGGTACAACCAGATCCGGATGGCCCCCATGGATGAAGAGTTCACTACCTTTAGGGACCACCAAGGTACTTTCTGTTACCTGGTTATGACTTTCAGCCTGAAGAATTTAGGTGCCACATATCAGCGGGCCATGCATCGCATATTCCAGACAATTCTCAGGACACTGGTGGAATGCTAAGTGGATGATCTGGTGGTCAAATCTTGCCAGCTCCAGGATCATCTCAAGGACCTTGAGAAAATGTTCGGCTTCCTCTGTTCCCACCACCTGAAGATGAACCCACTGAATTGTGCCTTCAGGGTCACCTCCGGGAAGTTTCTTGGATTTGTTGTCAGATACCGAGGTATCAAGATCGACCTGGAGAAGATCAAGGCTATTATCCAGATGCCTTCCCCAAGTAATATTCGGGAACTTTGAGGTCTCCAAGGCCACATAGCCTACATACGCCGATTCATTGCGAATCTGGTGGGCAAGTGTAAGCCATTTTCCTAGATAATGAAGAATGGAGCCACCTATGAATGGGATGAAATGTGTCAGACCGCCTTTGAGGAAATCAAACAGTATGTGGTCCAACCATCGGTCTTGATGCCATCCATCTCCAGGGAGCCTCTGGTCCTTTACGTAACCACCCTGGAATGGTCCCTCTGCGCACTTCTCACCCAGAAGAACAACGAGGGAACATAGAACAACCTCTACTACCTCAGCCACATGCTCCTCGATACGGAAATTAGGTATTCTCCCATTGAGAAGAGCTGTCTGGCGCTCGTATTTGTCATACAGAAATTGCGGCACTACTTGAAGCACCACGAGGTACAGCTGGTCTCTCAGGTAAACCCATTTAAGTACATCCTGAACCATCCTATGTTGACCGACTGAATAGCATGGTGGGCGGTGATCCTCCAGCAGTTTGACATCAGGTTCGTTCCTCAGAAGGCTATCAAAGGACAGGCGTTGGAAGAATTTTTACCTGCTCACCCAACCTCCGCAGATCAAACACTGGATCTAGGTTTTCCTGATGAGGTAATCCTCTCAGTCGATCATGTCGTCCCATACTGGCAGATGAACTTTGACGGTGCCTCCCAGAGCCCCACCGGTAGGAGACTCAACGATCCTAGGCTCAACAAAGTGGGTCTGGGTATCGTCTTCATCACCCCGAAGCAAGCTGTCGTTCTATATTCATTCCTGTTGTCTGAGGGCTGCACCAACAATGAGGCAGAGTATCATGCCATCATCACTGGCCTCGAGCTGGCCCTCGAGATCGACATGACCCATCTTCATGTGAAAGGGGACTTCGAGCTGGTCATCAAGCAGGTCAATGGTGACTATGTTGTCATAAATCCAGAACTCGTTCCATTACTGGAGTGCACCCTCCATCTAATTGCTCAGTTCCCCTCTCGGCCGGAGGTTTTTCATATTCCCTGGCCACAAAACGGTCGATTAGATGCTTTGGCCAGCCTGGCCGTGTCGCTTGCAGAGCCTGAACAGGACGACCTGATTATCCATGTGGCACACCGGAGAGTCATTGCTCCCATTACCCCAGAGGATGATCACGGACCATGGGTGAACCATCTTACCATTGATGCCCCTGCGTCAAGAGCCCTAGGTAATTTAGATGTGGTGATCGAAATAGTTCCTGATTGGAGGACTCCCTTGGTTGAATACCTCCAACGTGGTAATCTTCCATAAGACCATGCCGAGCATGAGAAAATCCGACGTCACGCACTGTAGTTTACCCTTCAGAGTGGTCCCAACCTTTAGAAGATCCTTTACAGACGTGGAATTGATTGTGTTATCCTCGGTTGCCTTCAAGGAGTCAAGATCCCTCAAGTCATGCAAGAGGTCCATGCTGGTTCCTGTGGTGCCCATCAGGCCGGGTCAAAGTTGTATCACCAAATTCGAAGGCTGGGGTACTTCTGGCTTTCCATGATCTATGAGTGCATCAAGTTTTCCAAAAGGTGCCATGTGTGCCATGTTAATGCTAACTTTGTGCATTGGACACAAGATCATCTCCACACTACCAATTATTCTTGGCCCTTCGCAGTCTGGGGGTTGGATTTCGTAGGACCTTACACACCAGTGCCGGCTCGCCAATGTCAGTTCATGCGGACTGCTACGGATTTCTTTTCCAAGTGGGAAGAGGAGATTCCGCTCAAGGATGTCAAATCCCATTCTATCGCTGACTTCGTGAGTTAAAATATAATCTATCGATTTGGAGTGCCTCATGCTATCCTCACAGATAACAATAACAACTTCCGAGCGGCTGAGCTGAGGAAATTGTATGCCAAGTACAACATTCACTCTAACCATACCTCCCTCTATCACGCACAGGCGAATGGACAGATCAATGCATTTAACAAAACCCTCTCTAACATTCTGCAAAAAATTATTGATCAGAACAAGAAATGTTGGCCGGACAAGCTCCCCAATGCCCTCTGGGCTTATCAGATGACGACTTGTAATTCCACCCAGGTGACCCCGTATTCCCTGGTGTACGGAGCTGAGGCCATCCTACCCATTGAGATTCAGTTGCCCTCATTGCGCACGGTTTTCTACAACCAGCAAGTGCTAGATAGAGTTTCCGAAATCCGTCTAGCTGAATTGGAAGCACTGGATGAGAATAGGCTCCGTGCTTTGCACAACCTGGAAAGGAATCAGAGCAGGATGGCTCGAGATTTCAATAAGAAGGTTCGCCTCCGCTCTTTCCTGCAAGGCGATCTAGTACTGGCCCTCAGGGCGCCAATGATTCCCGGCAGGAAACCACCCAAGTTGCTGCCCAAATGGGAGGGGCCTTTCATCATCCATAAAGTCTATCCCAATGTTGCGTACTCCCTGGTGATTATGGATGGCGAGGGTGTCACTCCTCCCACCAACTCCAAGTTCCTCAAGCAGTACTTTGCCTGAGCCTCACGGTCCTACATGAACCTAAACTACATTTGGTCCAACACGACCTTAAACTACATTTGGCCCTATATCTAGGCCATTTTGGTCTGAGTTCTAAGATCTTAAACTATGATCCTTGTGGTTCAGCATGACCTTGAAATACATGCCCGTCCTCACTGCAAGACGTTAAAACTGGAATCTAGTCAGGCCTTCCTCACTGAGGCCCAGCCTCAGGCCCCTTGGCCTTCTCAGGCCCCTTAGCCCTAGTCCTTACCCAGAGTGTGCGGTGTGGTGTAGGATTATGTCTTCATTCACGACGGGTTACCCGCTGCGCCTTACACATTCTTGGATGAAATTCCCCTCATCTTCCTACATGACGTTAAAATGCATTGCTAGAACTATGTGCGGCTTGATTCGCACTCTTGTGGGATACATAGGACCACCTGAGCACCTATGTTTCAGGTCCAGCCCCATCTCTTAAGAGATACCATGATCTCCTGGTCACCTAGGTCTCTTGGCATGTCGCTCCCCACAGAGGATATATAGGTGTGGTACAGGGTTTTGGCGTTATGCCCCCTTCTCCTAGGAATCCGTCATCTTTTGGATGCTCTCAAACTGAGCCCTTCAACCCTTTACATTGGTCCGCTAATGTGCTCAGAGTACTCTGTTCTAGGATCTGGAGTGTCAGATTCGACTTAGGCACATTTTTGTCCACTTTTCAAGATTCATGCTCCGTTTCATTCGGGACCCCGTTATCTTTCGAACCTGGAGGGACCCCCAAGAACGGCTTGGATACAACAACTAAGGGCTCTCCTACCATCAATGGCCAATGCCCCTGTGGGTTTCAGACAACAAATTGATACAAATCCCATGTCGTGAACATGGCCAACGATCGATGCTCATTTGTTTGTCCCCATTTTAGGCTAACGCGATAGGATGCTTTGTTGAGAACATGGTCAGAAGTAATCCTCAGTCGTCTCTCTGACTCCTTTGGTCCCTGAATACTGGTTGCATGATTCACATCATGTTCCACCCCATCGTGTCAAGTTGGAATCTCGACACTCCTTGCACTAACCCTTAGTGCACCTCCACACGTTAGGCGGACAATGTTGCATGATGGTGTCTCTTGGGGATCCCACGATTCGATCACTAAGATCATATGCTTGGGTTTTCTCTAAGGACCATGCACAACATGACCCTCATCCCCATGGGAAACAAGGAGTCACTCAGACATTGCGTTTTGGGCCCAGCGCAGCTAGAAGCTAGTGTCTCCTACCCCATGATTGTTGGACCCTTGTTGGCTTCATGACCTGAGGCTCCTCTCCCGGAATCACATGTGGTGATGGTATGAGGTAATGTCCTCATCCACATTGGTTATTCCTTATCACAACGTGCATATTCCCATATGTATAATCCATATGACCTTAAACTGTGCTGGTTGGTCCTACCACACGACCGTAAACTGTGATGATATCGTCCCGGCCGCACGACGAAAAACAGCACTGTGTTGTGATGACCTCTCCATAATGGGCATCACGTTGGGTATTGGTCTATTACCATCCCATTTTTCAATGCATGTATAAGGCTTGATTATTGTGTCGATTCCAGGAGTTTCTACTCTTGGCTGGTCACTCCACAAAAGAAAAACCCCCTACCTTCAAGAACAAACAAGATATATCAAATACCGTTTCTGTTGGTGCGATGGATAGACCTGCATGCCTCCTTGGGTCCAGTGTGGCCACTAATTCATCATGTCTATCCCACCTTTGGGACTTTGAAAATGGGGCCACATGGCGTGGTGAGCAGGACTACATCCTCATTCACGTCGGGTTTGCGATAGCCACACAACATGCACCTTGTTATGAGAATTAGCCCTCCCGTTTTTCTCATCCTGCACGATGTTAAAAGGCGCCCCTGAGAACTACGTATGGATTGATTCTCATCCTTATGAGATACGTAGGAGTGCCTGGGAACTTCCCCACAGGCCCAGCCTAATTTTTTTGTTCAGTCCCTTGACCAAAACACTTCTCTAAGGATCACATGGTGAGCAGGATTATATCCTCATTCATGTCAGGTTTCACAACCTTTTTACCATGTGTCTCCCCCTTCCCTTACTCTTTGGTCTAAGTTGTAAGACCTTAAACTAAGATCCTTTTCTAGAACTACATATGGCTTGATTCTCATCCTTATGAGGTACATAGGAATGCCCGGACATTGCGTCTTGGGTCCAGCCTTAGGGATTTCCAAATCCCATCCCTCTTCACTGTCGGCCCCTTGGCCTGACTTCTTGGGGAGTTGTGTAACTGCATTATCTGGCCCAAATAAGTTTGGGATGCCCCATAGTAATGTTGGGAAGCGAAAGTTCTCTCTCCAGAGAGGTCCTATCTAGAAATTGGGATGATCCGTGACTAGATTAATATGTCTGCCTAATGCGCCTCCACCACAGTGGCACAATCTTGGGAGTCTTGGATTCTGTTAGAACAAACCACCACTCCAATTTCCACGCTTTGCATGCCCTTTTTAGGATCTTCATCCTATTTCATGTTTTATGGGACCCCCTAATAGTATGGATGCTCGACCTGTGGTCCGCCTGCTGTATCAATATGGATGATAGACCATTGGTCTGCCTATTGTAACAGTATGGATGATTAACCTACGGTCTACCTGCTATCCTGGGCCAACGTTCTGGAAGACTGGTCATGTTTGATGGGACCCCCTAATAGTATGTATTCTCGACCTGTGGGCCGCCTGCTGTTACAATATGGATGATAGAACTTTGGTCCACCTATTGTAACAGTATAGATGATTGACCTACGGTCGGCCTGCTGTCCTGGGACAACGTTTTGGATCACTGATCAACGATGTTTGACTTAGGCCCCATGTTTCGAACATGGTTAGTGGTCAGCCCTCATTTGTTGTCCCCATTTCAGGCCAATGTGATATGAATGCTGTGTTTCTACCACGGTTACCAGTTATCCACCATCGTTGCACCCCCCAAAGTGTTCCGAATTTTGGTAACGTGATTCACTTTTTTCATCTCCCTATGTTCAGATGGATTCAATGCCCCGAAACTTCTCTTCTCATGTGTCAAGTCACATTGAGAAGATGATACAATCATCAGGTCTGAGGTCCCCTTCCCTTGGCAGGACTACCTCTTCTCCTCAGAAGTCCAAGCCCGATTTAGGATGCCTGATGCTTGGTTGACGCCCCATAGTGGGACGAAATGATAACACGGTCATCCTTTATTTCTCACATTGGATGAGACCCGCATGAGCTTAGGGGTGAGTTGTTATTCATTTCAGGATTATGGTTGAGCATATAAACCAATGGTATAGATAAATAGATTGGTCAATACATTGGATAGAAATATTGAGCAGTGAAAGCAGAAAAGGTTCATGAGATGGCCAAAACATAGACCTTAAGGATCAGCGTGATGGATTGATCTTTCCAACATCGATACCCTTTGGTTGGTAGCCTCCAAGACTAATTCTTTCTCCCTGAAGACCCTCTCTTCATCAGCAGCCGCATAGCACAGTTCGCTAATCCTAGCTTGTGCCTGCGCCTGTTCGGTTTGAAGTACGACCATCTGGTGACTCGCCTCCATCAATTGTTCTTGGGCGTCTTCCAACTAGGCCGTCAGTTGCTCCACGAGCTCAGAGCATGTTGCAATGAATACCTCATTCTCTGCCGCCTGCCCTTAGAGGCACCAGACTTCCTGCTCCACCCTCAGGAATTCTCGGGTGCTCACTGATTTGTCCCGATACTAGGAAATGTCGGTGCACAGACTGCTCTCGCGTATCTTCTTGGCCATGTGATCACGGACCTTCAGATGAAGACGTTGAGCGTCAGCCCCTCCGGCACATAGGAAGCGCATCCCGATCTGGAGTGATCGCATCTGCCTCAGCCAATCTGCCTGAGGTTGCCTTAGAAAGTGCTGGATAAACTTCCACACTTTGCGCCGTGTTATCCGGCTCTCCTCGGCCACTTCTGACTCTGAATCATCTATCTCTTCAGGATCAGTGGGCCGGTATGTAGGAAAGGAAACCAGAAGGTCGGTAGTAGGGTCTGCCTCAGGGATTCCTTCACAAGGAATATGATCCTCGAAGTCTGAGCGACCTTCCTCTCTCTCCTTGACAGCGGCGGTACCTCTGTCAGCTTCTGGCCTTGCTCCAATGTCAGCACCACTGATGTCCGCCACCCCTGCTCACCAATTGTCGGGGCCGACTCAGTTTGGGAGGTATGTTCTAGAGGAGGTGGTACGTCCGCCACTGGTCCACTCACGGACAGCCCGGGCTCAGCGGCCCGACGAGCCTCCAATGCCAAGATCACTATACAAGGAGCATCCTGGTTAGTTGGGTTTTCTGACTGTAATCACCAGTAGTGAAGCAGAGGACTTACAAGAACCTAGAGCGTCAGCCTCTAGGGTTATGGCCGCTGTAGGAGATGTTGTGGAAGGAGAGCCCTTTGTGCTTGTTAGTTCGATAATGGGTGTCGGAGCCCCATCTTGTCCCACCGGCGCATATCCTCCTTCCTCTATTGGGGATGCCTAATCAGTGCCTATGTGCTCATGAGTGAAATAGAGAGAGGGATAAGAAATTTCAGAAGAGAATGGATGATGAAGGAAGATGAATAAGGATAGATACAGACCCCAAGTATCTTAGTTATGTCAATATCAGAGCTGGAAATCTCTCCGCTCTCCCAGAGACTCCCTTGGAAGGCCGCCCCCTGTGACCCCTCACCTTCGGGTCCTCCATCCCCTTCACCTTCTCCTTCATCTTCTCCTTTTCCTTCATATTCTCTTGTTTCCCCCTCTCCCTCTAACTCCTAATCACTGTCGCCTTCTCCCAGCAGCATCACTTCCGGATCATGCTCTTGGTCGAGCATCACTTTCAACAGGAAAGGTGGCTCTACATGCCCCCCCTTTGGCACGTGTATGTGTCCCTGGCAGTTAGATATGTGTGCCACTGATGGAAGTTTATTCTGTTGGTAACTCGAATGATCCTGACCTCCGGCAGCTGGATCCCTTCCTGAATTATCTTCTTCCAGATGGCTTCAATTCTCATTGATTTCCATAGGGTCATCCAGGCCGACCACAATTCCGGGAAAATTGAATCATGATAAGGTTTGAGCGGGTATCTTATCTGCTTCCTGGGCAGCTCTCTGGCCACGTCATGTGACCCCCCTCTGGGAAACGAGGTCGCGGTGGCACCATGCGATGTCCCCGCTACTGAGGTCTTGGCATACGCAGGCCTTGTTGCCTAACGCGCCCCTGGTCCCCCATTCTAGCGGCACCTTGATTGCTCTTTCGCCACCTGGGTTCCACGTGGGTAGTCTCTGTTGTACCCCACACTATTTGATTTTCATGATCACAATCACTTTCATATATGTTTAACTTTGTTTTTAAGTGTTGTGGATGATAGGCAAAAGATTGCCAAAGGATTGGCCCAAGAATGGACAAGAAATGGATTGAAATTCAGTCCACCGGCCAACCGGTGTGATAGCACCGGCCAGCCGGTGGAACTGGCAGAGGGATTGCCCACTGCCAGGTTCCACCGGTCGACCAGTGGCTCTGTCACCGGTCGACTTGTGGCACCCAGCCCAAATAGTGTTTGCTACTGTCTTGCCACCGGCCAGCCGGTGGCTCCTCCACCGGTCGACCGGTGGAGCCTGGATCAAGACTCTTCTTCTCTACCAAGGCACCGGCCAGCCGGTGGCTCTGGCACCGGTCAGCCGGTGGCCCCTGGACAGGAATCCTATGCCTTTTTGCAAACACCGGCAAACCGGTGGAGCTGTACCGGCCAGCCAGTGGAGCCAGTCAAACTAGCCGTTGCAGTTTGACCAGGCTGGCCCACTTGGCACCCAGCGGCTCTTTTAGCCTCTCCAACGGCTCCGAAGGTCCCCAATGGGTTCCATGCCTATAAATAAAGGCCAAGGAAGCCCCGGACACTAACCGGAACTATACGGAAGCCCACGGACACCTTGTTGATCATTTGGCGTACCTCCGGCGGACTTCCTCAAAGGAACCCACCTAGCTCCAACAACTTCCACATCCAAGGAGCTCCTCCAAAGAAGCTTGGAAGCGGCCTTCAACATCTCCATCCAATCAAAGGCGCCCAAGGCTTCTCAAAATACGGTTTTTATTGTATATTTATTTTGAGCCTTAAATTTGGGTTTGTGCCTACAAACCTCAACACCTTTTCTCATCCCCCTTTCTTTTGGGTTTCACACCACCATTAAGGTGTGAAGAGGTTTCTTCAAGCCTTTCCTTTTAAAAGGCTTGTGTATCGGTGAGCTAGCCTTCACCCGTTAAAAAGGCTAGTGGGTTCTTGCTAAACCATCAAAAGCAAGTGGGTTCTTGCTAAACCACAAAAAGCAAGCTGTAATAGGTCCTAGTGCTACCTCAAAGCCTAGTGGGTTTCTTGCTAAAACCATTGAAAAGCAAGCGGTAGGAATCTCTCAACGGTTGAGTTGGGAGTGGAGACGTAGGCCGGGTTTTGGCCGAACTCCGTTATCAATTTCTTGTGTGATTGCCTCCTTTATTTCCGCTGCACTTTACTTTGATTTTTAAATTGTTAATCAATTTTTTTAAAAGGCAATTCACCCCCCCTCTTGCCATCATTCCTTGTTTTCTTCCGACCCAACAATTGGTATCAGAGGGAGTATTTGAATAATTCCCTAAAACGGTTTCAAATTAAAGATCCTATTTTTTTTGATGGCATCTACCTCTTTCTCCCCCGAGGGCTACTCTTTGGGTCGGGCTCCATTTTTTGATGGGACCGACTATAATTATTGGAAAACCCGCATGACTACCTTTATTAGAAGCATAGGATATCCCATTTACAAAATAGTCATGCAAGGTTACACTTTGTCTACCCCCGACGAATCCAAATGGACCCCCGCCGATATTAGAAACTTTGAGCTTGATGGCAAAGCCATGAATGCTCTTCATTGCGGCCTTGACCGAAATGAGTTCAACCGAGTCTCCACTTGCACCTCATCTCATGAAATTTGGAAACTATTGGAAGTGACCCATGAGGGCACTAACAAAGTTAAGGACACTCGGTTAGACATGTTTCGTCAAGATTTTGAGTCTTTTTCTATGCACCCAAATGAATCAATTTCTGAAATGTTTACTCGCTTTACTGACGTGTGCAATGGAAGGAAATCTCTTGGTGATGATGTTTCAGCCGAGACGATGGTCAAGAAGATCCTATGGGTCCTTCCGAGCTCATGGGCACCAAAGGTGACGGCGATCCAAGAAGCTAAGGACGTCAAAAATATGCCGGTAGAGGAGCTCATCGGATCTATCATGACTTATGAGATCACGATGAGGAGGCAAGCTCAAAAGGAGGGCACACCAATCAAGACACCAAAGAACATCGCCCTCAAGGTACAAAAAGAAGTAAGCTCCTCTTCTTCCTCATCTCCTTCCTCATCTTCTTCATCTTCAAGTGGCGACTCGGAAATGGAGGATCTCGCCCGCCAAATGCACAAATTTATGAAGAAGCACAAGAAGAAGAAGAAATCTCGCAAGGCGCGAAAGCAAGAACCCACCGCAAGATCCGAGCCCAAGGTAAAATGCTACGGGTGCAGCGAAAACGGCCATTACAAGCCCGATTTCCCACTCAACAAGAAACGGGCTAAGGAAAAAGGAAAGAAAAATGTCCTCAAGGCGACATGGAGTGACACCTCATCATCCTCCTCCTCCTCCTCCTCAAGCGACCAAGGTACAAAATGCCTAATGGCATTTCACGAGGTAACTTCTTCCGACTCTTCTTCCTCATCCTCTAGTTCTTCTAATTCTTTCAATCATTTGTCATACGAAGAACTCCAACATGTGCGAGATCAATTAGAAAATGGTTTTCACGAACTCTCGTCAAAATTCGTTGCTTTAAAAAAGAATTTCAAAAAACTCTCTTCCGAAAAAGAACAACTTCTTAAAGAGAAGGAAGAGTTGACCCTCAAAATTCAAAACTTTCCCGATGTTGATTCCATGGAATCAACTATCAAAGACTTAAGGGAATCCCTAGCCAAGTTCACCCAAGGTGAACAAAATTTGTCCAAACTCTTAGGTTCTCAACGAGTATCTAGAACCACCAATGGACTTGGCTACACCAATATAGCCTCCTCCTCCCATGCACCCACTGTTTTTGTAAGGGGGAGCTCTTGTTTTAAATTTTGTAACTATTGCAAAAAACCAGGGCACATGATATATGAATGTAATTGCAAAAACGCCCGGTATGGTAGGCCCAAATCGATTTTTTATTCGGATGAATTTTATAGGAGAAGACCCGCCATGAGACAAGTATGGATTGAAAAATCCCTCTTAGCGAGTCTCTCCGGGCCTAAAATTGTCTCTTTTCAAAAACCCTCTCCCCGGTGATTTATTGTTCTTATTTAGGGGGAGTTAGGTTCTTTTAAGCCTTTTTGTGAATTAAAAAATTTCATTCAAAATTTTCATTTCAAATTTTTTATTCAAAACTTTCGATTCAATCTTTCATTTTCAACTCTTGGTTTCAATTGGTTTTTGATTCAAAACTTTCAATTCAAACTGTTATTCAAATTTTCATTTCAATTTCAAAAATCTCAATTGATTTTTCAATTCTCATATCTTGTTTTTCAAAGTTTTCCCTCAATCATGTTTTATGCCCCATTCTATTTTGATAATCACAAAGGGGGAGAAATTTCTTGATTGATTGGGGGAGAATCTTTTCTCTCATGCTTAGTATTTATTTTCAATTTATCATTTAGGCATGCCTTTCATTTAAGTTTTTACATTGCTTTGATAAGTGATTGTGATCATCAAAATAGGGGGAGATTGTTGTACCCCACACTATTTGATTTTCATGATCACAATCACTTTCATATATGTTTAACTTTGTTTTTAAGTGTTGTGGATGATAGGCAAAAGATTGCCAAAGGATTGGCCCATGAATGGACAAGAAATGGACTGAAATTCAGTCCACCGGCCAACCGGTGTGATAGCACCGGCCAGCCGGTGGAACTGGCAGAGGGATTGCCCACTGCCAGGTTCCACCGGTCGACCGGTGGCTCTGTCACCGGTTGACTTGTGGCACCCAGCCCAAATAGTGTTTGCTACTGTCTTGCCACCGGCCAGCCGGTGGCTCCTCCACCGGTCGACCGGTGGAGCCTGGATCAAGACTCTTCTTCTCTACCAAGGCACCGGCCAGCCGGTGGCTCTGGCACCGGTCAGCCGGTGGCCCCTGGACAGGAATCCTATGCCTTTTTGCAAACACCGTCCAACCGGTGGAGCTGTACCGTCCAGCCGGTGGAGCCAGTCAAACTAGCCGTTGCAGTTTGACCAGGCTGGCCCACTTGGCACCCAACGGCTCTTTTAGCCTCTCCAACGGCTCCGAAGGCCCCCAATGGGTTCCATGCCTATAAATAAAGGCCAAGGAAGCCCCGGACACTAACCGGAACTATACGGAAGCCCACGGACACCTTGTTGATCATTTGGCGTACCTCCGGCGGACTTCCTCAAAGGAACCCACCTAGCTCCAACAACTTCCACATCCAAGAGCACCACCAAAGAAGCTTGGAAGCGGCCCTCAAACATCATCAATCAATCAAAGGCGCCCAAGGCTTCTCCAATTACGGGTTTTATTGTATTTATCTTTTTGAGCTTTAAATTTGGGTTTGTGCCTACAAACCCCAACCTTTTCTCTATCCTCCCTTTCTTTGGGTTCTCACACCACCATTAAGGGGGAGATTGTTGTACCCCACACTATTTGATTTTCATGATCACAATCACTTTCATATATGTTTAAATTTGTTTTTAAGTGTTGTGGATGATAGGCAAAAGATTTCCAAAGGATTGGCCCAAGAATGGACAAGAAATGGACTGAAATTCAGTCCACCGGCCAACCGGTGTGATAGCACCGGCCAGCCGGTGGAACTGGCAGAGGGATTGCCCACTGCCAGGTTCCACCGGTCGACCGGTGGCTCTGTCACCGGTCGACCTGTGGCACCCAGCCCAAATAGTGTTTGCTACTGTCTTGCCACCGGCCAGCCGGTGGCTCCTCCACCGGTCGACCGGTGGAGCCTGGATCAAGACTCTTTTTCTCTACCAAGGCACCGGCCAGCCGGTGGCTCTGGCACCGGTCAGCCGGTGGCCCCTGGACAGGAATCCTATGCCTTTTTTCAAACACCGGCCAACCGGTGGAGCTGTACCGGCCAGCCGGTGGAGCAAGTCAAACTAGCCGTTTCAGTTTGACCAGGCTGGCCCACTTGGCACCCAACGGCTCTTTTAGCCTCTCCAACGGCTCCGAAGGCCCCCAATGGGTTCCATGCCTATAAATAAAGGCCAAGGAAGCCCCGGACACTAACCGGAACTATACGGAAGCCCACGGACACCTTGTTGATCATTTGGCGTACCTCCGGCGGACTTCCTCAAAGGAACCCACCTAGCTCCAACAACTTCCACATCCAAGGAGCTCCTCCAAAGAAGCTTGGAAGCGGCCTTCAACATCTCCATCCAATCAAAGGCGCCCAAGGCTTCTCAAAATACGGTTTTTATTGTATATTTATTTTGAGCTTTAAATTTGGGTTTGTGCCTACAAACCCCAACACCTTTTCTCATCCCCCTTTCTTTTGGGTTTCACACCACCATTAAGGTGTGAAGAGGTTTCTTCAAGCCTTTCCTTTTAAAAGGCTTGTGTTTCGGTGAGCTAGCCTTCACCCGTTAAAAAGGCTAGTGGGTTCTTGCTAAACCATCAAAAGCAAGTGGGTTCTTGCTAAACCACAAAAAGCAAGCTGTAATAGGTCCTAGTGCTACCTCAAAGCCAAGTTGGTTTCTTGCTAAAACCATTGAAAAGCAAGCGGTAGGAATCTCTCAACGGTTGAGTTGGGAGTGGAGACGTAGGCCGGGTTTTGGCCGAACTCCGTTATCAATTTCTTGTGTGATTGCCTCCTTTATTTCCGCTGCACTTTACTTTGATTTTTAAATTGTTAATCAATTTTTTTAAAAGGCAATTCACCCCCCCTCTTGCCATCATTCCTTGTTTTCTTCCGACCCAACAGTCTCGAGTTTCCGAAATCACTTGTGTAAAATCCCCTTAGGGTATGTGATAGTCCAATGTTTGGAATACTCGGTTGATAGGCTAGCATCGACCCCAGTGGGAGGAAGGGTAATGAAATCACCAGAGCCGTAAGTGGTGAACATTAACCACATTTGGAGAAGGACACCGTGATTATTTTCCTTCCAAATATCCGGGAATACCTTCTTTGGAATTCACTGTAGGCACCCAAACTACCTGGCGAACCGGGACGGCACGTAATGCTCACAGATGATCTTCCCATCAATCTGAGCTACAAGAACCCCGCCTTTGATGCTCTGGAAGAATTCTTGTTGCTCCAGAAAGCCTTTCCCATTGTCCACCATCTAACCGACCATGGTGGGGAATGTGTTGAAGTTGAAATTGGGGTGGTTACCCATTCGGATCCTTACCCCCTCCTCGTTGAGCGTCATTGGTGCAACCCCGACAAAATTCAGGAGAGATGGTCGCAGGCTATTTCCTGGAGGATGAAAGGAATTCGAGAAGGTGTATCCGCCAAGATGAGTCGCCACCCAGTAGTGAAAGATCTGGAAGGGGCCACATACCCTCCGAGGCGACCCCCCTCATGAAATGCGTTCCTGTATGGCATACAACCTAGCAAGCACAGGGACCCCCAGATTGAACCTCTTATTGGCAGCCATAGTGCCTGCCATCTCTAGTGTTGCTAGACGAACACCCATTCTTGCGTCCCACACCAGCAGGAGCCACCCTCTCAAGAAAGTGGTGAGGAACCCGGCATATCGCACCTTTGGGTCCTGGGCCCCAATGAGGCGGTAGCCCCACGATTGGTATTGCCTTGCCTCCAGGGTCCTCTAGTACAATCCATTCTTGCTCATCTGAGCCGTGGTTGGGAACCATTTTCCCCACCCCGACATCTTGACGTCCGGGTCCTTCTCTAGGAACTGGTTGAACTAGTCCTTGTAGTCAATGTCCTTCATGAAGTCCTTGACCCCCAGCCTCTCTTTGGCCATCTCCAACAGGTGCCACGTCAGCAAAGGGGTCTGTGACCTGTCTTCCCAGGTGTTCATTGGAGGAATGAACTCATCGTATTGGTAGCCCTATAGTGGGATACCTCCGATGTAGTGAACGTCCTAGAGGCTGATACCAACTTCCCCATAGTGAAGATGTAATGTGTTGGTGTCAGGGGACCATCGAGTGAACAGCTCCGACCTGAGTTCGGGTTGAAGGTAGAAGTGAAATTGTGACGTCCACACCGCCTCGAATAGACTAATGTGCCGCAGCTCGGTCTCAAATTGGTCACACGTATGGCAAAACCAGTACACCCAGGCCCACTCACTAGTGAAATTGCCTCCAGACCGCATGTCCCAATCTTGCAGCCAGCCCTTAGTGTCGTCAGTGATGCTCTGATGGAACGTGCTTGCATAGAGGGCTGGAGAGATCTCCGCAACAGGTTCACCCCCAGCAATGGTCCTGGTCCTCGAGTTCAGAATGTACATATACATGTGTATGGTCTCCCTGGAAGGATGGCCATTGTGGGTGATATTGTGGCAAGGAAGGATGTCCTCCCGGGTCACCCATGACCACGATGTGTCCACCTCGATGCCTAGCAATGGGACCTCCTCCAGGATGCCAAAGTTCTAGAGTGGGAGGTTGGTGGACATAGGATACTCTTTCTGGGCAGGGTTCAGCAGGTTGAACAAGGTAAGGTGGTTGGAAACAACCACCTTGGAACCAAAAACCTCTTCATTTGCCGCTATTTCAGTTCTACGAGTGACGGCTTCCCCCTCATTGATATGGTTCGCGACCATTTTGAGTTCTTTGAGAGTTGTGCGAAATTAGGATGAGTTGCGCGAAATCAGATTGAGGTGCATGAAATCGGAGAGAGGTGTGTGAAATCCAGGCTGGCGGCGCATAATTTAGGAGTAGGGCGCGCAACCAGAACTGTCGGCACAAAATATCTCGAGTTTGTGCATAAATGAGGTCGGGATTCGGAAGGAATTATGTGCTAACACAACGTGTTTTCCGAGCAGTCGCCAAGGCCATTTCATGCGCGAGATATCGGAGCCTATCACGAGGAAATTCATGAGTATGAAACATGGGACCCAGCACCCCTTTTTATAGGCGAGGTCGGGGTTCCGTGCCGCACGGAAAGTGAATTCTGCACCAACCCGTAGTTGTGTGCGCCACGTTTGTCTTTTGCGTGCAAAATGACCATGAAATCCACCACTTCGGCGTTTCGGCGTTTCCCTCGGAATCCGATCGTTGCGACCTCTCGCCAATCCAATTCTGAGGGGGGAATTTTTATACGCCGAAAAAAGGTCCGTAAATCCTAAAGGGAGTTTCGAAATGATGAAGCGAAGTCATATTCGGACTAGGAGGCTCAATTCGGAGGGCCCGAAAGAGCCGCCCGAAATAAATGAGGATGTGGGTGAAAAACGTTTGGCTGCATAGAAGGGGTCCGGAATTCGTGAAAATGGACACTGGCCTGGCATGAAATTTTGCGCACCCGCACCCGCGTGGTGCCCGTTTCCATGCCGCCATCGCTGGCGCAAAATATTTCGCACGCCGTCTGGATTCTGCAATGCCAGGAGCAAATAAATAGAAGAAGACCCCTTCCATTTCGGGGTTGTGGAATTTCAACCAGCTCTCGTGCATGAAATAGGATTTCTGCGTGCGCAATATGACTTTCAGGTATTGATCCTTTTCGTGAAACCTTGCCCCGGGTTCGCCTTTGCATGTAATCCCACTGGCGTAAATAAAATTACAAACTCCTCAGCATTCCCCCTTTGCACGCAATCACTTACATTGGGCACAATCCCTCCTTTTCGCGCGAAACCTAATTGCGTGCAATCACTTTGTTAGGGTTTTCCATACCGTAGGGATCATCCATTGCCCCCACACGCAATTTACATCCCTTGCACGCAATTCACCTTCTTTACGCGTAATCCGTCTGCCCAAATTCTCTGCTATCCGGGTGTTTTTCACGAATACCTTCTCTTTGCGTGCAATCCCTAGGACCCCTCACCTTGACACCCCTCGGGTGCCTCCCTGCATAGGCGCCCGATGTCCTCCATACCGGGCATGGTGCCATGCGTCGTTTTCCCGTACGGCTTTTCAGGCTCGTACAAAGTAACCTCATGGTCCCTTTGGCGGTGTTTCCTTTTGCGTTGCTTTTCCTTATGATCCTTCGCATTGGCACGCTAACGGATATTGCTTCTTCGCATATCCACGCTAACATGGACCCCTCGATGGTTCACCTTGCGGCCCCCCTTCACTACGGCCCTGTCAATGCCTTCCCTCCCACAAGGGTTAGAGGGTGTTGGGCATGTAAGGCCTAGGGGTGTGGGGCGAACCCACCTCATCCGAGCTGTAGGATGTTAAACTTCCAAGCACATCGTCCTCAACACATGACGTTAAACTGTTATCTGACCTCATGCCTCGCACGCAAGGTCCCCCCGACTCGGCCATTATTTACACCGCATGTCTCCACGGGAATGGAATCACCCTCATATTGGATGATATCCTCCCTCTCGGAGTGGTGTTTGTCCACGGGGGAAGGGCTGCCTTAGAGCGTAAGCCCCTAGCCTCTCTTGCGGAAGGTAGCACCCATGCACCTCCATACTTCCCCACCACCAAGGACAAGTGAGGGCATGATAGGGAATGAGGCACCTCTCATCTTTGGTCACAAATCCCTCTCCCTCTATGCTTTGTCACATCTCGGCCCTCCATCCTGTAGTAAGCCCCGACACCATGGGCCGCTCAACGCATAATCCCCTCTTTGCTTCTCACGGATGCACCCTTCACGACATGATCGTCTGGACCCTATTGCCTCTTGTTTCTCACACCGAACATGACTCACGTGGGATTAGAGCGAGCATCGACCATGACATCCTATTATGGTATAGCATCCCGCCTTTTTATCACATAAACATTCATTACATTTTACAAAACCGAGGATCTTTAAGGTTTAGTGTCTTGGAAACCAGGAACTTAATACATGAAACAATAAAAAAAAACATTCTTCTTAAACACTTTAAAGGATTCTCCTTATGTTCATCCTAGGTTCATTACTGCATCTCATAACCTGGGGACATACATCAAAAGAAAGGGTAATCATAAGGCCCATTAAGGGAAACAAGAGGAACATTTTACATGTGAACTTGATATACTTCAATAAAGACACAAAAAGAACTTTAAGGCATGAGAAAGAAATCATGAGGCATTTCATAATAAAAATAACATTTTTCATAACGTGAAGATGTGGCTGCAACATTTAATATTGACAATCGTTTCATTTCACCAAGGTCCATCCCCAAGGTTTCGTTAAAAATTACCAAGGTTATTCACCAAGGCATCGTTAAAATTGTAATCTCTAGTGGTTACATCATTACCCAATGCATTGGAGCGCTATCAGGGCGCACCCTTAAATTTTCCTTTATTATCATGTGAGCCACATATATCATCATCAAACATTTCATAAATAACCCATATAGCATAAAATAAATGGGTTTCATTTCATAATCACAACGTTTTAAAAACTGCTTTAAAGACATGATCTTTACGTCACCTTAAAACCCACAGAAAAGGAAGGTGGGTCTCATGTATGTAAATCCTAGAATTTAAAATAGAACATTTTGGTATATATGTGAATATCCCTTTAGAAGAAAGAGCTTTGATTATTCACTTAATAATATAAAAGAACTTTAGAAAAAGAGAGAGACATTTTGAGACGGAAATTCTGCAGCATAACGGCTATGTTATGAGGTTTTAGAAGACATTAAAAGAGAGGGAAAATGGGTCAAACATTCATAAATGACCCATAAAACAGTAGATGGACAGAATAAGAAGGATACATGATCATGGTAGTGAATTTTCAAGGACATACCATTTGAAATGAAAAACATGGAAGGAAGACAAAAATTAGATTTCTCTTATGAAAGTTCGACAGCCTAACCGCATTACTTAAACTTCAACAAAAACAATTTGAAAAGATCAAATAGGGTCTATCATCATGTGAACATAAGAGTTCAGTACGATAGATATAGAGATAATTCCCCAACATAACAAAAAGTAACTTGAAAGAATTGACATGAAAGTAGATCTTCAAAACGAGAAGGGTGAAGAACCACTTAAAAATTCGGTAGCCTAACGGCGCCACTTAAAACTTCAAAATACTGAATTGAAGAGAAAAAATGGGGTCTCTCATCATATGAACATAAGAGTCCAGTATGATAGATATAGAGATCATACCCCAACATAACAAAAAGGAACTTGAAATAATTGACATGAAAGTAGAGCTTTAAAACGAGAAGGGTGAAGAACCACTTAAAAATTCGGCAGCCTAACGACGCCACTTAAAACTTCAAAATACTGAATTGAAGAGATCAAATGGGGTCTCTCATCATATGAACATAAGAGTCCATTATGATAGATATAGAGATCATACCCCAACATAAAAAAGGAACTTGAAATAATTGACATGAAAGTAGAACTTCAAAACGAGAAGGGTGAAGAACCACTTAAAAATTCGGCAGCCTAACGATGCCACTTAAAACTTCAAAATACTGAATTGAAGCGATCAAATGGGTTCTCTCATCATATGATCATAAAAGATCAGTATGATAAATTTAGAGATCATACCCCAACATAATAAAAAGGAACTTTAAATACTTTATATGAAAATATATCTTGAAAAATGAGAAGGGAGAAAGAATCCGTTACAAAAATTTCGGCAGCCTAACGGCGCCACTTAAAACTTCATAAAACGAAATAATGAGAGTAAGAGGGGATCTCTCATTATATGAACATAAAAAGGGAAGTAAGAGGAGTATAAAAGAACATCCTCCAACATAAGAACAAGGAGCATAAAAGGAATGACATAAAAGAGATTACTTGAAATGAAAGAGAGAGGTCGGATCCCTTACCTTAAAACGTAACTCTTAAAACTCAATGGTTTGGACCTTGAGGGATTGGGGGAACCTTGGGAGGACTCCTTGGGAGGTAATGACACCAGAACTTCGTTGGGGAAGAGTGGGGAGTCGAATGGATGAGAGGAGGGCTTGGTATTTATAGGGAAAGTGAGGGGACAAGGCCTTAATGGCCAAAGGACACCTCACATGTGCTTTTCTCAAACCCATGTGCTCTCCCTTGGCATTTATCATGGATTTAGGCCACATGGGGCCCCCAAAACAATAATTCATCACCCTTGGCCGGCCAACCCTTAAAATAACTCATGAAATCATCATGACATAGCTATGATGTCATTAAACATACCGAAACCGTAAAACTGCATTTTTACTATTCACTGAAAATTCAACTTTCTCAGAAAGATCCCAAAATTTCACCATAATCAAATATCAACGCTCTGATTACAAATATGAACTCCATTTTATAAAAATAATTTTCTAAATATTTTTAATTTAATTTTTAAATAAAAACACTATTCACCGAAAATTCGTTTTTTTAGAAAAACCCCAAAAATTACCATAGCATAATATCGGTGCTCTGAGTTCAAAAATGAAATCTGTTTTATAAAAATAGTTTTCTAAATATTTTTAATTAAATTTTTAATTAAAAAACACTATTCACCTGAAAAAAACTAATACTTGAATAATAATTTATGAAACCATTATTTAACCATTTTATTGAATCACATTACTTAATCAAGGTGCCTAGATTATTTTAAAACTTTCTTTAAGTTAGATTACTAATCCATTTGGTCATATTACTAATCCTAATCATAAAATCACTATTCATAATTTACTATTCATCAAAAATCAAGTTGATCTTATTAGACTCCAAATTTCGTACTGAACATAATTGTAGAAGACCATTTTTCGAAAATCATTACACATTTTACGTTATTTAAGGTTTACATAAACATTTTTTTTTCAGAATATTCTTTTGAAAATTCATCAAAAATATGTATACTATTTGTATCCGGTCATTTGAAAATTCATAAACTTCATCATAAGCAGAAATCCCAATTTTTATTTAAAACAAGGATTACACAAGGCAGTTACGGTCTCGTTACATAGCCCCTTATAATAGCAGCATAGGACCTAAGAGTAAGGTGTGCTAGGGTGATAGAATCTTGGGGCGGCTCGGTCAACATTTCCCGAGTAGTAATTTCTATCAGTTTGAACTTCTCGCGAAGGCGATTCCGTTCTAGCTTCACATGTTGAAGTTGGGCTTGGGTTTGGTCCAGAGCAAAGCCCAATGGTGCTACCTCCTTCCCAAGCTCTGTTAGATGGGCTTCGATCGGTCCAAGACTACTAGGTGGGGCCATTGAATCTTCTTTCTATAATAATCAACCAAGATTACTTATATATAGAGACAATAATCAAAACATTTTGTTCACAGTGGTCATATTGACCGATGGTCATATAACAGTCAAAACCCAATGGTCTCATTCTAATTATAATCATGTTTATCAAATAAAACATTTGTTGAGTATAAAAATAACACATAAAATTAGGAAAAAATATTTATTTAAAATTCTGGGTCGTTACAATCTTCCCCCCTTAAGAAATTGCGTCCTCGCAATTTTTTTAAAAAAATTGGGTTTTGAAATTTCATTGAAAGTCCCACATCGGAAAAGGAGTCAGTAAAACTATTACTTTAAAAGAAATAAAGGGAAGTACAAAGGTCACCCGAGTTAACCCACACTAGGGTTCCATGTAGGAAAACATGGACATGGAGGAGAAAACAAAGGGTCATGTTCTGAGGGAGAGTGATAGAGAACATGATTAGGAGAAAGCTAACCATGAGAAAATCCCAAACTTATGATGTGTTTAAACGGTCTTTGATTACCTAGTAGGAAACGTAAACCAACAACGTTTTTGTTTTACGTTCCTTTTCATAATTTTGAGGAATTCATTTACAACATAGAACAAAAACATAAGGAAATATACTTATCTTCATGTAGAGTTTCATCCTTTAATAAGTTTCTACCCAAAACTAATCTTTTCTCCAAATGATGAGCATTCAAAACTACTTGGTCTCATCAAAACACAAGAATCATCTTTATAATCCACAAAAGATTAACTATCTATTTCTTCTATCTTTAAACATTATTCCAAAAACAGAAAGGGTAAGGTAAAACAACTCTTCAAAAAGAAATAATACCATAGGAATGGAAACTACTTTTAAATCTTCAAAGTTCCATGGTACTACCCAAAGATCATCATAGTCCATTCCATAAATAACTGTCCTTAAAAATCCTCAAAATAAACCAAACTAAGATTGAATCCCAATTACAAGAAGGATTTGATAACATATTCTTCCAAGGTAAACTTTATCATTCATCTCCAAACAACATCAACCACTCCTAACATCTTATAAAAAAAGTAACTAACCTAAACATATTTACCCCAAGATAGGTTAATAATTTCCATAAGTAACCTAAATTACTATAATTCCACCTTAAATTCATCGATTCTTCAAAATATAAGTCAACCCTACTCTTCAAGGAAAATATTGTAGTAGTCTATTTACCTCGATCATATAGGGTCCCCAAAATAGTGAACATCTTCCAAAATAATAATCAGCTTTTAATCCCCTAATCATCTCTTTCATATTAATATGGAAATCGTTGCATTTCCTATCACATTGGTTATTGGGACATGTTCTTCCATCTCCCACCATTAACTAAGAAGAGAAATTATAATTAGAGGCTTAAATACTTTACCAATAATCATGAAAAGGAGCTTAAATCATATAAGGATAACCTGTAGAAGAAATGTATACCCTAACTTGTGATCCCCTAGGTTCCAATCTAGGTTATCCATGATCATATATTCTTATGTGAATCTTTATTTTATTTTATATTTGTTCCTTTAGTAATGGTTCATACTAAGCTTATGAATTTACCAAAGCATATCCCCCGGGAGTGTCGTAACCAAGAGTGCAGCAAGGCCCGTTGTCGTGTACCAGTTCCAATTCGAGTCTAGCTCAAAGTGGTGTTTTCGGGTTTTACCCCTATGTACATCTGTGCCAGAGCCACCTCTACCTGCTCGTATCCAGACAGGGATGTATTTGCTTGGCAACCCCTTACTCAATACTCACCAAAATACCAGGAATATTTCCTATATTTAAACTTTTCTATAGGGTTCTTCCTAAAGTTTTCATATCCTAATTTCCACGAATAACTAAACCATCCTTTGATACCAACTATAGCATCCCGCCTTTATATCACATAAACATTCATTACATTTTACAAAACCGAGGATCTTTAAGGTTTAGTGTCTTGGAAACCATGAACTTAATACATGAAACAATAAAAAAAACATTCTTCTTAAACACTTTAAAGGATTCTCCTTATGTTCATCCTAGGTTCATTACTGCATCTCATAACCTGGGGACATACATCAAAAGAAAGGGTAATCATAAGGCCCAGTAAGGGAAACAAGAGGAACATTTTACATGTGAACTTGATATACTTCAATAAAGACACGAAAAAACTTTAAGGCATGAGAAAGAAATCATGAGGCATTTCATAATAAAAATAACATTTTTCATAACTTGAAGATGTGGCTGCAACATTTAATATTGACAATCGTTTCATTTCACCAAGGTCCATCCCCAAGGTTTCGTTAAAAATTACCAAGGTTATTCACCAAGGCATCATTAAAATTGTAATCTCTAGTGGTTACATCATTACCCAATGCATTGGAGTGCTATCAGGGCGCACCCTTAAATTTACCTTTATTATCATGTGAGCCACATATATCATCATCAAACATTTCATAAATAACCCATATAGCATAAAATAAATGGGTTTCATTTCATAATCACAACGTTTTAAAAACTGCTTTAAAGACATGATCTTTACGTCACCTTAAAACCCACAGAAAAGGAAGGTGGGTCTCATGTATGTAAATCCAAGAATTTAAAATAGAACATTTTGGTATATATGTGAATATCCCTTTAGAAGAAAGAGCTTTGATTATTCACTTAATAATATAAAAGAACTTTAGAAAAAGAGAGAGACATTTTGAGACGGAAATTCTGCAGCATAACGGCTATGTTATGAGGTTTTAGAAGATATTAAAAGAGAGGGAAAATGGGTCAAACATTCATAAATGACCCATAAAACAGTATATGGACAGAATAAGAAGGATACATGATCATGGTAGTGAAATTTCAAGGACATACCATTTGAAATGAAAAACATGGAAGGAAGACAAAAATTAGATTTCTCTTATGAAAGTTCGACAGCCTAACAGCGTTACTTAAACTTCAACAAAAACAATTTGAAAAGATCAAATAGGGTCTATCATCATGTGAACATAAGAGTTCAGTATGATAGATATAGAGATAATTCCCCAACATAACAAAAAGTAACTTGAAAGAATTGACATGAAAGTAGATCTTCAAAACGAGAAGGGTGAAGAACCACTTAAAAATTCGGTAGCCTAACGACGCCACTTAAAACTTCAAAATACTGAATTGAAGAGATAAAATGGGGTCTCTCATCATATGAACATAAGAGTCCAGTATGATAGATATAGAGATCATACCCGGACATAACAAAAAGGAACTTGAAATAATTGACATGAAAGTAGAACTTCAAAACGAGAAGGGTGAAGAACCACTTAAAAATTCGGCAGCCTAACGACGCCACTTAAAACTTCAAAATACTGAATTGAAGAGATCAAATGGGGTCTCTCATCATATGAACATAAGAGTCCAGTATTATAGATATAGAGATCATACCCCAACATAAAAAAGGAACTTGAAATAATTGACATGAAAGTAGAACTTCAAAACGAGAAGGGTGAAGAACCACTTAAAAATTCGGCAGCCTAACGATGCCACTTAAAACTTCAAAACACTGAATTGAAGCGATCAAATGGGTTCTCTCATCATATGATCATAAAAGATCAGTATGATAAATTTAGAGATCATACCCCAACATAATAAAAAGGAACTTGAAATACTTTACATGAAAATAGATCTTGAAAAATGAGAAGGGAGAAAGAATCCATTACAAAAATTTCGGCAGCCTAACTGCGCCACTTAAAACTTCATAAAACGAAATAATGAGAGTAAGAGGGGATCTCTCATTATATGAACATAAAAAGGGCAGTAAGAGGAGTATAAAAGAACATCCTCCAACATAAGAACATGGAGCATAAAAGGAATGACATAAAAGAGATTACTTGAAATGAAAGAGAGAGGTCAGATCCCTTACCTTAAAACGTAACTCTTAAAACTCAAAGGTTTGGACCTTGAGGGCTTGGGGGCACCTTGGGAGGACTCCTTGGGAGGTAATGACACCAGAACTTCATTGGGGAAGAGTGGGGAGTCGAATGGATGAGAGGAGGGCTTGGTATTTTTAGGGAAAGTGAGGGGACAAGGCCTTAATGGCCAAAGGACACCTCACATGTGCTTTTCTCAAACCCATGTGCTCTCCCTTGGCATTTATCATGGAGTTAGGCCACATGGGGCCCCCAAAATAATAATTCATCACCCTTGGCCGGCCAACCCTTAAAATAACTCATGACATCATCATGACATAGCTATGATGTCATTAAACATACCGAAACCCTAAAACTGCATTTTTACTATTCACTGAAAATTCAACATTCTCAGAAAGATCCCAAAATTTCACCATAATCAAATATCAACGCTCTGAATACAAATATGAACTCCATTTTATAAAAATAATTTTCTAAATATTTTTAATTTAATTTTTAAATAAAAACACTATTCACCGAAAATTCGTTTTTTCAGAAAAAACCCCAAAAATTACCATAGCATAATATCGGTGCTCTGAGTTCAAAAATGAAATCTGTTTTATAAAAATAATTTTCTAAATATTTTTAATTAAATTTTTAATTAAAAAACACTATTCACCTGAAAAAACTAATACTTGAATAATAATTTATGAAACCACTATTTAACCATTTTATTGAATCACATTACTTAATCAAGGTGCCTAGATTATTTTAAAACTTTCTTTAAGTTAGATTACTAATCCATTTGGTCATATTACTAATCCTAATCATAAAATCACTATTCATAATTTACTATTCATCAAAAATCAAGTTGATCTTATTATACTACAAATTTCGTACTGAACATAATTGTAGAAGACCATTTTTTGAAAATCATTACACATTTTATGTTATTTAAGGTTTACATAAACATTTTTTTCAAAATATTCTTTTGAAAATTCATCAAAAATATGCATACTATTTTTATCCGGTCATTTGAAAATTCATAAACTTCATCATAAGCAGAAATCCCAATTTTTATTTAAAACAAGGATTACACAAGGCAGTTACGGTCTCGTTACATAGCCCCTTATAATACCAGCATAGGACCTAAGAGTAAGGTGTGCTAGGGTGATAGAATCTTTGGGCGGCTCGGTCAACATTGCCCGAGTAGTAATTTCTATCAGTTTGAACTTCTCGCGAAGGCGATTCCGTTCTAGCTTCACATGTTGAAGTTGGGCTTGGGTTTGGTCCAGAGCAAAGCCCAATGGTGCTACCTCCTTCCCAAGCTCTGTTAGATGGGCTTCGATCGGTCCAAGACTACTAGGTGGGTCCATTGAATCTTCTTTCTATAATAATCAACCAAGATTACTTATATATAGAGACAATAATCAAAACATTTTGTTCACAGTGGTCATATTGACCGATGGTCATATAACAGTCAAAACCCAATGGTCTCATTCTAATTATAATCATGTTTATCAAATAAAACATTTGTTGAGTATAAAAATAACACATAAAATTAGGAAAAAATATTTATTTAAAATTCTGGGTCGTTACATATGGGCTGCCTCAGATCGTAAGCCCCATCCCAGCGAACTACGAGGACTTTTATCCGTGCTAAGGAATGGTATGTAGGTAGCCTCCATGATGTTCATTCCCACCACTCGATCGTCCCGACCTCTTTATGTCGGTTCGCCAACACCTTGGGCCGCCTCAGAGCGTAGGCCCAAATTGCCCGTCCAGCATGTCGTTAAACTGGATGCTCATCCCACATGACGTTAAACTATTTGGAATCCCGCAGGATGTTAAACTGTTTTCCATCCAGCATGACGTTAAACTGTTTGCCCTTGTCCCACATGATGTTAAACTATATGTTGTCCCGCATGACGTTAAACTGTATGCCCGAACTACGATGAATTTGATCTGTGCTAAAGGATGGTACGTCGGAAGCCTCCACGAGGTTTAAGCCCATCACTCGGTTGTTCCGAACCCTTAGTTTTGGGTCACCAACAACCATTATGGGCAGCCTCAGAGCGTAAGAACCATATCCACCGTTATTGGCTGCCTCAGAGGGTAAGCCACATATCCACCGTTATGGGCCGCCACAGAGCGTAAGCCCTATATCCACCATTATGGGCCACCTTAGAGTGTAGGTCCCATGTCCACCATTCATGTCCCATCCTGACCTATCCCTCAAGCCCACATGCCCCGGGAAGCTCATGCCCCGATCCAGAGACCTTACTCCCTCTGGATCCCATCCACACGTTCATTCTCACGGGTCGCCCTTTTAGGTGTCCCACCATATCATTGAACTACATGGATTTTGATTCCCTACCATGGGGATATGTAGGAAGCCCCACGAGGTTCAAGCCCTTCACTCCATCACCCATCCTGATTCCTACCCGGGATGACACATCCCGGTGGGATCATGCCACCTCATTCCACTCCACAGTATCCGGGAAGCCGCCCACCCACTGGCCCCTACATCGGAGTTCCCTTCCAGGGGTTATTTTATCTAATCCACTCTCAGTGTTCCGATCAGTCTGATCTGTCTCCGCAAGATGTTAAACTCACGGTATACCCCGTGTTAAGTATGGGAAGCTGAGGAAAACCTCAGATACATGCCTATGGCATGCCAATTCCCCGCGTTCGATGTGGGATGCCTCAGGATTCCGCTCCCTCGAGAAGACCTATAATAAGGGAAAAAATATAGACATGCCAATCCCCCCAACATCGAGACACGCCAACGACGCCCCATCATGACCATTCTCCTCATCGAAGGTTGTTGCCACGACCAGACCCCTTGGAGCGTCTCGACGGAAGCAGCGTAATTAACTGGTGTACATGAAGATATGGCCCCGAGAATGAGATTCACGAATGCGTCTTAAATTTACGAGGGAGACCCGGACTAGGTTACGAGATCTGAGGAGGAATCCACTGAAGGAAGAACTGACTTCCCATCATCCCTGTTTTGATCAAGGAGGAGACGTCCCTGAACAAGGAACATATGCCACCTGCCTTTGGAAAGCGGGAATTTGGGGACACAAGCCGCGCGTCCTCCCCTGCGTGACGAATGTGCGCGCGCGCCCCGACAAAAGCATCAGAAACAATATCATTTTTTTATATTTAATGAGGATGAATCATTAGATAACTAGTTAATGATAATTTTTTCGGTTAATTTTGGCGGTTTTCGATAACAACGAGCTCGATTTGTTTTGTCATTTAGTATTATGTAAATATTTTAGCTCCAAAACATAAAAATGATTATAAAATAAATTATACATTATTTACCAACCATTATAATTTTTTATGAAGATAATTGAAGCTGTTAAAGGAAAATGTAAATGCATCGTCCACGATGTCGGTAAATTGACACATCACTAGTGATGATTTCGTTTTTAGAATAAGAGAGAGACAGAGAGAGAAAGGATATTGATTATGGATATTACATTAACATGATATAATTATATTATATAAAATATAATGGATCTATCATGCATATTTTTATGGAGGATGTGAGAAAAGAATAAGAAAATAAAATATATAGTGTATTTTACCTCTTGAATTCTTCTATTTGAGAACCTCCTTAACCGCTAGGTTTGGTCTTTTTTTACCCAAACCTACTGGACTTGGGGAGGAAGCATAGTAAGATATTTGATTATAATTTGGACAAGTCTCAAAGCTTGAGAGGTGTGAGGAGAAGTGGTGGTGAGGGGTGGTATTTATAGGGGAGGAGAGGGGTGTTTTCTCATTATTTTATTCATTAGTTTATTATTTTTACTCAAGACTATGAATGGTTTGAACAATATCACTAAATATATTAAAATAATTAAGGATAGTTAGATATTTTGGACATATATAATCAAAAAATCATTTGTGATTTGATAATTCATGTATTTATCATTTATCGTAAAATATCATATTTTACTATTCACCAAAATTTCAAGTATTTTAGAAAAATCCCAAAAATTCACCCTAAAAATTATTAAATTTGTATAATTAGAAAATAAAATCCATTTTATGAAAATAATTTTCTAAATATGAGACATTTATTTTTTAATTGAAATCATCATTTACTCCAAAAATACAAATTTTAAAATTAAACTGATTTTCTAAAACATGGAAAATTTAATAAAGGTCTCATAAAATTATATTATTATTATAATAAAACAATATATTAATTTATGAATAATTTTTTGGAAAATAAATTTATTTTTAAATTATTATAAAATGTTAGTTAAATATTTATGACTTACAAAAATACAGACACTGAATTTATCATTTTTCAAACATTTATTTACTTATTCCAAGAAATAAATATATTTTATTTTAATTCGTAAGATACCTAAATTTTAGATATATTTTTATAGGTGAGGTTACTATTCTATTGGATGGATTACTATTCATAAGGGCTGGATTACTATTCCAATGGTCAAGTTACTATTCTGTTGGTATAGTTTCCTTAATATCTGAAAATGCCTCTTATTTCATTCATTCGTCATCTATAAAGATTTTTTTGTGGTCTCTATGTGATTTTATGTGATTTATAATATATGAAATAATTATAATAAGGGATAAATTCCATTGATTAAAGTTTTGGTCATTACATTCATGTTGTAATTGTATATTAATAGTTTTCATCATCTTCCCATTGTTATGGATTCATGGTTCAAGCATGCTTTTCCAATTTACCACTAACTACCCATAATGACATGTGTTTCAAAAAACATTCAATTAAACATGGTAAAATCAATAATTTCAAATCAATTCAAATTATAATTTCCTAATTCTTAGTATTCAACATCCCTTTTTCATTTCAAAACCAAATCGGAGGCTTTCATAAATTCATTCCATTTCAAATTAACTTTCACATTAAGAAAAAATTCACAAGGTTCTAAAATAAATCAATTGATCAAATAAATTTCAAAATCACACCATCTTTTTTCTATATTCCACCCCAAATTTCAATTTCATTAAAATTAGGGTTTTCTTTCAACAATTTCCATGCCACTTCAAATCACACATAAAATTATTTAAAATGAGGGGTTTTAAATCAATTAAAAACTCATTTGTATTCAATCAAGAAAATTTAGGTCTCAATTATAGGAAAAATAAATATGGAACCACCTACCTTTAATCAAAAGGTTATAGAAACACCCATTATGGGTTCTCCAATGAATAATGTGGTAAAATATATCAATAATTGTAACCTAGAATCATTATATAAAATAAGAGAGTTTAGATACATCCATAAATTGATGATCCATCAATTTATAAAGAGTTTATAAAGATATATTGGGAGAAACCACAAGGTGGGATATCCACATACAAAGAGGATATTGAATGAGATCAATAATGCTTCGATCTTCCTATAAAATTTGGATGAGAGGCCAAAATCAAATCTTTAGAGACTTCAAAACCATGGAATTCGTATTAGGGTCAAATGGAATGATTAGGAATATTAAAAAAGGGGTTTGGTATTTTTTTAAAAAAATGGAATTAAAAACTGCATGAATGTTTTTTTAGGTAGGGAATAATGGTTAGAAAAATAATATTACATAACCGTACACCCCTATTTTTAGGGTACACCATTTATCCTAGGAGGGTGCATGGTTTGTAAAACCATGTGAAAATAATGATTAAACTCACATCCTAATGTTTCAATGTTTGGAGTGGCTGTTCATGTGGTTTGAAAGAATAATTGTCTCCCTTCCAGTCACTCACAACAGGATTCATGGTTTTTTGGTCCAAACTACATAGTTTTACCTAACATTGCATCAACTATGCATAAACCCTTGGGCTACCAAAATTATCAAATTATCCCTTAACAATCCCAAAAGAAGACCTAATTTAAATAAGATCATAAAAAGGAAAAATGAATACCTTGAAGAAGGTAACATGATGTTACAACCTCCCCACCATAAACACTTTCTATCCCCATATACCATGTCACGAAATTTCAATGTCAAAGAGATGAGGCCACTTATCTCTCGTTAATGCCTCACGCTCCCACATATTATAGTAATCATAAAAATACTTTCATAAAACACATATCAAAGGTATCATCCTCCCTTGAAGTACCTCTATCTCAGAATCAAAAACCTTGACTAGATGCTCAGACATGGATAAATTATCCTCAACATTAGGATCTTCCCATATCAATACAATAGATAGGTCAGATATTTAGTTCAAAATATGCAATACATGGAACACTCTATTTATAAACAACAACATATATGTATGTTATAAAGGTTATTACACTTCCCCCACCTTCCCAATGATCATAAAAGGTCCCACAAATCATGGTTAAAGCATCTCCTCTTTCCCAAGTTGTTGAAAATCCAAATGGGGTGATAATCTAAAAAACACTAGGTCACCAACAAAAAACACCAAATGTCAACTAAAATAGTTATATTACATTTTTATTGGTTATTTTCCATAAAAATTTTCCGATGAATCAACTGAATCTTTTCCATTGTTTCTTTTACCAAACTTGGTTAAACTATTGAACATTCAATAATCTCTAACAAATAAAAAATAAATTTATAAGTCCAACCATACAAGCCCCAAAAGGATCCATTCTAATAGTGGACTGGTACATTTTTGTTGGTGAACTCAACCTATACCAAATAGACATCCTAATATCCACCAATATCAAGAATGTTGGAACAAATCATGCCATTAAAAATCTATAGAGCTCTTTTTGTGTTTCTATTCGTATATGGATGATGTGTCATTATCAGACATACTTGAGATTCTAATACCCCCTAGAGTCATATTCAAAAGCTATTAGTAAAACAATGATCCCAATAAAATACTATATAATAAATTACTCTATCTAATATGATAATATCACACACAAAGAGACATACCAAGTCAACAACTATGGTTTTATCATGAATGGTTATAAAGTGAGCTTATTTGGTCAGCTGATCAATCACAACCCATATCACATTATTCCCCTGATCTGTACATAGAAACCCAACAAAAAAATATAAGGATATCTCATCCCACTACCATGTTGGAACTAGAATTGGCTAATGTAAACTGAAAGCTCTATTTTGATCAGGTTTGACCAACTAGTAGGTATAATAATCAAAAAAAATTAGTGACATCTCTTCTCATAGTTTTCCACCAGAATCGTATATGCATATCATAATACATTTTCTTGCTTCCAGGGTGCACCACCCACTGATAATTATTGAAATATCCCTATTGAAACTCCATTTTTCTATTGGGCATGAAAATAATTAATGGAAATTTCCCAAAAGAAACAATTAAGTGAAAGGAATCAAAGAGAATAAAGGAGTTTAACTAGACCAACCTATGTGTGCACACCCTACCTACTAAGAGGATCATGTAGGCCATACCTGGGATTCCCCAAAAGGACAACCATCCTTGTATGCAACACCTACACATGGAACGTTCTCTTTAGACCTATTCAGATGACTTCCTTTAGCTAAGGTCCCTCTTTTTCCTATAAATAGGACCTTGGGGCTCCTCATTTCACCTGAAAAAAAAGCTTGGAAAAGTTTCAACGTTATCCTCTCCCTATTACTTAACCATGGTCCTAAAAAACATCCAAGTAGATCTATAAAACCATATAAAAGATGATATTATAGGGGATAGTGTGATCAAAGTCCCTCTATGGTGTGTAACAAAAATCACCTATGTGAGGATTGACACTAATCCTAATAAATATTTAGTTTCATGAATTTCCCCTCCAAAATTCATGACTTGCACGATACCCTTCCTGGAACACCTAAGGAGACCCTTGGATCATAATGAAATGTCTCTCCCAAGTGTTGTTTCCCAAGTTTTCCATCATCTAGAAGACATCTCTAGCTTGTTCAGGTCTACACTGCCTGAATCACTTCTGATACATGTAGGCCTTACCCTACGTGAGACCCCCTTTGTCTCACCTATCCTTACATATGCATGTCCACTTCTACTCACCCAGGACTTACCTATGAAATCCTCCCTTGATCCCTCTCTTCATGTCAGCAATGGCAGGAAACTCCTTCCATGGGATTCCCAACTGAGGGATACCAAATCAAATACTCCACTAATGCTTCCAAAGTTGCACAACCATGTTCAGAGACACCATGTTTTGTCTCTCATTCGGTTATTCATTCTTTCAATCGAATGTGTACCACAATTTTCCCACCAGAAGGGTAGGGCCCTCATGGTGTGTATAGTTATTCATCCATTAGGACATAAGGAACCCAACCCTAGGTGAAGTCCTAGGGACCTCCTGGTTTCATACATAATGTCTTGGACCATTTACTTGCCTCATCGTTTCAAATACTGTAGATATTTAGTTTTATACATTGAAGGGGGGTCACACTTTCTTTTCAGTTTGATAGGGATTAGTGCATTATCCTTCTATCATCATTGGAACTATGAGAAGGGAACCCCACCTAGAGAAATCCCCTATATTTTCTAATGGTTCCTTTCTAGAGGGTTAGTCATATGTTACTATCCTGGTTACGAAAACATGAGATGGGATGGGCACATCAAATCCCTTTTGTCTTCTCCCAAATCCTCAGCCTTTTCCACTAGTAGAAGAAGAATTTTGTAGTTTCCTATGTCTTCTAGTTCCTCTTGTCTTTCATTTTTGATCCTAGATCATGTGGGATCGGTGATTAGTTATGACCATGAAATATACATAGTTATATTCATGTCTCGATAGGGAATCCATTATAGTATTTTCCTCTCCCCATCCTTAAGAGGTCCTCTATAGGCGTAGGTCATCAAATCATTTTTTCCATCTCAAAGTGGAGACATTACCCTATGGGATAAAGGGAATTATATTATATGGTTTAAGCTCCAAATCATACCCACTCCTCAAGAATCCTCCTATTTGGTATAATATTCAACTCAATCTATCTCAAGGGTCCACATTCTCTATGAGACAGACCGTTAGAGGACCTCAATAGGTGTGTGTCTTTTACCTTATCTAAACTATGTGGGATTTGATTCCTATCAAAATGGGATATATAGGAAACGTCCTTGAGGTCCAAACCCAACACCCCCAAATCATCCGTATTCTCTCTAGGTCACATTACTAGTAGGCTCATATCTTACCTAGGTTCCCACATCCCTTCCAAGTTCCATGGGCTGCCTTAGTGTATGTCATATACTAGGCATTCACTAGGAACCTTTATCTTACATGTCCTTTCCACATGACATTAAACTGCACAGTATGGTTCTCAACCCAATACCTTAAAAGGTATGTTGTATCCCATTAATTGGAATTGAACTATGTGGGTTCAGATTCCATTCATGAGGATATATAGGATGATCCTCTCATGGGCCTGATATTGACATAAAAACAACTTCAAACTTCTTGGAAAATGATAAATTCCAGAGTGCCCCACTATGTGGATTAAAAAAGGTGTCATAATAATAATTGACCAAATGATATATCTCCCATATGAAAAAGGTACCATCAATGGAGAACCTAAAATACATATAGATTTATCTGTTTATGACTAAGCTCATATACATATAAATGATTCTAAATTCATGTATGCTAATAATTGATTGTTAATTCAAGGGCGTACTGTGTCAAACTTTGGAGTTAATAATGGATTCATTATTATGTCATAAATCTTTAATAGAGTCCTGGAGTAGGAAATCATTTTCCACAAAAGGATTTATGATCCTGAACTCCTATACTATTAAACAATGTGATTTCTTATGTGTCATTGGATCTATTTCCTAATGACCATAGACCTTTAGAAAGTATGTTCATGAAACATTATGAAAAATTGAATTGTTGGGTGTTTTCATATCCATGAACAAAACTAGTTATAAGACATTTTAAATTGGTAAACCTGACATGAATGATTGTGCAATAATCATAACCCAGACAATTAACCTCTAGGGTAAGATAAACTTGAAAAAAAATCGACAAAAACAAAAATGGTGATCCTGATGTGAATCCTAAACCAAGATAACGGTTCCACCAACATGTCAGGCTCTATTTTCTCTAAAAATTAAAAAGGTCCAAATAAGACAATCAATTAAGAATTCTTTCGTTTATTGAGATGTTTTTATGAGGTTTTCTTGTTTTTTTGTCACCTATATTTAGGGAAATTTCAGTAAGATCTATCATTAATACAAATGTAATCATACGATTTCTCATAAATGTATGTATCATCCAATATATAAGCCAGGTCCTTATCTAAATAAAGGATATCATAACCCACCCATCATCTTAAAAACTCAGTTTCAAATGCATTGGTTCAGGAGTAACACAAAAATGGTGTCCTCGCAAACGTGGAGGTATCTCGACAATCCCTCCAGCTTATGAAGCATCGTCAGCCATCCACTCATCGAAATTTGGCGGCCCGGAATCAGATGGCACTAATTCTATATCAAACCATTTCAGGAGCATATCCCTAGAAAGAAGAAACCATTTCCTCCCTTTTCATATGAAGGTAGATCAATAGGACACTGATGGCCACATCCAAACAGCACATGGGGCCTTAAAATGTACTCTTGCTAGCAGCCTCTGCCACCAAAACGGCATGCCAACAAACCCTCATCAAGATGGGGGTGTTTTCATTTGTAGTTCATCCCATATCACTCATACCTGGGCATGGAAGACATCCTGTGGAGGGAAATAACCAGAAAATGTGAATCATGGTTAGACCTTTGTTCCCTTCAAAGCCCACCCTCCAAATCTAGTGGTAAACCTTGAGGAGGAACAAATAATTGGCCACACCAGCCTATCCTAATGGCACAATTCAAAAACATCTAGAGATGACTTACAATAAAATATAGATTCAATCTATGAGCTATCACAAATACCTAACCACATAAATGTAGTCCACCAGTCAAACTCAATAGAAAATCAAAATCAAGCATGCACACCTACCCACATATATTAAGGATTTCAAAATAACCTAGGATCAATTGTAGAAATAAACTAACACGTTTTAGAAACAATAGTGTGTAGACCCATACCTCTACCCTTTCACCTAACTACTATCTGTATCCATTAGTAGGAAATGGAGGACAAGATTAGTCACACACCCCTACTCTAGCGATGTAATGGGAATATATCCACGTTTCAACCATTTATGTTACCAAACACATACTTATAATGTTAAAAGGTCATACAAAAATTCCTACCGACACCCTACAAAAAATTTAGGATATAATAAAATAAGTGTCAGTGGAAGATGGATGGACACACAATTCCATCCTAGTAATTGGGGTGACTCATCAACAAGTCACTCCATGGTGGAGACAAAACTCCATCACTGTAATTTTTGTTACTCGTCAACATGTCACTATGGGGAGACGCGCATATTTTATCCCACACAAGAGGGTCATAGACATAATTCCCCTGTGATATACAGAATGCCAAATCATTTCAATTCCCATGTTCCAACTAGAGGTAATAGGCCTATTCTAATTTATACCCCAAGGCATGATAAAACCCATACCAAAATTATACAAACCTACGAAAATTTATAGAAGAAACACGGTAGATAACTAAAAAAGATTATGTATATAAAAAAAATTCCCATCATGCACCCCCAATCTCTCACAAGAATGAATCCAAAAATAATCCTCACCAGAGACTATTGGTAAAGGAAGATTTAATCTATGATCTAACTCTGTATAATGATGGTGTTCTTAAACCCCTCAAACACTTATCTATGGAAGATCTGGATCCTAATATCCCCTTACCAAATTATGTGAATAGTAATAGTAGTTGTGGAGGTCTTACCTAGAAATGTCTCCATGAAATATTACTTCATGTATAGAACCTGATTAATCTGAAGATCTCATCTCTTTATGAGAGAAACTACATCCATCTTTGTGGTTAGAAGATCAAACAGTAAGAAGGTCCTCCACTTTCTATCATCCCCCCTAAATGTCCTCCCTATGTTATCTACATTAGGAACACTCTTCATAGTAATAAGTCAATTCATGATGGTAGTACTCCTTGTAAAAACTTTTCACTTCATTAAATAGGTCCTCCCCTTGGTGATTTAATGATGAGAAAACCTTCATAATTTGAGGAAAATGGGAAGAAAATTATGGTCAATCCTGATGTCTTTTCATTGATAATTGAAATCCTCTTAAATACAGAAGATAAACCAAGGAAAAAATCATTATCGAAACCACCCTTGGTCTATAATTATTCCAATATAATTGGGGAAGTCACTATCAATGTCAGTGTTTGAAATAAAGCAGTGTATATGTGTCAACACTGGTTGAAGTAGGTTGGGGAGACTCTTTTGAAAGATTAGGAATATATGTTGAACATGAGTATATGGATGACTAAAGATGATTTAACGGTCTTGTTTAGGCCTTTATCAACTCCCCAATATAGCATTCCAAAATATTTTTTAGAAGATCGTGTGCACGACATTGACATCAATTTATAGAACACTCTCCATCACTTAAGATAAAATGTGTTACCTTATGATAAATATCTAATACTTGAAAAGTTAATAAAATGGATTCACAACCAAATTGACTTGGAAGCTCTGCTTCCTTCACAACATCCAAAACTGGGGATACAGTAAGGAGCCCTTTAGTGTGTATGTCTCAACACATTAAAATAAATATGTCATCTGATTGCAGATGCCCCATCCAATGTTCATATCGGAGGATGGGGTGAAAACAGAGCATTTCATTTCACCATTCTCCCTAATTAGAAAATCCAACAAAAGGTGAAATCATCAAATTTCATAGGTTCAGTATGGATTTATGAAACAAACTTTGTTTGAAATAAATGATATGCTCAGAAAAAATAGGCCTCGAATGACTCTTATCGACATCGAGCCACAAGAGAGTGTGTTATCGAATGTATTTTTCATAAGGCATCATAAAATATCCAGCAAGAATCCCACTTAAAGGAATTAAACCATCAAATAGCTCAAATGTTTCAAATGGTGGAAATATCTTCAGCGGTAGTTATCTCAGGTGTAGGTTATACCATGCTTCAAGCCCATCATTCAACACAGCTCTGTAAAATCAAGAATGTAGCCTAAGAAGATGACTCCATGGAAATCCAAGAGCAACCCCAACTCATAGTGTTGGATGTTTTTTAATTTAACTTCAGGGCTAGAAATACAGTCATTAAAGGTTGTGTAAGTAGAATGGGAATAACCCCAACCCTTAATTTTTGGGTATCTTTCACCTCAACAGTCTCATTCCCAATGGAATTCAGTCTTTTTCCGACTAGGGGGAATGTTGGAACACAAATCATCCTAGTTCGACCCATCCCATGATCTAGTGTCCTCATTAGGAACTCATTGGAAAAAATTGGTCAAATATTCCTTTCAAATTATCACTTACCAAATGGTTCCGAGAGGACTAGTTTGGGAGAGGGTGATTCCTCATGGAGGTCATAAGAAAAGTTAGTCTCACAAAGAGTCTAATTAGATTCATATAGTGTGTTTCACATTGTTGAATTACATTAATACCACCCCTTCATGCCCTACAAAACACGAGGCCAATACATTGTAGTAGGAGGAGGAAGTTGTACTTCATAATATTGTCCATAGTAAAAATATTAAAGGAGGTGTACTCACCCATAACTAGAGGATTCCTATGAATTTGGCCATTCCCTTAACCACTCAATCATTACCTCCTTAGAGATAATCCACCAAAGAAAATGGTAAAGGTAAGGTTTGGTTTCACCCACCTCTTCAAGATGATGAACCCCTGATACTCAAGGAAATATTTTCTTGGAAGATGAAAGTGATTAAAGAGTTGAGAATACTCAACGAAGAATTCATTTAAGGAAATGATCCTACCGAACATGTTCTTCAAGTATATCCTCAACTCAACTCTAAACTATTGTACCTCATCAAAGAGGGTTCACCCCAGCAATTGAAGTGGAACCATAGAATCCTATCAATGTGGGGTACCAAAAATCTATATGATTGAACCCCATGGAAGCTATATATAAAGATTTACCTCCCTTGCATACATGATTAGGGTGGGTTCAAACACATCCTCATGGACCATCCACTCAAGAAACCCACCATGGGAATGAGTAGATCCACCACAGATGTCTTTACATGTTTCTTTCCTAATCGGGCTACTATTCTATTATAAATCACTCAAGTACACATAAATTCTATTGAGTCATTGAAATATTTATTTGAATTAATGGATGAATGATGTGAACTAGTGTAGCCAAAAAAGAGGCCTTACCCTAAATGGGTAGATCTATCCCCTCACCCACAAAATTTTGGGGACCCAAAATTTATAATTTTTAATGGTTCATGGGATCCATAGTAACATTTGATGAATTTCATGTCTTAGAGTGATCACATGATGGGGACCCGTATAAAACAAGAAATAGTGCAACTCAGATTCGTTGTACAAACACTACAAGGGACAACCTTTATATGGTACAGCAGTTTTCCAGCTCGGTTAATCACAGTATGGGAAGATCTCTATCACAATTTTCCCGTTCAATTATTCTCAATGTTGTAAAATTCAATTGTTATTAACCTCTCAAACTACATATAGTGGGACAATGAGAGTGTCTTGGATTTCATTTCATGATGGAAAGGGTTGACCTACTCTTTATACTTAAATATTCCATTGGAAGATTTGTTTTCTATATAAATTGAGAACCTCCATGATGAGTTGTGTAAACCACTCATCCCTATAAAATACACAGGAGTGTATCAGGATCTCACCATAGTGTCTCAAAAAATATATGGTTACATATTGTTCACCAAGGCCATGTTCCATGTAATTTCATAAGCTTGATGGAAGATAACAAGTAAAGTAGAGGTTGTCGCTATTACACTTAATACATTCGCTACCCTATATCCAACTCCAAAACCAGCACAATATGACATATTTACTCTTCTAGGGAGTCATCCAAAATTCTCTCCTCGTTAGGATGAGTTAGGGGATCTGTTGAAAAGCTATTTTTAGGATATAAATTAAAGCATTTATGTGTTTCCAGATTACCAAGTCCCTAGCTACTTCCTTGAAAATTTGGAAAACAACATGCTTAATTTTCCAAATCCCATAGGGCTTGATCAAGATAATATTGAAGATCTACCAAAATATTTCCCCTTCCATTGAACACTGATAAACACTATTCATTAAGGATTTGTTTTCAAATAAATTCTTCAATAATTATTGACTCTAAAAATGTAATTTTGGGTAAGCCACCAGAACATGTAAGATGTATTTCTACCACCAATACAGAGTGAGAGGGTGAATGAAAATGAGTTAAAAATAAAAATACACTGAAGTTTAGTGATTTTATGGCGAGAAATATGATCAACTAGACTCATTATAATCTCTAATCATAATTTAAATAGCCCACTACACCCTTATATTCTTCTGTTACGATACAACTTACTCCATCAGCTCCACAGATCTTTAAAAGTGAGTCTTCTATGAAATTAAATGGCTTAAGGAGTGGGAAGAATGTAAAAGATGACGAACCTATACCAAGTACAAATTTGGATTTGACTCTATCGAAACTCATGCTTTCAATCCCAAAATCAGAGGCACCACTGCACTAAATGATATAATAATAGTCAACCTGCCAGACCGAGTCCTCATTAGATGAGGAATTTATCTTAGGTTCTTTTAATTTTATTCACTTAATGGATCCCTTATCGAATTATGAGTAAGTATATGAACCTAAGTTCTCTACTTCTGATTGGGGAACAAGGGGAAGATTCCACGAGGGTCAATGATATAGGGGAATATGTAGTCTCTGTAGAAATCAATACTTTTTCATCATCCCCACTCAAACTATCTATGTGACTAAAACTCATGGGAGATCCCTCCATAAATATAAATAAGAGTGGTAATGTTCCCAAAAAAATGATAATGATTTCCCTAACTAGTCCATCCAGGATGATCGACTAGATGTGAAACCGTCAACAAATCCACATCAGTGCATCGGAAGACCTATCTGACATAACCCACCAAGAACAGAGGCAACATCAACTCCAGTTCCAAGGGTTGATCTACCACATATCATGAACTTTAGTTCCTAATGTTCCACTAAAATATAATCCCCATAATGGGAAGTGTGTACCATTATCCATGTAGTATAAAACTCTAAAGCAATAAGACTTGGTTCCATCTAGGATGTCGATCTTGGATGCTTTGATTCTATCAAATGACAACTAGGAAGCACTCGTAGAGGAATTTTCAGGACCTTAAGAATCTAAGACTTACGTTTCTACTGTTGAAGAATATCATTTAGAGATAGATCCTCTATAATTACACAAGATCATCTCTCTCCTAAATAAGGAAAAAATATACCCTTGTATAAGGACACATCATACCTTTGTATATATCTTTCAAGATAAATGATGTTTATATCTGATGATCTTTCATTGATAATGGATCAGGAATCAACCTCATTCTGGTTTCAAAACATCATCTCCAGGATCAAAGTGAGTCCCACTTGTCCTCATCCACTCCGAGGCTACAAGGTTATGATAAGATTGATAAAAATCCTCTCAATGGAATCAAGATCAAGGATCGGCTTGGGACCTTGTATCTAACACAAATTTGTTTCCTATTTGGTGAGATACTAATTTCATAGTTCTTCTAGGAAGACTATGGTTTAATTATCAAAAAAACACCCCTCATCATACCACCAATGCCTCAAATATTTCATTAATGAAATAATTGGGAATTTTTATGGTGATAAATATCCATTTAGATCTTATAAAACCCAGTACATTGATGCAGGGTTATACCATAGGGAAGGGAAATAACCCATGAAAAATGGTGTTACTCAGGTCACAGCCCTAAATGTTCTATCAATAACCTCGATAAATCCATTAAAAAATCTAAGTGATGAATATGTTCTCCCTATCCATCGAATCAAAGGCATGGGTCCAAATTTAGTTTCATGTTCAACAACCTTCATGATATCACTCGTGAAAACTAATCCCAAAAGTGCTGAAAAGGTCACTAACTCTCTAGAAAGTGGTTGAATATTGGAGGAAAATTTCCTTATTCCATCTAGAGATCCCCAACAAATCTATACCTTATCTACTGATCCAAGAGAGAATACTGATACTCCTTATCTATCCCTCACTTTATCCCCTCTAAATCTTCAAAAAGTCCCCACATTATTAGTGGGGTCTGAGGGAGTATTTTCAGCTTTGAGTTAAAAAAATGTAGACATCCCTCCTAACTATAGAAAGATTCGTACATTACCAAATTTACCTTAGACTAAGGTAGAATAGGAAGATGAAGAGTAAGAGGAAGAGGAGGAGGGGACCTTGGGGATTTCCTTATAGGATTTGAGGAAGGTTTTTCTACCAACATTGATGATCTCAGAGAAATAAATCTGGATACATGATAAGATTAGTGGCCCACATTGATCAGTGCAGAAATATATTTTGAAGAATAATAGGTAAAAACCTCATTTTTAAAGAAACAACGGTGTGTTTTATCCCATAATTACATAGATATTTCCTTCCTCATTATCAAGGTATCCACTCACCACTTGGGATTTCCATAGAACCACTATGGTTACAAACAATAATCTAGAAGGATGCACCCAATTCATAACCCCAAAATTGAGGTTTTAGATGATAAGATTATCAAATTAAATTTAATTTGGTATGTACAGTATCTAACCTGGATAGATAACATAGTTCTAGTAATGAAGAAGAATTGGAAAATCATATTCTACATCTACTTCAAAGATCACAACTGTCACTATCCAAATAATGATTTCCCAGTCCTAATCAATAAGCTACAGATTGATGAAATGGCTAGATATCAAGCCCTATCCATCATGGATGGATATTTAGGGAATAATAAAATTGAAATGGATAAATAATATGAAGAATAAAAAACCATTAAGGCCCCTCTGGGAGTATTTTTCTATCAGTTAATTCCCTTTGTCTTGTAGAATGTTAGTGCTACATACCAACGTGACATGAATCACATTTTCAATCCCATTTGATGGAAGATTTTTTAATTCTACATTGATAACCAGGTGATTATTCCTTAGAATAATTAATACCACCAAGATAATTTTGATACCATCATAAATAAACTTCAACAATATATACATATGTTGAACCCCATAAAATGTTCATTCATGGTTACCTCATATAAATTTATCATCTTCATCACAAACCATTTCATCCTCAAATTAGACCCTGAGAAGAAAAGGTATATCCTCAACATGTCACATCCTAATATCCTCAAAGCGTTTAGGGGTTTATAGGGACACATTTCCTCCATTCAGTTATTTATAATAAACCTCACAAGAAATTATTTGACCTTCACCAAGTTAATGAAGAAGGGGATCACATATTAGAGGACTGATGACTGTTAGGAATAATTTGATAGCCTCAATAAATATATCTTGATACCACCAGTGTTAATGCCAAATGTTAAGTATAAATTAATAATTCTATATTCAATGACCATGAAATGATCATTGGATGATTTTCTCTCACAAAATAATTATGTAGGGAATGAAAACATATTTTATTACCTCAGTTGAAAAATGATTGACACTGAGAATAATTATTCAGATATCAAGAAGAGATTCCTAGAATTTATCTTCATTGTTCAGAAACTGATGTATTACCTATAGCACCATAAGGTCCATTTAGTATCTCTCAATAACCCACTCAAATATTTCTTCATCCACCCTGTGTTTTCTAGAGGTTTGGCATAATGGGATGTTATTTTTAAGCAGTTTGACATACAGTTTGCGCACCAAAAAATGGTGAAAGTATAGGTTTTAGTATATTTTCTTATAGAAAACTCATACATAGAAACATCATCGTTAAATGATGAAGTTATTGATGAAGATATATTTTCTATTCAATAATCCCCCAAGAGATGGGAAATTTATTTTAACATTGAATCATGATTCGAAACTGGGAAGAGAATGGAAGACCCTAAGATCAACATATTTGGTTTGGGATAATTTTTCATAACTACTGTAAAATAAGTCTTTCCCAACTCCTTCAGGTTTTTGGAAGGTTTTACTAAAAATGAGGTGGACTAAAAAGACATTAGTTTAGGGCTATAATTGGAACTTAAAATTCCAGTGGAACACTTAGTAGTAAATGGATATTCAGAGTTGATAATCAAATAGATCGATATGAATTATATAATCAAAAAAGGATAACCAATCCCCCTACTTGATTGTGTTTTATGGATAATAGAATAATTACCCTTAGAGATGAAATTTAATCATCTTCTATTATCATAGAATTACTAAGATGATGTAATGGAAAATTCATCCATATCTCTGGTAGATCTAGACCGAGATAAAGAAGTTGTCAACATTTCACATCATTGAATGGTATCAAATTTTGTTCGTGTAAACATAGAAAAGATCAGTGAGGTTAGTCCCATCACCAAACCAGATGATCCTACCACTAGTTATATAATACCCACTATCAAATACCCACAAAATGGGATGACCTCATCTGAAAGAAATAGAAAAAAGCAGATCTGGTGATTAGCGACCAACATTACACTTTATAATGGACCAACTCACTAGAAGTTCCTATATAAATGAGGCTTTGATAGATTCCTTCCCATACACATTGATGTAGAAGAGACCATTGTCATCATGAATGAATTATATATGGTAGCCTTTGGTTCCCATCAATTAGGTTTCATCCTTTCCAATAAATTATTTTGGCTCCTATATTTTTAGTCATCAATGATGTAGATGGTAAAAAAATCACCAAGAAGAGACATTCCTTCCGAGTGCATTATAAAATCATCCATCAACAACAAAGAAACTACATAAAATAAAATAATTCTAGACATTTCATGTATGGGAAATCAATATTGTATCTTTTTTGGGAAAAATCCCTCAAGGTACCATTAAATCATTTTTGAGGTGATTGTGTTTATTGACAAAGCGGGCCTCTATGTTGTGTTTGTTGACAGAGCAGTCAACAATGTAGAATTATTTGACAAAGGGGGTTTACATGGTGATTTTTCAAGTTCCATATATATTGTTGACAACCTATGATGAAAAATAATGATGACAAAGGAATAGACGATCTGGAGGCAGTACAAAAAGAATAGATCTAAGGTGGTGCCGTTTTCTAGTGTTTTCCAAATTTTTGGGCCTCAAAATTGAAAAATAGAGATACATGTTTTTGAAAAAGGATGTTTCATGCAAGATTTAAGATGGTATGGAAACTTGTGCACAAGGCATGTTTTGGGAGAAGAATGTTGAAAAATGGAAAAGGAATGATGTGTGCAAAATATTGGGAAATGTACATGAATGATGAGGTTGCGTGAAAGAAACTTTCGCTCCAAATGTGATGTCAAATGTGGTTCTGCACGCTCAAAAAGGAACTTGTATGACAAAATATTAATCTTCCGTGCAGGGGTCAAGAACGCCTATAAATATGATGTGAACCCCCTCATTTGATAGAGCTCAACACTTAGAGAAAAATCGAGCTCTAGATCACTTAATAATTTCAGACAAAGGGAGTAGCATCAAAGATTTTGAGTTGCGTACAAGCTAAGAAAGTTGCGCATAAGATTTGAGTTAGGTGAAATTTTGAAGTTTCTCACAAGGAGTGTTTCACGACAATAGTGGAATCTTGCATACAAGGCATTAAAGTTGCACACAAGATGTAGTAAGGGTTGCACGAATGATTTGGAGTTTCCCGATACATCTGGTGCAACGAGAGATTCATCTATTGGTGAAAGTTGTACGTCAATAGAGCATCTATATATAGTGAAAGATTCATTAATTTATTATAATTAAGAGACCTATAGGTCTATAAACTTCAAGTGGATCCTTTCCAAAGCTGTGAGGGAAGGAAGAGGAAGAAGGTTATCCTTTCTACTGGCAGTGAGTCAGTGAGAGAGAGACAGAGAGTGACACTTGGGAAAGTAGTGAGCTGGCCCTAAACATTGTAAAGGTAGTGATCCTAGGCATAGAAGTGATCTAGCTTGAACATTGTAAATTGGAAGTGAGATTTAGTGGATTTGGTACAACAACACATTGTTGTTGTATGCTCCATGGATTTAGCCCAGTGAGGGTGAACCAAGTAAAAATCTGTGTGTCAGTATGCTTGGTTTCCTGAATTGTATTCAAAGCATCATCATCAGATAAAGAAGCAATGAATAATATCAACAATGAAATTTAAGTGCAAACAAACTGACCCTTATAATAAAGTGGTCAATATCTAGTAGGGCAGGGATAATTTTTAAAAGAATCTCCATACCCTAATTCACCCCCCTCTCAGGGTATCTAAGACCATTTTGGTCCTAACAAGGTTCATTTCGTCTATCTATGCTCAAGAAGTTCAAATACATCCAAACTAATACCTACATATTCTCCAAATGGGAAGAGGCAATACCCCTCAAAGAATACCGGACCAAAAAACTCCGTCAACTTCATGAAAAGTGATATAATTATGATATTTGGTGTCCCTCAGACAATAATGATGAATAAGACACTTATTTATATTCTTCTATATTGGAGAAGTTTTATGAGGAGTATAATATCAAATCCAAACATTTTTCCCGCTATCATGAAGTGAAAAATGGACTGATAGATTCCTTCAACAAGTGCTTATCAAATATACTCAAAAATATAGTGGATAATGATAAAAACTCTTAGCCTGGAAAGCACTTGAATGCCCTGTTGGCCTATCAGACTACCACACTTACCACCATTAGAGAAACATCATATTCACTCATATATAGAACAGAATCCATCCAACCCAATGAGGTCTAATTTTCCTTACTCTGTGTTTCCATCTATGGTTATCTATCCAAATATGAGCAATCCTATAAATGAATGGATTAATTTGATTTAAGTGATGAGAAAATATTTCATAGCTTGTCTCACTTTAAGATCTATAAAAATAATATAGCATAGTATTTTAATAAGAAGTTTCGCCATCGTTCATCCCTACAAGGAGAAATGGCACTAGTCCTAAGGACTCTGATGATTCCAAGGAAGAAGCCTCTAAAGATTTTACCAAAGTGGGTAGGACCTTATTCGATACAAAAGTTCCACACTAAAAGATATTATTCCCTAACATTTATGGATACAGATATCATTATGGTCCCTAATAAAAAAAATATTTCTCAATAAATGCTACATGTGATAAGTAATCGTTTTTCCTTACTGCATGATGTTAAACTACATGACCGGTGTCCTTTATGCAAGACACTAAACTATACTGGTTCATCCTTACCACATAATGTTAAACTATATGGTTGATGACCTTACCACATGACACTAAACTTCACAGGTTCATCCTTACCATGTGATGTTAAAATTCATGGATGATTTCCTTTCCATATGAAAATAAACTATATGGGTAAAACATTACTTCATGATGTTAAACTATACAGTTGATGTCTTCACTACATGACATTAAACTACATGGGTTCTTCCTTACCGCATGATGTCCTCAATCGTGACACTAAACTATATGGTTTTATCCTTACTACATGATGTTAAACTTTATGGATGATGTCATCACCATATTTCACTAAACTTCATTGGTTTTTCAATATTTCAAGATGATAAACTTCATGACATCAAATTCCTTACTATATGTTATTAAATTTCATAACATCATAGTCCCATATGAACGAACATAAAAGGAGCATCATAGGGTCAAAATCTTATAAACCAAAAATAAAAGATTTCATTATCCAAGGTCTATGACTTTAAACTACATGTCCTAACATACTAGTAACAATACATTAAGTTGCGTGACAACATCCTTACCGCAAAATATAAAACTACATGGTTCACATCCTTTTTGCACAATAGAAAAATCATAGCATTGAAATCCATTCTTGAGTTGACAATAATCTTTTCTTCTATTCTTACACCACACATTAGTTCAATTACTATATGTGGATTGATTTATTCCATGATAGGACATGTACTGATGCCTGAATCGCCAATATTGGGTCCAACCACAATAAAATATATATAATCCCAGATTATGTGTCAAACCTAAATAGGGAGACATACAGGAACTATGTGTTGTTTTATTCTCATTATCATTAGATGTATAGTGATTTCAAGACCCTATGTTCTGGTCCCAGTCACAAAAAAAAACCCCTCTCCTACACACAAACAGATATATATGTAGGGGACTTCACAATTCATGACCAATGCTGGTCGAAATGCTTTTTTTTCTCAGAAATATTCCTTCCACACATCATACTCTTTTTCATTGGAAAGTTCATATCTCATTAATATTTCCTTGTAAATCTATGACTGGATTTCATATTCATGAAGACACAATTGTTTGACTATATAGTAATACTCCCCAGTTTGTTTTGCATAATTCACAAACCAAAAGAGCGTGTTTGTCAGAGGACACCATGGTTGGAGTATACTGTAGTATGCCCCATTTGGATTTGTGTAACTCACCCGCAAAAAATTAAATTAACTGGTGTTATATTCATCCATGGTAGAGAAATCATTTATCTCTTTATATCTAAATAAAACTATTCTAGTTTCCACCTATTCGAACATTGTTCTGCAGCCATTCTGTTAATTTTATCCCATATCACATTTCTGATATGAGAACCCCTAAGATATTGGTTTAGGTTTTCCTCAATCATGTTCAAAGTATGATATATCATCATTAGATCTCTATGTATTGTATCACTCTTCATTTCCATGAAAAATGGTCCCCATTGTATGACCTAAAACTACAAGGCACCATATTTCCCCATTGTATGACATTAAAATTCATGGTTTGTGAAAATTCATGAACTAATTGTGGTTTGTTTCATTCCATTAGGTGAAACATGGTGATAACCTAATCTTGAGTCTTGAGTCTATCATCAATATTTATTTTTTCATGTTGATTCACCTTTATACTTACTTCATGATGTTAAAATACTTGGCTAATATCCTCTTCGCATGACACTAAATTGCATAGGTTTTTTCTAGAACTATGTACAACTTGATTCTCACTCCAATGAGATATGTAGTGATTCCTGGGTCCTATACCCTATTGTAACTACAATATAAAAATAAAATATTTTTCCCATGAATTGTTTAGACCTATATTGTGAAATCATTACTCCCTATTCATAATAATTTAAATATGAAATTATCCTCACATATTCAGGTACTTTCCTCCTAGAAACCTAACTCTGTGTCTAGGAAAATCTAAATCTATATAACCTTAAACCAACCATCAGTAGTGTAATTTATTATTCCTAAGGATGCCTATGTTTGATGATGTAGTAATATAGCCCATTTGGATGTTCATAAGTTCTGAACCAAAAGGTCATATCATCAAGAGGATTCCACTTTTTTATTATGCTGTAATACACCCTATTTGGATTCACATAAGCCCCCCACCAAAATTTACTATCTACATAATGTATACTCATCCATGGGAGAGACCTCTTCTATCTTCATAATCCCCAATTATTTTTTCATCCCACATAACTCCTCAGATCCAAAGACCCATAGATTATATTTTACACCCTCCCCCCTTCATACTTGAAAATAATAGAACATTCTTGGATATATTACCATGAAAGGGGAGAATCACTAATCTCTCGATCAAAACTATAATACCATAAACTATAGCCCCAATTTCCTTGAAATATGATATTAAAATGTATGGTCCACGTCATAGTTTCATGAAATTAAACTTCACAATACTTCAACACTTTTCAGGGATGGCCCTCCCCCCTAACATTGTCATATAATAGAATGTAACCTCGTTTTTACAATACAAATTCATGTTGGATTGGTTTCCCATTCAGGTATAATGCTAATATAAATTATCTCTTCATTAATAGAATCCTTACCTTGACAAATCACCCTTCATAGTCTTGATAAATCTAGATCTTCACAAAATACCAATCCATTAGTAATGGAATTTCAAATTGTTGAAGTAGTAATTTTTTGACTATGAAGTAATACACCCTAGTCCGCTTTGCATAAGTCTCTAATAAAAAATCCCATCAACTAGAGGTACATTATTCCTTGAAAAAATGTATTCTATATTTTTAATACCCAATTAAAACATCAGGTTGTAAAATTATCTTTGAATATGAATGTGTTCTTTTCTTGTATGTTTTCCTCACATTGTGTTTTATATCCAAAAACCACAAAATAATGAATCAAAATCCCCATTTAGTAATATAAATATTTTCAGATCATTATTTACCAAAAGGACCTACTTGGTTCATCATTCCATAACTCATGGTCAATGATGTTCAACCTAAAACCCAAGTCATATTATTTTGGATTACAAGACTCTATAGTACCCAAACAAATAGATGGAGTACTAGACCGGTTGAAAACCCAAAAAGGGAACCCTGGGTAAACGTCATGTCCCCACATTCTATACCTTCACTCTACATGGTTTAGGAAAAAAATAAAGCATTGAAATAAAAAGGGAAAAAACTTGTCAGGATGAAATCCCGAAAAGGGTGGCCTAAGAAAAATCCATGTCTCAACCGCTATGTAATTTTCCTCATGGCTTCAGGAAAAATATTTAGGGTGATGACCCAAAAGACACAATGTTTGTAGGGAATGTTATATGAAATTAGAAATAGTCGAATTACACTCTTTAGGTCAAACGACTTAGGAAAAATTTAGAGATTTTTCATCCTTTTCATTGTAATTGTAGAATGTTGGAATGATTAACTTCAATAAAATGAGTCACATATAATGTTATGATTACGATGAGGATAGAAATATAGAAATATATGATCATGGAAGAAAATCCTTCTTTATTCATGTTTTAAAATACAGTGGAACTTCCACATGCTGGAGTCTCTTTGACAAATTTTGCAGTTTTTCCTCGATATAGGATTTGATATGATTAATTGTGTCTTGATAATTTTTCAAAACATGCATAAACCTATCTTGTTAGATGGAGATGGCCTCTTCAGGGTGACCAAGTTTCTTCTTCTATGAAACCACAAAATCCATACCTTATGATGATACCCCCTTTATAGAATGGTGTATTTGGAAAATATTTTAATTTATGGAATTTATTTCTTCTTAATGGTGTGCTATTTGGATAGATTTCTCATCAACATGATTCGGATTCTACTCCACCTCCTTGGCATGAATCTTCTCTGCCAAGTTCACAACTACCCTTAGATATTTAAACATGCCTACTAGTTGTGCCTCAGCTAGATGCAACCTTCACTCCCCTTCCTATTGATGAATGATAGACTTTACAGCATGGTGGATCATGTGTTAATCAAACCTTACATACCCTAGAAAATCAAACAAGGTTGGTGATTGGATAAGTCATGTCTTTAAGAGGAATTTATGAGAATATCTTCTAGATGTCTCACTAGATTATATTGAGTGTAGTTTAAAGAGAATCATATGTATCAATGTACAACTTGAAACTAATTTTAGAGGGAGTGATGTATTCTAGGATTATCATAGTAAACTAAGTGCACTCAAATAAGCACCCTTCACTGCCCCCTCTGAAACCATTTCAAATTATCCTGCTACTATTGGTTGAGTTGGAATGGATAATTCTACCTCAAACCTAGAAAATAAAATTGATTTCACTAGATATTATATTGAACCCATCATTGACATTAAGGGAAAAATAGATAGTAAACTCATTGAAAAAACTAGATTATTTGGTGAAACTCACTGGATAGTGGATCAGCTATGGGAATCGATGCATATCTAACACCCCTAGTCTCAATGTTTTGAGAAGGGTCCTATTGAAATAGAACATCCTCTTGAGTTTTCCAAGAAACAAAAATATAATTTTTTTAGGAATATCCCTCTTTGGGGACCTTATCTATTAATCCATAAGAAATGACAGAACTATAGAATTCGATACCTCAGTCATGAATCACTATGGAAGTGTTTTTTGTGGAAAAATATGCACAAGTAAATATTAGGTGTGAGACATATAATGTAAAGAGGTAGACTATGATTGAAGATGTAAAAAAGAGAAAACTCACATCCATCAAATTTCCTATAAATGTCCCAAAAATCTTCAACAGATTTAGTAAAATTAATATTTTTCAAACATTCCTCATGTTCCTTTAGTTAATTACATATTCCATCTTATATCACAAAATCCTCAAGATTAGGGGTATCTGATATTTGGGGATCATGACCCAAATTATCTCTCTTGTTGATTCTGTCTACCTACCTCTCTATAGGAAAATCATTTTCGAATCATGTAGAGTTTATATTAGCATCGACGCCATCATCAGAACACTAGAAGTACCTTTTAACCTCCTCTATAATTTATAATAGGATGATGGTGGTTGTTTAAAGGTCCTCTAGTTTATGTAGTGAATCTAAAATATCATAAGGAATAAAGTCAGTTACGAAAAATTATAACCTTATTATATAAATCTAACATTACCAAGATAATCCTCAATCTCAACAAAATAGGGGTAGGCATAGCTTCATCCCTTGGATTTCCATATGTAGGGATGGATTCATCGACATGATTATATGAATCATTTGGAACATTCCCATCAATACTCTATGGATCAGTACCAGACCCTTTGATGAAGGAGATAAAATAAGGTCATGTAAAAGGATTGAATAGTCAATCAATTACTTCAAGTGAGTCGTAATATTAAAATGATAGTGAAATGAATTACTAAGGTTCACACATTGTGCCAACTTCATATACATCTTTAGTTTCTTCCTATGATATGGAAAGGGGGCCGTATAAATAATCTCAGTCATAGAAACATGAGGTGGTGGTCAAGAAGACCCTCCCACCATATCTTATTCCATCATCCTCTGAACCGAGGATAATTTTGAGGGCCCGGAAGACTCAGCACCCACTCTGATTGGGGTTCCCATATGCCCATATTTTGGTGAGTCAAGTTACACCCTTGGTGCCTCGTCTTTCCCTACAAGCTAAAAAATAAATCCCATCATAATTAATGATGATTTATAAAGGATAAAGAGTATAAAAGAGGGGAGAGAGATTTGTCACTAGTGTCAACAATGTCATCTCATTATGTATTAGATCGACTGGATATTCCCTTAGCTATATCTTGGGCCATCATGTTAGATACCTACATTATAGTTGGGATCCTATCAGTGGTGGCATATATTAGCATCTCCAAATCTCTAATATAATGTTCCACCTCAGTGAAATCACTATCGGGGTGAAAATCATAGGGTGATTGGATATCCCCAAGCTTCTGGATGTATATAATAGCTTGGATAAACACCCATAGATCTCTGATGTATTGGGTTACACCCTTCGAAACATGGATTGTAGAAGTTCATGTGTACTCTAATGCTAATGATGCTAGATGACAAGAAAAACCAATATCATTTGACATTAAATACATTTATGGTATCTCTACTCTAACAGGAGAATCGATGGTTTGGGCTCTAGTCTCCTCTTGATCATGACAACTAGACTGCCACAGTTAAGAAGATGTGGTATTTTTTTCTACATCATGCTCTGTGATGCCTAAATGGTACCTCTTTGATTACATTAGAGCTTAAACATCGTAACCCTATAGATTAACCATTCTACAACACAAACCAGACCCAGATATAATTATGGTCGTGACCCAATATATGCTTATTTACAACTCCCATTTAGGGTAGGAAGATATCCAATCATTGGAATACATGTACTCTAGCTTGACTGATGCACCCAGTGGAGGTAGTTCGGTGGATTCTTGTGATACCCCCAAAACCAAGAGGAGCCAAAATTATTGATCCACCATTGGATGCTTCTCAAATCAAGCATTCAAGGGAGAGTTAAATTTGGATGATGGGTATATATGAACTAATGGGAAAGTTGATATGGATCATATACCTCACATATAATCTCATTGTCAATAAGGGTTGTCAATAATTTGTCTCTAAATGAAATCATATACAACCTCATATCACCACTATCTTGTCCATTGTAATTGAAATTTCTTGTAGGAAGATCACCATATAAGATGAAGTTAAACTCTCCAAGTGTGTTCAGGTTCTTTAGGGCTTCATCATGCTCCATTGATAAAGGTTGGATACGAAAAATTGATTGAAATAATGTGAAAACCAAGCCTTCAGGAACTTGAACTCCACACAAGATGACATAAGAGCTAAAGTGTGTTGAAATACACAACTAAAACACTTTAAAAAGACCTACAATCCAATTTGATTCCTTCCATTTGTACACATACAATAAAAACGTGAATATATTCACCCAAACAGGATCAACTAACCCTATGTTTCTCCCTTATTCAAATTTAGCCACTATTACAAACGTCTCTATCCTCACACTATTATTAGATTCATGGAACGGTAGTAGGTAGGTGCTTAACCACATCATGAGGAAACTAGCCAGATGGATCCTTATAGGGACCACATAATTGAACTTATATATCCACTGGTTATATTGACCTTGATATATGGTTGGACATAATTTTCCAGGGATTCCTTGATTCTATGATGAAGGGAAAACCATTGGGCAATGAATGCTAGGAACATATCCTTGTGGCTCCAAGAATAACTTAATCAATAACTCTATATGGATATATCCCCTTGAGTGGGGGTCCTTCTATTACACCTTTCGATCCAACTTTAATAGCTCATGGCATAATGTCGGTGTCCTATTAATATCATCCTACGTCGTATTCATTGGAATGAACTCATCATACATATCCCTTATGATAGGAGATCATGATATCTTTTAAACAACCCATAGGATGATTCCAATTCTTCATGCATCATATGGAAGGTTTTTATTTGAGGGATCTAGTGTCTCAATAGATTATGGATAATATCTTGTTTCTTGTAGATATATTCTTGCGCCACCCAAACCGCCACATAAATGTTGACATTCCACAACTCAGTTTTATATTTTTCATAGTTCAAGCATACCCAATATACCCACACCCATTATATCATAACTCCTATTCTAGAGTAGAAATCATCATCCTCCTTCTATCCCCATGATTGGTCCATATTAAACATATGGGAAATTCATAGATAATAGTGGGGTTTTGATTCTACGGTGTGTGGCATTAGATCCGTGGAACACAGGATGTGGTGTGTTATCCATGTAGTGAGAAATATTCCTTTCTTGATAAATGTACCCTTGGAGTAGATGTTTTTGGTAGGTAAGTTGTTATATTCTACAAAATAAGACTTCATAAAGAATCTTTGGATCATTGTGATCAATACATCTCTCTAAAGACCATGGACATAGAGTGGCAGATAATAACTTCATAGGCACTCATGAAGATATTTATTCAAATACATCACCATTTATGTAAGTATAGAGTCACACATATCATAGTAATCATGATTAGAAGCCTTGTGTATTTATGAAACACATGTTGAATCTTGTACATGGGATTCTATTTGAGTAGTCATTCAAATCCTCAAGAAGACATCATGATTTTTTATTAAATTTAAAATCATGATTTCAAAAAGTTCAAAAATAATATAAAAATAAGGGCATCACGTAGGCCCCTGGTCCAGGGTCCTCACATAGACAGACCCCTTGACCAAGGTCTTTTTATTCCATTATATTAGGATCAGACCCACTTCCACTGATCACAATCAATCTTGAGGGGGGGTTTGTGGAAAATCGCTTTTGTTTCTTGGGGATGGAAATAATTAATGGAAATTACCTCAAATAAATAATGAATTGAATGGATCCAAAGAGGATCAAGGCCTTCTCCCAGACCAACTTGTGCACACACAACCTTCCAGAAAGGAAGCTCATGTAGGCCCTACATGATTGGATCCAAAAGAAAAACCACCCATGCGCGCAACACTATCATGCATCAATTTCACCATGGTCCTGCATGAATAACCTCCATAGACTAGGGTCCCTTGTTTTCCTATAAATAGGACCATGTGGATCCTCATTTTACATGATGAAAAAACTCAGAGAAGCAAAAAATCTATACTCTCCCTAGTCCTTTTCTCAATCCCTCAAAACCACCCAGGTAGCTCTCAAAAACTTAAGAGATGAGGGGATTAAGGTGGTAGTGTGATCGAATTACCACAAGGGTGTGACACAAAAAACACATACGTGAGGATCCATACCCTTCCCAATCATTAGATTCTAGCAAAAAGGTCCCCTAAAAAATTTGTAACTTGTGTATGACCCCTACAGGGAAACACGAGGATAACCTTGGATCCTAATGTGTGGTCTCTCTCAATTGTTTTTACCTTGGTTTTCCATCATCTTTAAGACATCTCCAGCTTTTGGAGGCCTTCCCTGCATCAATCACTTCTGATCTATGCAGGCCTTACCCTGAGCGAGACCCTCTTTATCTCACCTAACCTTACTTGTGTGCTCCCACTTATGCTCGACCAGGCCTTACATGTGCATGCCTACTTTGAGCCCTCTATTAATGACACATATGGTAGGAACCTCCTTCATTTGGATTTCTATATGAGGTAGACCAAATAAAATCCTCCATTGAAGCCTCCAAACTTGTACAACCATGTCAAGAGACACACTAGCATGTTTCTCACTCAGTTATTCATTAATTTGGTTAGAGGTTTCCAACACATTTCCCACCAGGCGGTTAGATTCATCGTGGTGTATGTAATTATGCATCCCAATTATTAATGAGGACCCCAAACCTGGGAGAATCTCTTGGAAAATTCTGGTTTCAGGCATGAGGGATCAGACCGTGTCCCTCCCTCATCCTCTCTAAGACCGAGGAACTTTGGTTTCAGACATTAATGGGGGTGGGGGAATCACAGTTTCTTTTCCTTTGGATTGGGATTAGGTTCTTATCCTCCTCTATTCACTAGAACTGGGAGAAGGTCATCCCTCTTAGAGTAATCCCTTGTATTTTCTTATGGGTTTTATCTATATGGGTAGTTAGATGTGACTATCTAGATTATGATAATGGGATAGGATACAGGATCCTCAATTATATTTCTTCTTCTCTCATATCCTTATCCTCTTATAATAGTGGAAGAAGGATTTCTGTTTTTCCAAATCTCCTTTTACCTCTTCTTTCTCACATTCGAGCATGACTCATGTTGTCTTAGAGGTTAGAAATGATCATGAAATCCTCATGGACCTATGCATGTCTTGGTAGAGAATTATTTTCCAAATATTCCTCTCACCTTCCTTCAGATGGCCTCTATAGGAACAAGTCCCCAAATCCATGTCTCCATCTCAAAGGGGCCACATTCCCTTCAATACATAGGGAATCCTTCCATATGGTGTATTCTCGAATTCATACCCACTCCTCGGGAATCCTTCAATTTGGTATATGAACCGACTCAAACCATCTCAAAGGACCACATTCCTTATGAGATAAACCGTTAGAGGACCTCCATATTCATGGTTTCTCTACCTTATCTAAACTATGTGGGATTTTATTTCAATCCAAATGGGATATGTAGGGAGCCTCCTTGAGGTACAATCACAACGCCCTAAAATCAAACCTATACTCTCTAGTCCACATTCCTTGTAGGGTCATATCTATCATGGGAGACCACATCCCTTCCTAGTTTATTGGTCTAACTCAGTGTAGGTCCCACACCAATGTTTGACTAAGATCCTTTCACCTGGATTTCCTTTCCACAAGATGTTAAAATTCACAGTTTTCTCCTTATCACATGACCATAAATGGTATGATGTGTCATGTTATTTGGAACTATACTAAGTGGGTTCTAATTCCTTTCATGTGGATATGTTGGAATCCCATATCATGGTCTTAATACCAAAATCAAGAAAACCTCTATATCCTTGGAAGATGATAATTTCTAGAGCACCACACTATATGGATTAAACCTAGCATCATAATAACAAATAAACAAACGATTTATCTCCCTTATTATAAAGGGAACAATCTATGGAGATCCTCAAATACATACACATGTCTCTATTGATGAAAGAACCTTAGAAACATATAGATGATTCTAAATCCATAAATTCAAATAATTTATTTTAATATAAGGTCTCCCCATGTCATACATGGGATTTAATGAAGGATTCATGAATATTTCTTAAATCATCAAGAGAGTTACATAGTTGGAAATAATTCCCCATAAAAAGGTGTGATGAGCCCAACCACCCATCTTATCAACCAATTTAGTTATTAAGTGTCAATGGATACTTTCCCAATGACCACCTATATTTGGAAAGAATGTTCATGAAACATATCAAATAATGGAACCATTGGGTTCGTTTGTACCCACAAACAAAACATTTTTGAAGCCATTAGAAAATGGTAAGCCTGAATCGAATTATTGTAAAACCATCAAAACCCACACAATAAACCACCAAAGGTAGAGAAATGTGAAAAATATATTCCTCAAAAACACCCCCATAATGGAATTTCATATAGATAAAGTAAAAAAAACTTATTATGAAAACATAAGATTCCCCCATAAGAGAATGTCCACATGCCAGTGGTATACCAACCATAAATAGAGCACCTAATGCTATTGAATTAAACATCATGATGTGGCTCCAAAATAATTATCTTAAGAAAAGTGGAGGTAGACTAAACTCATTTCAAAAAAAACCACAGTCCCTTCTTCATGGACTCTTAAATGCAATAGTAAAAATGATCCATTATGTTCCAAATTTCTTATGATTCCTTTATGGACAAGGTGGTAAGTTTCTAGCTCAAAGAATCAGAAACCACATTCCCCTTACTTGGGGTGTAGGGAATGATGAAATCATCGGACTATAGGTACTCCACCCAACACCTTTAATTATGTTTCAAATATTTTGACAAAATATATAACTCAATATTTTTTTCTGAATAAATGATAAACCTTTCTTCAAAATGGTAGTGCCACCAACTTTTAATAGCATACATCAGAACCACATGTTAAATATCATGGATCGAATAATTCTTCTCATGTGGCGTAATCTATCTAGATCTATAGGCTATTATGTTATCACCCTATGTATGAACAAATACCAAACCCAAACCTTATGTGTCATAAAAGATGAAATAGCCCTTCCAAGTCTCTGTAAGATTAATCACTGGCACAGAAGTCAAAATCTGTTTCAATTCAGAAAAAGAAATCTAAAATTTATCATTCCACAAGTACTTAACTCCCTTTAGTGCGAGTGATGTCATCAAAGAAGAAAAAATCAAGAAATATTTCACAATCCTATGGTAGTAACTCACCAGTACAAATATTTTCTGTGTCTCAGAAATATTATGTGGTTTCTCCCATGTCAAAACATCCATCGTCTTCTTAAGATTGACCTATATTCCATGCTCTGAGACCACATGTCCCATGAAATTCACTTCCCATATCCAAAAATTACACCTTTAAATATTTTCATAGATTATAATATCTCTCAAGATTTCTAGGACTATTCTGCAATGACGAAAATAATCCTCCTCAATCATGGCATAAATTATGATGTCATCCAAAAAGACTACTATGAATGAGTCGTTGTACATGTGGAAAATACAGTTCCTTAAAGCCATAAAAATTGAAGGATCGTTGCATAGAAAAAATGGGATGATAAGATAATCATAATGGCTATACCTACTCATGAATATGGTATTTTGAGTGAAGGATTATTTTATTCCAAAATGGTGATAAAAATATTGAAGATCAATCTTCAAAAACCATTTTTACCCTTTCATATGGTCAAATAAATCATCAATATCTGTTAATGGATATACGATCATTATTGTAAATCGATTGATTTTTTTGGTAATCATCACATAGGTGGGGTATTCCGTTACTTTTATTCACAAAGAAAATATAGTTTTCAATAATTGTGACACACTTGGGATTATAAAGTTGTTATTTAATAGATCATCCAATTGTGTCATTAACTATTTTGACTCTTCTGGTACAATATAGTAAGAAGGAATAGATTTGATATGTGTACTAGGTAATAAATCAATAGATAATTCTACCTCTCTTATAATTGGAAGTATATAGAAATCAGAATGAAAATTTTTTTGAACCTCGATGATGAATAGAGGGAGATCATCCCTTATAGATTCTCTCTCCATGTCAAAAAAACACTGATATTTCCCTAAACAAGTCTAGAAGAGATAGTGTGGAACTACTCAAACTCAGGTATCATTACCCCATAAAGACACGGATCACCACATCGAGTGAACTAACAAAGATACATTGAAGATAATAGTCAATTTGGTTCTTTTTATCAATCATGCAATCCATCATGAGTATGAAATCCATAGGTTTCATGCTGATAACTATAAAATTATAGGAAAGTTAAAATTTTATATTATTAAGATACAAGAAGGACAAATAGAGACTCTAATATCTCTTCATTATGAGGGGTGTAGTAATATCCATCACATAAGATAAAAGCTCCATAGGAAGGTTTAACATGTTTATAATAATTGTTGGTATAAACAAGTAAGATGTCCCTGGTATCAAATAAAGTACACATTATAGATGAATATATAGTGATGGTACATATCACAGTCGATGGACCTATATCAAAATTAGTTGTAGACTCTTCCTCTGTATGAAGATTCTTTGTTTTGGATTCCTATGTCTAGATCCCCATAGATCATGAATAATTTGATTACATTGAAATAATTTTTGGAGATGATGAGCTCATGCCACTATGTGGTGTAGAAAAGTAATGGTATTAATTTTGTAAACATCCTGAGCTTCCATAGGAACTATAGATATTTGGATCCTTAGTACATAAACATATCTAATTACCAACCTTTCTATACTTAAAGTAAGTTAATGGTCCTACTCTAGGAACTACAGGATTTCTAGAAGACACCAACTATCTATAACCACCATGAGAATCATCATGCTTCCTATTTCCTTTAATGGAACTCACTGAACTACCGCTAGGATAAAAACAAACTCCTGTTAACCCTAACTGACCATCCAGGTCATGCTCAACTATAAATTCCCTATCCATCACATCAACATAAGAATATAACTTTATTAGGAAAATCTAAGATCAAATATCTGATCAAAGACCAATATCAAAACATTGTGCCTTCAGCTTCTCATTAGTCACCACCACAGGTGAAAACTAAACAAGTTCAGCAAATCAGTTTGTATACCGAGTCACAACCATGTCACCCTATTAGAGTATGATAAATTCCACATGTTTCCCCAAGACCATATATTTTGGATAGAACTTCTTGGTGAAGATAAATCAAAAATATTTCTAATCAGATCCCTCGTTCTTTTTTTCCATCACCATCAAACCGAAATATCTCCTATCGGGCCCTTCCAACTTAAAGGTAACACATTTCATCTTGATAACATTGAGTTTTTTAAGGAGCTCAAAAAGAATATCTATCTTTATCAACTAGTCCTAATCCTCTTAAGGATTTTTTGATACATGGAAAGTAGGTGGCTTCTAAAAAGTAAACTCTTGAGAATAATTCATTGATTCATCCCTCTGAGGTTCCACAACTGGAACCAGGATGAGAATGAGTGCAATACTTATCCTAGGCTAGGAAATCCTGCATTAATAACTCAAAACGACTCAGGTCCATTGGTATATTTTCTCGTTCTAGTTCACCAGTAGCTTCCTTATAGGAACTATTCACACATATTCTAGAAGTAATGATGTAGCATAACATCAACATATAATAATGAATACATCAGAATGAATATAGTGAAAAAATATACAAGAATGATAATTCTATCTAGTAGAAATTTATGATTGGTATTTCAATAAAAATATATCAAAGGTAGGTAAAGGAATAGAATTAGATCAAAAGTTTCCTTAAAGAAACTTTTAGCAAAAAACCATATTAACAGAAGGATCATTATGGTGAGAGATAGACAAGCACCCACTCATAATTAGCTCTTATGTCCCATCAAGATGTACCAAACTTCATACTAACATCATGGAAATATTCTTAACCTGCACCTCTATTAAAAATTTGTCAAAGACAAGCCTTTATACCCTAGTACCTAGTATAAGATTTGGCTCTATCATGGCCTGAAGGGAATTCCTGATATACAAAATTTGTCGGTTTTCACATGGAATATAATAATAGATAAGAGGGAGTGAATTTTCCACAAAAATAGTTGAAGATAAAAGATACAATTCATAATTATAAAAAACTAAAAAATGGAAGATTTCCAAAAAATAGTCAAAATAATACCTTGAAAAATAGATAAATGTCCCAAAGGAATGAAAAACAAAAAAAAAGGAAAAATACTAAAAAACACATGTGTTACAAGTGGAAAAAGATCCACCAGTCATCATCATCACTCCATGGTCCCAAAAATCAAGAACACCCACCACCTCCAAGTGGAATTTCACTTTTATCAGACCAAAAATATGAAATTATACAAATTAACAAAGGTAAAGGTTTGGTTTTAGCTCTAAATCCTCATAGGTTCTCACAATGTGTTCCACAATAAATTCCATATCGATTAAACCAATTATGTTTTTGTTTAAAATATATAAATAAGGCATGGTATATCAGGCACATATTTTAAAACAAATCATTCTTTCACATTAAAAGAGATGGAATAATTAAAAAAACGTGATTAAATAACCGTTTTTTATAAAACACATATATATAATAGTTTTTGTGAATAAAACATTTCAATAATCATTGTCATGTATAATCAAGACAAAAATCATTGCACTATGTAAAAAACCCAATGGTATATTAATTCATGTAATATGATTCTCACACATCTCAATAATTATCTTAGATAAAGATAGGTGTGTATTCACAAAACAATCTACACCCAAAATAGGGAACCCTCAAGTTCCATATACACCAAAGTGGAACCCTCTCGGTCATTAATGCGACAATTATTTAGTAACAGCTGTTATTGTCAATTTATTTCTAGGATGTCAAGGTCCTAGAATTCTTATCCCAATTAAAACTAACTACCTATTCTATAATGTTCTTCAAACAAAAAATCAATAAATCAAGGGAAAATAAAACATTTCAAATCAATTCAAATTACAATTTTTCATTTTTATGTTTTCAACATCACATTCTCATTTCAAAACCAAAATAGAGGTTTTCAACAATTCATTGCATTTCAAATAATATTTAAATTTAAAATATTTTTCTCAAGGTTCACAAAAATAAATTGATCAAATAAATTTCAAAATCAAGTCACAATTTTCCATAAATCAACCCACATTTCAATTCCATTGAAAATAGGGTTCTCTTTTCGTAATTTTCAAGACATTTCAAATAACACATCAAGCCCTATTTAATATGGTTTTATAAATAAATTAAAAACACATTTCAATTCAATCAATAAAATTTAGTTTTCAATTATTTGTTAAATCAAGATGGAACCATCTACCTTTAATCAAATAATAAAATACAACACCTGAAATGGGATTGTAGGTTTTGGGCACAACGAAAGCATGCGATGGGTGGGGCCCAACATGGATTATTTTCATAATCAACAATCAATCTGAGATCTATGCAATAATGAGTGATGTGATCAATGGAATTGAATAGAATAAATAGATAATGGGTAATTACAATAAAATTGAGAGATTGGATCATCACATATTATTTATAATTAATTTATTTAAATAAAGAATTACCTTGATGGAATTCTTTCTTAACTGATGAATTTGGTGACAGATATGAGGTCCACCATCATTTCGTTGTAGAAACCAAGTGTAGATTTCCTATAGTAGTGATCCAAATGTGTTCCATGAATCTTCAGACATCACTTAAGGAATCTCTTGGTGTTAGCACAACATATCCTTGTGTTTGCATCGTCCGCCTTTGATCGCATCAAGAATCGCTTCCAAAGTGTTCTCATTGATCCGGTGGAGCAGGATTTCTCTCCATTCATGGGAGCATTCTTGGAGAGGGGAGCTCTCTAGGCTTGAGAGGACTCTCCAAATCTGTTTTGCATAACCAAGATAAAATGAATTGGCTTTATTGTGAAAATAACATAATTGGGTATTTATATTGCTAGGGTTAAAATAAAATAATTGCACAGGTGCACTTAATTATTTATTTAATCCTAGAAAACCCCAATGTTAAATAATAATAAAATTATTATCATTTCTCGACATCTTCTTAACTTGGGAATTAAAATTAAATATTATTTAATTAAATAATATTAAATATTCATTATTTATCACCAGACCATTAAACCCAGTTATTCATTCCTCCACAATATTTATCAAGCCTTGAATAATATTAATTTATTTATTAAATAAAAATCACTACACTATTCTCCAATAAATAAATAAATATTATATTCACTAAATATAAAATGAATACTTATATGTGATCAATCATACATGAATAATTTTTAAAAAACATACGGGAATAATATTTATTAATCCTATTAAATATTATCTAATAATATATTATTTAGTTGAGATTCTGGACACAATTTTTGTGTGGCCCTCTAGGCCTCTTTCTCAGTTGCATTAGGAAAAGCAGTCTAAAGTCCAACATTAGCATCTAAAAACATGACATTAATCCCATAGATAAAAAGTTAATGTCATGATGAAATGTTACCTCATACATATTCTTACTGTTTAATATAATTTCTTTATCTTAATATCACTAATCAATCAGGTTGCATGATTTTTCCATCAACCAGTGTGCTCTATGTCTCTTTCTTTGACTTCCTAGAAAATGAACCTGCCTTTAGAAAACTATGGACATGGATTTATTTAGGCTATATCATTTTCATCAAAGGTCCTGATATGTCAACTTCTTTTAATAAACAGAAGGGACAAATCCTTTCTCACATTATTCATTAATGAAATATTACTCGTGATGCACCCAACATATCCTACTTCTTTACGAACATCTATCATCATGGTTTTTGTCGATACATCTAAGTGTATAAATCATAATAATCTTTAATAGTAATCTTAATTTCTAAGGTCCAATACACACTTTTGCATATAGGAACATCCAATGACATATATAAATGTGGATTTCATACTTGCATGTCTCGTTCTCCTAATATCCTACTAGGTATTAGCAAGGGAGTACACCATGATAAGGGGCATCGAATTCCTATGAGTATCGACCCCTGATATCTTATATCAATTGTGTCCCTCAATTGATATCATCCGGCTATAGAAAATATAATCAAGAAAAGTGTTGTAGCACTTCTGGGTTCTCATCCTAGTGGGGAACTTATATGACCTTTTAGTGTGAAATCTACTCTTAGGAAATTATCACAAATAATATTATGCATAAGAACAATAATGATGTGATAAGTAGTTTATTATTATTAAAAAACATGAATAAAAGGTTATCATAATTACACAGAAGTTGGTTGTAGGGAACCAACTCCAACATACTCTCACTTTCACTAGATTCAACTGCTAACAACCTTCAGTCTGTTATATCTCACATGATACTCATTCTTATACTATGATAGGTCTTTATTCAAGGGATATACCATGTTCTATTATATGGGTACTCTGATTACTATAACTTTACCCCTCTGATATAAATCCCTCAAGAGGTGATAATTTTGGAGTATATGATTGGTCTGTTGGTATGACCATGGCTCTTTTGCAAGAGCCACTACTACAATATTATCACAATACAATGTGAAGGGATCTTTACTTATAGGTACCACATCAAGTTCTTGTAAAAAGTTATGAATCCAAATGGATTCCTTGGCTACATAAAAAGTCATTATATACTCAGAATCCACTGTAGAATCAGCGACAACTAGCTGATTTGAACTCTTCTAGCTCAGAACTGCTCCATTGAGATAGAAAACATGTCCTGATTGTGACTTCTGATCATTCTGGTCTGTCTAAAAACTAGCATCAGTAAAACCTCTAATGACCAGCTCCTCATCTCCTCCATACACAAGGAATGTATCCTTAGTTCTTATCAAATACTTAAGGATAGGCTTAATTTCAGACAAATGTAATTCTCCTAGATCTTCTTGATATCTACCTACCATGGTTAGTGCATAGGCAACATTATGTCTAGTACATGACATCCCATACATGATTGATCCTATCACTGAATAATATGGGATCTTACTCATTATATCTTTATCATATTGTGTATTAGGACACATTTTATTAGAAAGATGTAAACCATGTGACACTAGAACCAATCCCCTCTTGAATTGTACCATACTAAATCCATTTAGTATCTTGTCAACATATGTACTTTGTCATAGTCAAAGAAGCCTATTGGATCTATCATGAATGATCTTGATCCCTATAATATGTGCTGCTTCACCTAATTCCTTCATGGAGAAACATTGTTTAACTAGTCCTTACTAGACTGTAATACTTGTATTTCATTTCCAATAAGTAATATTTCATCAACATATACTACTAGGATAATGAATTCATTTCCACTAAACCTCTTTTAAACACACATCTCATATTTGTTCTTTATGAAACCAAATTCTTTGATGGATTTATAGAATCAAATGTTCCAAGGTCTAGATCATTGCTTCAATCCATAAATGAATATTTGAAACATTAAAATTCTTTTGGAATCACTTGGAGTCACAAACCCTTATGGTTGTGTCATATTGACATATTCTTGAAGGTTACAATTAAGGAATGCAGTTTTTACATGCATATTGTAAATCACATTGTCATGGTAAGTTTCTATATCAAATAGAATACTAATGAATTTAAACATGGAAATTGGAAAAAAGGTTTCATCATTGTCGGATCCTTAATATTTTTTGAACCCTTTAGCCACCATCCTTACTTTGTAGATATTTATTTTACCTTCCATGTCCAGTTTCCTTTTGAATACCCATTTTCAGGCAATAGGATTTACATCAACTGTCACATTGTTCAGAACTCAAACTTGGTTATGATACATGGAATCCATTTTAGAATTCATGTATTCTTGACATCTTATAGATTCTGAGCTTTATACTACATCCTTGTAGTATATAGTTTCATCATTTTCAACCAATAATTAGTCACCATCCTTAATGACTTGAAAACCATATCTCTCTGGTTCTCTTACATCTCTTATGATCTTAATGCCGTACTTTTGTTTTTGAAACTACTTCTTCCACGGGGACTTGTGTAATATCTTTCTATTCCAACTCTTGTGTATCTTGAGCATCAACTTAATCTTAGTCAATATTTCTCCCACTATCCTTTTTGAGTATGTGGTCCCTCTAAATAAATATGGCATGTCTAGAAATATTCACTTTCTTGTCTATGGGGTTGCATAGGTAGTATCCGCTTGTTTCCTTGGGATACCATATAAAGATACACTTCATGCCCCGATTTGCTATTTTGTTTCCTGATACGGTCTTAACAAATGCCTCTCATCCCCATACACATGTATGGGAAAAAATGGGTTTCTTTCCACTCTGTAGTTTGAAGGGAAATTTTTACACTTTATTTGGAACTCATTTTATTGTGTACATTGCAGTTTGTAATGCATATCCCCAAAAGTATAATAGAAGATCTATATGACTCATTATCGACCATACCATGTCTAACAAGTTATGATTCCTCCTTTCACTAACACCATTACATTGTTGTGTATATGGTCGAGTGATTTGATATAGAATCTCAAACTCCCATAAAAAGTCGATGGAAACTTGGTTAAGATATTCACCACCTCAATCTAATCGAAGCTTCTTTTTCTTCTTACCAAGTTGATTTTTTACTTAATTCTTGAATTCCTTGAATTTCTTAAAGGACTCGAAATTATACTTCATCAATCAGGTATTGCTATATCTACTCAAGTCGTTAGTAAAAGATATTATGTAAGAATATCCAAATTTAATTCTACTAGAAATAGTCCACATACATCAATGTGTACCAATCCTAGAAGCTCTGTGACCTTTTTACACTGTCCACCAAATGGTGGTTTGGTCATTTTTCCTTGTAAATAAGTGTGATATCTTTCGTGTGGTTTTATCTTAGAAGATTCTAAATAGACAACTTGATAGATCTATGTTAAATTATTCTCAATTATATGACCATAAAAATTATTCCAATGTTGGGTGTTTCATGACTCATGTGAACATGATTCATTATTAATTTCCAACACTTGGTTATCGTAATTTAATACATATAGACTGATATTTAAATGTGTTATACCATAATATATATTTTCCTTATAGAAGAGAAAACTTTTATTTCCAACTTTAAAATAAACCCATTTGTATCTAGGCATGAAACAGAAATTATGTTTTTCATAACTGTATGTACATATTAAAAATCATTCAAAACCAGAATCATTCCTATTGAAAATCATAGGTGATAGTCACCAATGGCCAGAGTAGTCAACCTCGTGCCATTAGAAGCTCTCAGATACACCTCTCCTCTAATAAAATTTTAGAATATACTTGGTTCCTACATTTGGATACAGCAGTGATCCTTACAAGCTATGTTTAATACCAAATATGTAGATATTGAAATATTACAATTGATAATGAACGAACCTTTAGATTCCCCTTGCTTCTAGGTGAAGTTCATCTTCCAGTGGCCTGACTTTCCATATAAAAAACATACTTCCTCATTTTCCTTATCTTGACTCTAAATATTATTCTTCATGGAAGGATGTTGATCAGGACCTTTAGATCATTTATAAGTCTTGGGCCACTTTTCCTTGTTCTTCCTTTTCTTATTCACCATAAGGATTGTGGGATTGTCACACCTCATGACCTTGTCCATGTGGAAAATCAAAGTAATAATTTCCAAAAGACTTTTCTCATTATTCCTCATATTTTAATTAATAATAAAGTTGTAGAAAGACTTGGGAAGTTATGAAAGTATAATATTTGTATGCAAATAATCCAGGAATTTAATAAGATGTACAACCATTCAATGTATCTAATAATCTTGACTACATGAGGCTTAGCTGGCATAGACTCTCTATGCTTAGTTGTGAAAAAATCATCGGATATCTTGTACCTTTCTTGTCTCATCTTCTTATGATAGATATCCCAAAGGTGAGACATCATTCTATATGCATCCATGTCCTCATGTTACATCAAAATCTCAATGGATATGGATGATATAATGAAGCATTGAAAATTTGTATCATCATTAAGATGTTTCTCTTGGAGAGACAGATCTTCATCACTTGCCTTGTTTCCATGAACAACAAGAAAATTTTCTTCCAGCACATATAATTTCATTTCATGGAGATAGATGATATGTAGGTGCCTTTTCCACTATTGTAAATTAGTGTTGGTGATAAGGTTTTCCTTATCAATTATGGATCACAATGATATGTTTCGTGTCATTTTAATGATTTTTCTATAATATAAGATAATCATAATTTTAGTACTTTATCTAATAAATTTTTTACAAATAAATAAATATGATTTTTATTAGTCTCCTATTATTTTATCGAAACCCAATAGCCGTCACCCTTTGATTTGGAATATCAATTTTTAGACATTGTTATTGGCAAGGATCCATATTCATCTTCTCATTACCCCAACATGGGTTGGTCAAGTAACTTGAATGGTTTTGGGTAGGTATTCCAAATTCCAACTGCATTAACTCATAGTTCCTTGATCTGCTGAGTGGACTCCCCATCCTGAAATCCTTAATTGGATTTCCTCAACCATTGCCTCTTGATTACACCAATTCCTTATTAGTCATTCAACTCTTGATGTGAACTATGTTAATTCAACCAAAAACATCAAGTTAAAATTCCTTTATAATTGGAAGCACCCCAACATGGGTTGGTCAAGAACTTTGAACTATGGCTAAATTTTAACCTAAGTAATGGATGGTTATACCGACTTAATATTTTTAATTGATGGATTTTATACTTTTATACATAAATTTACAATTATTATCTTTATCACATTCTTGTTGATATTAAGTGGATTTACTTAATTAGTGAACCATGTCTTAGATAATATTTACACATAATCCATGTTATTTTAGTTTTATCTTGCAAGCTCTTTTATTTCATTAATTTATGTGATCATGAAAAAACATCCATAGAGAAATAATAATGAAACTAAAAGAAATAAAATAATAAAGGGTATGATATGAGCTTATACTAAGTGTTAGTTCATCTACCGGTTGATAAACTAACCGTTGACCTAGGGAAAAACACCTTGAACCAATTAAGGTTTGTGTTTATAGCTTTCCACCTATCCACTTATGTATATCCTTGGATTGGGTTCGCCTTAGATCCAATCATTAACCACCTCCTATATATTGGGAGTTACATCCATTACATAGGTATTTTACTCAGATGTAGGTGATGGAAAAAGGGTTTTACATAAAAGAAACAATGGGAATACGGTCCCTACATAATAAGAGGAGAGAGGGAATGCATTCCAATCATATAATTGAATAATAAATTAAATGAAACCATTTGCATATAAAGCTCTGTTCTAGCACATGATCATCCACATGCATGAAACTAATTACACATTAAATAAAAATAGCATTCAATTCTTAATCGTTGTTATTTAAGATAAATCGTGCTTGAATCAATTAATTATTATCTTTAATTAATCAATTTTTTTATCTTAATGATCATCTGAATTTCCTTGAGATTTACATCTATTATAATTTTAAATATATTAAATTTATTTATTTAAAATTAATTGTGTATATAAATGTAAATTGGAGGAAACACAATGAATACCTATCCAATTCTTCCCAACATGTATTATACTCGTATACTATTTTACTCTTGTGAAATATGGCATACACGAATTATCACATACTTTCAAAACATGTACTTCATGGATGATTACATGAATTACATGATTTTTTGGTCGTTCATTATGCTTGAATTGAAAAACTAAACTAAAAATGTGTAAATCACTAACAGCCCTTAAATAATTATAAATAGTTATGTGACAGCTCTAATACCACTTATAGGCTCTGGGTGTACCGAAATCATACGATGGGTAATTCCCAAATTGGATTTTTTCCATAATCGATGATCAATCAAATATCTATGCGACGATGAATAATGTGATCAATATAGTTGAATCAAAGAAATAGAAAATGGGTAATTATGATGGAATCAATAGATATAGGATCATCGCATATTATTTATAATTAATTTAATTAAATAAAAAATTACCTTGATGGAATTCTTTCTTCATTGATGAATCTAGTGATAGATATGCGGTCTAACGTCATTTCATTATAGAAACCAAGTGTAGATTTACTCTAATAGTGATCCACATGTGTTCCCAAAATCTCCGAACATCGCTGAAGAAATCTCTGGGTGCTAACATGACAAATCCTTACACTTGCATCATCCACCTTTGATCGCTTCGAGGACCACTTCCAAAGCATTCTCCTTGATCCAGTGGAGGGGGATTTCTCACCATTCATGGGAGAATTCATAGATAAGGGAGCTCTCTAGGATTGAGAAGATTATCCAAATCCATTGTGCACAACCAAGGAAAAATGAATTGGCTCTATTTAGAAAATAACATAATTTGGTATTTATATTGCCCGTGTTAAAATAAAATAACTACATAAGTGCTATTAATTATTTATTTAATCTGAGAAAAACCCCATGTCAAATTATAACAATAATATAATTTATCAACATTCTCTTATTGTGATAATTAAAAATAAATATTATATAATTAAATAATATTCAACATTTATTATTTCTCATTGGACCATTAAACTTGGTCCACTATTCCTCCACAATATTTATCTGGCATTAAATAATGTCTACTTATTTCTTAAATAAATATCAATGCATTATTATATAATAAATTAATTAATATCATATCCACTAAATATATAATAAATACTTATATGTGATCAAGAAAACAAAAATAATTATTCAACCACATAAAAGAATAATATTTATTCAACGTATTAAATAATAAATAATAATAATATATTTTCTAACTAAGATTCTTAACACACTTAGTTTGTGACCCTCTAGGCCTCTTTCTTAGTGGCATTTGGTGAAGCAGCCTAAATTCCAAGGTTAGCATCTAGAAACCCGCCAAGGCACCCATAATGAAATATGTTAATACCACAATGACATGTTACCTCATACGTATTCTTACTGTGTAATATAATCTCTTTATCTCGATATCTCTAATCAATGTCATCAACCTATGTGCTTGATGTCTCTTTATTTTTCTTGTTGGAAAATGATCTTTCCTTTAGAAAACCATGGTCATGGATTTATTTAGGCTATATAATTTCCATAAAAGGGCCTAAGATATAAAATTCCATTAATAAACAGAAAGGATAAATCCTTTCTCGAATTATTCATTAATGCAATATTACTCATGATGCACCCAACATATTTTACTTCAGCGTGAACATCTATCATCATTGTTTTTCATCAATACATATAAGTGTGTGACTCATAATAATCATTAATAATAATATTAAGCTCTAAATACAAATACACAAGTCTGCAGATAGGAACATCCAATGAAATATATAAATGTGGATTTCTTATTGGCAGGTCTCATTCTCATAATATCTAACTGGATATTACCAAGGGCGTACACCATGAGAAGGTTCCTAAAAGTACTATAAGTCTCCACCCTTGATATCCTGTATCATTTATTTCCCACAAATTATATCATCCGACTATAGAAAATATATTCACATATAGTGTCATAGTACTTTCGAGTTCTCGTCATAGTGGGGAAATACTATGGCCTTTTAGTGTGACAGCTACTCTTAAGACACAATCACATACTAGGTTATGAAGATGGACAATCATGATGTGGTAAGTAGTTTATTAATATTCAAAACCATGAATACAAGGTTATCACAAAGTACACAGAAGTTGGTTCTAGGGAACCAACTCCATCAGGGTTCACCAATGAAGAATAAGGAAAAAAGAGATCATGAAACATAACCTAGAATCATGATCCAAAAAATCAGAATTTAGATCCATTAATAAAAGGATTAACCATCACTATCTAAGTAGGAGAGAATAATATATTTTAAAAACCCACAAGATATGAGATTCACTTACCCTAAAGAGATCTAACGAGATCAAAAATACTTCTATATTTCAAGAAAAGATGTTTGAGGAGCTGAAGTCCTCCCTTCAGAGCCTTCACAACTAAGTAATTTGTATTAGGGTCGAATTGGGTGGCTGGGAATAGTAATTGGGTGTTTTAGTTTTTTTAATAAATTTTTTGGAGGAATTAAAACATGAATTCACGGTTTGCTGGGTAGGTCCACAAGGTTTTCCATAACTGTGTGTCAACAATGAACATCCCCTTAGGCTTCAAAAAGTTTCTAAATTCTCCTGGAATGACCCAAAAAAAAGACATGACTTAAAAGAGATAAATAAAAGGGTCAAGGAACACCTAAAATAAGGTAATAAGATTTTATAATTAGGATGAGAGAACCAACGTAAACAACCTATAGAAGAGTATAACTAAAAAATGGTATCATGAATCATTAGTAATGATTTGATTAGGTTATTTTCCTAGAAAAAATCACTTTTAGGATACGGTATGGGGATGATGGTGCTGGAATAATTATACCTAGGGTAATAATCCTAATGAATACATGTTAGTTATTAACTCAATTGTTTCCTGGTTCATGAATATGATTCTTAACTACACATTTAGCTAGACACTCCCATGTGATATGCATTGGGTATTCACATGCATTTTGAGAGTAATTATGGGGGATTTATTTTCTAATTACATTAAGGTAATAGGTTATGAAGTATGATATAAAACAACATAATGTCACCTAGGTAGAACTAAGGGAGTTATATGACAATTTGGGTATGAAATATTTGAAATGAAATCATTATAGTTTGAAATAAAGGTATCATTGGTGAAGACATATTAGGACTACGATTTCATATTCAAATAATTTGATTCATATTGTTATTATCATAATCATTTTGGATATAGTATTTAGATGAAATAGTATCATGGAGATGATGTTGATAATAGTATGTATCCAATAACCACTATGTCTTATATCTATATAAGGGGGAATATTTAAATTTTTTAGAATATTACTATATGTCTATTATGATGGAAAAATTTTACATTCCTTCCACACCCAAGGTAGTGAGGTATATATCATAATGGAAATTAAATATTGATATTATGAGAAATTTGCATTAATGTGTGATATTTTTTAAAAATATTTTGGTATATTCTAAATGATTTGAGGATTATGTGAAATATCTATGGACTATTCATTAGTAGTTCTAGGTTAATGGTATGGAAACATATATTAAATTGTATTGATAATATTGACATGTGATTTTTTCCAATTTTATATTTTGGGGATAATTATTGGTGAATACATGATTATGGAATGAAATACTCTTATATTTAAAGTATTCAAGAGGATGAGGTAATAACGGGGTGATTGATTATGATAAAATTGAGTTAGATAGTACTCTTATTTTTGAAATTTATTATTTCTTAATGTAAAAAGAAATAAATTATTTTTTGGTGATTTTTAGATTATTTTTAGGAGTATGATATATATTGACTAGTGTGTGACATTATGAACTAGTGGTTAATACATTTGAGAGTTAATGATAGAGAATGTTTTTGATGAATATTTGATTTCCAAATGGTTTAATATCATAGAGATATAAGTGGTTTTGTTAAAGGTATTTAATAGAGAATATACGATTATTGTGTATACATATTGGGGTACATGATTGTATGGATGATTAATGATGTTTTAGGAATTATGTATAACTTTTTATATCCTAATAAAGTTAGGTAAACATCATATTATAAGTTATATCTAGAATGATGGGTATGTTAAAATTACCCTCATCTATTTTCTTTCTTGAGTAATAAATAAAATTTTGAGGAGGTAATTTATTTAAATGGGATAAATGTAGAAAATTGATACATCACTGTGTATTCTCCCTAAATAAATTAAATATTATATAGCATCTTTCCCACAATATACCAAATTAAAATGAAATAATAATTCGTTTATTTTTAATATTTAATATGAATGTTAAAAATTATTCATTAAATTAGCTGGTATAAATAGAAGTAACCATAACACTATATCAATAAATATAGTTATAAGAAATGGAATATAGAGGAGTATGAGTTCCATATAGAGCTTGATCTTGCCTTTATTCATTAAATTTTGTCACAACTTTTTTGAGGTTTTTAATATGTATTTAATGGTAAAATGACTTTAGTAAATTATAACATTATAGTTAATTTATAGTGGAATTATTCTTTTTTCGGTCGGGGTTGGCTTAGTGGTACTGTGTAAGGCAATCAATCCCTATCAATGAAACTGGATCAGGTTTGTGTCCAGTAACACTCAAAATTAGCTACAGGCATGTGGCACAGAGGTGGTGGGTTGGGCCTAGGACAGGCGTGGTGCGGCATCCACCTGTACCTCATTACCCAAATAACACGTTTGTTTAATGTAATTGTACCCCCAAGAACCTAATATATAAAATTGAATCAATAAAATAATGGGTTTTATAATAATAATGCTTGTTTTGTTGTTTAAACGTCAATTATATATTCTTTTTAATATTTAATAATGTTTGTTTGGATTATTAATTGTTAAATTATTGTTCTTAATTAGTTATTTGAGTTTTATATAATTTTTTATGTTCTTAGTACATGGTTTTTATTTCATTTTTTTTGTTATTAGTTTTAATAAATTTAATAATTAATTGGTTATTTAACTTTATTTAAATAATGATGTAATTGATTTTAATGTTTATGTTTAATTGAATAATCTTATAATTTTTATATTTTGTATATTTTGTTAATCAATTTATTATTTCGTTTGTTTTGGTTGTTTTAATAATTTAAACAGTTAATAATAATTTATTTCAATTTAATGTTGTTTATTTTTGTATCTATTGTGCGTAAGATAATTCATTTATTTTTCGTATCAGTTATGTAGGAGTTAGATAATTAATTTGCTCGGTATAAGAGAATTACAATTTGATAATTTGGGTACATAGTAGAATATATTTATCCCTATTCGGGTTCGAAAAAGATTATAAATTGGAAGCGTTCTACATAAAAGAAATTCCCATAAGATAAATAAAGGTCATCTTATGCAACCTTCGGGAGATGAATCAATGGCATATGACCCGATCGAAGTTGAACCGATACCGAGTGGGTTTTAACCTATGATGAGGAAACCCTAGCCAAGGATTCCAGATCTATGATTGTAAGGGTACATGGGAGAACATGGGCCTCAGCCTGGTTGGCGAGGACTCCATAAGTGCATCTAGGGGACTCGGGATCAAATCCAGGCACATGAATATTTTCAGGGGGTACTGTACCTGTATTGTAGCAGTATGTAGCAGTACTATAGTAGGTACTGTAGCAAGTACTATAGCAGTATTGTGGCACGTACTGTAGTAGGTATTGTTTGGTACTATAGTAGCCGGGACTATTCCCTCGTTTGGGCCTTTGGGTCACCTATTTGGTCACTGAGTCCTTTAAGGCCTTCGGGTCACCTAGGCCTTCGGGTCAGTAAGGAATTCAGGCCACCTCAAGGCCTTCAGGAAACCTTTAGTGCAGATGATAACCAGACAACCTACAAGAAACAAGCCTTAGAAGAAGGATGAGCAAAGAGATTTCACCATAGCAGAAGCTAAATGGATTGAAAGAATGAGATGGTTTGGTACCTTCCATCAGAATAAGCTTGTGCATGCACGGGAAAGCCTAGTCGAACAGCCATGCGAAGGTGGAGATCTGATTTCATGATGAAGATATTGTGGAGGGGCAGTTCCGAGTAGTTAGTCAAGGTTTCATGTAATGTTTGAAGCCAACGGGCAATGAATCCGTCTATGGCCTACAGGTCATGTAATACTTACACCTACGGGCCTTGTAAGTGTTCCACCCCACCCCTTGAAAGGTGGATTATCAAAATCAATAATAAAATAAAGTACTTCGTGCCATTAGAGAAAGGGAACAGGGGTGGTGCGTGGCATCAAAAATCACACAAAAAGAGGAGAAAAACGAATGAAAAATAGTTTTAACATGGTTTGGAAATTTTCCTACATCCATGGGAGAAAGGTGTGTCTCTTTTATTTCACTCTACTTCGTATATAACTTGAAATGGGATCACACAAAGATTACACCAGTTACAAATCATGGGATTACATCCCATTTTATAGATAATCACAAACCACCATGGTCAAGGGTTGGTGGGTAGTTCATCTACCCATGAAAAATTCCCTATCTTCAGTTTCTTGATCACTGCATCGGTTATCGTCCACCGCATTGCCTACCATGGAAGAAAAATAAAACGATCACATATTCACGATCTTTGGGTCGAGGGCTCCGTGTCCATATTTCACACTCATCAAAATACTGCATTTCCAGCATCAATAAATATTAGGCGTTGAAGAATGCACAACGAACCCGCGAAGAACAAAGGATAAGAGGTAAGGTTTAAATGCGGGACGATGTCCAGGTTAGTTTCACCATCATCGTTGAGAAGCTAGGAAATGAAGAATTGAAAAATAAATTCAATCATATAAAAACCCCCTACCACGATTTTCGGATGGAGGTGGAATGAGGAAGAAGACAAAGTTGTTGAACGTCGTCGTTCGTCACTACCACAACTCGTCTCCGTTCCAGCTTGAGCATCGTCCTCGTTCTTTGTTGGAGAATCTCCTTTGTTGGAGAATGTGTTCTCCAATGCTCTCCTTCAAGTTCTCTCCTTTCCAACAATTCCCCCAATCTAGAGAAAGGTGAGGAGCCAACATATAAATTAAACTAGTTGAGTTGGAAGAACAATTAAGTTTAATTTGGCACAATTATTTTGGAGGAGAAACAAAGAGTCTCCTACCACATTAAAGAGGGAGTTCAAGGGATGGGTGGTCCCTACCATTAATTTCAAGAAAATAGGTTTCAAGATAAGTTGGTCCCAACCATCAAATTTATAAGAGAGGTTTCCCAAAGTAAAATAAAATAAAATATGGTTTATTTTTTTATTTTTTTTTATTTTAACACACTCACAAAAAGTTCAAAGACTAACTTTCACCCTCGACCTACTATGGTTGAGGTGAAGGTATCCTTAAGTGAATATTGGAATTGCGAGTTCAATGGTTTCCTCAGATTTAAATTTCGAGCACCGGTTCAAATGTTACAAAATTAGGCTCGCCCGTTTACTGAACGTACCCGAATTTTTTTTTGGAAAATTATTAACAGTAACCCTCGACCCGCACCGATTGAGGTTAGGCTCTGCCTAAGTGAAACAAGCCCCAATGAACCCAATGGTACTCTCGGATTTCCAATCCAAGTTACCATTTAAAATTTATGGATTTTAACAATAAAATAATTTTCACATAATTATTTTATTTATGGCCAAAAACTAACATTCACTGGTGGCCCGCGCCGGAAAATGTTAATATCTTCCTAAAGAAATCATACCCTCATGAGTTCAGTGGTGGTCTCAGATTTTTAATCCGAGTTACCATTTGTGAGTTATAAGAATTTGAAATAAAAAATAACTTCATTTCATTATTTTATTTATGGTTATTCCATTTTCAGGTGTTATCATCAAAGGTCTACGCTGACTAAACTTAAGTCGCGCCTAGGATAAACCCGCTATTTTGAACACAACGGTACCTTAGATTTATGATCTGGGTACTCATTTAAGAGTTATTCCACTTTTTTAGGAAAACCACTCACCCACGCTATTTAAAGTTTAACAAAACATCGACGGATCATTCTGGTCACTCCGGGCCTCAGAATCACGTGCCATCACATTTCAAGGTCTCTTGATGAATACAGTACAACCAGTACTTCAGGACTCAGACCTCTGAGTGAGGTGTGTTTAGGGACATCTAAGACAACATTATTCCTCTATGCATTCCTACTTATGTTATGGTGCTATAGAGAGCCTTTGCGGTAGAATGTTCTTTGGCTGAGTGAATACTGCCAGTGAATGTTAGCAATATGAAAAGTAGGAAACTGATGTCAGTCTCAGAGACTTGGGCATGTGAAATTTTTCAGGGAGAGGAAGTGTTAGGGACAGATGAATATATTGATTAGAAGACATGGGAGTGGATCTAAGAGAGAAACATGTGTTGGTATACTTTTCAACATGTTACAACCTCCCCATGATGTGGTCCCTACCAGGCTTAGGGAGCTAGAGGACAGGGGAATAGAGTAGCTGCATGCGGTCAAGTAGTGTGACCGAAGGGCTCTAGGACGATTCAAGGTACATTCTGTGTCCACTAATAGTTGTTGTATTAATTGAAATAGGTACCAATCATTCCTTCTTTCCACGAATCTTGTCCATGACCTGTAGTTTTCGGTTAAACCGTTGACTTGACACTTAAGTATGAATATTCCTTTGGGAGGAGTCATGAAAATTAAAATTTCACCGACGTTGGGATATAACCCCTAAGGCGAGAGTTTCTGTTGGAAACTCTTGGTGGAAGCATTCTGGCCTTACGACCTTTGTTTGGGTATGGACTAGACATCCACAGTTCATACTCAGATTGACTATATTAGGAAAAAATGCTATATTTTATCTACAATGTTGGAGTGGGGTTTTCCTTGGTCAATGAAAATGGAAACCCAGGCAGCACATAATTATCTCATGCATAGGAGGGTGAAGCCGATCACTATTGGTCGACCAGCCTTACCCTCATGGTAGAATATGCACTCAGAATGAGGTCTGGTCAAAAGATACTGGGTGAGACATCAGGGTAGATAGTTATGTTGTGGATATACTTCATGGATAAAGATGGAGCAGCTTACCTCTAGTCTATAACTGTCACTCCCCTAAATTCTTCAGTAAATTTGGGAGGCACAACTTGGGGAAGTTGACTGCAAAGCATGATGTTCTCAAATATCCTCAGAATGGTCCCCTGGAGGATTTTCTGAAGGTGGGGAGCATGTCATCCTCTTCAGAGGATGCATCATGATCCTAGTGATGCTTTAGGAGGAGATGTTGGGGGAGACCATGTCTTCCTACGGGTCTCACCCCAACGAGGATTGCAAAGGTCTAGACGGGGCAACACACTATCTCTGAGGTTCATCGGGCCTTTCTAGATTCTCAACAGAGTGGACGAGGTGGCGTACCATCTATCTCTTCCCTCATAGATGCACCGAGTGCACATTTTTTTCCATGTTTCATAGCTGAGGAGATGCATGCATGATCCATAAAACGTTATTTACTAGGGAAAGTTGGACTTTGATGATGTGGAGACTCTTATGGAGTTTCTAGTGGATATAGAGGATTGATAAGGGAGAGTACTTCGAGGACAGTCGATCCCTTTGGTGCAAGTTCGGTGGTAGCACGGGGACCTCTAGGAGAGCACATGGGAGTGGGAGGCTCATATTCTTTCTCAGTACCCTCAGTTTATTGATTTTCCATTTTTTGGTTTTTCATGGATGTAAAGCCCTAAGGTGGGGAGAATGTAATGTCCAGTAATTTCTGTATAAATTTTTTCTAGCTCCATGACCTGCTGCACGTGCTCAGCAATGTAAACTCTCAACTACCAGCTGCCGATTACACTTCTGTTTCAATGAACATGACCCTACTCGTACCACCCTGTACCCGCACCGGAAAAACTGCACCCCATTGTTCGCCTGGCCGCCACACTGCTCGAGAGTCATGCCCCTTCGGCCTTCCACCATCCCAGCCTCCCGCTCGTGCCGTCGTATCGCCTGTACCAGCCACATCAGACCTCCGAATTACGTCGCACAGCCTAACTCGCCCGGAGACGTGCCCCAAAGACATACTAGAAAAGCACAACCACATCGCCCCTTCCGTAGGCCACTGCATCTTTGTTCTAATCCTGAAAAATGTGATGATCGCAGATTTCAGATCCTCAGGTCGAGATCTCTGTGTTTGTATGCCGCGCTCAATGAAAAATTAATAGTTTAGTGCGCTTAAATATTTGGCCCTACAGATACGTGGTCCCCACCCAGGGGGGCACCCACATGCCTGAATAGCTTATCTGACTAATGATTGTCCCCACAGGTGAACCCATGTCCGTTACAGCGTGATTTTTCCTCCCTCGTACACACCCTAGGAAACTTCCCAGATGGTCACCCATCTTGATCACAACTCCAGGCGAAGCACGCTTAACTGTAGAGTTATAATCAAACAGGCTCTAAAAAAGGAAGGTGCACCTTGTTGACATGATTCATATTATTTAGTCATTTAAGCCATTATCATTTGAGGGAGTTGAAATCACCCCACCCCCCTTTAGTGCACAATGTCCTTGTTGTGGGCCCTATATCTCAACCTAGGCAGTGCACTGGACATAAGGCTGGGTACCACCACTGATACCAAATGTGACAACTGGGTCCTGATGATAGCACAACCACCCCGCCTTTAAGATGATCGTCGGGTGCTAGCCTACCAGGTACCACCAGTTTCCCCACAGACATGTGGTCCCCACCCAGGGGGCCACCCACGTGCCCAAACGGGTCATCTGACTAATGATTGTACCCATAGGCCAACTCATGTCCTTTCCACCGTAATTTTTCCTCACTCGTACACACCTTGGGAAACTTCCCAGAAGGTCACTCATCCTGATCACTACTCCAGGCCAAGCACGCTTAACTGTAGAGTTCTAATCAGACATGATCTCAAAAAGGAAGGTAGACCTTGTTGACATGATTCATATTATTTATCCATTTAACCCTTTATCATTTGAGGGTGTTACAATCACCCCCACCTTTAGGGCACAATGTCCTCATTGTGGGCCCTATATCTCAACCCAGGAAGTGCACTGCACTTAAGGCTGGGTACCACCTCTGATACCAAATGTGACAACCGGGTCCTGGTGATAGCACAACCACCCCGCCTTTTACATGGTCATCGGGTCCTGGCCCGCCTGGTACCGCCAGTTGCCCCGCAGACACGTCGATCCAACTCAGGGGCCCACCCACATGCCTAAACGGGTCATCTGACTAATTATTGTCCCCACAGGCCAACACATGTCCTTTCAAGTGTGCTTTTTCCTCACTCGCAGACACCTTAACTGTAGATTTCTAATCAGACAGGCTCTCAAAAAGGAAGGCGCACCTTGTTGACATGATTCATATTATTTATTCATTTAACCCTTTATCATTTGTGGGTGTTATAATCACCCCCCACCTTTAGAGCACAATGTCCTTGTTGTGGGCCCTATATCTCAACCCAGGCAGTGCAATGCACTTAAGGCTGGGTACTACCTCTGATACCAAATGTGACAATCGAGTCCTAGTGATAGCACAGTCACCCCGCCTTTAACATGGTCGTTGGGTCCTGGCCCGCCAGGTACCACCAGTTGCCCCGCAGACACGTGGATTCAACTCAAGGGCCCACCCACGTGCCTGAACGGGTCATCTGACTAGTTACTGTCCCCACAGGCCAACACATGTCCATTCAAGTGTGCTTTGTGCTCACTCACACACACCTTGGGAAACTTCCCAAAAGATCACACATCCTGATTACGACTTTAGGACAAGCACGCTTAACTATGGAGTTCAAATCAGATAGGCTCCCAAAAAGGAAGGTGCACCTTGTTGACATGAGTTATACCATTTGGTCATTTAACCCTTTATCATTTGAGGGTTTTACAATCACCCCCCCCCCCGTTAGAGCACAACGTCCTTGTTGTGTACCCTATATCTCAACCCAGGCTCCCGAAAAGGAAGGTGCACCTTCTTGACAAGATTCATATTATTTAGTCATTTATCCCTTTATCATTTGAGGGTGTTACAATCACCCCCCTTAGAACCACTAGTTTCCCTACAGACACGTGGTTCCCACCCAAGGGCCCACCCACGTGCCCGAACGAGTCATTTGACTAATGACTGTCCCCATAAGCCAATACATGTCCTTCCTAGTGTGATTTGTCCTCACTCGCACACACTTGGGAAACTTCCCAGAAGGTCACCCATCCCGATCACTACTCCATGCCAAGCACGCTTAACTGTGGAGTTCAAATCAGACAGGCTCCTGAAAAGGAGGGTGCACCTTGTTGACACGAGTCATATCATTTAGTAATTTAACCCTTTATCATTTGAGGGTGTTACAATCACCCCCCCCCCCCCAGAGCACAACGTCCTCATTGTGGGCCCTATATCTCAACCTAGGCTCCTGAAAAGGAAGGTTCACCTTGTTGACACGATTCATATTATTTAGTCATTTAACCCTTCATCATTTGAGGGTGTTACAATCACCCCCCTTTAGATCACAACGTCCTCGTTGTGGGCCTATATCTCAACCCAGGAAGTGCATGTCACTTAAGGATCAGTACCACCTCTGATACCAAATGTGACAACTGGGTCCTGATGATAGCACAACCACCCAACCTTTAACATTGTCGTCGGGTCCTGGCCTGCCAGGTTCCACCAGTTGCCCTGCAGACACATGGTCCCCACCCAGGGGCCCACCCACGTGCCCGAATGGGTCAAATGACTAATGACTTCCCCCACAGGTCAACACATGTCCTTTCCAGTCTTCTTTTTCCTCACTCGCACACACCTTGGGAAACTTTCCATAAGGTCACCCATCCTGATCACTACTTGAGGTCATGTACGCTTAATTATGGAGTTCTAATCAGACATTCTTTTAAAAAAGAAAGTGCACCTTGTTGACACGAGTCATATCATTTATAAATTTATCCCTTTATCATTTGAGGGTGTTACAATCACCCCCTTTAGATCACAACCCCCTCGTTGTGGGCCCTATATCTCAACCCAGACAGTGCAATGCACTTAAGGCTGGGTACTACCTCTGATACCAAATGTGACAACTAGGTCTCGGTGATAGCACAACCACCCCACCTTTAACATGTTCGTCGGGTCCTGGCCCGCTAGGTACCACCAGTTTCCTCACAGACATGTGGTCCCCACTCAGGGTCCCACCTATGTGCCCGAATGGGTCATCTAATTAATGTCTGTCTCGAGAGGCCAACACATGTCATTTCTACTATGCTTTTTCCTCACTCGCACACACCCTGGGAAACTTCCTAGAAGGTCACTAACCCTGATCACTACTCCAGGCCAAGCATGCTTAACTATGTAGTTCTAATCAGATATGCTCCTGAAAAGGATGGTGCACCTTGTTGACACGAGTCATATCATTTAGTCATTTAACCCTTTATCATTTGAGGGTGTTACATATTACACTTTATTACAGTTTATTACAGTTTATTCATGTTTATTACTATTTATTACTGTTTATTACTGTTTATTACTATTTATTACTATTTATTACTAATTATTACTATTTATTACTAATTATTACTAATTATTACTAATTATTACTAATTATTATTATTTATTACTAATTATTACTAATTATTAGTAATTATTACTAATTATTACTAATTATTACTAATTATTAATATTTATTACTATTTATTACTAATTATTACTAATTATATCTGATTATTACTAATTATAACTATTTATTACAATTTATTACCATTTATTACTATTTATTACTATTTATTACAAATTATTACTCATTATTACTAATTTTTACGAATCACTACCAATTATTACTAATTCTTACTAATTATTACTAATTATTACTATTTATTACTAATTATTACTAATTATTTCTAATTATTACTAATTATAACTATTTATTACTATTTATTACTTATTATTAATAATTATTACTAATTATTACTAATTATTAAAAATTATTACAAATTATTACAAATTTATTAATAATTATTAGTATTTATTACTATTTATTACTAATTATTAGTATTTATTACTAATTATTACTAATTATTAGTATTTATTACTAATTATTATTAATTATTATTAATTATTAGTAATTATTAGTATTTATTAGTATTTATTACTAATTATTACTATTTATTACTAGTTATTACTAATTATTACTAATTATTACCAATTATTACTAATTATTACTAATTATTACTAATTATTAATATTTCTTACTATTTATTACTAATTATTACTAATTATTACTATTTATTACTATTTATTACTATTTATTACTATTTATTTCCATTTCATTCTATTTATTGCTATTTATTACAAATTATTTCTAATTATTACTAATCATTACTAATCATTACCAATTATTACTAATTATTACTATTTATTACTATTTATTACTATTTATTACTATTTATTACTATTTATTACTAATTATTACTAATTATTACTAATTGTTACTTTTTCTTACAATTTATTACTATTTATTACTTATTATTACTAATTATTACTATTTATTACTAATTAGTACTATTTATTTCTTTTTATTAATAATTTATTACTAATTTATTTCTAATTATTCGTATTTATTACTAATTATTACTTATTACTATTATTTATTACTAATTATTACTAATTATTACTAATGATTAGTATTTATTACTAATTATTATTAATTATTAGTATTATTATTAATTATTATTTATTACTAATTATTAGTATTTATTAATAATTATTACTATTTATTACTAATTATTACTAATTATTACTAATTATTACTATTTATTACTATTTATTACTAATTTATTACCAATTTATTACTAATTTATTAATAATTTATTACTAATTTATTACTAATTAATAGTATTTATTACTAATTATTACTATTTATTAGTATTTATTACTAATTATTACTAATTATTAGATATTATTAGTAATTATTAGTAATTATTACTAATTATTAGTATTTATTTCTAATTATTAGTATTTATTAATAATTATTATTATTTATTAATAATTATAAATATTTGTTACTAATTATTAGTATTTATTACTATTTTTTACTAATTATTACTATTTTTTACTTGTTGTAACTATTCAATGCTAATTATTATTAATTACCGTTAATTATTACTAATTAGCGTTAATTATTATTAATTACTGCAAATTACAGCTATTAATTACCAATTACCACTAATTATTTATATTCATTACTAGTTATCGTTAATAATTATTAATTACACTAATTACTACTGAATATTACTAATAATTTCAATTTATTATTAAAAATAAATACTGATGAAAAAACAATCTAAATCCAATTTAATTATAAATAATTAACATTAATTAATATTAATAAAAAAATTATTAAATTAAATAAAAAATAAATACCTTTAAACTTTCTCTCTAAAAAGTGTAGACGACTTCAAAACTGGTTCGTAAAAAAATTAACTCAGAGAAATTTTAACTCTAAAATTAGAGTTTAGAGAGAGAGAGAGAGTAGAAATTGAGAAAATAATGAAAAAATTGAAGGGGGTATATATAGGTTAGATTATTTGTGACAGTACTATTTCCGACGGGACCCGTCACAAATACCTTCGATCACATTAATTACCATCGACAGTTAAAAGGTTATTTGCGACGGGACCCGTCACAAATAGTGACTTGCCGACACACTATTTGCAGCAGGGGCATATCCCTGTCGCAAATAGTATTTACCACCGCCGGGTATTTAAGACGGGGAGGCATCACTCGTCGCAAATACCCTTCCCGCGGTTTGGCGCGAAAACCAGGCCAAACCTTTTGTGACCAGATAAGTTCCTCATCGCAAATAATCTCTTTGACGGACTATTTGCGACATGATCTATTCATGTCGCAAATAATCCATCACAAAAGGTCAATTTTCCCATAGAGTTAGCATGCTTGATTACCGGAGGATCCACTCTTCAAGCCACTTGTCGTATTTCAACCGCAACGAAGTCCCACTTAGAAGTAACCCAAAGGACCGTCTTGTCATAAGGATTCCAACGCGACAGACGGTGCGTCAATCGAACGCCCATTTTGTAAGATATAAGCAAAAAGGTAAATAGGGCCCAGTTAGATTCAGGTCCGATCGAACCTGGTCGTACTCCAACATATGCCAAAACTCAAGTAGAGTATCTCAAAAGGACCGCAACGTCGAAGGGTCCTCACGCCGCAGACGGCGTACTAATCAGATGCCCTGTCTGTGAGTTATGCCAGTTTTAGTGAAACGGGGTCGGTCGGGTCCGGTAGGGGTCCATCCTGGCTGACCCGTTAGGCCCACAGGTCCAGCCCAGCGGGCAGGCGGGCTCGCCTGGTAAACCTGGCCCGCGCGGTGTGGGCCAGTTGCACTGGACCGAACGTGGGGCATCTAGTTCTTCCAGCGGGGCGATGCCCCGTCTACCGAAACGGCCCAAGCGGGCCACTCTTCTCTACGCGGCACGTCGGCGCCGCGTCCTCCACCCTCTGTGGCTGTGGGCCACGACACCTTGCAACAGGGGCGCCTGCAGCACCGCCGCACTGGCGGCTCCTTCCGCAGGCCACTGGAGATGCTCCGGTGATATGTTTTCCTTCCTGTTTACACCTACGGGCCTCTTGGTTCGCATCCTTCACTATGAGCCCCTTGTATTCACCTTTCCACCTCATTTCATAGTCACCCACAGAGAACGCACAATATCCAAGAGCGGCGGAGGGTTCGGGGCTTGTTCGGATTGCCCCACGCCCTCCACGTCAACATTTTATCAAGGGGTGATAACAATCATTATATAGAATAAGAAAATCCCCAAATCAAGACCCCGCAATAACCTCATACAGTATAGAATGAATCACGGATCAACCCGTTAGTCGGTTGATCCGCGTTCTTTATATTATTCAAGCACGAGAAGGAGGAAACATTATGCACTTAGAAATAAATTAATTCCCCTACCTGGATTCGGTGGAATCTGTTGTGGACAAAAGAAAGAAATCAAGTTTGAAGATGTTCGTTGTTGTTCATCGATCACTAGATCAAATCCTCCAATGGTCATCAATCGATCACCGCTCTTTGTTGGAGGGTGATGTCACAGACACTTTGTCAGAGGTTTCCCGTGGTTTCCAATCCGTTATCTAATGAATTGATTTAAAAAAAGATAAAGGGGCTTTGACGTTGATCATTAATGTGGTTCATTTATGAACTTTAATTAATTATCCATTAAACACACAGGCATTGCAGTTACATAAACAAAGTAACAAGTCATTAAATTACTCTTCTTTAATGATCATCATTACACTGTGGTTCCGCCAACTGTAGTCCAACGTTTGAAGAAAGAATAGAATAACTCATTTAGTTATTTTATTATTTTTTACCAAAAAGTCAAAAATTTAACATTTCTGTACGACCCTTGCTGGTTGAAGTTAAGCTTCGTCTAAGAAAATCCCGGTGGTGAAAATTCAATGGGCCCCTCGGATTTTCAATCCGATAACCGGTTTAAAAGTCATAAAAACTCACTCGCACATTTACTAAACGTACTTAAAAAAACAAAAAACCATTCCAAGCTCTCTGGGACTCAGAATCATGTGTCGTTGAATTTCACAGGCTCAAAATAATTCCATATAATTAAAAAAATTATACATAATTTTCGGGTCTTTACATGGTATTGGAGGATGATTTAGTTAATTTCGGAATTATTATTATAGAACCTTAGTGAAAACTCTCAGTATGTGACTAAGTATAAGTGAGCACCCAAGAATATTTGTTTTATAAAATTCTAAACGTATGGATCCAACAAGATATTCCTTTAGACTTATTTTCATGATGGAATAAATTATTTATTCATGAATTGTTGACTTATGTTTTGTTCTAACCTTTTTTATTTCAAAAAATTGTGGGAACCAGGAGAAACCAGACCAAAAACCCATATGAGGGACAATGCAACGATTGCCCGAATGACATACCCAATGCTTCAGAAGCTAAAGTTCATAATTTCATGGAGATTCTTACCTAGCTGTCTCAGGTTTTGAACAATAACCTAAATAGTGTGGAATGTCCACCTTCACCTAATAGGGAGAAACTGGGTATCAATTTTTTTATTTAGCAACGACCACCAATGTTTAGTGGATATTCCTATCCCCAAGTTACGTAATAGTGGGTCATCTATATATAGAAGAACATTTTTTTATTTACTATTCTGAGACAGAGAAGGTGAATCTCGCTATTTATCGTCTATATGGAGTGGCCGATCAATGGTGGCCTTTGATTAAGAACACCAATCCGAGGGAACAAATTGAAGAGATGGATTTGGAAGATTTTATGATAATGTTTCATAACAAGTATTTCCATCAAACTCTTTATACAAAGACAGATATGGAATTCATAGAGATGAAGCAAATGGAAGTAGAAATTTTCACGACCTACAAAGAAAATTTCACAAGGCTTTCAAGGTTTCTATAAGCTTTTTTATCAATAATGATAATAAAATCGATAGATTATTTAGTGGTTTAAAAAAATCCTTCGAAAGGCTCTTGAAATTTGAGACTTGTGGAGTTATGAAGAAGTTGTTCGATGTGTTATAAAAGTGGAGATGGAGTTTGGAGAATGGTCCCATGGTTATGGTGATAATATATAAAAGATAGAGTTTCAAGATGGAGGATCTAATGAGAAAGGCGAAAAGAAAACTCAACCTCCCACATGTCAGAAATTTGGGAGGCAGAATCATGGGAACTCCCTAAAAGGGATGGGGAAATGCTTCATGTGTGAGAGAGAAGGTCACCAAGCTCATGAATGTCGAAAAGAGATGAGGAAGCAGACAAAATGTGTTGGAGGAAAGGAGGGCACCGCCCATGGTCCTATGCTACAACTTTAGGGAGAAAGGGAACTATGAAATATAGTGCACTAAACCTCAAGTTCTCAAGGGTAATTAGTGTCATCAGCCACTGAAGACAAAGGATAAATGGAATTATTTTTTCCATCACTACTTCGTATTTTGGAGTAATAAAATGAAGTCTTATAAGGTATACTTCTTATTCACTCAAGAATGGAAAAAGTATTATTTGATTCTGGTTCTACGCATTCCTTTATATCTTGAAAGTTTTCTAGAACTATTGAATCAAAGCCTCAAAACCTTGAATTAATGATATTTGTAAAAACACCCAGTGGTAAAATTATCTAAATCCAAGTGTTGGACTCTTCTCTGATTGGCGTGTGTGGAAATATTCTTCGAGAGAATCTTATAATACTTACCTTAGTGGAATTTGATGCTATACTGGGGATGGATTGGCTCTCTTTATATATAGAACATATCAAATTTTGGGAAAAGGGAATATATTTTCATATTTTAAACCATCCCATGCTCCTATACAAATTCAAGGAAGATCATCAATCTCCTTTGTAAAATCCTTTAATGTTGTGGGTATTGATTCACTGTGAAGAAGCATACCTCATTGAAATGCAGGAGTCAAAGGAAGTCATCATCCTAGGGGAAATTCCCAATGTGAGGGAATATAGTGATGTATTTACTGAATAGTTACACAAACTCCCCCTGCATCATGAGGTAGAATCATCAATATAACTCATACCTGGAGATACTCCTATCTTGAAGTGTCACTATAGAATGATTGATATCGAACTAGTGGAGTTAAATAAGTAAATACAAGAGCATTTGGAAAAAGGGATAATATTCCCTAGTTCATCACCTTGGGGTGTGCTAGTGATCTCTATCAAGAAGAAGGATGGATAAATGTGACTATATATCGATTATCAGGAACTCAACAAGGTAACCATAAAGAATAATTATCCTCTTACAAGGATTTATGACTTGTTCAATCAGCTACAATTATATCAGTATTTCTTAAAGGTGTATATTAATTCTGGATATCATCAGCTAAATTTAAAGAAGGAATATATTCAGAAGACTACCTTTCGTATAAGGTATGGTCACTATGAGTTTTTGGTGATGCCCTTCTGACTTACTAATTCCCCTGTAATCTTCATGGATTTGATGATTAGAGTCTTTAAAAGTTACCTTTATTTTTTTGGTAGTGTTTATCGATGATATTATCATCTACTCTATGAGAAATGAGGAACATGAAGAATATCTAAGGCGTGTGTTGGTAACATTAAGGAAAGTGATGTTGTATGCCAAGTTCAGAAGGCGTTACTTTTGGATGTATAAATTCACATTCTTGGGGAATGTGATCATAAGTGAGGGAATTTATGTGGATCCTTCAAAAACAAAGGCGATTGAGGAATGACCCAGACCCTCTAGTGTCACAGAAACCTGCATTTTTCTTGGATTAGCTGGGTACTATCGACATTTTGTGAGAAATTTCTCATGATTGTTGAGCCCAATAACTATGTTAAAAAGAAAATGGTTGAAGTATGTTTGGATATAAGAATGTGAGGAAAGATTCAAGGAGTTATAGAGAAGTCTTATCACTACACCTATACTCACATTACCGAAAAGTGGAGAATGTTTTGTGATATACAATTATGCTTCAAAGAAAGTCTTGGGTTGTGTACTCATGAAAAATGATAATGTGATAGACAATGCCTCATGTAAGTTGATGATCCCTAAGAAAAACTACATAATACATGATCTAGAAGTAGAAGCTATGATTTTTTCCTTAAAAATCTAGCGGCACTACCTCTATGGTGAGAAGTGTGACATATATACCAATTACAGGAGCCTAAATTATATATTCACTCAAAAGGATCTCAACATGCATCAAAGGAGATGATTAGAGCTAATCGAATACAATGATTTATCTATTCACTATCATACTAGCAATGTGAACAAGGTAGATGATGCTCTAAGAATAAAAGAACCAACTACTCTATCTATGTTGTGGATTGAGAAAGACCCTATCTTCATGGATATGAAAAGGATGGATTTGGAAATCATAACGGCAAGAAATGCATACTACCTTCCCGAAATTATCTCCCAACCATCTATCTAAGAGAATAAAGGGATGATCCAGAGTTACAAAACAAGGTGAATGTATTAAAGGAAAGGAAAATTTAAGAGTTCCATGTTCATTATGATGGTGTGATTCAGTTTGGAATGACGCTTTATGTGCCTTAATTAGTTGGGATAAAGAAGGATCTATTAGACAATACGCATAGATCAAATTTCTCTATCCTTCCCAAGAGTACGGAGATGTACCATGATCTCCAAGAACACTTATACTAGGATAAAATAAAGAATTAGATTGTTGAGTATCTCTCAAGGTGCTTGATATGTCATCAAGTTAAAGTAGAGTGACAACATTCCAAAGGGATGATTCAACCATTACCTATACCCATGTGGAAATGGAAGAATGTCACTATGGACTTCATCACTGGTCTCTTGAAGACATCCAAAGGAATCAATGCGATATGGGTTGTGGTGGACTGAATAAAAAAGGCTTCCCACTTTATCTCTATTCAAGAAGATCTATCACTTTAACAACTTACTAAGATATATGTGAAGGAAGTGGTGAGACTGTATGGAGTTCCACTCTCAATTATCTCTGATCATGATCCCAGGTTCACATCAAAATTCTGAAGGAATCTTGAACATACTTTGAGTACTAAATTAATTTTTAGTATGACCTATTACCCCCAAACTAATGGACGATATGGAAGGACTATTCAGATGATTAAATATATGATAAGAGCCTATTGGGATCATCAAATCCCATTAGTTGAGTTCTCATATAACAATAGCTTCCACTTGAGTATTCAGATGGATCAATATGAAGCTCTGTATGGAAAGAGATGTAGAACTCCAACCTGTTGGGATGAAGTTGCTGAAACAAAGTTACTTGGACCTGATCATGTGCAAGATATGACAAAGAAGGTTCAATCCATCCAAAAACATATCAAAGATTCTCAAGGTTGGAAAAAGAGCTATGCTGAAAACTATCGAAAGGACTTGTAGTTCAACATTGAAGATAAATTCTTCCTTAAAATATCACCATGGAAGAGAGTCATGCAATTTGGAAAGAAAGGGAAGCTAAACCCAAGGTACATTGGACCCTTTGATATCCTTGATCGAATTAGAGATGTGGACTATCAAATTTCACTTCCACTGAATATGGATCATGTTCATGATGTGTTTCACATATCACTCTTGAGGAGGTATATACCAGATCCCTCACATATACTAAACTTAGAGGTTATACAGTTGGAAGATGATATTTCATATGATGGGCATCCTGTAATGATTCTAGACTAGAAAGATAAGGTTCTACGTAAAAAGACAACTCACCATGTTAAAGTGTTATGGAGGAACCATAAGTATGAAGAAGCAAATTGGGAACTAGAGGATTCAATGAAGGAGAAGTACCCTTACCTGTTTATGTGAAATGATATTTTGAGGGAAAAATTTCAAAAGGGGGGAAAATGTAATGACCCAAACTTTTATCAATAGAATTTCTCCCTTCTTATATTAATGCAACACGGTATAATAAAAAAATCACATTAAGAGCATAATAAAAACATTACAAATAATGAATGAATGAAATAAAATGTGTTTCTATAAGTGAAGGAACCAATACCGATGAAATAGTAAATTGACATTAGGAATAGTAATATGACCCTTATGAACAGTAAATACATGAAATGAATAGTAAACTCACCCATTAAATTATAAATAATATTTAGTCATATTATAAGTGAAAATATGATTTAATTATATCATAGTCTAAGTAAATAGTTTTTAATAAAATTATTAATTAAGTGTTGTAAATTTTTTAAGTCATAAGTATTTAATTTAAATTTTTATAATTAATTTAATAATTTAAAAGAAAATTTATTTTCACAAAAATGTATCCATAAATAAATATTTAAATTTCTTATTATTTTACGGTTATTTTATGAGACCTTAAGTAATTTTTCAAAGGGTTACAAAATCAGTTATAATTTTAAAATTTGTATTTTCCCAAGTAAATGATGATTTTAATTAAAAATTAAATTAATCATATTTAGAAAATTATTTTTATAAAATGGAGTTTATTTTTGAATTATACATTTTGAAAAATGGTTAGGGTGATTTTTTGTGATTTTTCTTAAAAAACATGATTTTTTATGAATAGTAAAATACGATAATTTTTTTATAAATGCCAAATACATGATTTTTTGAGTCATTGTTGATGTAAGGATGATGTAAGAACCTTAATATCGAACCATACTTTATTATTTTAATTTATTTAGATATAATTCTCAAACTATTCATTTTCTTGAGCCAAAATAATAAATTAATGAATATAACATTTAGAAAACACCCCTCTCCCCCATTGAAGTGCGATGTGCCTCTATCAATTCTCCAATAAAAATTTTCGTAGTTGCTTCAGGTAATCATTTTGAGGCTCTTATTGACACCAGTAAGGCTGATTTTACAGATCTTCCTTGGACCTTTGTGCAAATGGTGGGCAGGTATTCTTTTCCATCGCTTCTAGGGGATTCAAAGTTAAGGGTTGATGTTTCTACTGTAGCAGATGAAGTCGATCCAGGGGAATCAAATCCAGCTGTTTTCACAAATAGAAGATTGTTTCAAGCACTCCAGTTGGCTAACTCTGTTGTTCAGAAAATTACGAAGAAGGGAAATACTGCATTTGTCGATGCCAGTCATGGGAGTATTGCTGGAAAGATCAAATAATGTAAGTTTTAAATTATTTCACAATTATCGGTAGTAGTGAAGGAGCATCGATTTAGTTTATTTCATATTAGGGATCAATAAATTTCTATTTGGGGTTTTGATGGATGGTGAATTGCCTCTCTTGGAAAAGGCATCTTTCATGCGCTCTTTTCGAATGATGTTATGAAATAAAAAGTATGGGGTTTTGGTCTTATTAATATGAAGCCTAGTTTTATTAGAATTAATGATTTTGATCCTTATTTGAACCCTTTAAAGGTGAATAATTTGCTTACTTGGTCTTGGATTAAAATCCATGGGTTGAGCTGGTTCCTTTGGCATCCACGGATTTTAGGGGAGATCGCTTTGGAAATTGGTGCTCTGATTAAAATGGATAAGGAAACAGAAAGGGAAAGGTACAATCACATCACTAGGATATGTTTGGTGATTGAACTTTCATAACCTTTGACTAAAACTGTATTATTATCTGTTGATGATTATATATTTTATTTGGTTATTGAATTTGAAAATATGCCTGAGTTTTGCCAAGGTTGTAGCAATATTGGACGCCTTTTTCCTAGATGTCAGAATAGGCTGGTGTGTGATGTTTGTGGGATGAAGGGGCACACCAGTGATAAATGTTGGAGGGATAACCATGATGGTACTCATGGGATTTGGGAAAAAATGGAGGACATGGGACTTGATGTGGGTGAGGGGAATCTCAGTGAGGGCCTGAGACATCAAGTGCACGAGGAGGGGGCTGCAGGTGGTCACCAATTGCATGAGGCAGAACCCACTATTTTGGGTTTTTCTAATATATAGGCTACTAAGAGTACTTATATCATGGTATATGACACTAGGGGAAATGATGATGATAAGGAAGGGTGGTCCTTAAACATTGAACATGATCTAGACTCATCTGAATTTCATGAGGAAGCTTATTTCAATTATACGGGTGGTAAGGAAAGGAAAGGATCTACAAGGGTGGATCTCCATCTATCAAAGAAGCAAGGTAAAAATTCCTCTTTTTATGGAAACATTTTATCACCTTTTTTGGTGACATAGTAGGTTTCAGATCATTCTGGAGCCCTTAGGCTTGTTGTGCACCCCACAATGGTCAGGGATGATTAGGATGTCAATGTCAAGGGGCAGACCAGATTGGATGAGGTTTCTAATGCTGCACCCTCTAGAAATGATAAACCATATGTGACATGTAGAGATATTTAGGGTACAAATCAGAGAAATAGAAAATATATGATTGTTGATGAAGAGGGTTTTCAGCTGGTATTGCACAAGAAATCTTAGTAGTTTATCATGCGTGAAAAGGGGCAGGTGCATAATGAGACTGGGTTGGCAATTGTGGAGACTCTTACCCCACTGGCCTCAGACATGAATGACTACAGAGTTAACTTGACAGATATCTTAAATATATCTCAAATCCAAGATGTGTTCCATGAATAGTTTGGTGATCTATTGGATAATTCTACTTTGGTATCAAAAATTGATTTCATTGGAAATAAAGACTTGGGATCCCATGTGGTGGATGAGGAATCATCAGATATGGATGATCCAGTCAACGGTTGGAAATCTCATAAATAATGGAAAAGTGGAAGGCATCCAAGATGTTAGAGAGGTTCCCGGGGAAGAGGTGATGGGCACGAAAGAGGTTGAATCTTGTTGAATTTTTTATTTGGTGATACTTATGTGTCATTTGAATTTCACAGCTTATTTTCTCATGCGCTTTTACTTTCTTTTTTATCAATAAATTTCTTGGATCATGGGTTTTACCCATGGTTCACACTATTTGGTATATCATGAATGTTCATTTATACATTACACCCTTATTATTATTCATGTTGTCCATATGTGATGAATCATTTCTTATTATCTATACTTTACTAGTATATGATTCATTCATGGTATACCCATGAATATATTATGTTCTCAAAAGTACTTATAAATTAAAATAAATATATATAAATAATAAATATATTTATTTTATTTATAATTATAAAATTTTAATTATATATATATACCTTTAAAAGATATTTCATTGAAATTATAATTATAAATATATATATATATATATAATTATAATAAATAAATCTATTATAATTTTATAAATATATATATATACATAAATATATTTATAATTATATACATATATTTTAAATATAGTTATTTATAGTTATAAATATAAATTAATATAAATATATATATGTAAATAATTATTAAATTATAATAAATATATTTATTATACTTATAAAGTTATAGAAATGTATAATAAAATAAATATATTTATAAATATATAATAATATTTATAAATAAATAAAAATATTTATAATTATAAATCTAAATAAATATAGATATATTTAAATAATTATAAAATTATAATAATCATATTAATTATATATATTTATATACAAATACTTATCAATAAATAAAAATATTTATAATTATATATCTATATAAGTACAGATATATTTAAATAATTGTAAAATTATACTAAATATATTAATTATATATCTTTATAAGATTATAAATATAATAAATATAATTCTTCTAATTTTATAATTATTGAAAAAATATATATTTATTTATAATTATAACTATAAATATATATTTACTTATCTATCTAAAAAATTATAAAATAATAACAAATATTTATATTGTATTTATAATTTTAATAATTCTTATAATTAATATATTTGTTATGATTTATAATTATTTAAACATATCTATATTTATTTATAATTATAATTATAAATATTTGTATTTATTTATCAATATTTGTATATATTTATAAATTTATTTATTTAATTATATATATTAACAAAATTATAAGAATAATATATAATTTTTCTATAATTTCACAATTATTTAAACAAATAAATATTTTTTTATAATTATAACAATAAATAAATATATATTTATTTGAAATTAAAAATTATAATAAATAAATTTATAGTTATAATTATAAATATATATATTTATTTATTTATTTTAATAATTAAAATTTATAACAAATATATTTATTATTTTTATAATTTAATTAATATATATAATTAATATATTTATTATTATTTTATAATTATAAATATATATATATATATATGTATAATATTTATAAATATCTATAATTATATAATTATATTTATTATATATATAAATATAAATAATTATTTATTTATTTATAGTTATAATTATAAATAAATAAATAAATAAGTAATTATTTAATATATATATAATTTTATAAATATATATAATAATATACAAATATTATCAACATTATATCTTTATCATCGGTTTTTTAGCACTGATAAAGATTGACCTTTATCATTACTAAAAAGGCGCTGATAAAATGTGTCTTTATCACCGCTATAATTTTAGCGCTGATAAAGACACCTTTTATCATCACTTTTTTAGCACTGATAAAGGCATGTTTTATCAATGCGTTCTATTTTACACTGATAAAACATACATTTATCAACGCTTTATAACTAGTGCTGTTAAAAGCTACACCTGATTTTATAAATGAACCCTAACTGTTGGCATCTTCTCTCAAACACCTTAAACTCTCATGGAAGTCGACTCCTACGCCATCAACCCCTCCTCTGCCCTGACCTCATCCCTGCTGCTACCGACCCCTACTCTACCGCTGACCCGTCCTCCGCCGCCATGAGTCCCTCCTCCTCCATCGCAAACAACTCCTCCATTGAGAACCCACCTCTGTCATGACCTCCTCCTCCACTACGAACCCTCCTCTACCATGAACCCTCCTCCACCACGAACCCACCTCTGCCACAAACCCCACCTCTGCCATAGACCCCTCTGTGGCCTCCACTGCTGCTTCCATCACCACCTACCCCGACTCCACTGCCGCCAGACTTTACTACTACCGTCAGACCTCCAAATATAAGGTATGTTCTTATTTTATTTGGTATGCATAGACAGTGAAAGATTAATTATAGGGTATTAGTGTTCAAAATATTTTCTCAATGTATGAATTATGTGTTTGGGTTGATTCATTAGTGTGAAACAATGGTTTCTTGATTGGTAAAGTGTTTGATTGGTTTTTTGGGAATATTCTATGAATATTTTGAGTTGATTTTGTTGCATTTGTATTACAACAATATTCTAGTCTGATTATTCTCTTAATTTTTCACATTATATTATCTCTTTAGGCCTTTGGTAGGTACCCCTTAATGATTGATGCTTGAAATTTTATTAATATTTTATCCTATGCTTGTATCTTGGTAAATTATATTTTCTTTAAAAGGAAAATATTTTTTTGTTAGTTTTATTTACTAAAACCTATGTAATAAATTTTATTCATTATTTTCCCTAAAACTAAAAGTTTGTGGTTTGTCTTAAAAAATGAATTTTATAAAATCTTTGATGATATCCTACTAGTCTCTTTACTCACACCATGCATATACACATTGGTGCATATATAGACATAGTTTTCTATGATACAGGTAAAAGGAAAGGGTCACACTTTTATAGTGGTGTTCCGTAGTCACTTCATAAAGATATAATGATAATGTGATGTTGATTTCACTATAGGGAATAAAAAGATAATATTCATTTTTTGTTATTTTAAGATATTTACTATAAAGTTCTGCTCTTGAAAATAAATTTATTTTTGGTTTGCCTTTATATTTTGGATCATGTGGAAGCCTTTTATAGATTTATATTTTATAAAATGTTGGTTATTTTTGATTCATGTATCTTTTATAAAGTTCCTCTCTTGGGATTTATGTCTTTGTGAAAATGACTAAGTGGCACTTTAAAAATGAATCAAGTGTTTTAAAATGTTTCTTAAAAAATTATATGTGTTCAATATACCCATATTTGGTTTTAAATGACTTTAAAATGATTTAAACACTTCTCATAGACATATGTTGCATTCCAAGTGTTTGTCAACTCTCTTGATAAGCTTTCATAAAGAGGTGCGAATGTTTTTAAACTGTATTTAATGTTGGTTTCATTTTAACAAGGGGTGTGTGATGTTTTAAAAGAAAATTAGTAAAATATAGAGGGTTTTTACTCATTTTAAATCATTAAGATTGTCGGGTCATGAAGTTTCCTTGAATGATTAAAGAAAGGAATTATGTTTTTGTAAATGAGTTCTTGGAATTAATTGGTTAATTTTAAATATGGCATGTTATTTTAAAGAGGAATTTTTGTAAATGTTTGGTTTTTTAATGGGATTTCAAATGTGATTTTATAAATATTTTTAAAAGGACATTTGAAATTTTGTTTTCCCATATTCTTTTAAGTTTATATTTTTTTAGAATTAGTAAAACCAATACATTATATAGGGAAGACAAGTAGATTGATAATAACACCATGGAAAGGGTATGTCACTAACTCTATCCAACTCATAGGATATCCATCATGACCTCACTCCCATAAAAGCTGAATTACTGTTTAAACCCAAAGAAACTCCTAAACCTAATTTTTATCCAATATCTCCTATGTGGTTTAAATTAGGTGGCCCCTCATTTGATATGTCTATATAGGCCTTTTCCCTTATAGGGATGTGATTGTTTATTAATATGAAATGCTTGATGCTTATTCATGGATGTAAAAATGGTCTCTTTCTTGTGAGGGTGTCAGAGTTGAAATGAGATTTAATAATTATATTATATTTATTCATGTGATGATAATTTTATCGTCATTTATCACTTCCACTTATTTTTATGCATGGGAACCCTATGTATAAAGAAATTGGTTCAGATGTATACTACACTACTTGTCTCACACACTAGATACTTTCCCCTAGTTTAATTGTTTTTTTATTCTATAGGATCGTACCTAATGAAGAATGTGTGGGTATTTCAGGTAGATTTTCTATTTTTTAGGATTAAACATAAGATGACTATTGGAATCATTGTAGTGTGAGTACAAAATGAAGGAATAATTGAATTTCCTCTATTATTTTGATACATTGAAGATAATAGAATTGAAACCAGAAATGATGGATCTATAGAACAATTATATTTATCATCTAAAGGAGAAAGTGGATGATAGGAAATAATGGATGGTGTCTATAGTTGTAAATTTATTTCAATAATTATAAGGATTAGATTTTAGCAAGATTTTCTATCCTGTTGTAAAGCATATAATAATTCAGATGGTTCTCAGCTTGGATTCCATTGAAGGTTTATTTCTAGAATAAATTTATGTCATGATTATATTATTTCATGGATATTTAGAGGAAGAGATCTATATATATCAACTGTAAGTTTTCATGCTAAATGGAATAGAAGGTTCGGTTCCAGTCTCAAATGGTGTTTTTGTGGGCTTAGGTAGGCACTGACACAGTGTAACTGAAATTTCAATGCTTTCAAGGTATAATTAATGTTAATGCAGTGTAATGTCAATAATTTCTACTATATGAAAAATTATTATGATGAGACTTTTTTCATTTTACTTCCTTTTGTGGATGAATTTCTCTTAGTTGGACCAATGAAGGAAAGATTGGAAGAGCTGAAGATTGATTTAACTAGATGATCCCAAATGAATGACCTTGGTTTTGGAAATTGGATATTGGGGATAAATATTTAAAGAGACTTAAAGTCTATAATTTTTTTAGCCTTGGTTAATTTTTATATCAATTTTTTGTGTATATATTTTGTTAAATATTAATATTACTAAATCAAATAGGATGGATATGAACAAATAATGGATGAATTCCAATCATATGAAAAAAGAGTATGAAGATGGAGTGAAAATTTTCACCATGTCTGCAAAAGATCATGCATATGACCCCTCTAAAATCCCTTTTCTGTGTTTATGCAATTTCTATTCAAGAAAAATTAGTCCAGAGGAGTTTGAAGAACACTTGATTTGTCACATAATAGATCAAACTTATAAATGTTGGAAAAAATGGGGAAAAAGTGAACTTAGTTAGTGTCTAGGATAAAAATACATTTTATGGATCATATTATATGATTACAAGTGCAAAAAATTAATAATACCATATGAAGGATGTGATTTTAGATGTGAATTATGATGATGATCATATTGAGGAAATGATAAGGAAAATTGAAGATGAACTTCATGATTTCACAAAATTTTTTGAGAAGTTAATGATTTGTGAAAAGACGTCATTATATGATAGTTTCACTAAATATACAACATTGTAGGCCATACTGAGGCTATATAATTTGAAAGCAGTAAATAGATGGAGTGATGATAGTTTTATGGAATTACTTGGTCTCTTGAATGGCATGATCCCAGAAGATAATGAGCCCCTAATCCAAACATACGATACCAAACAAATGTTACGCTCGATGGGTATGATCTCTAAAAGAATACATGACTGCCGAATAACTGTATAATAATTTTCAAGCACCACAATCACTTAAAGAATGCCCAAAGTGTGGTTCTACTCAATACAAGAAAGATGAATATGATCCTATGAAAGTTTTATGGTTTATTCCAATCATTCCATGATTTAGGTGCCTATATGGAAGTGAGGAGACTGCATGGAAATTGACACGACATGCTGATACAAGAATTAATGATGGGAAACTACGTCACCCAAAAAACTCTCCTCAATAGAAGAGAATTGATCCTAAGCATCCTGAACATGGAAACAAGGCAAGAAACCTTCATCTTTCATTATCTATAAATGGAGTGAATCATTTTTGTTAAAAAAACACTCATAGTACATGACCAATTATGTTGGTAAATTATAACATGCCACCTTGGTTATGCATGAAACGAAAATACATTATGCTATCTATACCTATATCAGGACCAGAACATCTAAGTAATTATATTGATGTTTAATTGGCTCCATTAATCATAGACTTGAAATTATTGTGGGATTCAAGTGTTAAGTTGTATGATACATATATAAATGAAGATTTCATGTTGTGAGCCATGTTGTATGAGATGATAAATGACTTTCCTATTTATGAAATTTTTTTCACGATATAGCATTAAAGGAAATCAAGGGTTTCCTATTTAAAAACAAGGTATATAGTCAATTTGGTTGAAACATTCATTGAAACCCATGTTTTTAGGACATCATAGATTTCGACCCCGATGACATATGTATCAATATTGGACGACATCATACTATGGAAGTTCCAAATAACGTAGAACACCATCTCCATTAATAGGTGATCAAATGTTTGTTAAAGTAAAATATGTGGAAATTTATTTTGGAAATCCATTTTAATAAAACCTTACGTAATCTAGTTGGAAAAAGAGATCAGTTTTTTTGAATTACCATACTGGAATTTTCTGTATGTTAGGTATTTTCTTAATGTTATGCATGTTGAAAAAATGTATGTGATATTGTAATCGACACATTTCAAAATTCCCTTAGAAAAAATAGGATAGAATTGAGGCTTGTTTGGACATGGTTGACATGGGAATACAAGAAGGGCTAGTGATAGTAAAGGGTGAAAAATGAACTTTTCTTCCTCCGGCTGGTCACACTCTTTCTAGGCAAGAGAGATATTAGTTTTTCAACATATTGAATGATGTAAAGGTTCCATAGGGGTATTCATCGAATATCAAGAACATCATTTCAATGAAATATTTAAAGTTATAGAGTATAAAATCACACAACTACCATGTTTTGATGCATGATCTAATTACTATAGATTTACGTTGCATTTTTTCCAAGAATGTTCATCATAAATCCACCATGATTTGTTTCTTCTTCAAAGCTATATGGAAAAAAGTTATAACCCCAACTAAATTTCTGACTATGGAAAGATAAATTGGCGTTATATTATATGAATTGGAAATGTTCTTCCCATCAACATTATTTGATATCATGGCTCATTTGATGGTTTATTTGGTGAGAGATATTCGACTATGTGGTTATGTACACTATAAATGGATGTACCCCATTGAACGGTATGTGAATATTTTGAAATTTTGTGTCAAAAATTGAATTCATATAGAGGGTTGTATTGTAGAGAAATATATTATTGAGTAATCTATCGAATTATATACCAAATTCCTATCCATCGTGGAAATCATTGGTCTACCAAAATCTCGTCACAACGGGTGGCTTACGGGTGAAGGAATTTTTGGAAGAGATGTTGTCACAATAAATATTACATACCAGGAAGATATATCCTGCTATTTGTATACATATTTATGACTCTAAATCCAAAGACACTTCCATCCCACACCATGTTCTATGGAAGGAGGCATGGGTAAATAAAGAAAAGATACTAATAGATGAAAACACATAAAAAGTGTGGGAAACATGTGTAAGTATTACATAATAAATTTTTTTCCTTAAATATCTATTATATAATAATGATAACTTATTTTACTATATTTTCTATCTAAAATATTCATTGTAATAAAAAAAACTTGTACTAGGTGAACACATACTATCAGTGGCCTTAAAGTAGCCAAAACAGTATGGACGCATTAGAGGTAGGATTTTAGGCTAATACCCTGAACATATTTTGAGAAAAATAAAAGAGGAGGATTAAAGTGAAGAAATTAAATGGATGATAGAAATACTATCAACCATTGAATAATAATTCCAATGGTAGAGAGAGATGATGAAAATTTTTATGGGGGGAGGGAAGAAAAGAGAAGAAACAACTCAAGAACAACCACTGTGTGGAGATCCCGCCCCACCCCCACTAGCTTTGAGGTGAGCTATCCCCCTCAAAGAGATATCTTAACCTAGGTAATCAATGTTCTAATAATTGTTTCTATGAAAATTGAATTATACAGACACTGATACATTTCATTTTCTAATATTCTACATCATGATAATGAATGTGATTTTATCTATCAACACCTACCCATCGCCTTATTCTGAGGGCTAGGATGTTCAATATCCAAAACAACAAGATAAACAACATACCACTTCCAACAGATCATGTGAGAGTGTTGATTATCATAGACTATGAGTGGAGCACTGATCTACTAGTTCCAATTTATGTGGAAGATATTCATACGGTCAAAAAAATAATGGGAACATTCATACAGTTGTCACATTTTGTAAAAAAAACATTTTGACAAGGAGCTATTCATTTCCAATTTACCTTTCAAGCTAAAACATTATAAATTAATGAAGAAAGTTCTGAATTGATAAATGTTATTATAGATAGACAAAGGGAAGGGGGTGAAATGAAATACCGACTCAATGATATCTAAAGGATTGACCAATTGATCAAAAATATGTACCAAAATCACCATTACCCCACCTGTTCTATATCCGTATTCACTAGAATTGAAGGTTCATAGAGACAAAAATTAAAAATATGGTAGTATTCACATAATTGATTTTGAATAAAATATGTACAAAGAGTAAGTTCAAGACTTCATTGGTGTTGAGAATGTAAATGAAATCCTAGACTATGATTAACTTGTTGCCTCATTTTTAAATGTATACATGAGGAATGTTTTCATCATTTTATTTTACAAAAGTTGATATACTATGTTTATTATTATTAAAGACATTTCATATTTTTGGAAGATGTATATATAAAAAATAATTGAAGGTATTTTCCCATGATTTTTTGGACCTGTTAGTCCTTACATCACCTCTACAGAAAAAACAAAAATAGGTTCCAACAAAAAGGATGTAATAGTGTCAGGCCTGGTCAAATAATTTGAAAGGAATATTACGGATGGGAGACTCTTCTTAATACCAATGATGTAGAGGTAAAACTCTACAATTTAATAATATCAAATGTATGTTCATTTCTTTCATTAATCATTCATTTTTTTGTTTTTATGCAGTATTGGATGATAGTTCTGGTAAATTTGGATACTCCAAAGATTTATTTTTTGGATTCAATGCATGGATACCCAATAAACCATCGACACATGATGGTGTTTTTCAATTTTTTATACACTACATCAAACGTTTTAGAACTAAACATCTTATTATGTAATTTATATCATATTTTAATTAGGATTCTATTATAATAGAGTGGTGCATTAATATAATGAAAAATAAGGAATGAGGAAAGGTTCTAAACATGAGGACCAAGACAAGTTCGAATATTGTACAAGTATCAGGGTATATATAATAATATTTCACTATCAAAACACATATAAAAAAATTACTTATTCTAGTCAATGTTTCTGTAGTGTTTGAAATAAATCAATGGAAAAGATTGTGGTTATTATGTTTGTAAATTTATGAGGGAGATCATATTCTATGAACAAACTAGAATCCTTGAAGAGGTATTTTCAAAGATAAATACTATTTAATTTAAAATATTTATTAATCAATTGTGTAATTATATTTTTCTAGTACTACTATGACTATCGAAAATACTCATATTCACAAGATCATATAGATGTTCTCATAAACAAATGGGCAACATACCTAATGGAAGAATGTACCCAAATGGAATGAAAATGTGACTTTAATATAAGTATTGGATTGTTTCATATTTATGTTTACTTTACTTATTTTTAGTATTAATCACATAAGAATTGTTTTCTTTTATAGGTGGATTCCTTTGTTTGTTTTGGGGTGGTTTGTTTGAAACTGATCATGCTTGTGAGAGATTGGACTTTGAGGCTGCAATTGAGATAATGACAACTAGTAAATAGGTCAAGAATGTCTAAATTTGAATTAATACTACTTATGTAATTAATTAATTTTTTCATCATTTTATCTTCTATTTTTAATTTAATTTCCAAATAATTTTTATCTAATACTTATTTATTTTCTAACATATCTTTTTGGAAGTCATACATTCATATCGACTATCTACAATTAGCTAGAAAAAATAGAAAATGTTCCCTTAATGTGGAGGAGGAAGCCCCATGTTGGATGAAATGTGAAGTGATTCGTAAGGATGAATCTACCAATGAATTTCTTAGTAGTTGAATAAAAATTATGAATTCCCAAAAGATCTGTCATGAACAAGTTCTGGAATAGTATAGTAATCATCCACAACTCAATCAGCCACACCTTAATCTGATACACAATATGCTCAGTATAACTCAAAGTGTATATTTTAGGTTATAATATTATTTTATACTTTAATATTAATTTATTATAAACTACCATACTTTAATCGACGACTCAGGATTATGATCTATGATATGGAGGGTATGAATTTCTAATATTAATATCACCTTATAACAAATTTATGCTCATGTTATCCTTATATGATCATTGATATCTCCATTTTCTACACTTATTAAGCATGTATTGTCACCCTTTATTATGTTTAATATCCTTAGGTTATTAATAATGGTTCTAGAAATGATATTTCTAAGATGGTTTCTAGTAATGAATTACACAATGCGAGACTCTTATGAACTACTTAATTATGTTTCCATGTTTTCAAAAGCACTAGACCTAAACTATTCTGGAACATATCAATATTTTATGTAAATAATATTAATATACTAAGATGTGATATCTATCTATGAAATTTTTGGGTCAATATAGTTGGTATTAGAGCAACAGAGCTACTCAAAATTGAGAAAAATAACAAGTGACTAGTATCACTCAAAGTGTATCATTTTATTTAAAATTGGCATTAATTTTAGTAAAAATAATAAGTGGCATACTAAAAACCAAGAAAACACATTTTAATTCATTTTATACTTTAGTAAAATGATCCAAAAGTCATTTTTTATTGTTAGGAATCAATATCACCTCAATCTGATGCATAATGTGGACAATATAACTCTAAGTGTGTATTTTTATATTAAATTGACATTAAATTTAGTAAAAAGAACAAGTGACATATTAAAAATTGATAAAAAACATCTGTATTGTTTTGATACATTAGGACAATGGTCCATGAGTTATTTTTGACATGTAATAATCAATCACACCTCAATCTAATGCATAGTGTGACCTGTAGAGACCCAAAGCTTGACGTACATGGACATTACATTACTTTTTTGGAATACATAGTACATAACAAAAATAGGCACACAAGGACCGTAATAGTTTACTCTCTTTGGAAACTCGGAATATAATCTTCAAATCGTGGTGAAAGATCTTCAACATCTCCCATAAAGATCAACCCCTTTTTTTCTTACCTAAAACCTTTCTTTATATCCTGGGGAAAAGAAAACATAAAAAGGGTGAGCTCAAATGCCTAGTAAGGGTAATCATAGAGAATATAAAACAATCCATAAACATTTGAATGAAAAAACTTGAACATAAAATCTAAACATCAAAATCTTGAGAAAAGACATGAATCATGGAAGTACATAAGGCATATATAATAAGGGAACATCAATCATGATAAAATAGCATGGGAATAAAACATGTAATTGTGGTAACCATTAAGAACATGTTATGATTTCCATAGTGTCCAAGGCATTGCTTCCAAGACCATCTTAGTGGAATAAGTCCCTTTCTAAATCGAGTTCACTCCTCATTTCCGTCCTGTAACACTGAACCGGATTAACTTACCATTCCATCCATTTCTATCTCATGAGATATAAATCTTTACCCAATGCATTAGAGGGATATATAGGTCCCACCCATCTCATAATGAAATCATTCTTACTTGTGCCACAAAATAAACATACATCATTCATAATAACCCAACGAATAAAATTGGTTTCATAAACATCATCCCATCATTACATAATCCATATAAAAGAAATGGATATCATTTCATAAAAAGTGAAACCATGTAAATCATAGGTACATTATACTTGAAACATACACATATGTAATATTTTCATTTTAGATGGAAAATGGTTTTGATAAAACACTTGAAATGAATTCTTGAGGAAAATATCCTTTCTTCTTCAAAATCATTTTCTTTTCACAAACTGTCATGCTATTTTTAAAGAAAAGGATTTTTTTTAAAATAGTCATGAAATATTTTGAGGAAGCTTCATGAAAATAAGGCTTTATAAAATCATAAAAAAATCCATTTGTGCCGTATAAGTTAAAAAAACATTCTTCTCGTACTTTTACCGGAAAAGTCAAAAAGTACGTCGTAAAAGAAAGATTCCATACATACCATGTAGTAAAAGTAAAAAATGGGTAAAAAGGACATTAAACATACATGAAACCATTTTTAGGAAACATTGACATGGATGAGAACAATAACCCCAGTAAATACTTACGAATAAACAATCTCAGATAAGAACGAGATTGGAAAAGTTATCCCTTACCTTAGGTCTGATATGCTTCGTACATTTACGAACCTCATGTATAATGATTTAAATAATGTCATTTAATTATTAACGAATCATATTCATTGTTATGATATCATATATGGTTCAATTATGACTTTATATTACCCGTTCTTTTGTAAGTTCCATGTTAAGGCAACATTTTGGGTTAAATCGTTTTATTTATCGTACGTATTTGGACTTGATATTCTTGATATTATTACTTATATCCTGATTTATATTATTCTAGAATGTAAAACATGATTTATATATAATATATATTCAGTATATACTTATATATATGATAGATCGATTAAATGGAATGAAATACACCGTTCATGGAGACGGTAGGCCGTACGTACACATGAACGCTGTTTTCATTTCCTTATTGAATTGAAAGAAATTAAGTCGATGACATAAATATATATACACATAAATCCAGTATCTTTATTATGTCATATATTTCATGATTACTTATTATATATAATTTATAATCATTCATGAATGGTTAACATGGAGAATGAATCTCATCGCGTCGTGGAGACGGTAGTCTGTACGTACGCACGAGCGATGATATCGTTCCCATAATTATTGAATTGAATTGGAGTGGATGATACAATATATCAGAATCAGTATGATGTTATAATAACTATGTATAGTTATTCTTTACACCATTATACCCATCCAAGTAAGGTGGTGTTGGAAAAACAGATTACACCACAGCGTGGAGACGGTAATCCGTACGTACGCACTCGCGGTGATTTTATTTTCCGTAGGATGGATAGAATGTTAAATGGGGTTGTTTCATATTTATAATAACATATCATTATATTAGTGATACTTATGTTATTACTTTATAATGAAACAACTAAAGAAGAAGAATTTGAAGAATAAATAAGCTTGAAATAATCGGTAGAAGAGATTACCTCTTCTTCGACACGCCTTTTTGAAACGTCCACTTAGGGCACTAAGATTGGTCTTTGAAGAAGAAAAAAATCACTAGGATGTTTCTAGGTAAGTTGAGAAGAGAATTTGGCAGGGGATTGCCGATCTTTAAGGCTCCAAGTGGTGTGAGGAGGAGAGGGAGGAGGTTCCCTTTTATAAGGGAGGAGAAGGGCACCTTTGGAATAACTAAAAATATTATTTTATTATAAAGACATATTCTGTTTTCAATAGCTCAAAATTGAGTTATTTCGAAGCTAAGGTGGGTATCGGTCTAAATAATCTCATCAAATAGAATTTAGACAAGATTAGGTTTCTATTTTAACCTTATTATTTAGATTTAACTTTATGTTAAATAATTTTTCTTTTACCACGTCTTCTTGTTTTCTTACACTATAAGGTTAATAAACTTACTATAACAAGCCAAAAGAACCCCAAGTTGTTTATTATTAGTATATATAACCATATCTAAGTCATTTTTCCTATCCTTAGATTTTTATGAATAAAATAACAATTAATAATATAATAATTGTTTTCAAAACTATTTTATGTAAATTTTGACACTATTTGGTAATTGATTTTTGTGAAAATCATAACAGAATGATTGTTTCGAAAAACGTTAACTAAATCAATACTAACATGTCATATTAACCTATAAAATTAGTGAAATTCAGAAAAAGTCTCAAATTAAATTTATTTGGGTATTTATAACACCAATTATGTCAATATTTCATTAATAAGATAATTACTGCATCATCATTGTGTCATAAATAAATTAATTATTTAATGTCTAAAAATTATAAATACAACATCATTATGTAGGAAATATATTTAGATTTCTAATTAATATTTATAGTCGAATTTATCTTATTTATAACCCAATATTAAAAATTATTTAGTTATTAAACATTGATTTTAACTATTTTAACCCTTTTTTAAATAAATTAAGAATAAATGTCCTAATCAAATCCAAGTGGGCCTAAATGGTCATATTTTATTATTAAGGTTGTTTTTGGTTGAATTACACTTATCCAATAGAATTAGGACATGTGTTAGGGTAATAATAATATCAATTTTACCCTTAATTACCCTATTTAATTTTAACTGTGGTAAAAAGAAGTAAAAAGTAACTATTCACCAAAAATTATTTTCATCTCATTGAACCACATTTTAGTCCTTGATATTAACCGTGTCTCTACAATTTTCAAAATTCCACTCATAGAAGCGGTAAAATTAAGATTTATGTAAATTTGCAAATTCTCCTAGGAGGTGGGTAAAAGACGGTGAAAAGTTCAATAAAATTTTTATATATGTAAAATTATTATAAAATGACTCCAATGATGTAAATTGAACTTATATAGGTATTATGTATCAATTTTGACCTAAAATAAATTTAAAAAAAAATAAATAATTATTTAAATAAAAAGTCGGTTTTTAAATACTAACCGAGTGTTTTCACTATTCATAAAAAATTGAAAGTTTTTCAGAAAAATACAAAAATTCACCCTAGGCTAATTTCGATATTCTGAATCAAAAAATGAAGTTCATTTTGAATGATAAAATTTATATAATTTCAAAAAGTGGGCATTAATATTCATAACGGCTAGTTTATATAACATATCTTTGTTAGCGATACTCGGTATTGCGTACAACACACACTATCGTGGAAAGTCGCGATTGCGTGTAATGCAAGCCAAATTTGGGATGCATGTTCTGCAAGCTCCTTTTGGTGTAGTGTACAACACAAGACATTAATGAAATTAAAAATAATAGTTTTCATAAAATCTTGGGTTGTTACATTCTATCCCCCTTAAAATGAATTTCGCCCCCGAAATTCGTCGGGGTAATAAATGGTTTACTACTCGAAAGTTTCTTTAATAGAAACCCACATCGTAAAAAGGAATACCGAAAATTGGATTTAAAAACTAACGTATGAAACATAATGGTTACCCAAATTAACTAATCACTGGGTTTCAAATAGGAGAACATAGGTGAAAATATGGATATGGAAGAGAAATATAACTGTCATGTTCAGATGGAGAGTGGTAGAGAACATGGCTATGAAAATTCCAACAATCACAAATACACAAATTTGTGATGATCTAGGGTACCATCTGATTCATCATATATAAGGGCACTAGGACAACATTTTTGGTTTTCAAGATCATTTCCCTAAAGTTGAAGAATTTGAATTAGAATAAATACTTACTTTATTTTGGTATAATCTCACCGTTGTTCGTGCCTTGAACAATTTACACTTCATCTCTTTAAGAAATGAAGTTGAATTTGTCTTCTGTGAAGTTTTAGCAGATCATGTGATAGAATGATAGGTCATTCCATCTGTCTCAAACATAAGTTAGCAAAAGTTATATACATAATTCCATCTATGGTGAGATTAATCCTATATGGTTCCAAAATGGACTTATACTTCATCTATCATCCTGTATAATAAAATAAAACTAGTTTCTAATAACCAGGGACTTCCTGTAGGCCAGTGGTAGGAAATAAAGGCATGTCGCACATCAGTTTTGGGTTCGATTCCCACAGCCTTGTCTGACGTGACAGGTTTTCGCTCGTTCTGCAGGTTGTCCTTTTTTTTCTAAAAATACAATACTAACTTATGTCCAACATAATCCATTCCAATATTTAGGCTTATCCATAATATTGCAGTCCATTCTCATATTATAGTGAAAACGATTACCAGAGATTTCATCTAACAAGCATGTTAATACCATCGTTGATCCCTATATATCATAAGATATGTCTTGTTGGTCACATTCCAAACATTCTAAGGCCTTAATCATGTATTCTCTTGAAAAATGAATACCCATTGAATCTTAGTGAAAACATGAGTGCTGTCAAAAGTTAACTCATTCCACATACCAAAACCCCAAAATTCTATATACTCAAACCATCTTATAACTATTTCCTTATATCAGTCATGAGCTCATGAATTCTGTCAAACATTTCATTTTCTCTTTATCCCTTCATTATGCGCATATCAACTTCTTTCCAAAAATATCTCAATCACATTCCATGGTTACCGGTACCATAAAATTATTGAAAACCACAATAGAACAATACATAAATACTCCAATATTCCACGATACTATATACAACATTATTTTGGAATCCCATTACATAAACACTTAATCATTCCACCACATCGTTGTCATATTCAACATCGCAAATAGTTATCGCATGTGACATCCCTTTGTCCTTTTCCTTAAGTGGTTGCTCATTTAGATCATCATCAACCCTTGGATTAGGGCATTGATTAGCATAATTCCCCATTTCATTGCACTTGAAGCATTGAAGTGTTAGTGGTGCATTCTCTGTAGTATTTTCTTTATTCACATCATTAGCAACCCTTTTTCCAGTACTTCGACACTCAGCTACTCGATGACCTTATTTTCCACACTTAAAACATTTTATCATCCCTTTAAGACAATCTCCACCATGTTTCTTTACACACTTTGAGCATAAGGAAACATTCATCTTCTTTTCACCATTATTCTGAGATTTCTCCTTGAACTCCATATTTAGTTTCTTGTCAAAACCATGAGATGGATATGAAACACCAACTTCCATTTCTACCTTGATAGCACACCGCACAATTTATTCATAGCTACTGAAGTCTCTTATAGATAATGCTCATCGAAGATTTGGTTTTAAGCCACTGAAAAATCGATCAACTTTACTTTCATGTTGGATGATGAAGCCAGATGCATACCTTGAAAGTCTTGTAAAATCCGCATCGTATATACCAACAGATTCATCATCCTTCTACTTAAGCTCAAGGAACTCTTTTTCCATATTTATTCTAAGAATATGAGGGAATTACATACTGAAAAACATGTTCTTGAACTTGTCCCATTCCATGGACTCGATTTCATCTCTTTGCCTCGTATTCTTGATAAGATTCCACCATTGATCAACGTCACCTTCCAAACGATATAATGCTAAGATGACTTTATCATGATCAGAACATTGTAGAACTGAAAATATATTTTCATTGGTACTGATCCATTGTCCATCCACTAAGGGATCAGAAGACCCGCTGAATGAAGGTGGACGCTGCCTCATGAAGGATTCAATAGAATGTTTCTCCTTTGTCTGCTCATTTTGAAGTACAGAATGATTCATAGCTTGTGTAAGTATAGAAATATGATTTTTGCACTCCATCTCCCATAACATTGGTTTGGTCAGGAGGACAATCATTGCATTGTCCATTACATTGATCAAAACGGTTCCTTCGGGTTCCAGCCATCGTCTAAAATCCAGAAATAATAGTGTGAGAGGAAAAAATCATGATAGGGAAAACAACATAATAAAGGGGGATTACATTCTATATCTAACATATTAGGTTTAATTCTAAGACCGTTAGCGCAATTATAGGACTATAACCTATACTTATACTTAACCTTAGGGACATCCCTAGACATACCTTAGAAATATCTCTAGATATATCACTAAAGTTCTCGCATCCTAGTTTCCAACGTTTGACTAAACCTTTCCTCTGATACAAATTGTAGAGACCCAAATCATGAAGTACATGGACATTACATTAATTTTGTATAATACTTAGTATATAACAAAAACAGACACACAAGGACCGTAATAGTTTAGTGTCTTTGGAAACTCGGAATATAATCTTCTAATCGTGGTGAAAGATATTCAACATCTCCCATAAAGATCTTCCCCTTTTTTTCTTTACGTAAAACCTTTCTTTATATCTTGGGGAAAAGAAAACATAAAAGTGGTGAGCTCAAATGCCCAGTAAGGGTGAACATAGTGAACATAAAACAATCCATAAACATTTGAATGCAATAACTTGAACATAAAATCTAAACATAAAAATCTTGAGCAAAGACATTAATCTTGGAAGTACATAAGGCATATATCATAAGGGAACATCAATCATGATAAAATAGCATGGGAATAAAACATGTAATTGTGGAAACCATTAATCACATATTATGATTTACATAGTTGAAAAGGCATTTCTCCCAAGAGAATCCTAGTGGACGGATTCCCTTTCTAAATCGATTTCACTCGTCGTTTCAGTCCTGTAACACTGAACCAGATTAACTTACCGTTCAAGCCATGTCTATCTCATGAGATATAAATCTTTACCCAATTCATTTAAGGGAGATATAGGTCCCACCCATCTCATAATGAAATCATTCTTACTTGTGCCACAAAATAAACATACATCATTCATAATAACCCAATGAATAAAATGGGTGTCATAAACATCATCCCCTTAGCACATAATCCATATAAAATAAACGGATATCATTTTATAAAAAGTGAAACCATGTAAATCATTGGGACATTATACTTGACACATACACATATGAATAATGTCATTTTAGATGGAAAATGGTTTTGATAAAACACTTGAAATGCATTCTTGAGGAAAATATTCTTTCTTCTTCAAAATCATTTTCTTTTCACTAAATTTAATGCTATTTTTAAAGAAAATGATTTTTTTTTAAAATAGTCATGAAATATTTTGGAGGAAGCTTCATGAAAGTAAGGCTTTATAAAACTGTAAAAAAAATCTGTTCGTGCAGTATAAGTTAGAAAAACATTTTTCTCATACTTTTACCGGAAAAGTCAAAAAGTACCTTGTAAAAACAATATTCCATACATACTATGTAGTAAAAGTAAAAATGGTTAAAAAGGACATTAAAAATACATGAAACAATTTTTAGGAAACATTGACATGGATGAGAACAATAACCCCAGTAAATACTTACAAATAAACAATCTCGGATAAGAACGAGATTGAAAAAGTTATCCGTTACCTTAGGTCCAATATGATTCGTACATTTCCAAACCTTCTGTATAATTATTTAAATAATGTCATTGACTTATTACATAATCATTTTCATTTTTATTATATCATATATGGTTCACTTATGACTTTATATTACCCGTTCTTTTGTATGTTCCATGTTAAAGCAACGATTTGGGTTAAATCGTTTTATTTATTGTACGTGTTTGGACTTGTTGTTCTTGAAATTATTACTTATATTCTGATTTAATTTTTTCCAGAATGTAAAACATGAATTATTTATAATATATATTTGGTATATACATATATATATGATAGATCGATTAAATGAAATGAAATACACCGTTCATGGAGACAGTATGCTGTACGTACGCATGAACACTGTTTTCGTTTCCTTATTGAATTGAATGAAATTAAGTAGATGAAATACTTATATATACACATAAATCCAGTATCATTATTATGTCATATATTTCATTATTAATTATTATATATACTTTATAATCATTCATGAATGGTTAACATGGAGAATGAATCTCATCACGTCGTGGAGACGGTAGTCGTACGTACGCACGAGTGATGATATCGTTCCCATAATTATTGAATTGAATTGGAGTGGATGATACAATATATCAGAATCAGTATGATTTTATAATAACTATGTATAGTTATTCCTTACACCATTATACCAAAACAATTAAGGTGGTGTTGGAAAAACAGATTACACCACTGCGTGGAGACGGTATTTCGTACGTACGCACGCGCGGTGATTTTTTTCCATAGGATGGATAGAAGGTTAAATGGGGTTGTTTTATTTTTATACTAACATATCAGTATATTAGTGATACTTATGTTATTAATTTATAATGAAACAACTAAATAAGAAGATGTTGAAGAAGAAATAATCTTGAAATAATCGGTAGAAGAGATTACCTCTTCTTCGACACGCCTTTTTGAAACCTCCTCTTAGGGCACTAAGATTGGTCTTGGAAGAAGAAAAGAACCTCTAGGATGTTTCTTGGGAAGTGGAGAAGAGAATTTTTCAGGGGTTGGCCAAGCTTGAAGGCTCAATGTGGTGTGAGGAAGAGAGGGAGGAGGTGCCCTTTTATAAGGGAGGAGAGGGGCACCTTTGGAATAACTAAAAATATTATTTTATTAAGAGTCATATTCGGTTTTTAATAGCTAACAATTGAGTTATTTCGAAGCTAAGGTGGGGATGGGTCGAAATACTCTCATCCAATATAATTTAGACAAGTTTAGGTTTCTATTTTAACCTTATTATTTAGATTTAACTTTAAGTTAAATAATTTTCCTTTTGCCGTGTCTTCTTGTTTTCTTACACTATAAGGTTAATAAACTTACTATAACAAGAAAAAAGAACCTCAAGTTGTTTTTTATTAATATATATAACCTTATATAAGTCATTTGTCTGATACTTATATTTTTAGGAATAAAATAACAATTAATAATATAATATATTTTTTAAAAAACTATTGTATGTCAATTTTGACACTATTTGGTAATTGATTTTTGTGAAAATCATAACATAATGATTAGTTAGAAAAAATTTAACTAAATAAATAATACCATGTTATATTAACCTATAAAATTATTTTAATTCATAAAAAGTCTCAAATTACATTTATTTGGGTATTTATAACATCAATTATGTAAATGTATCATTAATAAGATAATTACTGCATCATCATTGTGTCATAAATAAATTAAATTATTTAATGTCTAAAAATTATAAATACAACACCATTATGTAGGAAATATTTTTAGCTTTCTAATTAATATTTATAGTCGATTTTATCTTATGTATAACCCTATATTAAAAATGATTTAGTTATTAAACATTGATTTTAACTATTTTAACCCTTCTTTAAATAAATTAATAATAAATGTCCTAATCTAATCCATGTGGGCCTAAATGGTCATATTTTATTCCTAAGGTTGTTTTTGGTCGAATTACACTTATCCAATAGAATCATAACATGTGTTAGGGTAATAATAATACCAATTTTACCCTTAATTACCCTATTTACTTTTAACCGTGGTAAAAAAAGTAAAAAGTTACTATTCACCAAAAATTATTTTCATCTCATTGAACCAAATTTTAGTCCTTGATATTAACTGTGTGTCTCAGATTTTCGATATTCCACTCACATAAGCGATAAAATTGTGTTTTATGTGAATTTGCAAATTCTCCTAGGAGGTGGGTAAAAGACGGTGAAAAGTTCAATAAAATTTTTATATATCTAAAATTATTATAAAATGACTCCAATGACTTAAATTGACCTTATATAGGTCTTATGCATCAATTTGGACCTAAAATAAATTTAAATAAAATAAATAATTATTTAAATAAAAAGTCGGTTTTTAAATAGTAACCCAGTGTTTTCACTATTCATCAAAAATTGAAAGTTTTCAGAAAAATACCAAAAATTCACCCTAGGATAATTTTGATATTATGAATCGAAAAATGAAGTCCATTTTGAAAGATAACATTTATAAAATTTCAAAAAGTGGGTATTACTATTCATAACGGCTAGTTTATATAACATATCTTTGTTTAGCGAAACTCGGTATTGCGTACAACACACGCTATCGTGGAAGGTCACGATTGCGTGTAATGCAAGCCAAGTCAGGGATGCGTGTTGTGTAAGCTCCTTTTGGTGTATCGTACAACACAAGACATTAATGAAATTAAAAAGAATATTTTTCATAAAATCTCGGGGTGTTACATAACTGGTATGACCGGTATGACTAAAAGTGTATGTTTTCAGTTTAAAATTGAAATTTTATCTCAAAACGTTTCAACCACTAAAAACTAATAAAACATTATCAAATTTTATTACTAATTTTGGAAAAATACTCAGAAGTCATTTTCGATGTTTATGAAGTAGTCTCACGTCAAACTGATGAACGATGCGACCGATATGACTCATAATGCGTGAAACCAGTTTGAAATGGCATTTTAGTAAAAAAACACAACTGACATATTGAAAACTGAGAAAACATATTCATCATGTTTTTATACATTAGAAAACAATATATAAATTATTTTTGACATGTAGGAATCATCCACACCTCAATATGATGTATTATGTGACCGGTATGACTCCAAGTGCATCTTTTTTTATTTAAAATTGACTTTAATTTAGGTAAAAAAGAAAAAGTGACATAATGAAAAACAATAAACCAATTTTTTTTATACTTTATGAATACAATCCATGAGTCATTTGTGACGTGTAGGAGTCAACCAGACCTCAATCCAACATACAATGTGACAGGTATGACTGAAAGTGTCTGTTATCAGTTTAAAATTGACATTTTAGTTCAAAATCTGTCACTCATTGAAAACCAAGAAAACACAATCAGATTATCTTGATAATTTAGTATATTGATTAATAAGTAACTTATGATGTGTATTAAGCAGTCTCATGTCGAACCGATGCACGATGTGACTGATATGACTCATAATGTGTGTTTCGAGTTTGAAATGATATTTTTGAAAAAAAACACAACTGGTATACTGAAAACTAATCAAACGCATTAGGATTATGTTTATACTTTATTAAAATGATATAGATGTCACTTATGATATATAGGAATTATCCTCACCTCTATACGATGCATGATGTGTCCGGTATCACTCAAAGTGTATCTTTTTATTTAAAATTGACATTAATTTAAATAAAAAGAACAGGTGACATATTGAAAACAGAGAAAAAACATTCAGATTATTTTGATACATTAGTAAATCAATCCATGAGTCATTTTTGATGTGTATGAATCAACCACACCTCAACCGGATGCATGGTGTGACTATTATGACTAAAAGTATCTGTTATCTATTTAAAATTGACATTTAAGTTCAAAAGGTTTCACTCAATAAAAACTAAGAAAACGTGATCTGATTGTATACATAATTTAGAAAAGAGATTAATAATTCATTTTTTATGTATTTGAATTAGTCTCACATCAAACCGACTCACGATGCGATCAGTATGACTCAAAATTCATGTCTCCATTTTGAAATGACATTTTATTAAAAAAACACAAATGACATTCTGAAAATTGAAAAAACGCATCTAGATTGTTTTGATACTTTATGAAAATGATCTATTAGTCATTTGTAATGTGTAGAAATCACCCAAACCTCAATAAGATGCACATTGTGGCCGATATCACTCAAATTGTTTCTTTTTATTTAAAATTAACATTAATTTAAGTAAAAAGAACAAGTGACATACTGAAAACTGAGCAAACACATTCAGATTGGTTTGATATTTTTGGACAATGATCAATGAGTCATTTTTGACATGTAGGAGTCAACCACACCTCAATACAATGCATGGTGTGATCGGTATGACTCCAAATGTGTATTTTTTAGTAAATATTAACATTTTATTAATGTATTCTTTTATATTAATGTCTAATTTATTTTTTCTAGTATTAATAACATAATATTTGTTTTCTTATATGGGAAGGATATTTTTCTGGGGTTGAGTTGATTTTTTCAGCAACTGATACCATCAGTAGACATTTTTTAGAGGGGATCACGATTGTCAAAAGATGAAATATTATTGATTTAAAATTTTTATTGGATAATTATAAATATAATTATATAAAAAATCATTTGAAATGTAAATAGTAGTTTTCTTATATACCATGGGTGAAATTTTCTAATTCATGATTTAAATTAAATGTATATGGAATTATTTGAAATTATTGGTTTTTTATGGGTGTACTATTATATTAACATCATATTACAGCTATGTTGGCCTTTCTCAATGCTAAAAATAACACTAATAAAGTAGGCTATTTATCAGTGCTTTTTTAGCATTGATAAAGGACCCCCTTTATCATTGATGTGATTTACAGTGATTTTTAGTGCTGTTAAAATCTTATTTGTGCACTATTAAATAGCATATGTGTTGTAGTGAACTCATGATTTTCTTTCTTCCTTTTTATATTTTTATTAGTTTGAATAAAATTTTAATTTCTCTTCTACGTACCGCTCTCTATGTTCATAAAACTCTAAATTTTTTTAGCCACATATTGATGACATTTCATGAATGGATATACTATTTTTCATTCTCTCCATGGAAGAGGTTGGGTGGGCACAAATGTTCAAGGATTTTCATTTTTGAAGAAAATTATATAACACTTCCCAAACTCTTCTCTATAGTTTAAGTTTGTTTTGAACATATATTTTTGAAAATTAATGTTAATATTCCTCATTTTGTAGGATCTGAATTTTATTCCATTAGAAGAATTATTCAAGTGTGGAAATGGGAAGTGTCGTTTGCTGGGAATTAATTTTTAAAGCTCTATTACATGGAAGTTAAAATTCAAATTATTTGCAATACTTTTTTAACTTTAGTTTAAAATTTCTACTACTTGCTGCATAATTATTTTAATTGATTGAAGAGTTTTTATTTCAGTTCTTTTATAGGTTGATTTTTTGTGTGTAAAACCAACTGGTTATTGCTACAATTTTTAAACATTTTCAATGCTTAAATTTATTATTTAACATGCTCATCATGGTTCTTTATTGATTATCTTTTTGAAATTCAAAGTTTTAGACTGAAACCTTTATAAAAATATCTGTTAGTGTTCTAGAATTCAAGTAATAACTGGTAGGTATTCTTTTTCATGTTTTTATTAATTTGATGTGACAAAATAATTTTTGAACTTTACTATGACCCTTAAACATAAAAAATTACTACTACATTGGAAATCCTTTTGAACATTAAATGTCTTAATTGTTCTTCCACCATGAGTTCAAAAATAGAGAAATTGTTGGGTTTTAAGTGTGAGGGAATGGTCTTTAATGCACTAATATGTAATTCATTGAGTGCCCATTAAAAAACCCATAATTTGTTTTTGAAATTGTTAGTTTTTAATCATCACTTAGAAAATTTCACTAGACAAAATTTTTTCTCAACTTTGAGGGTTGTAATGCCACATTGAAGAGGTCAATCTTTAATACCCATTGAATTCAATTGATTAAATATTCTATCTTTATTCCTTTGAAAAAAATGGACTTTTGTAGAATCTCTGGAAAATTTTATACATTTTTTATTTACATTAAAAATTTTAATTTGAATTTAACTCAAGGGTTTTTCATCCCAATGGATTATGAAATTGAAATCCAAATTCCGTTTGTGTCACAATTTATTCATTCTTTCATCCCGTATTCTTTAATCTTTTGGATGAATTATTTGTCTTTCTTGTAATTATTAAACTTTGTCATACAAGTATAGTGTCTATCTATTTTACCTTTTAATTATGTGTGTCATCTCACCTAGTGGTAAAGAGATGTTGGAATTTTCATTTGAATGCAAATTGATGTTTTGTTAAATTCACTTTAAAAATGTCAATTTAAATAAATTTTTTAAAACAGTAACCAATATTGAACTAAAGAAATTTATTTTGAGGGGGAATTCATCATTTCTACTTCAAAGAATCCATGAGGAAATAATCAATTTGAAAATAAATTATTAGTGGCATTATTATTTTTCCATTTTGAGATTTATTATCTACTATTGAAATATTCTAAGTGTTTTTTACATATTACAGTTTTTCAACATCCTTTTGGATATTTTTAATATGTATTAATGTTAAAATGACTTTAATTTAGTTAATTATAACCTTATGGTTAATTTACAATGAAATTAATAGAATAATAGATTTTATAATAATAATGACTATTTTATTGTTTAAAATTTCAATTATTTATTAATTGTAGTATTTGTTTGGATTATTAATTGTTTAATTGTTTTTATTAATTAATTGTTTGAATTTTATTTAATTTTTTATACTCTGTATAGTTAATTTTTATTTAATTATTTTGAGTTATTAGTTTTATCAAATTTAATAATTAATTAGTTGTTTAACATTCTTTAATTAATGATTTAATTTCTTGTAATGTTTATGTTTAATTTAATTATATTGTAATTTTCATCTTTTATTTATTCAATTAATCAATTAATTAGTTTTTTTATGTTATATTAATAATTTAAATAGTTAATAATAATTTATTTCAATCTACTGTAGTTTATTTTGTGCATCTTTTGTGCGTGAGTAAGATAATTCCTTTGCTAAGATAATTTCAATTTGATTATTTGAGTACACCATAGAATATATTTATCCCTATTCCACGTAATAGAAATTTGGGTCAAAATAAGACAATAAATTAGAATTATTGGATGTGAAATAAATTCCCTTAATATAAATGAAGGTCATCTTACATGACCATTAGGAGATGAATCAAAGGCATCTGAGCTGACTGAGGTTGAACTGAGACAAAGTGGATTTTAACTCGAGAAGATGAAACACAATCCAAGGACTCTAGATCTAAGATAAAGCCAGGAACTGATTACTATGAACTGGAGTTTCGTGTTGAAGAAGATGACACTATATCACTGTTTAAGAACCCTAGAATGTCGAAGATTCTCCAAAGGCTATCCTAAGAAAGTTTAATTCATTCCCAAGTCCAATAAAAAGAAGGTTAAATATGTCGATTGAATAAAAAACAATTTTTTGATTTGACTGACTAAGAATCTGGTTCAGGTGATTGAAATTGATTCTGATAATAGGACATTCGATCCACTAAGACACCCAATTCAGGTTGAAGCTAAAAATAAATGAAAACACAAGTTTGAATCCAAATTAAGATCTAGTTCATAACTGAGTCGGTGATATATATTTTTTTGGTTGATCCGAACTCATGAAGAAGTCAAGTAAAGATCTGGTGTCAGGTTTTTAGATTTATTGAAGATGAACCCCTAGGTATGAAGACCAACCGAAGCTGATGTACGAGGATTGCACCATCAGGAATCATGATTCGAGGAAGGTCCTTCCATATTGTATTGGATACCTTTCCTTTGTTCATCAACATAAGTACCAAAAATTGGAAAAGGATAATAATACTCTTACTTATTAAATAACTAATCATATCCTTAATTTTCATTGAAAAATATTATTGAGGAGAATTTTCTGAACTGTGCTAAACATTTAACAATAGTTAGGTGCAGATCACATTTTCACAAAATCACTAGCATTGGGATGATAGTTTGAAGATAGAGAAAACAATTACACTATTCTATGTAGTGCAATCAGATTTCCCAAGTCTCTTCTGTAACGCCTCGACCCCAGTTACCCAGAGTCGGTGCATTATTAAATAAAATTATTATGATCACAAAAGATCAAGTCTTGAAAGACCGATTAGTTTAGTAGCCTTGTAATCACTAGATATATTCATAAAATTTACATTACATCATAAAGTAAAAAAAACTACAACAACATCTTGTCTTCATATCCCCTCTTACTATCCCTACATGTCATTCATAAAATATTTCTTCACATCCTAGGAAAAATTAAAACATTGAAAGGGGTGAGCTCAGATTCTCAGTAAGGATAACAATATAGCGAAAACCTTCATAAATAAACATAAACATTTAAAAAAAATGTATAACTAAAACAAAAGCCTTTTAAACTTGAACTTAAGCATAATATGGAAAAGATAAAATGAAATAATTCCATTTACGTATATACATGGATATTATATTAGTCGAATAATCACATGAAATATTAATAACCACTTTCATAATGAAGGAATGCATAATGCTAGACTATCATAACCACATATTCAAGGCCTTATGTCAAGACATCAAATAAGAATTTGTCAAGGCCTTGTACCAAGACACTAGTTTGTCTCAAGAGACCTACCAATGCATCGAGGAGCTATAGCGGGCTCCACCAGTCACAAATTAAGACCAATGAATTCCTCATATGAACAGGTTTAAACATGACATAAACATTCTTATTAAAACTAGCATACAAAATGTCAATATTTTACCCATAAACCATGAATGGTATAAAAATAACACATCCACAGTAAAAAATATCACAAAAACATAAATACTATATAAAAGTTTTATATCATAATAAATCAACTTCATATAGGATTAAAATACATCAAAGGATGTTTACATATATTAAATCAAAACTATTTGAGAGAAATGTCTCTTTTTTGAAATCATTGAAAAGTCACACATTTATAAAGGAGGTAATTTAAAAGAGATTTTTGAATCAAAGTGTCCCATAAAACTTTTAAACTTTTTTAAACGAAATATCATTTCGAAATATTCAGGTCCATATAAATAAATCCTTAAAATCATTTTCAAAACATGAGCATTAATTAAAAATATTTAGAAAGATAAATCTTTAAAACATTTAAAATTCTGATCTTGATAAAGAGCACCTTTCAAAAATTCTTAAAATATTCATTTTGAAATAATTTAAAAGTAACATGATAATAAAATAAAACATTTAACTTCAAAATATTCTTATGGCCTTATAAGGGATGCTTCGATGATTTTATAATGGCGGAAAATAGCCACACCCGCCGTATAAGTTAAAAAAAGACATTCTTTCCTTAATTCTGTCGAAAAGATAAAAAATGACCTTGTTTGGAAAACAATGGAAAGATTCCTTTATAAAAAATTTATAAAAAGTCAGCCAAGGGTATAAATTACTTTAACCCATATTCTGTAATATAGTAATAATGTTTTGAAGTACATTTTTAAGAAACATGGATGTGGATGATAAAGAGGTCCCAGTAGATAATTACGTATAAACAACCTCGGATAATGAAGACATTGTGTAATAAAACTTTACCTTGTAATTTTCCTTGTTCGAGGGTAGTTTAACCTCCTATATAATATTTAAATAATTGTTATTAAATTATACAATAATCATATACATAAATATGATATCATATATGATCTTTTAATATTGCTTTGTTAATAATATTTTACTATTATCGTCTTTTCGGGTGTTCACTTACTCGTTTTATTTTATATGTTTTGTAACATAAGACGTGTTTTTTATCCATATTTTGTATCTTATTAATATCCAGAATGATATGAAGTCCTTAAACATTATTTTTAATCATCAAATAAAAATTATTCTTGAGTGGATACGACGGGGAATGAATCTCATCGCGTTCGTGGAGACAGTAGTCCGTACGTATGCACGAGTGACAATATCATTCATTTGATATTAAAATAATATATAATTGGGTGGTGTATCATATATAAAGAATAATTATCATTTTATATATATTATTTACATGAATTACACATCATTATTATACCCATCCAAGTAATAATGTATTGAATGACAATTACACCACGACGTGGAGACTGTAAGCCATACGTACGCACGTATGGTGACATGTCATTCAAGGGATGGGTATAATACTGAATATGGTTGTACCATATTCATAATAACATCCTAGTATATAGGAGATACTTTAGTTATTATTTTATAATGTAAATAACAAAGAAAGAAGAAGTGGAAGAAGAAAGGAACTAGAAAGAGGGTGGTGAAAACAATACCTCTTCTTCGGGTTCTTCCTTTTAATTTGATCAAAAGAGATCCTTAGGTTGGATTTCTGATCAAACTAAGGCCTCTAGGTTGATTTTAGGGAAGTTGAGAGAATATTAGGGCAGGTTTTGGCTGATCCAAAAGGCTTTGAAGGTATGAATTTGAGATAAGGGGGAGTTCCCTTTTATAAGAGGGGTGAGGGGCACCTTAGGAAAAACTTAAAATATTATTTTTATAATAAATTCATATTCGGTTTATAATGGATCCAAATTGATTTATTTCTAGGATAAGGTGGGTATGGGTCGAAATCCACTAAAAAAATTGGTTTTAGATAGGTTCGTGTCACTTTATTAACCATATATTTTATTTTTAACTCTTAGTTAATTAGGTTGACATTTACCATGTCTATTTGTATTTTAATATTATATGGTTAATAAACATACTATAAAATCACAATCTACCCAAAGTGGTTTATTAATAATATAAATTTCATTATATAAGTCCTCTGGACGAACCTTATATTTTTAAGAATAGAATTTCAATTAATAATATAATAATTTTTTTAAACCTACTTTATATGAATTTTGAAACTATTTAATAATTGATTTTTGTTAAAGTATTAACAACTTTATTAATTCTAACCAAATTCATTTAAGAAATAAAAACATTTCATATTAACCAATAAAAATTTTGTATGTCATCAAAACTTTCAAATTATATTTATTTTAACACTTATAATACTAATTATTTGATTCTTTCATTAATAAGGAAAATACCGCATCATTATTATGTCACAAATAAATTTAATTATTCAATGTTTAAAAATTATAAATAAAATACCATTATGTAGGAAATCTTTTCATATTTCTAATTAATATTTATAGTAAAAAATATAACATATATAACCCTATGTAAAATCTTTTTTCTAAAAGATATATGCTTATGTCATTTTTGTATTTACCTTAACTTAATTAATATAAATTGTCATTATCAATTACAAGTAGATCCATGGGGTCCAAAAATCAACTTAAAGATGACCATGGTTGGAAATGTATCAACCAATAGGGTTAGGACACGTTTTAGGGTAATTTATTATTATTATAATATTATTTTTTACCCTTATTTACCAGATTTACCCTTTAACCATGGTAAATAAAATATTTACCAAATTATTCAAAATGTAAAAAAATAAAATTTACCTATTTACAATATTTGGACCTCCTGATTCTAAATATGGTATCCATTTTTCTAAATTCAAAACACAGAAGTGGTAGAAATTAATTTAAAATTACTTCCCGCTGTAAAAACAAAAAGCGTGTTTTTAAGAAATAATAACTATCAAAATATTGACACTTGTTTATGTCTAGTTTAATTGTGAAATTATGTCCAATGACCAAAATTTTATTAAATGGTAAAAATATATTCTAAATATACTTTAAAACCATTCAAATTCATAATTTATCACTATTAATTATTTTGATTAAAAATGTTGTTTTAAATTAAAATTTATTAATTTTCACTATTCATCAAAATATATAAGTTATAAGAAATGTAGAAAAAATTCACCCTAAGATAATTTCTATATTACTAATCCAAAAAAGAAGTCAATTTTGAAAGATAAAATGTATAAAATTTCATAAAGTGTGTATTACTATTCATAATGTCTAGTTTGATTGGTTGTGGTGTGTGTTAGAACTCGAAGTTGCATAGAACACATGCTACTATACTATTCAAAGAGAAGAATACCATGGAAGATTGGGGTGGTACATTCTACCCTCCTTCAAATAATTTCATCCTCAAAATTTATAGAATACTACCGCATGAAACAACTTGGGTGGTTCTTCATCATATATTCCTCGGGTTCCCACGTTGCCTCTTCCATCTTATGGTTTCTCCATAGAACTTTTACCGGACGAGTCATCTGGTTTCTAATCACTTGTTATCTCATATCAAGAATCTTGGTAGGCTCTTCTCAATAAGATAGATCAGGTTTCAGTTCTACTTCTTCATAGGTGAGTACATGTGTTGGGTCGGACATGTATTTTCTCAATAGTGATACGTGGAACACATCGTGAACTTGGGAGAGACTTGGTGGAATTACCAAATGGTAAGCTACAACCCCAATTAATTCTAGAATTTTGAATGGTACATTGTACCTGGGACTCAAATTTCCCTTTTTACCAAAATGTATAACTCCCTTCCATGGAGATACCTTCAACAAAACATGATCTCTGACCTGAAATTCCAAATCCTTCCTTTGGTTGTCATCATAGTTGTTCTACCTACTTTGAGATGCTTTGATGTGGATTTGGATTACCTTCACCTTTCCAATCTTTTCCTCCACTAGTTCTGGGCCTATGAGTTTTATTTCACCAACATCATCCCAACAGGTTGGTGTGCGATATCTCTTTCCATATAACACTTCATATGGTGCCATCAGAATAAATGAATGGAAGCTATTGTTATTGGAACATTCTAATAGAGGTAAATATTGATTTCACATACCTTGAAATTCAAGTGACCATGATCGTAAAATGTCTTCTAAGGTTTGAATAGTCCATTCTGATTGTCCATCTGTTTGAGGGTGGTTGGTAGTGCTCAAACGAAGTTCAGTATCCAAGGCTTTTTTAAGGCTTTTCTATAACCTTGATGTAAACCAAGGATCACGATCCGAAACAATCGATGGGGGTTCTCCTTGAAGTATCACAACGTAATTCATATATAGTCTTTCTCCACATTCAAGTGTTAAATCTTCCCCTATAGCAAGATAATGTGCTGACTTGGTAAGACGATCAACAATGACCCATATTGCATAATTCCTTCTTGAAGTCTTTGGTAGTACCATGACAAAGTCCATTGTGATATTATCCCATTTACACTCAGGTATGGGAAGAGGTTTCCTGACTCCTCCAGGGAGTTGCCTTCCAACATCATTTGTTGATAAACCATGCATCTAGACACAAAATAAAAAATCTCCCTCTTCATGTAGTCCCACCAAAAATATTTCTTCAAATCTCTATCCATTTTGGTGCTCCTAGGGTGTATAGAGAAATTGGAACTATGAGCATCGCCCAACAATTCCCTTTTTAGATCAGGTATATTGGGAACACAAATTCTCCTCCCAAATTTCAAAATTCCATCTTCATACACAATGTCACTCAATCTCCCATCATTCACAGGTTTAATTTTATTTTTAAACTCTCAATCATCAGTCTGAGAACTCTTTATCCTTTCTTGTAAAGATGGTTTGGAAGCCATTTGAAAAAGTTTTGATGTTTCACCTTCCATGGTTATTACCATATCCATCTTTACTAGATCCATGAAATTTGGATCCCTTTCAACTCTCATTTTGTTCAAAACTCCATGATCTTTTCTGCTCAAAGCATCTGCCACCTTATTTTCCTTCCCTGGGTGGTAATGTATCATGAACTCATAATGCTTGAGTAGTTCAAGCCATCGCCTTTGCCTCATGTTGAGTTCTTTTTGTGAGAAAAAATAATTCAAACTCTTGTGATCGTATATATCTCACATTTTTCACCATAGATATAATGTATCCATATCTTCAAAGAAAAGATTACAGCCGCTCACTCAAGATCATGAGTAGGATAGTTTTTCTCATGGATTTTCAGTTGTCTTGATGCATAGGCAATAACTCTATCATTCTTCATAAGGGCACAACCAAGTCCTTTCATTGATGTATCACTATAAATAACAAACCCTTCATTTCCCGATGGTAGAGTCAAAATAGGATAATTGACTAATCTTCTTTTATGTTCTTCAAAAAAGTCTTCACACTCTTTCGTCCAAACAAATTTAACCCCTTTACGTGTGAGCTTTGTTAATGGGTTAGCCAATCGGGCAAAATTCTGGATGAAACATCGATAATAACCAGCTAAACCAATAAAACTACATACCTTGGTTATAATCATTGGTGCTGACTATTCTTGGATTGATCTTGTCTTAGAAGGATCAACAGAGATTCCATATTTAGATACAATATGGCCAAGAAAAGAAATCACCTAAAGCCCGAATTCAAGCTTGCTAAACTTCCCTTATAATTTATGTCTTCTCAGAGTCTTCAGGATAATGCACAAGTGATTTCCATGATCTTCGTAGCTTTTGGAATATACCAATATATCATCAATAAATACCACCACAAAGTCATTGAGATATTCCTTGAAAACACTTTTAATTATATCAATGAATATAGAGGGTGAATTAGTCAATCCAAAAGGCATTACTGTAAACTCGTATTTCCCATACCTGGTTCGAAATGTCTTCCTTCTTCACACACAACTGATGATATCCAGATCGAAGGTTGATCTTTTAAAAGTATTGAGATCCATGCAGTTGGTCAAATAAATCATCAATGTGAGGTAGGGTATACTTGTTCTTATTGTTATAGCATTGATCTCCCTGTAGTCGATACAAAACCTCATAGATCCATTTTTATTCTTAACAAAAAAACAGGGGCTCCCCATGGAGAAACACTAGGGAGAATAAATACATTATTACTCAATTCCTCTAATTGTTTCTTTAGTTCAAATAATTCCACAGTGGTCATTCTATAAGGGGTCTTCGTTATAGGCCTTGAACCAGTAATTAAATCAATAGAAAACTCAATTTCTCGTTCTAGAGGATGTCTAGGTAAATCTTCTGGAAACACATCATCATATTCTCTCACATTAGGTACATCCTCTATTTGAACATTCCTTTCCTTACCCACATTTATTTCATTCTCTTCCTCCCTGATAATTGAATTTAGTTGAGCTACTGGGGGTGGATCAAGATAAGAATTAGGTGGTGATGATTCTGCTCTAAAGATAAGGTGTTCTTTATCATCATCATAAAAAATCATAACCTCATTATTCTTAAAATAAATATTCTCATCATGGTATGATAGCTAATCCATACTGAGGATTATATCAAACTCAATCATAGGTATGACGATGATACCAATAGATAAAGAACATTTATATGCTTTAATGAGAATAGATTAATTTTTGTGTGATGACACTTCCCTTAGGGGGTTTAACTGGAAACTCCCTTGTTAGATCAAATTGGAAATATCTAATTTTCCTAGCATGCTGGTAAGATATGAAACAGTGCGATGATCCAGAATCAAATAATGCCTTTTCTAAACTTGAGGAAACCATTAAATTACCTGCCACAACATCTTTTAGAGCTTTTACCTCAGACTTAGTGATAACATAAGCTTGGCCTTGATCCCTTGGCCTTTTCTGAGGTATTTTTCCTTGACGCTTAGGAAAATCATTTGCATAACTTCCCATCTCCTTGTAGTTGTACCATTGAACATCGGTAGTTTCTTTCTTCCCCATGCTATCACAAGTTTGATGGCCTTTTTCACCACACATGTAACAGACTCTTATTCCTTTCAAGCAAGTACCTAGGTGTTTCTTCCCATATTTACTATAGGATGGATAATCAACTTTTCCCTTCTTCCCCTTATTTCCATTTCTAGAGTGATCAACAGATCTCTTCATCTCTTGCTTTTCATTAAAGTCGTAAGACATAGAGAATTCTTTTTCTATCTTGATAGCACATGAGACAATATCTTCATAAAATGAGATGGTTTGTGAGACTAATGCTCGACGGAGAAACGGTTTTAACCAATCAAAGAAACGATAAATCTTACTTCTTGGGTTACGTATATAATCTGCAGTATACCTCGCTAACCTTGTAAAGTTAGCCTCATACTTTGCGACATTCTCATCCTCCTCTTGCCTCAGACTCAGAAATTTCCTTTCCATATCAGCTTGATGGTCACGATGAAAGTATTTTTCTAATAACAGCTCTTTCAACTCCCTCTGTTCCATATTTGATACTTCATCATCTTCATTCGTGTTTTGAATCAATGACTACCATTGATCAGCATCTCCAGTGAGGCAGTAAACTGCCATGATAACTTTTTCCCTTTCACTACTCCCCAAGGCATGGAATATTTTCTCTGAGGAATTTATCCATCGCTCAGCTACTAGTGTATTTTTACTCCCATTGAATGTTGGTGGTTGTTCCTTCATGAAGCGATCTAACATTGATCCTCCATGCTATGGATCTGCGTGCTCCATACGGGTAAGGTTATTATTCATTACCTGAGTGAGTTGTCCCAGTATGGTGATTAGCTGATCAGCACCAGTTGCCTCACCAGCTCCACTATAAATATCTTGAGAAGGAGGGAAATCCCTATATGGAGTGCGTGAATTGATACGGTTTCCATTTCTTCCACTAGGCGGAATTTCTAAACAATGGAATACACTAGATTAGTTTTTGAATCGCAGTACATAAATCCAAACTTGTAAAACACTTAACATAAATTGAATAGTTTATGGATATAATCCATAATCATAAAAATGTTTTTTTGAGGAATTATATAATCATAAACCCTTCATAAGGGATTTTAAAGAAAATGAGAATTATCCCGAGCATATCCCCTAGGAGTGTTGTAACCAAGAGTGCAGTAAGGCCCGTTGTCATGCACCAGTTCCCATTCAAGTCTAGCTCAATGTGGTGTTTTCGGGTTTTACCCCTAGGCATATCTGTGCTAGAGCCGCCTCTACCTACTCGTATCCAAACAGGGATGTATTTCTCAGGAATCTCACAAAATCTCTACAATACAAAAATTCTAGGAAGTTCTTCTATACTAATCCTCAAAGTGTATCTTAGGGATATGTGCTCAAATCAAGGGTATATCTAAATCTTGCTTCCAAGGTTTGTACTAAACTTCCTCTGATACCAACTGTAATGCCACACCCCCAATTACCGAGAGTCGGTGCATTATTACATAACATTGGCATGATCACAAAAGATAACGTCTCAAAAGACCGATTAGTTTAGTAGCCTTGGAATCACTAGATACATTCATAAAGTTTACATTACATCATAAAGTAAAAAAGCTACAACAAAATCTTTTCTTCATATCCCCTCATACTATCGCTGAATTTTATTCATAAAATACTTCTTCACATCCTGGGAAAAATTATAACATTGAAAGGGGTGAGCTCAGATGCTCAGTAAGTATAAAAATATAGCAAAAACATTCATAAATAAACATAAACATTTAATGCAATGTATAACTAAATCAAAAGCCTTTTAAACTTGATGTTCAGCATAATATGGAAAAGATAAAATGAAATAATTCCATTTACATATACACATGGCTATTATACTAGTTGAATAATAACATGCAATATCAATAACCACTTTCATAATGATGGAGTGTGTAATGCCAGACTATCATAACCACATAGTCAAGGTCTTGTGTCAATACTTCAAATAATATTTTTTCAAGGCCTTGTTCCAAGACAATAGATTGTCTCATGAGACCAACCGATGCATCGAGGAGCTATAGCGGGATCCAACCATCACTTATTAAGTACAATGCATTCCTCGAAATAATAGGTATAAACTTTACATAAACATTCGTATTAAAACTAGCATACGAAATGTCAATACTTTCTCCATAAACCATGAATGGTATAAAAATAACACATCCACAGTCAAACATATCAAAAAACCTTAAACACTATATAGAAGTTTTGTATCATAATAAATCAAATTCAAAAAAGATTAAAATCCATCAAAGGATGTTGACAAAGATGAACTAAAAACTATTTGAGAGAAATGTCTCTTTTGTTGAAATCATTGAAAAGTCACACATTTATAAAGTAATTTACAAGAGATTTTTGAATCAAAGTTTTCCATACAACTTTGAAACTTTTGAAAAGAAATATCATTTTGAAACATTCATGACCATATAAATAAATACTTAAAAACATTTAGAAAACATGGACATTAATTAAAAATACTTAGAAAGATAAATCATTAAAACATTTAAAATTCAGATCTTGATAAAGAGTACCTTTCACATATTCTTAAAATATTCATTTTGAAATCATTTAAAAGTCACATAATTATAAAATAAAACATTTACTTTCAAAATATTCTTATAATATTGTAAGTGAAGCTTGAAAAATTTTATAATGGCAGAAAATAGCAGCACCCGCCGTATAATTTAAAAAAATACATTCTTACTTTAATTCTATGGAAAAGGTTAAAAAGGACCATGTTTGGAAAATGATGGAATGATTCCTTTATAAACTTCTTATAAAAATTAAAAAAAGGGTATAAATGACTTTAACCCATATTCTATAAAATAGTAATAATTTTTTGAAATACATTTTTAAGAAACATGGATGTGGATGATAAAGAGGTCACAATAGATAATTACGTATAAACAATCTCAGATAATGAAGAGATTGTGATATAAACCCCTACCTTGTACATTTCCTTGGTCGAGGGTAGGTTAAACTCTTGTATAATAGTTAAATCATTGTTACTAAATTATACAATAATCATAAACATAAATACGATATCATATATGATATTTTAATATCGCTTTGTTAATAATATTTTAGTATTAATGTCTTTTCAGGTGTTCACTTACTCATTTTATTTTATATGTTTTGTTACATAAGATATGTTTGTTATCTATAGGATGTATATTATTCATATCCATAATTATATCAAGTCCTTAAAAATTATTTTTAATCAAAAAATGAAAATTAGTCTTGAATGGATACGATGGGGAATTAATCTCATCGCGTTCGTGGAGACAGTAGTCCGTACGTACACATGAGCGACAATATCATTCATTTGATATTAAAATAATATATAATTGTGGGGTGTATCATATATACAGAATAATTATAATGTTATATTTATTATTTACATTAATTACACATAATTATTATACCCATCCAAATAATAATATATTGAATAACAATTACAACACGACGTGGAGATGGTAAGCTGTACGTACGCACGTATGGTGACATGTCATTCAAGGGATGGATAGAATACTGAATATGGTTGTACCATATTTATAATAAAATCACAGTATATAGGATATATTGGAGTTATTTTTTTAGAATGGAAAAAATAACAATGAATAAGTGGAATATGAAAGGAATTTGAAAGATGGTGGTGAAAACATTACCTCTTATTCGGGTTATTCCTTTTGATTTGATAAAAAGGGCTCCTTAGGTTGGATTTATGATAAAAATAGGTCCACTAGGTTGAAGTGAGGGAAGCTGAGAGAATATTTGGGCAGGTTTTGGATGATCCAAAAGGCTTTGAAGGTATGAATTTGAGAGAAGGGGGAGTGCCCGTTTATAAGAGGGATGAGAGGCATCTTAGAAAAAACATAAAATATTATTTTATAATAAATTCATATTCGGTTTATAATTGCAAAAAATAGATTTATTTCGAGGAAAAGGTGGGGATGGGTTGAAATCCACTCAACCAATAAGTTTTATACAGGTTTGGGTCACTTTATTAACCTTATCTTTTAGTTTTAACTCTTAGTGAATTAGTTTGACACTTACCATGTATCTTTGTATTTTTATATTATATGGTTAATAAACTTAATATAAAATTACCATTGACCCCAAGTTATCCATTAATAATACAGCTATAATTATATAAATCCCTTGGCCGATCCTTAAATTTTTAGGAATATAATATCAATTTACAATATAATATTTGTTTTAAAAACTCCTTTATGTCTATTTTGACACTATTTAAAAATTGATTTTTGTTAAAGTCCTAAAAACTTTATTAATTCGAACCGAATTCATTTAAACAATCCTAACATCTCATATTAACCAATAAAATTTTTGGATGTCATCAAAACATTCAAATTATATTTATTTTAACAATTATATTTCTAATTATTTGATTCTTTAATTAATACGGAAAATATTTCATCATTATTGTGCCGTAAATAAATTTAATTATTCAATTTCTAAAAATTATAAATAAAATACCATTATGTAGGAAATATTTTTATCTATCTAATAAATATTTATAGATGAAAATATAACATATATAACCATATGTAAATTTTTTTTCAAAAAGATATATGCTTATGTCATTTTTGTATTTACATTAACTTAATTAATATAAAGTGTCATTATCATTTACAAGTGGATCCATGCGGTCCCAAAATCTACCCAAAATGCCCATGGTCAGACATGTATCGAACAATAGGGTAAGGACACGTTTTATGGTAATTTATAATTATTATAATATTAATTTTTACCCTTATTTACCGGATTTACCCTTTAACCATGGTAAATAAAATATTTACCGAAATAATTATTCAAAATGTATAAAAATAAAAGTTACCTATTTAAAAAATTTTGACCTCGTGATTATAAATATGGATTCCATTTTTCTAAATTAAAAACATAGAAGTGGCAAAAAATAATTTAAAATTAATTCCCGCTGTCAAAACAAAAAGCGTGTTTTTAAGAAATAATAACTATCAAAAGATTGACAATTGTTTATGTCCGGTTTAAATGTGAAATTACGTCCAATGAACAAAATTGTATTAAATGGTTAAAATATATTCTAAATATACTTTAAAAACACTCAAATTCATAATTTATCACTATTAATTATTTCGATTAAAAAAGTTGTTTTTAATTAAAATTTAGTAATTTTCACTATTCATAAAAATATGAAAGTAATAAAAAATGTACCAAAAATTCACTCTAAGATAATTTAGATATTCAGAATCCAAAAATGAAGTCCATTTTTAAAGATAAAATGTATAAAATTTCAAAAGGTGGGTATTACTATTCGTAATGGCTAGTTTTATTGATTGTGGTGTGTGTAAAAACTCGAAGTTGCGTACAATACATGCTACTGTATTACTTCAAGAGAAGCGTATTGTTGAAGCTTGGGGTGTTACATTTTTTACTATTTACTTATCTATTTTATTTTCACAATCTCCATCAAAATCTCACTTCCACAATTTCATTACATTTTCATTTAGTTTTTTCCTCTGTTTTTGTTTCACATTTTTTATAAACCTTCATAGTGGAATTTGATACTCATATTTGCTGCTTACTAGTAGTTTGTAGGATTTAAAAATAATTATTTTTTCACGATGTTCTATGACAATTGGGTCAGAGCCCATTTTTTTATACTGGAAGAGAGGAAACATTGTTAGGGTTTTCCCTAGACTAAGCCCCGACCAAACTCAAGAAGTTACATCTTGAGTGTAATCATTTTCAATAAATGATTCAGCAAGTAAAGGTCATAGTGAAATCAATACTTGCTAAATCACTACCTAAAACTACCACTATGGGAAAAAACTCCATTAGATATTATTCATATCATATAAGCGGGTTTTAGGTGGAAATTAGTATGATATCAACATTTAATTATTATTTGTATAATCAAATGAGAATATCAATATAAAAGACATTTTATTCTTAATTACTTTTTATTTTCTCAGTTATGTGTTCTTATATTCAAATGAACATATATCATGTAACGACCCAAAGTTTTTCAATGCAATTTACCTTCTTATAAATATGCCATATAATCACATGAAAACAGAACATAATGAACTACTAAGTGCTAAGTGACCTTTAAACATATGTTTTTCACTTCAGTGTTTGGAATTTCGAAAATCCGACATACACGGTTGTGTTCAAGATGATTTTTGGAGCTTAATAAAACAAAAAATTTTTTTGGTGAATAGTAACATAACCTTATGAATAGTAACATACCCTTATGAATAGTAATATTACCATTACGAATAATAAATCATCCAACATAAGATTAACCTTACCCATGAATAATTAAATAAAATTTAGACATCTTAGAAAGTGATAATTTGACCTAAGTAAACATTTTTGTATTTTGTAAGTCATAAATAATTAATTATAATTAATTAATTAATTTAAAAGAAATTTTATTTTCCTAAAATTTATTCATAAATTATCTAATCATTGTATTATATTTTTTAGAAAATTTTATAAGACCCTGCATAATTTTTGAAAGCACTATAAAATCAGTTTTAATTTTTAAAAACTGTTTTTTAAAGTAAATTATGATTTTAATTAAATATTAAATTAATAATATTTAGAAAACTATTTTTGAAAAATGGACCTCATTTTTGGATTCTACATGTCGAATAATGGTTGGGGTAAATTTTTGGGATTTTTCTGAGAAACATGAATTTTTGTTGAATAGTAAAATACCATATTTTACAAAATAAGCTAAATAAGCTAATTATAGAGTCATGTGTGATTTTATTCTGATTATAGAACACTTGGTTCAGGTTCACATGATAAAATTACTATTCGTGTTCATGGAATACTCACTATTTCTTTATCTTGGGAAGAAATAATAAACTAATGAAAATTATATTAAGAAAACCCCACTCCCCTCCACTATAAAAACCACCCTTCACACCCTCATTTCCTCACACCTCTCAAGAACCAAGCCTTCTCTAAACTCTGCCCAAATATCTTCCATATCCCCTCTCCCACATTAAAGATCTTCTGGTATCATCAAAAGACCAATCCTAGATTCCTTAAGGAGAATCTCAAGAGGGGGATTAAAGAGGTAATTTCTCTCCCTCTTCTCCTTTAATTACCTTTCAATTTCAAGTTCATTTATTGATCTATCCCCTCCTATATTAATCAAAATGGTGGTTTAACTCAATTATTATAAATTTACTAGAATTTTATGATGCTAATGTGATATTATATCATCCAATTCCTTTCCCTCTTCTTTTTATTTTATTAAAAGGTACGTTGTTCGTGAGGTGTTAATTTATCACCTTCAAGAACGACAAGCTTTCGTCTTCCATTTCTACCTTCATATCTGGTCATGAAACACTTTTTATAGTTTAACCAGAATATTTTATATTTATTATGTCCTATTTAATGTTTTATAAATAAATCATGTCCATATTACTATGTGATAAATTAAAACAAGTTCGTTGTGATCGAAAAACCACCCAAATTAACCCAAACAATCATCATTTAATTATTATCTAATGATTCATCCACATGGATATAATATGATTCATTATAAGATCATTAAAACTCCATTAATATCATTAATAACATGTAATATCATTTCTATATGTTTACCCATGTTCTACCCAAACTTCAATTTAAAAATACAAGTGAACCTCTCAAGAAAACCATAAAGACAAACATTCTCAAACAATGTTTTAAAACACTATTACTCATCCAAAGGCACATAAACTCACTTAATAAACCATAATGAACCATATTAATCTAAAAATTGTTCTTGATTTCTAATTAATGATTATAATGTCATTATACAGGATATTAAAGAGAAGGAAGAATTCAGATACAAGGTAAAGGGAAATTCTCGAACCCAACTTTCATCATTCAGGTTCTCCCACTTTCCATCCATTTTTGAAATGGTTACTCCTTAAAGAACATTTATTCATAATTTTCTTTCCTTTTATGGGATATAAATTTTTGTAACATTTATTTATGTCAAAAAAAATGTTTTCCAAAAGAACTCTTCTTTTAAGAACACACCATTTACTTCTCACTCAAAGTGGCCGGTTCTTGTAATATGTTTATTATTCTCTATTTCTTTTGGGAACCCAAAGTTTATGAATTTTTTCTTATGAGATATAACCCATTCCTTTCCATGGGTTATTTATGTTCACTTTTTATATATGTTCCATGTGGAAATCATGATAATGATAATGTTATGATGTGATGGGTGCGCCCGGAATTATATAGCGCAATATGAATGTTTCAAAGTGACGGGTGTGCCCAGAAATATACAGTGCTCCAATGCATTCGGTAAAGTGATGAATCTCATGAGTAAATGTGAAATAATGTTCATTCTAGCTTGGTTCACATGTATGTGTGGTATTTAACCACTAAGACATGATGTTTCATTTTTTATGCTTGACACATTTCAAATCTTATATTTATGCTTCCTATCATGTTCATGATCTTTTTCCCATGTTATGCTTATTCTCACCCCATGATATATTGTTCATATTTATCCTCTTACTGGGATTTTAGATCACCCCTTTTGATGTATATCCTCATGTAGCTACATGTACTAATGATAGTTCAAGTAATAATAAGAAGCTAGAGAATAAGAAATTAAATAAATGTTTACGCTTGATGTTGTAATTGCTATGTATGGTCCTAGTTTTCCCAAGACACTAAATCGTTGGATCCTCTATGTGTAATAATATTATATTGTTTACCATTAAAATGATGTAATAGTAATGTAAGAAAAGTCAGGGTCGCTATAGTTTGTATTAAAGGAAGTATTAGTTAATTTGGGAATTAGGATTAGTGAACCCTAGAGAAAACCTCTAACATGAGACTATGTACAAATATGCACAAAAGAATATTTACATAGGGAACCCATATGTTATGTTTTTGGTATAAATTGTTTAATTGAATAAGTTGTTCATCACTTGTTTACTTATGTTTTTCTCTAACATTTTTTATTTTAGAAAATGGTGGGAACTAGGAGAAACCAAGCCAACAACTCGAGTGAGGGTCAATGCAACGATTGCCCGAATGAAATCCCCAATGATTTGGGAGGTGGAGTTCAAAAATTCATGGCGATGATTACCCAATTATCTCAGGTTATGAATAATAACCATAATAATGGGGAACGTCCTCCTTAAAAAAAGGGGGAGCAACTGGCTATCGAATGTTTTATGCAGCAATGACCACTGACGTTTAGTAGATCTTCTGAATCACAAGTTGCGTAACAATGGGTAAACTCCTTGAGAAGATCATTTATGTTCTTCACTGTTCTGAGACGGAGAAGGTGACCCTAGTTTTTTATCATCTAGATGGATAATCCAATAAATGGTGGGATTTGATTAAGAACACTAAACCAAGGAAGGAAATTGAAGATATGGAATGAGAAGAAATTAAGATAATGTTTCTTAACAAGTATTTCTGAAGAACTCTTTGCGCGAAGATAGAGAGAGAATTCATAGAGCTCAAGAAAAAAGAAGGAGAATCTGTCAGAACCTATGAAGAAAATTTCACAAGGCTTTCAAGGTACACTTCAAGTTTTGTTATAAAAAATGATAGATAAATTTACAGATTTTTTAGTGGATTAAAACCACACCTTCAAAGGGGTCTTGCAATTAGATACTTTGGGAGTTATGAAGAAGTTGTTTGGTGTGCTCTCAAAGTCAAGATGGAGTTTGGAGAATGGTCCCACAGCAATGGTGATAAGAAATTAAATATGGAGTTTCATGCCGGTGGATCTAATGATAAAGGTGGGAAGAATACTCAAGGACCCACATGCCAAAAATGTGGAAAGTTGCACCATGGGAACTACCTGAAAGGGACGGGGAAATTATTCAAGTGTGGGAAAGAAGGACACCATGCACAAGAGTGTCAAAAATACACGAAAAGGAAGGAGAATGTAGCTAAATAAAGGAGAGAACCACTCATGTTTCAATTCTACAAATGTAGGGAGCTAGGGAACTATGCAAGTCAGTGCACTAAACCTCGAGTTCTCGAGGGTAATCAATGTCATCAACCACTAATTCCAAAGAAACAATGGAAGGATTATGCCATCACTACGGCAAGAGTAGAGTAAGATAATGAAGTCGTACAAGGTACACTTCCTATTCACTCAAGAATGGAAAAAGTCTTATTTGATTCTGGTTCTACACATTCCTTTATATCTTTCAAGTTTGCTAGAAATATAGAATCGATGCCCCGAAACCTTGACATAGAGATATATGTAAAAACACCAAGTTGTGAAATCATTGCATCCCAAGTGTTTGACTCCTCTCCTGTTGGCGTATGTGGGAAGATTCTTCTTGTGAATCTTATAATACTTCCTTTGTTTAAATTTGATGCTATAATGGGAATGGATTGTCTCTCGTTATATAGAGCACATATCAACTGTCGGGTAAAGGAAATATATTTTCATATTCCGAACCATCCCATGTTTCACTAAAAATGCAAGGAAGATCATGAATATCCTTTGAAAAATCCTTCAGTGGTGTGGGTGTTGATTCCCTATGAAGAAGCATACCTCACCCAAATGGTTGAGTTGAAGGAAAGTTTCAACCATGAGGAAATGCCCATCATGAGGGAATACTACGATGTATTTCCTGAAGTGTTACCTGGAATTCCCCCGGATCGTGAGGTAGAGTTCTCAATTGAACTCATACCCGGAGCTACTCCTATCTCGAAGTGTCCCTATATAATGGCTCCTATGGAACTGGAGGACATAAAGAAGCAGCTGCAAGAGCATATAGACAAAGGGTTCATACACACTAGTGCATCACTATGGGGTGCGCCAGTGCTCTTTGTGAAGAAGAAAGATGGAACAATGCGGCTATGTATCGATTATCGGGAACTCAACAAGATCACCATAAAGAACAAGTATCCTCTTCCAAGGATTGACGACTTTTTTGATCAGTTAAGAGGTGCTCAATACTTCTCAAAGGTGGATATTCGTTCTGGATATCATCAGGTAAAGGTTAAGAAGAAAGATATTCAGAAGACTGCCTTCCGAACAAGTTATGGGCACTATGTGTTTTTGGTGATGCCCTTTGGACTTACTAATGCCCCTGAAATCTTCATGGATTTAATGAACAGAGTCTTTATACATTACCTAGACAAATTTGTGGTTGTGTTTATTGATGATATTCTCATCTACTCTAAGATAAAGGAGAAACATGGAGAACATCTAAGAATTGTGTTGGAGACATTAAGAAAGGATAAGTTGTACGCCAAGTTCAGAAAGTGTGACTTTTGGATGAAGAAAGCCATGTTCTTGGGACATGTGATCACAAGTGAGGGAAATTCTATGGATCCTTCCAAAACAAAGGCGATTGAGGAATGGAATAGGACCACTAGTGTCACAGAAATCTGTAGTTTTCATGGATTATCTGAGTACTACCGATGTTCTTTTAAGAAAATTCTCAGGATTTTCAAGCCCGCTAACTAAGATAACAAGGAATGGGGTAAAGTATGTCTGGACAGAAGAATGTGAGGGAAGATTCAAGGAGTTTAAGAGAAGGCTGATCACTGCACCTGTACTCACACTACTGAAAAGTGGAGAACTTTTTTTTATATACAGTGATGCTTGAAAGAATGGATTGGGTTGCGTACTCATGAAAGATGATAATGTGATAGCCTACTCCTTAGGAATGTTGAAGTCCACGAGTAGAACTACCCAATTCAAGATCTAGAGCTGGCAGCTGTGATTTTGTCTATGAAAATCTGGCGGCACTACCATTATGGTGAGAAGTGTGACATATACACTGACCAAAAGAGCTTAAAGTATATATTCACAAATAAAATATCAACATGCGTCAAAGGAGATGGTTATAGATAATAAAGGATTATGATTGATCTATTCACTATCATCTTGGAAAGGTGAACAAGGTAGCTAATGATCTAAGTAGAAAAGAACCTACTACTCTATCTATGCTGCAGATTGAGAAAGACCATATCTTCTCAAATATACAAAGAATGGATTTAGAAATCATAAGGGAAAGGGATACATCATACCTTTCCCAAATGATTGTGTAACCTTCCATCCAAGAGAAGATTAAGGAAGCACAAAGGGATGATGTAGAGATACAAAAGAGGGCGAATGCAGTAAAATAAGGGAAGATGAAAGAGTTCCATATTGATGATGATGGTGTGATTCGATTTGGAACACGGCTTTATGTACCTTCATCACCCGGGATAAAGAAGAAGCTATTGGTTAATGAACATAGATCAACTTTCTCTATCCATCCTAGGAGTACCAAGATGTACCGTGATCCCCGAGAACACTTCTGGTGGGAAAAAATAAAGAAATAGATTGCGGAATATATATCAAGGTGCTTGGTCTGTCAGCCGGTAAAATTTGAGTGACAAAAGTCCAAAGGTATGATGCCACCATTTCCTATACCCATGTGGAAATGGGAAAATGTTTCTATATACTTTTTCACAGGTCTCCCGAAGACGTCAAAGGTAAATAATGCGATATGGGTTGTGATCGATCAACTCACCAAGACTGTTCATTTTATCGCTATTTGGGAAGATCTCTCACTTGAACAACTTGCAATGATATATGTGAAGTAAGTGGTGAGACTGCATGGTGTTCCACTCTCAATTGACTCTGACCACGATCCAAGGTTCACATCTAATTTCTGGAGGAGCCTTCAACATGATTTAAGTATTGAATTAAATTTCAGCACGACTTATCACCCCCAAACTGATAGCCAATCGGAAAAGACTATTCAGATGCTTGAAGATATGATAAGAGCCTACTCTCTTGAATTCAAATGTGGTTGGGATCAGCATCTCCCATTGGTTGAGTTCTCATACAACAACAGCTTCCACTCGAGTATTCAGATGGCTCCATATGAATCTCTGTATGGAAAGCGATGTAGAACTCCAACCTGTTAGGATGAAGTTAGAGAAATAAAGCTACTTGGACACGATTGTGTGCATGAGATGGTAGAGAAGGTTGAATTCATCCAGAAACACATCAAAGCTGCTCAATGTCGATATAAAACCTATGCTGATAATCGTCGAAGGAACTTGGAGTTCGACGTTGAAGATAAAGTCTTCCTTTGAATATCTCTATGAAAGAGAGTCATGCAATTTGGGAAGAAAGGGAATCTAAGCCCAAGGTACATTGAACCCTTTGAGCTCCTTCACCAGATAGAAGACATGGCCTATCCTCTTGCACTTTCACCGAATATGGCTCGAGTTCATGATGTTTTTCACGTATCACTCCTGAGGAAGTAAATACTTGATCCCTCACATGTACTAAACTCAGAGGTGGTGCAGCTAGAAAATGATCTCTCCTATGAGGAGCAGCCAATAAAGATTCTGGATCGGAGAGATAAGGTTCTACACAAAAAACAACCCTTCTTTTCAAAGTGTTGTGGAGGAACCATAAGTTTTAGTAAGCAACTTGGGAACCAGAAAAGGCGATGAAGGATAAGTACCCTCACCTGTTTATGTAAAACGAAATTTTGATGGTGAAATTTCCTAAGGGGGGAAGAATGTAACGACCCAATGTTTTTCAATGGAATTTACCTTCATATAAATATGCCATAAAATCACATGAAAACACAACATAATGAACTACTAAGTGTTAAGTGGCCTTTAAACATAAGTTTGTCACTTCTGTGTTTTGAATTTCAAAAATCCGACATACACGGTTGTGTTCAAGATGATTTTTAGAGCCTAATAAAACAAAAATAATTTTTGGTGAATAGTAACATACCCTTATGAATGGTAACATAACCTTATGAATAGTAATATGACCCTTATGAATAGTAAATCATCCAACATAAGAGTAACCTTACCCAAGAATAATTAAATAAAATTAAGACGTCTTAGAAAGTGAAAATTTGATCTTAGTAAATGTTTTGGTATTTTGTAAGTCAGAAATAATTAATTATAATTAATTAATTAATTAAAAAGAAAATGTATTTTCCTAAAATTTATTCATAAATTATCAAATCTGTGTCTTATAGTTTTTAATTAATTTTATAATACCCTACATAATTTTTGAAAGAACTATAAAATCAGTTTTAATTTTTAAAAACAATTTTTTAAAGTAAATTATGATTTTAATTAAATATTAAATTATTTATATTTATAATGCTATTTTTAAAAAATGGAATTCATTTTCAGATTCTATATGTCAAAAAATTGTTGGGGTAAATGTTTTGGATTTTTCTCAGATACTTGAATTTTTGTTGAATAGTGAAATACCATAATTTACAAAATAAGATAAATAAGCTAATTATAGAGTCATGTGTGATCTTCTACTGATGTAATCCCAATTGGATCGGAATGACATGATAAACTTACTATTCTTTGTCTTGTAATACTCACTATTCCTTGTCTTGTGAAGAAATAAAAAACTAATGAATTTTATATTAAGAAAACCCCTCTCCCCTCCACTATAAAAACCACCCTTCACACCCTCATTTCCTCACACCTCTCAAGCTCCAAGCCATCTCTAAACTCTACCCAAGCATCTTCCCTATCCCTTCTCCCACGTTCAAGAGCTTCTGGACTCATAAAAAGACCAAGCCTAGATTCCTTAAGGAGAATCTCAAGAGGAGGATTTAAGAGGTAATTTTTCTCCCTCTTCTCCTTTAATTTCCTTTACATTTCAAGTACATTTCTTCATCTCTCCCCACCAATATTTATCAAAATGGTGTTTTTACTCTAGTATTATAAATTTAATATAATTTTATGATTCTAATGTGATATTATATCATCCAACCCATTTCCCTCTTCCTTATATTTTATTAAAGAGAACGTTGTTCGTGAGGAGTTAATTTATCAGCTTCAAGAATAAAATGCTTTCTTATTCCATTTCTACCTTCATATCTGGTCATTAAACAATTTTTATGGTTGAAAATGAATATATTATATGTATTATTTCCTATTTAAATTTATAGAAAAAACTTATGGCCATATTACTATGTGATAAATTAAAACAAGTTCATTGTGATTCAAAAACTGCCCAAATTAATCCAAACAATCATCATTTAATTCTTATCTAATGATTCATCCACATGGATATAATATGATTCATTATAAGATCTTTCAAACTCCTTTAATTTCATTAATAACATGTAATATCATTTTTTGATGTTTACCCGTGTTCTACCTGAACTTCAATTTAAAAATACAAGTGAACCACTCAAGAAAACCATAAAGACAAACATTCTCAAACAATGTTTTAAAGCACTATAACTCATACAAAGGTACATAAAATCACTTAATAAAACCATAATTAACCATAATAATGTACAAAAGGTTCTGTATTTATAATTTATGAATATAATGTCATTATACCAGACATTAAATAGAAGGAAGAGTTCAGATACAAGGTAAGGGGAAATTCTCGAACCCAACTTTCATCCTTTGGGTTATCCCTCTTTCACTCCATTTTTGATATGTTTTCTCCTTAAATATCATTTATTCATAATTTTATTTCTATTATGGGGATATATATGTTTTTACCTGGTATTTATGTCAAACAAAATGTTTTCTAAAAGAAATCTTCTTTTAATAACACACCTTTTACTTCTCACTCAATGTGGACGGTTCTTGTAACATGTACGTTATTCCCTCTTTCTTTTGGGAACCCAATTTTTATGAATGTGTTCTTATGAGATTTAACCCATTCCTTTCCATTGGTTTGTTATTTTCATTTTTTATATATGTTCCATGTGGCAAGCATGATAATGATAATTTTATGATGTGATGGGTGCGCCTGGAATTATACAACACTCTAATGCATTGGGTAAAGTGACGAATCTCATGAGTAAATGTGAAATGATGTGTGAGAAAGATGCTATCTTGGTTCACAATTATGTGTGGTAGTTAACCACTAATACATGTTGTTTCATTTTTTATGAATTTCCACATTTCAAGTCTTATATTTATGCTTTCTCTCATGTTCATGATCTTTTTCCCATGTTATGATTATGATCACCCTATGCTATATAGTTCTTATCTAACCTCTTACTGGGTTTTTATATCACCCCTTTTGATGAATATCCTCAGGTGGCTACAAGTACTAAGGAGAGGTCAAGTTCTAATAAGATTCTAGAGAAGAATAAATTAAATAAATGTTTGTTCTTGATGTTGTGATTGCTATGTATGGTCCTAGTTTGCCCAAGACACTAAACCGTTGGATCCTTTATGTGTAATACTATTATGTTGTTTACCAATAAAATGATGTAATTTTAATGTAAGAAAAGGAAGGGTCGCTATATATCACATTTAGATATGAATATACATGAAAATAATTTATCATATATCCAATAGATATTTCATGAAAACCAATAATAATACATTCAAATTATATATAAAAATACAATTTAAAAAAAATTGTTATATGACTTAAATTTTTTTATATTAACATATTTCTATAAACACTATTATTTTAAATTATTAAAATCATATTAATTTTTAATTCATATTAATAAAATTATATAAAATGGAATTTTGAGCTTTTTCTGAAATTATTTATTTTTAGTCCAATATTATTGTTTTTACGAAAATTATTATTTCTGTGATTTTATCATTATTTATAATGGATGTAGATTACTAAAAAACCTTTTTACGAAATCAAATATAAATTTAATGAGTAAAATTATGAATTATAAAATATTCAATTAAATTTAAAAACATATTATCAATATTTTCAGAACTATAATTAAACATCACCTTAATAAAAAACCAGTTTTGGTATTTTATTTGAATCAAGAATTATTAGGGTGTGTGTAATGTTTCGTATCAGGAAGCCACACAATGGGTTCCCTGATCCCGGTTGGTCACATGACCTCAAGAGCATTTCCCCAAACCTACTGACTAGCAGTGAGGTACCAGGTCTGATAGTAGGGAAACTATGCCCTCATTTGTCAAAGTGTAGCTTAATGAAAAATAAAATAACATACAATAGTGGAAGCAGTAAACAATATGATCTAGAAATGAACAACTGTAGTAAAAAGAACCAGAAGTCATATATATAAAGATGCAGCATGTCTCTGATTCTATGAAAGCAGCCAAAATAGGATACACTGCAATACAATACAATACAACTCTAAGTACAAGGTACAACCAAACAAAACAAAGAACATTAAACCGAACGCAGTAACATAGCAAGCCTATGCCCGGTCCCATACACTCCTACTCCTCTTCTACAATCATGTACCTGTATAGGGACCCTTCCCCTTGTCAACACCTGCAGCAATATAGTCTGTTTGGGCCGAAGGCATGACCAAAACAGGGTGTGAGAAATAAATCATAGTAGGCACCCACCAAAGGCTCGTGCCCAACTGTCTGTGAAAATATTCAATAACAGTATGGAAAAGTAAATGCAGTAAACCAGTAAGTACTCAAAAGTAACTAGCACTACCAATTTCATTTCCATTTTAATTATTAATTATCACCTCTAATATTGTGCTTTGTCTTGGCAGTTACAACATTGAAAATCACCACAGTGAATATACGAAATAAACACTGTCCTCAGACATGCCAAACCTTACCCTCAGGTAATCAGAATCTTTCTTGTAGGCTAACATAACCACACCCTCAGACAAATCAGAATATTTCTCTCATGCTAATAGAACCACACCCTCAGGATAATTAGAATCACACCCTCAGGCGATTTCCCTCAGGATAATTAATATTTCCCTCAGGTGTACGAGATAATGCCCTCAAGCATGGAAACAACTGCCCTTAGTCATATGAAACATTTCCCTCAGGCTAAATGAAACACTTTCCCTCAGGCTAAAAAAACACTTTCACTCAGGATAAACAAGAAACCAGGCCGAGTCCAACACATAAGAAAGAAATTATATACATTTCCTCTCAAGAAAACTCAAGCATGCTAAATCACGACATACTCTCGTGTATCCTGGACAAATGGCTAAACAGAGGAACACACCCCTGGGGTAGTCCTGGATCCAAGAAATGTTCCCAAACAACAGTTTTTACTTATCAACAGATTATCTATGCAATTATAAATATCTTTTAGCAAATGCCTCATCTATATGACACCCCAACATGGGTTCGTAGCAAAACGATACAAAAATTCAACTCAACAGTTGGAAATAAACACCAGACGACCTACCTCGATTATCTATGATCGGTATACGTGCACGACGCCTCTCAAATCATCCAAGAACAATATAGATCTGGGATAAAATTTCACTCATTCAAACTTAATTAACTTCCCCCCAGGAATGAATTGGTATGAACAACACAAAAAGAGGGGAGGGCTTACCCGTACGGTCCCACGTGATCGACGGAGGCAGAATCAGATTCCCGGTGTGCGATCGGGTGATCCTCCAAGGTTCCGGCTGTCCTCCCGAGATCCAAACAGTGGTTCTATCTCCTATTCCAAATGAGGAGGCTACTTCTTGTTTAAGAAAAAAACAGACTACACGATGTGTAATTTTCATTTTTTAACTATTCCTTTGGCAGCTTCTTTCCATCGCGGGACTGTTCATCCGTCGACATGAGTACACAGCGTGTATTACTAATTATACGGCATGTATGGTTGCTCCACTGGCGGCTGCCTCCACCGCCTTACTATTCACCTGCTGACTGATTACACAGCGTATAAATAACTAGTACACAACGTGTATTCAGTTTTTACACCCTTCATCACCAACAAGCCTACACACCCCGTGTACTCATCCCACATGGACAAAGTACACGGCGTGTACCCACAAAAATTGGGATTTTTTCCCATTTTCCTTATTTTATCAAAAACACATAAGGAAAAATGAAAAGAAGAAGCATGTACCTCAAGAATAAGAACCATGTTCTTACCAAATTCCCCCTTAAAGAAATTCATCCCTGAATCTCCCTTCCAAGGGTGGTGAATATAAAGATATGAAAAACTCTGGTCACTGAGCACGTACTTCGGTATCTTGCTCCCAGGTTTCGTCCTACACTCGTCCATCCTGCCATAGCACCCATACAAGAGGAACAGACCATCCTTGGAGAACCTTTGTGCTCCTATCAAAAATGAGAATCAGATGCTCCTCAAAAGATGCATGGACCTGAAGCTCAACCTCCTCAGGCTGAAAGACATGAGATGGGTCTTAGTGATAACGACTTAGCTGAGATACATGGTAGATATCGTGAATGGCCCGATACCTCTATAGTAACTACAACTGAAAAGAAAATCAGCCCGAATCTCTCCAGAATCTCAAATGGCCCCACATACCTCGGTTAAAGTTTACCCTGTCTCCAGATCTTCCTGTGTCCCAACCTCGGCGAAACACGCAAAAAAACCTAATCCCATACCATGAACTCTAAGGGTCATCTGTGGTGATCAATAAAAGATTTCTGATGAGACTGTGCAGTATCCATCCACTTCTGAATCAACTGGACCTACTCAGAAGTCTCCAGCATGAGATGTGGTCCCAGTAAAGCTGCATCACCTGCCTCAAACCAGCACAACGGTGATCGGGATGGCCTTCCATATAAAGCCTTGTGAGTTCCATCTCAATTGTTTTCTAAAAACTATTATTATAGGAAAACCCGAATAGGGGTATGTTCTTCTCCCAAGATCCCCCAAAGTCCAGGATGCATGTACGTAGCATGTAATCAAGCACTAATATTGTATACTCAGACTGGCCATCGGTCTGAGGGTGGTAATCTGTGATCAAAAGCACCTATATACCCGCTGCCCTCTGAAAAATTTTCCAGAAAGGAGACATAAATCAGGCATCCCTATCTAAAATGATAGAATTAGGGACTCCATGAAGGTGTACAACCTCACGGATATACAACTTTCTGAGCTCGTCAACACCAATGGTCTCCTTGATTGGAAAAAAATGAGCTACCTTTGTAAGTCTGTCCACAAAAACCCACACGACATCACTACCTCTAGGTGACCTCGGCAACCCAGTCACAATGTCCATCGTGACATCATCCCATTTCCATTCCAGAATGGGTAACTGTTGTAACAGTCCGACTGGCCTCTTATTCTCTGCCTTCACATGTTGAAAGGTGGCACATCTTGTATCAAAGCAAGCTACTTCACGTTTCATACCTGGCCACCAATACTGACGTCTCAAGTCAGGTTACATTTTAGTAACTTCGGGATGAACTGCCCAAGATAAAGCATGAAACTCCCACATCAAATACTCGTGTATATCCTCTAGAATCCACAATCGTCCTTGGATACGCAGTACCTCATCATTTCATATCGTCCATCCAGGAGGAGGGTCCTCACTTGCCACCGACTCCTGTAGAACTATGACTTCTGAATCAGATAGATGTATCATCCTCACTCTATCCATGAGGGTAGAAGTCACAAATAAAGATGAAAGATAGGCTCTCCCCTGACTATCGTGCACCTCCAAATGAATATCAGAGAACAAAGCCATAAGCTTCCACTCATCGCTGGCCTCATCAACTGCCTGTATCTGAGTCTTCCTGCTTAGTGCATCGGCAATTGAGGTACCCGTACTAGGTGTATAGGAAAACTCAAAGTTGAAGGACTAAAGGTATTCAACGCACCTTCACTATCTCAAATTCAGGTCACGCTGGGTAAAGATATATTTTAGACTTTTTTGGTCTGTGAAAAAAAAGTGCCCACCTAGGAGATAATGTTTCCAATAGTGTAATGGATGAACAACTATAGCTAACTCGAGATCATTCATCGTGTAATTTCTACCATGTGGGCTCAGCTGCCGAGACCCATATGAAACTACTCGATCACCCTACATCAACACTTCTCCCAGCCCAACACTTGATGCATCACAGTAAACTGTATAGCTCTTCCCTTGCTCTGGAAGTATCAGGATTGGTGCTAATGTCAACCTTCCTTCCAGCTCTTGAAAGGCTTTCTCGCAAGCTTCTGACCAAACAAACATCACACCCTTCTTAGTTAAACCAGTCAACGACACTGCTAAGTGGGATAAGTCATGTATAAAACGCCAATAGTAACTGACCAGAACCAAGAAACTTCGTATCTCAAACATGTTCTTAGGCTGCTTGAAAGAGACTACTACTCTCACTTTATCGAGGTCCACTGCAACACCTACCTCTGAGATAATATGACCCAGGAATTGAATCTGGTCTATCCAAAAGTGTCACTTGGAGAGCATAACATATAGCCAATGCTCTATCAGTGTACTTAGTACAATCTCAGGATATGTGGCATGGTCGTGTTGAGTGTGAGAGTACACCAAGATATCACCCATGAAAACTAGCACAAAATAATCCAAATAAGGATGGAACACATGATCCATCAGGGCCATGAAAACTGATGGCGTTTTCGTGAGTCCGAACGGCATAACCAAGTACTCGTATAGACCATATGTTCTCCGAAATGATGTTAGCATTATGTCCAATGGTCTAATGTGTAACTGATTATATCCAGATCTCAAGTCAATATTCAAGAACACTCATGATCAACAAAGTTGATCAAAAAGATCAACAATCCCCGGTATGGGATATTGTTTCTTGACCATCAACTGGTTTAGCTTTCGATAATCCACACAAATTCTGAGGGTACCGTCTTCCTTCTACACAAAGAGAACCGGAGAACCCCAAGGAGAAGTACTGGGTTGGATAATACCCTTTGCCTGAAACTCCTATAACTTGCTCTTGAGCTCCGGAAACACAAGTGTTGCCATCCTATTAGGAGGAATGGACACTGGTTCCGCTCCTGGAACACGCTCAATAAAAAAATCCACATCTATCGCCGGGGGAAGACCTAAAAAAGTCATCTGGGAAGACATCCCTGAAACGATCCACTACTGGAGGGAAATCCTTCTGACAAGTCCCCTGATCATCCAGATATAAATTCGTAATTTGGGCTGTCACTCCTCACCCACGAAGCTCGGATCCATCTCGGCTCGCCTGGACATCCCATTCTCCCTTGTATAGAAACTCTCCACCCTCTGGTGACATGAAAATCACCCTACAACGATAAAAATATACAATGGCTCGAAGGGTACCAACCAGTCCATCCCGAGAATGACATCATAAGCCATCATCTCTAAGACAAAGAGGTCCCATAGGAAGTGACACCCACCAACCTTAAGGGGGAACTCCCTACACTGACGCACACCAGCCATTCTAGTCCCCAACGGAGTGTCTAGCATCATAAAATCAGAAGAAGAAGAAACACAGATCCCAAGGCTCTCCACAATGGGCACAGATATAATGTTATGTGTAGAAACAATATCAAAAAGTATTGAAGATAAAACAGAAGCTACTAGAATGGTACCTCTGACAGTGGAAGGTCCGGGATCCTCCTCCTATTTGGTATGTTGCACTGCATATGCCTGCCCAGTTCCGTGACCCTACAACATAGCCTGGCTACCCTAAGATGACCCGCCCTACTGCCTCTAAGATCCTAGTGTCTGGATACCACAGCCACGGCCACCATCTCTACAAGCACACCCTGATGTACCCCAATTTCCCGACTGGTAAGAAGCTATTGGTCATTCTCCCGCATGAAGAGTCTGTACAGAACCCCTCTCACTAGCCACTGGTAGAAAAAACCTACAAAAGCATTGTAGATGACCAATCTTGCTGCAAGATCGGCACTCCATTGGATCTCGGGGACACTGAGGTCGCTTCTACCCCTCTCAACCAGACTGGTAGCAAATAACCGGGCCACCTATTGAAATCATTTGGCTAGTACTGCCATTGTGAGAGAAATCTATCTGTCTTTTCCTCTTGCCGGTAGAAATAGTTCCAGAAACTACTGTCGAACTACCCTGGACAACACCACTAGCTTCCCGCAGGTTCCGCTCAGTAATCAATGTCTGGTTCAAAATTCCATGCATCTTAGGCAACCTGAAAGCATTCACCAGTTCTCATATGTCATATCGAAGACCATCCTCAAAGCGTCTACTCATCAACGCCTCATCACCCATCAGAATAGGTGCAATGTGTTGTAGCTTGGTGAAGTGTGCAGAATAATCCATCACTGACATGGCACCCTGTTGTAGATTCATTAACTCTCGAGCTCTATTTTACCTCAGTGTATCTAGGAAAAAGAAGTCATAGAATTCTGAAAGAGTGTTTTCGTGGGCGACCTCCAATGATTAATGTGATTTTGGGGTACTTAGGTGCAACAGAGTGGCTGACCAAGGTCGTCTCTCAAAGGAGGAAGTGAATTTAACAACATATTAAAGGTATTCTAAAAAATAAAATAGAATAGAATAAAAACACTACTTTAAAGGATTGGGGTTTGTTATAGTTTATGAATATATAATAATTTTTCTGGAAGAAGATTGTATATTTTTTTATTTTTTATTTTGAAATGAATTTCGATTAAAGTGACACAACAAGAAGATGTTTTTTTAGAAATCTATTTTAAGAGGCATAATCGATCTAACTATACCTCTTCATTCACATATTAATCATTCTAATTTAAATCAATATCCACTGAATTATTATCCCCTAATTTCTTATCCCTCTAACCCTACGAGAGTTAACTTAACCACAAATATGAAATTACTTAAACCCTAGGCTAGCTTCGGAACATGCAATCGTAGCACCCTAATTTGATTGTTGTTATAAGGATAGCTTATGGTCCGTGGTTAAATAGAGAACATATCCATTCTAGAAATGAGGATGAATTGTGTTTAGGTATTATATTTGAACTCTACAAATTTATCCCGCGTGGTCTTGTATTACCGATTAAGATCGCGCTCTCACAATTTACACAAAATCTCGACCTCACGTGTTTTGTATTAATTGTTCAATTGCTTTCTTAGTTTCTTGTAAATTAAAAACAAAATTCCTGGATCATATTATGTGAATTACAATGGCTCATTGATTCAAAATAAATGAATAGATAAGGACAGAGGTCGATCGATTACTAAAAAGAACTACTCTTCCATGGGTGGTGTAATCATCGTAGAAGCGTTTTGCATGTGCAATGGTTTATAATGGGTATAACCCAATCACGGTTCCACTCAAGAATTCCAACCCAAATAGGAAGATTAAGAGAAGAAAGAATTTAAACAAAACAGAATAAAATAGAATAAATAAAAGAAGAATAAAGAAGTTTATTCCACAAACAAAATCATTACAACATGTAGGAGAAGAAGAAGGATTCGTTGAAGGGATCCTTTCTTCAAGATCTAACCTTATTGAAATGGTTGGATAATTGGAGTGGATCAACTTCTCCTCTTCCCTCAACTTCCCAATTCACGTCCCAATCTCACCAAATGAGAAAAACACTAATTTATAGAGTGGTGGGGAGGCTAGGTTCAATGTGGTTTCATGAGTGAATGGGGAATCTCGGCCAAATATTTTATGCCAAATTGCACCACCCATTTGACACCCAACACGCGTGAATTGGCCGGCCTTACAGAAGGATAATATGTGCGTATATGGGTTCTCTATCTCCTCTAAATATTTGGGCTTAATCCAAGCCCCGATGTAGGTGTTATGGCCGAAATATAGAAGATTTTCCATTCTGGAGAGTCCAGCCCAACTTTGACTTCATGGTCCATTTTCAACAACCAAATGCACTATTTAGCTCTGGTGTCCTGAATAAAAGTTGTAGATAATTAAGTTAGGAACACTGTTACAAAATTTAAAAAATAAATATAAAATTTTTTATCTTTGAAATATTACAGTGAACTATAAAGGGTAAAACTGGAATTTTCATCAAAATATTCAAATGAATGATCTAATCCCAAATACTTTCTAATTAAACATATTTAACACAATTTGAGGAAATTATATCATTTATTATCAATAAAATATTCAATAAAATAGTGTTTTATCAACTCCCCCACACTTACCCTTTTGCACTCCTGGGAAAAACCTCATGTTAAGTAAACATCAATATCAAATCAAAACCAATTTTAAAACACATATCATTGGGATCCATCAATTCCACACCAAGAATCAAAATATGTCATGCCTCATAAAAAAACTTATTTCAAGTTCTCTATTAATATAAATCAATATATTTCCACTTCATTTATCCTCTCAAGCACAAAACACTTACCTCGTTCGAATTTTCTCTCATCACTCAAATATCAATTTTTTTTGCAATGTCTTTCTCATCCAAACTCATACAAGGGTCACCAAAGGCTTGATAGATTCCTACATCACCACCCGATGTGAGTCAAGGACATATGTTTATCATGAGGACTTTTTAGGGTTGTTCTGTGGCTTTCGGTTGGTAGGATTTAGATGCAAAAAATCCTAAGGCTGAATGGGGAGGGCATGACTCTTTTTGAAGAAAAATTGTATTAATCTAATTTTCACTTAAATATGGTCTTCTCATCAATCCCCATAGTATCAATTCCGCTCCATCATCATGAAATGCCATGAAACGATTACACTATTCATCATTTCAGCATCAAAAATGTCAATATTCTCAAACATGATTTTCTTGAAAGCTCCAGATGGGCACAACTTTCCACCTCAATTAGAAGCTCCAGAAAAGGCATAGCTTCACTTGTCATGAATGCTCCAGAAAAGGCATAGATTTCAATATAATGACTTTCTTCATAATTAAACACATGTCTTAAGAATTTAATTTTCCACCCAAAGTATCACATAATGTGGTAGCAGAACACAAGATAGATTCCCCCACACTTAAGCTCAACTAGATTATGTAATTTCACTTCAAGAGTTGGTTGGATAGGGAATATTGTCTTGTAATGTGGCTAACCTAAAAGGCTGTGTATGGATTCTAAGGGCTAAAAGGATTAAATATTCAAGGTAGGCCATTATAAAAAAAGGATTTATTGAAATAGGGGCTTTAATACCAAACAAATGCCTCAATCATTTAAACATAAGTACCTCAAACCATCAAGTTTTGACAGGAAAAGATCAAATTTTGGTTAAATCAAGCATGGTCTGGTTCTCTCAAGAAGTGAGGTGAATGTAAAGAATATGAAAATAATGGTTTAGAAGCCTCACAAGAAAGTGATTTCAAATATAAAGACAGTGAGATGTGGCATGGGATTCAAAATTCAGTGTACTTTTTATGAAATTACTAAATTTTTGAACTTGAAACAAAGTCATTTCAGCATTCATTTAAGCTCAGTTTATTGGGATAAATTGTTTCACTCATTGATATTCATTTAAAAATTGTGATGATAATCATTTCAGCTCAAAAATTTCAAAAACACAAAGAAAATTGAATAATAAACACACAAAATTTGAAAAACACACAATTGTTTTTTTGTTTTTTTAATAGGAAAACAATTGAAATTACTAAACTAAAAGGTTCCCTCCCCCACACTTAAAATATTGCATTGTCCTCAATGTGAACCCATGAGATGATATATGCACATGAAATGCAGAATTTTTAAATAGGACAAATATTATAAAAGAGAAAGGGTTAGGAATAGCCTGATGTGCTCAAGTGATGATGGGCTAATGCAGAGTGATAAAATCCACTGCATCAGTAGGAAGTCCCTCGATGTATCTCTTCAAACATTGCCCATTGACTGTAAAGCTCCTTCTAGTGTCCTCTTGTGTGATCTCCACTGCACCATAAGGAAAAACATTAGACACAATATAAGGACCTAACTATCTGGAACGCAACTTACCAGGCATCAACTTTAGTCGTGAACTGTAGAGAAGGACTTTCTCTCCAACATGGAAGTCCTTTTGTTGGATCATTCTATCATGAATGGATTTTGATTTTTCCTTATAGAGCCTTGAGTTCTCATATGAAGACAATATAATCTCCTCAAACTCTTGAATTTGTAGCTTCCTTTGGATTCCAGCTTGGGAAAAATCTATGTTGCATTTCTTTATAGCCCAATAAGCCTGATGCTCAACTTCCACTAGGAGATGCCATGCTTTCCAAAAGCAATCCGAAATGGGGACATGACAATGGGTGTCTTGTATGCTGTCCTATAAGCCCAAAATGCATCATCTAAGCGGTTGCTCCAATCCTTCCTATTTGGCTGCACGGTTTTCTCCAATATTTGTTTAAACTCACGATTTGAAACCTTAGCCTGTTCATTTGTTTGGGGGTGGTATGGTGTTGTTGTTTTGTGTGTCACCCCATACTTTCGAGGGAGGGATGAAAAATTCCTATTGCAAAAGTGTGTCCCTTGGTCACTGATGATGGCCTTTGGTACTCCAAACCTGCAAAAAAGTTGTTCTTTGACAAAGTCCACAACAACATGAGAATCATCAGTCCTAGTGGCCTTATCCTCCACCCATTTACTCACATAATCAACAACAGCCAAAATGTACAAAAAAACAAAGGAACTAGGAAAAGGGCCCATAAAATCAATTCCCCAAACATCAAAAATCTCATGGAATAAAATGGGTTGTTAGGGTATCTCGTGTCTCCTTGAAATATTTCCAGTGTGTTGGAAACGAGGGCATGACTTACAGAACACATGGGAATCATGGAACAAGCTAGGGCAATATAATCTAGAGTCCAAAACCTTCCTAGCTATCTATTGGTGTCCAAAGTGTCCACCACAAGCAAGTGTATGACAGAAATGCAAAACAGACACAAACTGATGATCGGTAACACACCTCCTAATGACTTGGTCACTACACATGCGCCAGAGGTAAGGATCATCCCAAACATAAAATCTTGACTCACTCTTTAATTTTTGGACTTGATGTTTCTTTAAATTTGTAGGTATTTCAGAGGCAACAAGGTAGTTCAACAAATCAGCATACCAAGGATGTGTACCTGAGAAGTAATTAAGATGCTCATCGGGAAAAGTGTCCCGAAGTGGTACTTGGTCCAAGGTGTCATCCTCTAGTGTGTGAGTAATCCTACTCATGTGGTTTGCCACCAAATTCTCTAACCCCTTATTTTCCTTTATCTCAAGGTCAAACTCTTTAAGAAGGAGCATCTAATGGATAAGTCGTGGCTTTGCATCTGGATTCTTCAGGAGGTACCTCAAAGCTGCATGGTCAGAAAAAACAACTACTTTATAGCCCAATAAATATTAATGGAATTTATCTAAATCAAATATGAAAACAAGAAACTCCTTTTCCATGGTTGTGTAATTTGATTGGGCTGAATCCAGTGTTCTAGATGCATAGGCGATCACATGTGAATGTCCCTCCACCATCTGAGATAAGACAGCTCCAACCACGAAGTTGGAGGCGTCACACATAATCTCAAAAGGAATCTCCCACTGTGGGGGCTATATGATCGGTGGAGTGGTCAAACACTTCTTTAGCTCATCAAATGATTCCCTACACGAATCATCAAAATTGAAGTCAGTATCTTTTTGAAGCAATCGAGATAAGGGTAGAGCAATCTTACTAAAATCTCTGATGAAGAATCGATAAAATCCAGCATGTCCAAGGAATGATCGAACATCACGCACACATGTAGGATATGGCAGGGATGAAATAATGTCTACCTTAGATTTATCAACATCAATGCCATGTTGTGAGACTATATGACCTAAGAAAATTCCTTTTTCGACCATGAAATTACATTTTTCAAAATTTAAGACCAGATTCTTCTCAATAAAATGATTCAATGCATTTCCCAAACAATTTAGACATTCATCAAATGAGGATCCATACACTGTAAAATAATCCATAAATGCCTCCATGCATGTCTCAATAAAATCAGAAAAAATACTCACCATGCGTCTCTGGAAGGTACCTGGGGCGTTGCAAAGTCCAAATGGCATCCTCCGGTAGGCAAATGTGCCAAACAGACAGGTGAATGTAGTCTTCTCCTGATCCTCTAGAGCTATATGGACCTGAAAATATCCAGAAAATCCATCCGAGAAACAATAGTGTGTTTTCTCAGCTAGTCTCTCGAGCATTTGATCAATAAATGGGAGGGGGGAAACGGTCCTTGCGAGTGGACTGATTTAGTTTCCTATAATCAGTACACACACACCAACTGTTTTTCACCCTCATTGGAACTAACTCATCTTTCTCATTTTTAAAAATAGTAACACCACTCTTCTTAGGCACAACCTGAATTGGAATTACCCACTGAGAATCTGAAATGGGAAAGGTTATACCTGCCTCGAGAAATTTCTCAATTTATTTTTTAACAACTCCTGGGAGGGTGGGATTGAGTCTCCTTTGTGGCTGTCTCACCGGTTTAGCCACATCCTCCAAGAGAATCCTATGCATGAAAATGGAGGGGCTAATACCTGGTATTTCTGCCAATGTCCAACCAATTTTCCTAATGCTATCTCTCAATAGATTCAAAAGTTTTTCTTCATGTTCAAAAGAGTGATTGTTAGCAATGATGAAAGGTAATCTATCACCGCTCAGCAAGTATGCATATTTAATATTAGGGGGCAATGGCTTGAGTTCCAATGTAGGGGTGATGTATGGATGGAGAAATTGATGCAACAAACATATCTGCACAATGAACATCAGTATCAGAACAGAAATCATCATAATCAGAGAATAAAGCACCAAATCCATCAGCATACTCAATAGCCATGTCATAATCAGTGTTCACATGATCAAGATCAGAATATGAATCCATTTCAAAATCAAATCATAGAGAGTCTTGTTCATTAGAAACAGGTGTGGAAGTTATCTTAGACATTAAACCAGAACCAATACTCATAATCTCCCTAAGTATAGGACAATCAAAATCCATGGAGTTTTTACTTGGTGGTTCAAAATGGGAGATAGCAAAAGTAGAATGGTCCTCAGAGGGGTACTTAATGGAGTCCATAACATTAAATATCACAACATCATCCCCAAATTCCATTGAAAGTGTACCCTCATTGACATTTATGATTGTTTTTGCAGTTTTGAGGAAGGGTTTACCTAAGATAATGGGGACATGGGAACTTACCTGATCATCCTCCATGTTAAGCACATAGAAATCTGCTGGGAAGATCATGTATCTTACCCAGACAAGTATATCCTCAAAGACTCTCACTGGATATGTTGTTGCTCTATTTGCCAACTACTCCACTACTCTTGTTAGCTTGAACTCACCAACCTGCAAGGAAGAGAATACAGAGTGAGGCATCACATTTATGGAAGCTCCCAAATCACAAAGAGAATCAGATAATTGCAACTCCCCTATGGTACATGGGATGGTGAATGTCTCAGGATCTTTTCACTTTGTTGGAATTGCTAGAGTTGGTGTAATGAGTGCTGAGACATTCCTTCCAAGGTTGATCCTCTAATTTCCCTTGAGCACTCTTCTATTGGTACAATGTTCTTTTAAGAATTTCGCATACCTTGGAATTTGCTTAATGGATTCAAGTAGAAAAATGTTGATCTCCACACGCTTGAATGTATCCAAAACATCCTTTTTCATTGCTTCTTCAGCCATCTTCTTAGTTTGGACAACCCTATTGGGAAAAGGAAGGGGTTTAGGAGGGACATCATCAATATTTTTCTTACCTTTATCTTTCTCCTTGGATTTCTCATCAGTAGGTTTGGAATGCGGCTACTCCAGACTTGAGGTGAATCCCGGTGGATTGGTAGGTATAGATGTTTCATTCATTTGCTTCCCACTTCTCAATGTGATGGCACTAACATTTCCCTTTGGATTTGGAGTGGGTTGGGAAGGTAGATTTCCAGAATTCTTACTTACAAGTTCATGGAGGGCAGTGGCAATCTGGCTCATTTGAGTCTTCAATTCCCTTAGCTCCGAACCTTGACTCTTTTGCACATTTTGTTGATTAAGAACAATTTTCTTCAAAAGGTCATTAGTGTTAGAATCTACCTTGGTTGGGGGATTCCCTTGTTGATGGCTTGATGATGCTTGGGCTTCAAATCTCCTTTGGAGTTGTTTGAAACCCTGCTGGTAAGGAGGATGCTGCTGGAAGTTTTGTTGAAAGGGTGGCCTTTTTTGTTGTCCAGATCCATACATCATGTTCAGTTGATCTTTCCACCCTTGATTGTATTTTGGAGAAAATGAATCAAACTTATTTTGGGGATATGGTTGTTGTTGCTGCTGAAATGGTCTCCCTAGGAATACTACTGCACAATCTTCTGTTTCTTGTAGTTGGGGGAAACAGTCTGTTTGATGGCTTGTATTAGTGAAAATTCCACAAGGCCTTGAAGGACTGGGTTGAGATGTCTTTTGTGCCAAAGAAATTTGCCTCACCATAGTGGTCATTTCATCCAACTTGGTTTCAATCAAATGACTTTCAAGAGAAGAAGGACTTACCTGATGTACTCCTCGAACATGTAGTGTACCTCTATCGCCGAATTGTTGGGAGTTTTGGGCCATCTTGTGGATCAATTCACGTGCAGCTACTGGTGTCTTGTCCACCAATTCTCCTCCAGCCGCGACATCCACCATGCTTCTCTCTATAGTTTTGAGTCTTTCATAGAAGTACTAGATGCGTAGTTGCTCACTGATTTGGTGATGTGGGCAGCTTGCACACAACTTCGTGAATCGCTCCCAGTACTCAAACATTGACTCCCTGTGTGCTTGCATGATCCCCGAGATCTCCTTACGAATAGAAGTGGTCCTTGATGCTAGAAAAAATCTCTGCAAGAAAAGACGTTTGAAATCGTTCCAATATGTTACATCTTCACGTTGTAAATAGTACATCCAATCCTTTGCAGCTCCATCAAGTGAGAATGGGAATGCTCTTAATTTGATTTGATCTTCAGAAACATTTCTCGGTTTTAAGGTTTAGAAAACCACATTAAATTCCTTAAGGTGTTTATTGGGATCCTCACCAGATAATCCATTAATCTTTGGAAGAAGGTGAATTAATCCCGATTTCAATTCAAAGTCTGATACGAGGTTTGGGTATGCAATACAATTTGGTTGATAGTTAATATCTGGTGCAGCCAATTCTCGAATGGTTCTATTAAGTTCATTTACATTATTTCTAGCCATTGGTTCCTCTTTTATGTTTGAATTTGAATTGCTTCCAAATTCAATGTTTCCAGAAGAGAGGAATTCACCAACTGATTGAATATTGAAACTTCCCGTAGACTGAGAATGTCTGATTCGAGCCCTAAGGCTACGTTCAATATCGGGGTGAAGATCTAAGAGATCTTTGGGATTAGTTCATGTCATAAATCAAATAAATATGAAAATTCAGAAAGTGGACCATAGTAAAATAAAAAGGAGATATTTGAGTTGATGGTCCAAAAAAAAGAAGAGGATGAAAAAAATGAAAACTTGAGAAAGGGGAAAGATGAAAGAGAGGGGTGAAGAAAATAATAAAATGAAAAATAAAAGAAATAACTCTAAATGGTTGAATAAATTACTTGCCTCCCCGTAAATGGCGCCAATTTGAAAGAGCGCTGTCGTGGGCGCCCTCAAATGATTAATGTGATTTTGGGGTACTTAGGTGCAGCAGAGTGGCTGACCAAGGTCGTCTCTCAAAGGAGGAAGTGAATTTAACAACTTATTAAAGGTATTCTAAAAAAATAAAATAAAATAGAATAAAAAAACTACTTTAAAGGATTGGGGTTTGTTATAGTCTATGAATCTAGAAGTTGTTTGCTGGAAGAAGATTGTATATTTTTTTGTTTTTAGTTTTGAAATGAATTTCGATTAAAATGACACAACAAGAAGATGTTTTTTTAGAAATCTATTTTAAGAGGTGTAATAGATATAAATATACCTCTTCATTCACTTATTAATCATTCTCATTTAAATCAATATACACTGAATTATTATCCCCTAATTTTTTATCCCTCTAACTCTACGAGAGTTAACTTAACCACAAAGATGAAATTACTTAAACCCTAGGCTAGCTTCGGAACATGAAATCACAACACCCTACTTTGATTGTTGTTATAAAGATAGCTTATGGTCCATGGTTAATTAGAGAACATATCCATTCTAGAAATGAGGATGAATTGTGTTTAGGGATTATATTTGAACTCTACAAATTTATCTCGTGTGGTCTTGTATTACTAATTAAGATCACTCTCTCACAATTTACACAAAATCTCGACCTCGCATGTTTTGTATTAGTTGTTCAATTGTTTGCTTAGTTTCTTGTAATTTAAAAACACAATTAATGGATCATATTATGTGAATTAAAGTGTCTCATTGATTCAAAATAAATTAATGAAGAAGGATAGAGGTCGATCGATTATTAAAAAGAACTACTCTTCCATGGGTGGAGTATTCATCGTAGAAGCGTTTTGAATGTGCAATGGTTTAGAATCGGTATAACCCAATCACGCTTCTACTCAAGAATTCCAACCCAAATAGGAAGATTAAGAGAAGAAGAAATTTAAACAAAACAGAAGAAAATAGAAGAAATAAAAGAAGAACAAAGAAGTTTATTACACAAACAAAATCATTACAACATGAAGGTGAAGGAGAAGGCTTCGTCGAAGGGATCCTTGCTTCAAGAGGTACCTTTATTGAAATGGTTGGAGAATTTCAGTGGATCCACTTATCCTATTCACTCAACATCCCAATGCAGGTCCCAACCCCACAAAATGAGAAAAACACTAATTTATAGAGTGGTGGGGAGGCTAGGTTCAAAGTGGTTTCAAGTGTGAATGGGGAATCTCGGCCAAATATTTTATGCCAACTTGAACCGCCCATTTAACCACCAAAACGCGTGAATTGGACGACCTCACATAAGGATAATATGTGCGGCTCTGGGTGCTCGATCTCCTCTAAATATTTGGGCTTAATCTAGGCCCTGATGAAGGAGTTATGGCCGAAATATAGAATCGTTTCCATTCTAGCAAGTCCAGCCCAACTTTGAATTAATGCACCATTTTTAACAACCAAATGCACTTTTTAGCTCTGGTGTCCTGAATAAAAGTTGTATATAATTAAGTTAGGAACACTGTTAAAAAATTTCAAAAATAAATATAAAAATATTTATCTTCGAAATACTACAGTGAACTATAAAGGGTAAAACTGGAATTTTCATCAAAATATTTAAATGAATGATCTAATCCCAAATACTTTCTAATTAAACATATTTAACACAATTTTAGGAAATTTTATCATTTATTATCAATAAAATAAACAATAAAATAGTGTTTTATCAAATGCCGCCTAAAAATCTTCTCACACCATGTCTCAGTGATGCTCGGTCTAGGTGGTTACATCCCACCAACTCTTGGAGGATTCACGCAACATGTATGTAGAGAGATTGACCCTCTACCCAGGAGGAGTATCTAGATGCTCGAAGATCTTCTACATAGAATCCAGCCATGAATCTGCACCTAGCAGTCTGCCATCCCTGGAAAATGTAGGCGGATGCTGCTGCTGGAAGATATGAGTTAGCTCTGCCATAGATGTGGCGGCATGCAGTGCTCCCTGGAAGGTCTGCATGAACCGCATAAATCCTTCAAAGAACTGCACCTCTGCACCTGTGTCTGGTATAACAGCTGGCACTGCATCTGGCACTTTTGGAGGATCCACTAGTATCCCATGTCCCACCATCTCAGAAGTATAATCGTTGCCGCTCTCCTAGCGAACAACCGGTGGTCTTCTTGGTGGCATGACTCTACAAATCAAAGCACACTTGAGATAAATATTATCCATGACCAAAAACTAGACGACCAAGAAGGGAACAGGAGAATGAAAGAATTCAAGATTTAAAAAACTTGACTACACAACATGTATAATAACTACACGACGTGTTCTTACAAGCCATCCACATGGGCATGTAACCCCGCTTAAACTGGCCATGTAACACCCCAAACACATCGCGTGTCTCTTAACTACACGACGTGTACATGAATCTTTCTTCCCTGCCCGAGTCCTTCTACACGGCTAAGCCACACGACTCTCCTTAAACAAGACTACACGGTGTGTCCCACAGGTACACAGCGTGTACCCTACAAGCTTTCACCGGCCCGTGTTGTTCGTGAAACGACCTATGTACTCAGGTCACACTACATGGCGTGTTGAAAAACATCATAGCGTGTTCAAAAAATCTCCAGACCGACCCGTGTTGCTCACTACACAGCCGTCTACATGGCTGACACTACACGGCGTGCTCCATATGAAGATCTGTATGGAAAGCGATGTAGAACTCCAACCTATTGGGATGAAGTTGGAGAAAGAAAGCTACTTGGACCCAATCTTGTGCAAGAGATGACAGAGAAGTTTGATGTCAGCCAGAAACATATCAAAGCTACTCAAATTTGTCAAAAGAGCTATGCTGACAACTGTTAAAGGAACTTGGAGTTCGACGTTGGAGATAAAGTCTTCCTTCGAATATCTCCATGAAAGAGAGTCATGTAATTTAGGATGAAAGGGATTCCATTCCCAAGGTACATTATCCCCTTTGAGGTCCTTGACCTCATAGGAGCCGTAGCCTATCATCTTTCACTTCCATCGAATATGGCTCGAGTTCATGATGTCATTCACGTATCACTCGTGAGGAAGTACATACCTGATCCCTCACATGTACTAACTCAGAGGTGGTGCAGCTAGAAGATGATCTCTCCTATGAGGAGCATCTAGTAAAGATTCTGGATCAGAGAGATAAGGTTCTATGCAAAAAAACAACCCATCTTGTCAAATTGTTGTGGTGGAACTATAAGTTTGAGGAAGCCACTTGGGAACCAGAAGCGGCGATGAAGGATAAGTACCCTCACCTGTTTATGTAAAACGAAATTTCGAGGGAGAAATTTCATAATAGGGGAAAAATGTAACGTCCCAATGTTTTTCAATGGAATTTACCTTCTTATAAATATGCCATAAAATCACATGAAAACACAACATAATGAACTACTAAGTTCTAAGTGACCTTTAAACATAAGTTTGACACTTCTGTGTTTTTGAATTTCGAAAATCCGACATACACGGCTGTGTTCAAGATGATTTTTGGGGCCTAATGAAACAAAAACAATTGGTGGTGAATAGTAACATACCCTTATGAATAGTATCATACCCTTATGAATAGTAATATGACCCTTATGAATAGTAAATCATCCAACATAAGAGTAACCTTACCCATGAATAATTAAATATAATTTATACATCTTAGAAAGTGAAAATTTGACCTTAGTAAACGTTTTGGTATTTTGTAAGTCATAAATAAATAATTATAATTAATTAATTAAATTAAAAGAATATTTATTTCCCTAAAATGTATTCATAAATTATCTAATCAATGTCTTATATTTTTTAGATAATTTTATAAGACCCTACGTAATTTTTGAAAGCACTCTAAAATCAGTATTAATTTATAAAAACTGTTTTTAAGTAAATTATGATTTTAAAAAAATATTGAATTAATAATATTTAGAAAATTATTTTTGAAAAATGGAATTCATTTTTGGATTCTACATGTCAAAAAAAATTTGGGGTAAAATTTTTGGATTTTTCTGAGATACTTGAATTTTTGTTGAATAGTGAAATACAATAATTTTCAAAATAAGCTAAATAAGCAAATTATAGAGTCATGTGTGATGTTCTACAGATGTAATCCCACTTGATTCTAGATCACATGATAAAAATACTATTCTTGGTCATTTAATTCTCACTATTCCTTGTCTTTTTAAGAAATAATAAACTAATGAATTCTATATTAAGAAAACCCCTCTCCCCTCCACTATAAAAACCACCCTTCACACCCTCATTTCTTCACACCTCTAAAGCTCCAAGACTTCCCTAAACTCTGACCAAACATCTTCCCTATCCCCTCTCCCACTTCTAAGAGCTTTTGGTCTCATCAAAAGACCAAGCCAAACTTCATTAAGGAGAATCTCAAGAGGAGGATTTAAGAGGTAATTTCTCTCCCTCTTCTCCCTTAATTTCCTTTCAATTTCAAGTTCATTTCTTGATCTCTCCCCACCTATCATCATACAAATGGTGTTTTAAATCTAGTATTATACATGTACTGGAATTTTATGATGCTAATTTGTTATTTTATCATCCAACCCATTTCCCTCTTCCTTTTATTTTATTAAAGAGAACGTTGTTCATGAGGTGTTAATTTGTCACCTTCAAGAAGGACATGCTTTCTTCTTCCATTTCTAACCACATATCTGGTCATGAAACAATTTTTATTATTTAAACATAATATTTTATATGTAATATTTACTATTTAAATTTCTAGAAATAACTTATGGCCATATTACTATGTGATAAATTAAAACAAGTTCGTTGTGATCGAAAAACCGCCCAAATTAACCCAAACAATCATCATTTAATTTTTATCTAATCATTAATCCAAATGGATATAATATGATTCATTATAAGATAATTAAAACTCCTGTAATATCATTAATAACATTTAATATCATCTATGGATTTTTACCCATGTTCTACTCGAACTTCAATTTAAAAATACAAGTGAACCACTCAAGAAAACCATAAAGACAAACATTCTCAAACAATGTTTTAAAACACTATAACTCATCCAAAGGAATATAAAGTCACATAATAAAAACACAATGAACCATATTAATGTACACAAGGTTCTATATTTCTAATTAATGAATATAATGTCATTATATAAGACATTAATGAGAGGAATCATTCAGATACAAGGTAAGGAGAAATTCTCGAACCCAAATTTCATCCTTCGGGTTCTCCCTCTTTCACTCCATTTTTGATATGGTTACTCCTTAAATATCATTTATTAATAATTTTATTTACTTATCTGGGATATACATGTTTGTACCTATTATTTAAGTCAAAAAAATGTTTTCCAAAAGAACTCTTCTTTTAAGAACACACCTTTTACTTCTCACTCAAAGTGGACAGTTCTTGTAACATATATGTTATTCCCTATTTCTTTTGGGATTCCAATGATTATGAATGTGTTCTTATGAGATTTAACCCATTACTTTACATGGATTATTTATGTTCACTTTTAATATATGTTCCATGTGGAAAGCATGATAATGATAATGTTATGATGTGACATGTGCACCTGGAATTATATAGCGCAATATGAATGTTTCAAAGTGACGGGTGCGCTCGGAATTATACTGCGCTCGAATGCATTGGGTAAAGTGTTAAATATCATGAGTAAATGTGAAATTATGTGTGAACATGATGCTATCTTGGTTCACAAGTTTGTGTGGTAGTTAACCACTAAGACATGATGTTTCATTTTTTATGCATTGCCACATTTCAAGTCTTATATTTATGCTTCCTCTCATGTTCGTGATTTTTTCCCATGTTATGATTATGCTCACCCCATGCTATATTTTTCTTATATATCCACTTAGTGGGTTTCTATCTCACCCCTTTTATGTATATCCTCAGGTGGCTATATGTACTAAGGAGAGCTCAAGTGCCAATAAGAATCCAGAGAAGAAGAAATTAAATAAATGTTTATTCTTGATGTTGTAATTTCTAAGTATGGTCCTAGTTTTCCCAAAACACTAAACTTTTGGATCCTCTATGTGTAATACTATTATGTTTTATACCTTTAAAATGATGTAATAGTAATGTAAGAAAGGGTTGGGTCTCTATATATCACATTTAGATATGAATATACATGAAAATAATTTATCATATATCCAATAGATATTTCATGAAAACAAATAAGAATACATTCACATTATATATAGAAATACAATTTTATAAAAAAAAATATGACTTGAACATTTTTATTTTATCATATTTCTATAAACAATATTATTTTAAATTATTAAAATCAATATATTTTTAATTCATATTAATAAAATTCTATAAAAATGGAATTTTGAGCTTTTTTGGAAATTATTTATTTTTAGTCCAATAATATTGTTTTTATGAAAATTATTATTTCTGTGATTTTATCATTATTTATAAAGGATGTATAAGACTAAAAACCCTTTTTATGAAATCAAATATAAATTTAATGAATAAAATTATGACTTATAAAATATTCATTTAAAATTAAAAACATATTCTCAATATTTTCAGAACTATAATTAAACATCACGTTAATAAAAAACCAGTTTTGGTATTTTCATTGAAATAAGAATTATTAGGGTGTGTCACGACCCACCATCACCAAGACGAGGGAAGGGACACCATATTTCTAGACCCTTCCTTCTTCATGTTGAAGGAGAGATAATGGACCCCAAGACCCGCCTTCAATAGGTCCCAGAGTGGCAACTAGCACCAAGGGTATAGAATCACACACAAAAAATGGAAGGCATTACCCTTTTTATTTGGTAGGATTAGGAGAAAAGATAGTAAATCCCAATAAATACATAAACTAGAAGTAAAAGTAAATCCAAAACAATACATTACCCCATATTCATGTTCTAATAATAAGTGCTACAAAAATACAAGAAAACTCCAAAGGAGAGTACCAAAAGAAAAGAAAAGCAACAACGCCGATGGTCCCAATGTCTGAACTAGCAGGGTCCAACATATTCCTTGAATTCCTCTTGGAAATTTTAAAGCAGGATTATATACATAGGGTGAGTATACAGGTATACTCAGTAGGGAAAACCAAAAGCTCTCGTGCACAAGTGGGGAGACATCCTAATGCCTAATGAAAAAGGAGATAACCAAAGCACCTTTTAAGGAAAATATCCACCCAAACCTCACCAATGCACACTCCCAAAATAACAAAAGTCAAGTAGAGTAATAGTAATAACACATCGATGTTTGGGTACCCCGCACGACATTTCCACTGGTTATCGAAGACATCCTACATGTCAGACCTCCCCCACCATTCTCATCGTAGTCCCACTGCCATACCCCACCCGCACACACCAGGGCTACCATAACCACATATCATGGCCACACACACCTAGGACCCAAGAACCACATGTAACCCCACCCACAGACACCTGGTCCAGAACAACTACCGCCACAACCGAAGACACCTGGGCCTCATCTCGAAGACTCTTGGGAAACAACCTGCCTGTGTACACCTGGTCAAACCACCACAGCTACCTTACCCGAAGAGTCTTGGGATATAATGGACCTCAGGCCATCACAGCCTACCTGAAGTGTCTTGGGATACTCAGGAAAGGGATTAGAAAAGGATCTAATAACAAGCCACTCATAGCAGTGTTGGTAAAAACACCCTCCCCCTTGAAATAGGGGTGTTCAGAACAAAGTGCTCAGCTTGGGTGGGGTGAGAATAAGAAACATAAGAACTAAATTATACATATAGGTAAACAAGCACTCATCCCAACCTAGGGTTTCCAAAACAAGACCACACACAAACACCCTCATTACTATTCATTCATAAAAGGTACAACAACCACAACCATGTCACAACTCATTCCCAGAAAACAATTCCCCATTGAACCTATTCTTTTTATCAAATTCAAGTGGTACCATTTAAATAATTCTTCATTCTTCGGAAACTAATAGGACTAACCACAACCCAAGGAAGGGAAAAAAATCAAGCAGCAAATTAAGAATTCAAACCTAGTTCTCTTGTAAATTCACAACAATAAAAGAGATCCGTGAGATTCCTCGATGTTCTGGAACCAAACCAAGTCCCAACATACTACCCCTCAAAGCCTCACATCCACAAACCAACAACTATACCACAATAGGGGATCCCATCCCCATCCTCATCATCCCACCAGAATCAAGCAGAACAACCACACATATTACAAATACATAACAAGGGATTTTACAGATTCAAACACACCATTCATTGAGTTCCTTCTTTTTGTTTAGTTAACCGGGGTGATCACACAAAAATTATTATTCATTGGACATCAATTTAATCAACCAAGTTTATATGATTAACCAATTTCCATGTTACATCCATTCAATCATCACAGAAGATAGGGATCCATTATTGCACAAGGAAAGACCACCAACGACTATGATTTTCAGTGGATATAAGTCTATACAATTCACAACATGTAAGCAAGGGTAAAAGAGTACATTAGAATCATCAAACACAACCATTTATTATTTAAAAGTCTATTTATTATCTTAATTAAGGTCTGGTTTCATCCATCCCCATAAGAAAATTATCATACCCACCCAACATGATACACAGTAATTAGAGACGAAGGAAGAATCCTACCTGGATGATCAATGATCAAATTGTTTCTCCTCACACCAAAAACTGGGGATGCATGACTTGCATGGGAGGAACTCTGGGGACTCCAAGTTTGAGTAGGAAAGGCTCTAGCATAGGCAGACCACTAGCCTTATGAAGGGGGGCTCTAAACTCACTAAGAAAAGGAAAGGATACTAGCCAAGAAGAAGGAAGAATCCCCATGTGATAAAAGGTAAGATCCTAGAGTTACGAGATATGAAATCTTGAATGACTTTAAAGGAGGATCATGGTTTCACCATGTGGTTGGATGATTACGCACAATGTAATTAATTTTTATTTAATAATTATCATTATAGAGGTGGCCATAATAGCTGTGAGTTATAGGATTTCCTTTAATTAGAGGAAAACACGTATCATGGGTGGAAATTGAAAGTACGGGAAAAGGGTGTGGCACTGAGGAAAAAGACACACGTTTTGGTATTTCAATGGTCTCCTGGATCTTGGGGGATTTTAGATATCATTTATTGGATTTCAATGGATTTTAAAGGGCTAAAAAATGCTTTTACGTCAAAAGATATGTTGCAGGAGCGGAAAAGTCAGAAACTGGAAAAAAGAACAAGGGTGGGACACTGTTTGGTGAGACATCGTAACAGTGCCATGGTCACGGTGCCACCCTCAAAGTTCCACCATCACGGTGCCACTGTCATGGTGCCACCATCACGGTTCCACCCTCAAAATGCCACCGTCACAGTGCCACTGTTTCGTTGAGCGACCGTGACAGTGTGACTGCCATGGTGTCACCGTCATGGTGCCTCCGTGACCAGTGCCACTATTTTGGTGGAACTATTTGATGGGACCGATGTAACGACCCAAACTTTCATTAATGGAAATACCTCTTAATATAATTAAATGTTACTTTATGTAAATTTTTTTTATAAAATTTAAACTTATTTTGTTATATGTTTTTGGATTTTAAAATAATTTTATTAATTATGACTGTTGCTAATATGGTTATTGAATAGTGATCACATGATTAGTACAAATATAGGTCTTTAACAAATCCAATTTAATCAGCAAAAAGGAAGCGATGGCCTCATCCAATCGACGTTCCCCATAAGAAGACCATTTTTACGAGCTCGAAAAAGAGGTGGCGCCATTGGGCTTCGATCTTGACCAAGCCCAAGCTGAGCTTCAACAGGTTTGGCTTAAGCGGGACCGCCTACGAGAGAAGTGTAAGTTGATAGAGATTACCACCTGAGAAATGTTATCCGATCCACCCCAAGAGTCCATCACCATTGCACACCTTACTCTTTGGACTTATGCGGGTGTTATAAGGGGTTATGTAACAATACATTAGCACTATAGTTGTGTACATTTTTTTTGTATATAATAAAGAATATAATTTCATTGTTACCTTGTAAATAGTTTTTAACGCAAAAATTGTATTTTCAGTTAATGTTCAACTAAGAAATCTGTTTTGATGAATTAATGGAATTTTGAATTAAATAATATTTTAATAAAATATTATTATTATTAAATTAATTTTCATTAAATATAAATGATCGTATAATATTATGAATGCAAATGTTATTTTTATTAAGGTTTGAAAGCCATTTTTGTCAAAACCCATGAATTTTCGATAAATGTTGGTTTTTGATTTTAAAAGAAAAAATTAACATGATAAGAAAATTATTTAGATAAAATGAATATTATTTCTGGAATTATGATGTCAAAATTATCCATCAGTGAATTGTTCATAGTTTTATGAGACAGTCAAATTTTTGGGTAAAAATTAAATACTGTTTAAATATATAATGAGATTTATGACATCATAATGACCCAATAGTGATGTAATAAAATACTAAAAGCCTTATGTTCGAAAAATATATGTTTTACCATTAAAATAATCTGATTTTGGGTTTTTTTGACTAATTTTACAAATCATTAATGGACCCTTCATGGCATATTAATCATCTTGTCTTTTTAAATTTTTTTCCTTTGGGAGTGTGACTCACCTACACATAATCAAACCCATTATTTTAAGAAGTTAGGACTTTGGACATATAAAATATTTGTTTCCACTTCCCTTTTCCAAAAACCATTGGAAAAAACCCTGGGATGGTTTGTGGTTTGGATTAGTTTGATGTGAGGTGTCCCAAACCTCAATAATAAATAATTCCCTCACCTTTCCTATATAAACCCACCCAAGATCTCACTTTCTCCTCACTCAAAGCCATTGGAGTTCATCCAATCTCTACCCTACTCTCTATAGAATCCTCCCATGGTTCCTCAAGCCCCCAAGAATCCTCTCTCAATCCTCTCTCAATCCTTTGGATGCACACTTCCATGTAAGGGTTTTTTCATCTTTTCTCATTTTTGTCCAATTTTCGTTAAATTCTTATACATTTTAATTTAAATTATAAATTTTGGGGTATGGTTTCACACCTCCCCCATACTGCCCTATTTATGTTTCAATGATGGGATACCCCTTTTTATCTCATTAAATTCCTCCTATGTACACCCGTTAGTATGCCAAAATTCCAAAAGGATTTTCTCTCTCCTCTTTTACATTCAAGCAATTCTTTTGTATCATGACACTAAATTCCATTACAATTGTTGGGACATGTATATATATGACCCCCTTACTATCCATTTCATGTACATATTATGAGAAACCCATTTCTCTCTAATCAACCATTTTGATGAATTCTTATGTCATGCCGTTATGCTGCCGAAATTGCACCGATTTTCCCATCCAATGTCATTGTGTAGTGAATACCATGCCCATTTCTCTATGAAGGGTATTCACCTTTATGAACATTTACTTATTGATTATAAAGATTAATGTATGAATTCCACATTACTTTATCATGGAATAAATTTTTATGTTTTATGAATCCATGTTATATGATCCATGTGGCACACTTATGCATGAAATGAAATGTTTAAGAAGGGTGCGCCCTTATAACGCTCCAATGCATTGGGTTAAGAATAGTATCATGATACGTCATGCGAAATGGGTGTTTACTCATTCTAATTCAAGTTCAACGAGGTTTTATTCATGCTTCATGTTCAATGGGGATTTTCTCATGCTCCATGTGCAACGAGCCTCGGCTCAAGCTAATTTCATGTTAAGTGTTGTTGCCACATTTCCATGTTATGATTATCATGCCTTATCATGCATTTATGTTTATGCTTATATTATGATCTAATGATATGCCTATTTTCTAATATGTATTCTATTCCTCATGTTACTCCATTTTTATTCCCTTACTTGGCTTTATAGCTCACCCTTTTCTTATACATGTCCTCCGATTATCCCATGCAATGCCAAGTATGAGGGAATATAGTGGTCATGTAAAGGAAGTTTTCAATAAAGATGTTGTCTTTAATGTTTTAAGTTGTTATGTAATGATCCTAATCCCCAAAGACACTAGACATATTTATCTTCTATGTTGTATCAAATGAAGTTTATGTAATAAATTATTTCTAATTATTTAATAAAATATTAGGGTTGTCATAGTTGGTATCAGAGGATTGGTTTAGTTATTTTTGGGATTAGGATTAGAAAACCATAGTGAAGCCTTAGAGACAAGACTAAGTATAAAAAAATCATGCCTATGTTTTGGTAAGTATTAAGTAAGTGGTTTATCAAGAAAATACATCCCTGTCTGGATATGATTAGGTAGAGGTGGATCTGGCACAGATGTATCCTAGGGGTAAAACCTGAAAACACCGCTCTGAGCTAGACTCGAACGTGAACTTGTGAAAAAAAAATGGGCCTTGTTGCACTCTTAGTTACGGCACTCTAGAGGGATATGCTTTGGTAAATTCACTATCTTAGTATAAACCATTATTAAGGGACAAAAAATTCCTTAAGAATATATGTTAGAATGTAGATCATGGATAACATAGACTGAAGCCAATAGATTCATACGTTAAGGAAATAAAATTTATTTATAAGTCGTTAGTTTTTCCCTTGTATTACCCTTTATGTGGTACCCCTAAATGTCTTTTTATTCGATCTAATGGCCGATAATAGGAGAACTCGGGCAAACAACCGATGTGAAGATCAATGTGATGACTGTACTAATGAGATGCCCAATCCAATGGGAGCTATAATTGTGAACTTTTTCACACTTCTCTCTTAGCTAAATCAAGAATTGAATAGAAACATGGGTCAAGAGGAACGTTCAACCCCCCCCCCCCCCATGAAATAACAAGTCACTATCGAGAGGTTCATGATACAAAGGCCTCCTAATTTTAATGGATCATCTGATCCCTCAATCTCTAAACAATGGATCAACTCCATTGAAAAGATCTTATCCATCCTTCATGATTTTGAATAAGAGAAGGTTCTTCTGGATGCTTATCGTATGGAGGGTGAAGCTGATCAATAGTGGATGTTGATAAAAAATACGAAGCCCGTGGAGGATATTGAGGTATTGGAATGGAAGGATTTATGGAAGATTTTTTTCGATACATATTTTTCGTGCTCCCTCCAACTTAAGATGGAAAGAGACTTCCTTAAACTCAAGCAAAAGGACAACGAATATGTTTGAGCATATTATGAAATCATTACAAGGCTTGCATGATACACTTCCGGCATTGTCGTTACCCCCAAGTGCAAGGTTGACCGCTTCTTTGGTGGGATGAAACCTAGCATGCAGAAAGTGCTGTAGATCCGTGAATTCGACAGCTATGAGAAAATTATCTGATGTTCCCTCATGGTCGAAATGGAGATCATTGAATCTCAAGGGTATCATGGGGATAAGAAGTGTAAGGTGGAATTTAATGTTGGCGGTCTGATGGATAAATACAACGGTGCTAAGAAGATCCAACCTCCCACTTGCCAAAGGTGCAGAAAGAAGAACCCCATAAATTGCCAGAAGGGGACGTGGAAATGCTTTAGGTGTGGAAGAGAAGAGCACCTGGATGTCAATAATCAGCAAGAAAAACCCATGGCTGCAACATAGAAGAGGAACACTCCATTCTAACTTCAACACATTTTTCATTGCTATAACTGCAAAGAACTAGGGAATCTTGCAAATCAGTGCCCTAAGACAAGGGTTTTCAGAGGAAACCAACAACCTCCAAGGCAGTAAGGGTGATATTTTTCCATCACTATTGCTGAAGTGAACCCCAAAAATGATGTGGTGACACGTACGCTATTTATTCATTCAAGAATAGCAAACATAATTTTTGATTCTGGTTCTACACATTCTTTTATATCTCGAATGTTCAGTAGAACAATCCCATCACCACCAAAAATCATGGAAGTAAAGATGTCGGTGAGTATGGAAAATGGGGCAATTATTGCATCCCATGAATATATCTCCTCCTCTGTCAAAATCTGTTGATTAAAATTCCCGGCGAACCTATTATACTCCCTCTGGTGGAATTTGGTACAATTCTCAGCATGGATTGGATTTACTTATATAGTGCCACCATAAATTGTCGTGAGGGAAATCACTCTCTATGTGGAGAATCGACCCCCGATTATTTACAAGTGCAAGGAGGAAGATGAATATTATTTAGCTCCACTGTCTCAAGCATGGATATTACTGCCCTATGAGCATGCATATCTGGCATAAATGATTGAGTCTATAGAGGCAACCTTCTTATAAGACATGCATATTGTGAGGGAATTCGCTAAAGTGTTCCCGAAGAATTTCCTGGTCTTCCTCCTAGAAGATATGTTGAATTCTCAATTGAACTTATTCCTCGGGAATTACCAATATCTAAGACTCCATATAGAAGGGTTTTTGTGGAGCTTGAGGAGCTAAAGAAACAACTACAGGAGAATCTGGATAGAGGGTTTATACGCCCAAGGGCTTCAACATGGGGCACACCAGTCCTCTTCATCATGAAGAAAGATGGGTCAATGCAACTTTGCATCGATTATCGTGAGCTCAACAAAATCATGATAAAGAACAAGTATCATCTCCCACGAATTGATGACTTATTCAATCATCTACATGGAGCACAATACTTTTCCTAGGTGGATTTGTGGTCAGGATATTATCAAGTATGGGTGAATAAGGAAGATATCCCCATGACTTCTTTTCATACAAGATACGGACACTATGAATTCATAGTAATGCCTTTCAGACTCAATAATGCTCTAGTAATCTTCATGGACTTGATGAATAGATTCTTTATGTATTACCTTGAACAATTTGTGGTAGTCTTTATAGATGATATTCTAATGTACTCCAAAACTAAGGAGGATCATGAGGAGCATTTTAGAACTGTAATAGTGATCTTTTGGAAAGAGAAGCTCTATGAAAAGTACCGCAAGTGTGAGTTCTGGTTTAAGGAGGTCTCATTCTTGGACCATATCATCACAAGAAATGGGATATCAATGGATCCCTCCAAAATATATGAAATTGAAAGATGGCCGAGGCCAACATCGGTAACAGATATTTGTAGCTTCTTGGGGTTAGCTGGATATTATTGACGATTTGTGAGAAATTTCCCCCGATTGTCCAACCCTCTTACCAAGCTAACTCGGAAGGGAGTGAAGTTTTCTTGGAGTAATGAATGCGAAGTATGCTTCAAGAAGTTGAAAAAGAGGATTATCACTGCACCCTTCCTCACTTTACCAACAAGTGGAGAACTTTTTGTGGTATTCATTGATGCTTAAAAGAAGGGTCAGGGATGTGTGTTGATGAAAAATGACAATGTCATCACCTATGCTTCAAGGCAATTGAATGTTCATGAATAGAACTATCCCACACATGACCTCGAGTAGGCAGTAGTGATATTCACTTTGAAAATTTGGTGGCATTATCCCTTTGGATATAAGTGTGAAATATATACACACCATAAAATCCTCAAGTATATGTTCACACAAAAAGAGTTGAACATGTGCCAATGAAGATGGTTAGAGCTGATCAATGAATATGACTGCTCAATCCATTACCACTCTGGGAAAACAGACAAGGTGGCGGATTCCCTAAGTAGAAAGGGCCCATCGATTCTATCATTAATGAGAATTGAAAATGATCCATTATTCTTATATTTGATGAAGATGGAAATGGTAATCATAAAGAAGGGAACATCATCAATCTTTTCACAAGTGATTGCTCAACCATCACTTTTGGAAAGGTTAAAGGATGCTCAAAAAGGTGATGTGGGAATTCAGGAAAAATTAAAAGCTATCAGAAAAGGGAAATCCTCAGAATTTAATGTTAATGAAGAAGGAATTGTGATATTTTGGAAAAGACTATGTGTTCCATCAAGTCCGGAGCTGAAGAAGGAACTTTTGGATGATACACAGAGTTAAAATTTTTCTATTCATCCAGGAAACACAAAGATGTATTGAGATCTCCGAGATAATTATTGGTGGGATAATATGAAGAAGGAGATCGCTGAACATACATACAAGTGCCTGGTGTGTTAGTAAGTGAAGGCAGGGAGGAAAAAGTTAAAGGGGATGATAGAACCATTGCCCATACCCGAATGGAAATGGGACAACATCACTATGGAATTTGTCACCATACATCCGAAGGCATCCAAAGGATAAAATTCAAACTAGGTTGTTGTGGATCGTCTTACAAAGGTTGCACACTTCATTTCTATTCGGGAGGATTTCTCATTGGATTAACTGACAAAGATATATATTAGGGAAGTGGTAAAGCTGTATGGAGTACCACTATCTATTGTGTCTGATCGAGCTCAAAGATTCACCTCTATGTTTTGGAAGATTCTTCAACATGCTCTGAGTACTGAACTGAACTTCAGTACGGCTTATCATCCTCAAACTAATGGCCAATATGAGCGGACTATCCAAACACTTGAGGACTTGTTGAGAGTATGAGCAATGGACATTTAATGGGGATGGTATCAACATCTTCCTCTCATTGATTTCTCTTATAATAACAGTTTTCACTCGAGCATCCAAATGGCACTATGTAAATCCCTTTATGGGAAAAGGTGCAGAACAACAGCGTGTTGGGATGAGGTCGGTGAGCATAAGATACTTAGACTAGAAATGGTCGAAGAAATGGTGGAGAAGGTGAAAACCATTCAACAACATATCAAGGCAGTCCAGAGTCGACAGAAGAGTTATGCAGATAACTGTCAACAGGACCATGAGTTTAAAGTTGGAGACATGGTATTTCTACACATATCTCCATTGAAGAAGGTCATGAGGTTTGGAAAAAAGGAAGTTAAGTCCAAGGTACATCGTCCCCTTCAAGATTCTATATCGTGTCAGGGATGTGGTCTATCAAATAGCACTTCCACCTACCATGGCCAAAGTACATGATTTCTTTCATGTATCCCTCTTAAGGAATTACAAACTGGACTCTTAAAATGTACTCTCTTCAGAGGTGTTAAGGTTAGAGGATGACATTTCTTATGAGGATCAACCAATGAAGATCTTATATCGTAGAGAAAAACTTCTACAAAATAAGACAATTCCCCTCATCAAGGTGCTGTGTAGAAACCACAAGTTTGAAGAAGTGACGTGTGAATTGGAGGAAATGATGAAGTTGAATTACCCACATCTGTTTTAGTATGGGGAAAGAAATTTTCAAAGGAGAAATTTTTTAAGGGGGGGAAGATTGTAACAACCTAAAATTTCATTAATGGAAATCCCTCTTGATCTAATTAAATGTCCCTTTATGTAAATTTTTGTTATAAAATTTCAACTTCTTTGGTTATATTTTTTTGGATTTTAAAATACATTTAAGAATTGTGACCTTTTCTAATATGGCCATTGAATAGGGATCACCTGATTAGTATAAATATAGGTCTTTAACGAATCCAATTTACTCAGAAAAATGAAGAGATGGCCTCATCCAGTAGACGTTCCCCATACGAAGGCCATTTTTCGGAGCTTGGAAAATGGGTGGCATCACTGGGCTTCACTCCTGACCAATCCCAAGCCTAGATTCAGCAGGGTAGGCTCAAGAGGGACCGCCTATGAGAGTAGTGGAAGTTGATAGAGATTACCACTCGAGCAATATTATCCGAGCCACCCCAAGAGTCTGTCACCATCCCACACCTTACTCTTTAGTCTTATGCGGGTGTTATAAGGGGTTATGTAACAAAACCTTAGCACTATTGTTATGTACATTATTTTTGTATATAATAATGAATATACTTTCATTGTTACCTTGTAAATAGTTTTTCAAGCACAAATAGTATTTTTTAGTTAATGTTCAACTAATAAATATATTTTGATTAATTAATGGATTTTTGAATAAAATAATATTTTAATATAATAATAATAATATTATTAAATTTATTTTTATTAAATATAAATGATCGTATAATTTTATGAATGGAATTGTATGTTTTATTATGGTTTGAAATCCATTTTTTGTCAAAACCCATGAATTTTCGATAAATGTAGGTTTTTATTTTAAAAGTGAAAATATACATATTTAGAAAATTATTTAGATAAAATGAATATTATTTATGGAGTCAGGATTTCAAAATCATCCAACCGTAAATTTTTCATAATTTTCTGAGGTAGTCAAATTTTTGGGTAAAAATTAAATACCATTTAAATATATAATATATTTTATGACATCACAATGACCCAATAGTGATGTAATAAAATAATATAAGCCTTATGTTCGGAAAATATATTTTTTACCATTAAAATAACATGATTTTGGGTTTTTTTACTTATTTTACAAAGCATTAATGGACCCTTCAAGGCTTATTAAACATGTTGACTTTTTAAATTGTTTTCCTTGGGAGTGTGACTCACCTCCACATAATAAACCCCATTATTTTAAGAAGTTAGGAATTTGGCCTTATAAAATATTTTTTTTCACTTCCTTTTCCCAAAAACCATGGGCAAAAACCATGGTATGGTTTGTGGTTTGGATTATTTTAATGTGAGTTGTCCCAAACCTAAATAATAAAGAATTCCCTCACCTTTCTTATATAAACCTACCCAAGCTCCCACATTATCCTCACTCAAAGCCATTGGAGTTTTCCCAAACTCTGCCCTAATCTCTCTAGAATCCTCCCAAGGTGCCCCAATATCCAAAAAATCATCTCTCAAGCCTCTCTCACGCCATTGGAAGCACACTTCCATGTAAGAGTTTTTTCTTCCTCTCTCATTTTTGTCCAATTTTCTTTAAATTGTTATGCCTTTTAGTTTCAATTATAAATTTTGGGGTATGGTTGATCACCTCCCTCATACTTCCCTATTTATGTTTGAATGATGGGAGACCCCTTTCTTTCTCATTAAATTCCTCCCATGTACACCCGTTACCATACCGAAATTCCGAAAGGGATTTCTCTCTCCTCTTTTACATTCAAGAAATTATTTTGTATCATGACTCAAAATTTAATTACAATTGTTGGGACATGTATCTATATGACCCCTTACTTTTGATTTCATGTACATATGATGAGACACCCCTTTATCTCTCATCATCCATTTTTATGAATTCTTACATCACACCATTACGCTGCCGATATTGCACCGATTTTCTTGGACAATGTCATTGCATAGTGAATACCATGCCCATTTTTCTATCAAGGGTATTCACCTTTATGAACATTTACTAATTTATTATAAAGTTTCATGTATGAATTCCACATTCCTTTATCGTGTAATAAATGATTATGTTTTATGAATCCATGTTATATGATCCATGAGGCACACTTATGCATGAAATGAAATGTTTAAGAAGGGTGTGCCCTTATAGAACTCCAATGCATTGGGTTAAGAATAGTATTATGATATGTCATGTGAAATGGGTATTTAATCATTCTAATTCAAGTGAAACGAGTTTTTACTCATGCTTCATGTGCATTGAGTATTTACTCATGTTCCATGTGCAATGAGCCTTGGATCATGCTAATTCCATTTTATGTGTTGTTGCCACATTTCCATGTTATGATTATCATGATTTATCATGAAATTATGTTTATTATTCTATTATTCTCTAATGATATGCCTATTTTCTAACATGTATTGTATTCCTCATGTTACTCCATGTTTATTCCCTTACTAGTCTTTATAGCTCACCCTTTATGAATATCCTCAGGTTATCCCATGAAATGCTATGTACGAGGGAATGTAGTGGTCGTGTAAAGGAAGTTTTAAATAAAGATGCTGTTTCTCATGTTTTAAGTGGTTATGTAATGATCCTAAGCCCCAAAGACACTAGACCTCCCGATTTTCTATGCTGTATCAAATGAATTTTATGTAATAAATTATGTTAAATTGTGTAATAAAAGATCAGGGTTGGAATAACTGAGATTTTTGGAAACGTACTGGACAAGGAGGGTTCATGCCATTACATCAGATACCTCTCAATCTATTATCGCCCTTGAGAATCGAAACTAGACCCGAAGAAAAGAGAGGGGCCCAAACAACAACCTCGAAAGAGACCTCTCTGGAGAAAACCTCCTCAATCTAGGAACACCTCTCCCTCAAGAACCCCACAAAAATATAAGGGTGTCACTGTCCAGACATCTGGATTAAGGAATCCCATTCCCCCATGCCGAGATACTATCTACTTTGGGTGGCATTGACTTTCCTGCACAGGTTTAAACGCATCCACCTTAATGTGTCTCTATTAGGGAGCAGGTCCTTCCGTCTCCATAGTCAGAACTCTTCACACACATCTAGAGAATAAGGAAAACAGACCATCTCATAGTTAATATGGTCAAGCAATTCATCACAAATAAGTACAAAAAAAACAGAAAAAAACTCAAAACAGCTCTGGGTACTGGGCGTGCATCTGTACCTCCCATTCCCAGGTACTCTCCTTGAGGGAACCATTACTCTATAACACACGAACCAAGGGAATGGTTCATCCACAAAGCACCTTCTCCTCATGATCCTTGATCCCCACTGGTCTCTCTGCAAACGTCACGTCATCCTCGATATCCAACCTTCCCCAGTCTAATATTTGTGAATCATTGTGCAGATACCGACGGAGTTGAGACACATGGAAGATGTCGTGTACTCTCAGTAGTGAAAGTAGTATCGCCAGATGATAAGCCACTTTACGGACCCGCCGCAACACCTCGAAGGGTCTGACGAACCTGGGAGAAAGCTTACTCCCCCTGCCCAACCTCTGCTGTCCATGCTGACGGGACACCTTCAAGAACACATTGTCTCTGACCTCGAACTACAGGGTTCTCCCCCTATGATCGGCATACAATATCTTCCAGTCATGATCTGCCTTCATCCTCTCACATATAAGTTGAACCTTCTCCGTCGTGCTCTACACTGCCTCCAAGCCAAGAACACCTACTTCCCCGACCTCTGCCCAACACACAGGTGGGTAAAACGACCTCCCATACAAAGATTCAAACATATCCATGCCAATGGTAGTGTGATGTCTATTTTTGTAAACAAACTCTTCCAGAGGAAAGTGTCATACCCATGATCCCCCAAAGTCCAAAACTCATGCCCGTAGAATCTCCTCCAACGCTTGGATAGTGTACTCTGTCTGCCCATCTTTCTGGGGGTGGAAAGCAGTGATGAGGCATAGTTGGGTGCCAAAAGAATGTTTCAGTCCTTTCCAAACTCATGAGGTAAACCATGTATCCCGATCAGAGACTATGGAACTCATAATTCCATGCAACATCACCACTTCATCCATGTACCTATGTTCTAGGGAATCCACCACACTCGACTCCTTGATTTCCAGGAAGTAAGGTGATTTCATCAGCTGATCCACCACTACCTAGATAGCATCACAACCCCCTTGAACTCTATGTAGTCTCATGAAGAAATCCATCGATATGTCATCCCACTTCCACTCGGGGAAATCTAAAGGTTTTAATAAAGATCTTGGGACGTGGTGTTCATCCTTTACCTGCTGACACATGAGGCACTTTTCCACAAACTATTCCACTGTCTGCTTCACCCCGAGCCACCAAAACTAAGCCCTCAATCCTTGATACATCTTGGAAACTCCTGGGTGTACCACCAGGGGTGAGTTCTAGAACTCACAAAGAAATATCCCACGTATTTCCACATAGACGAACAACTTTCCATGAAACCACATCCGATATTGGCCATCTTATGACCATCCTTTAGGAGCATTGCCATGGATAACATAATCACGCATCACTTCAGCCTATAAGTCCCCCCACTAAGACACCTACAACTATCGTAATAGAGAGGAGTACACTTTCATCAAGAATAGAAAGCCTCTTCCATCCTCCACCCTTTCATCCAGGTGTAGGGAAACCAACTCCTCCATCGCTCTCCAAGCATCTACCGATTCTAGAACCACATCCTTCTGTGACTTCATGCTCAAGGCATCAACGACCATGTTCCCCTTTCATGAGATGTAGGAAATTTTGATGTCGTATTCCTAAAGAAACTCCATCCACCTCCACTGACACAAGTTCAGGTATCGCTAAGAGAAGATATACGTCAAGATATTGTGATCCGTGAAGACCACGAAGCGCTCTCCAATGAGGTAATTCTGCCACAATATTAGTGAGAACTTGACTACTACAATCTCTAGATCATGGGTGGCATAGTTATTATCATGGAGACATAACTGCCTAAGCCCATAAAGGATCACCACTACTGTGGCATCATCACACACGCCCAACCATGGACAGAAGCATCACAAAAAACTTCAAACATTACTCCTTCCTCTGGAAACCTTAGTACTAGGGAACTAACTAGCTTCCCCTTCAGATAACTAAAGTCTTCCTAGCATCTCTCACTATATATAAAATCTTAGTCTTTCATGGTCAAGGCTATCAGGGTCATTGCAACTCAAGAAAATTTAGGCACAAATCTTAGGTAGTACGTCGTTAAACGCAGGAAACTACAAACCTCTACCATGTTTGTGGGTCCTACCCAAGAAATAACCTCGTCGACCTTTGATGAGTCCACTAATATCCACTATTTGGACACCACATGTCCAAGGATGTGCACCTCTTGTATCTAGAACTTGCACTTGGACAACATTCCAAAGAGCTAGTGTTGTCGGAGGACCCCTAAAACCATCTTTAGATGCTCAGCATGGTCCTCCTCCGATCTTCAATAGATCAGGATGTCGTAAATAAAGACGACTTCTAACCGGTCCAGATATTCCCAGAATTTAGATTTCATGAGCCCTATGAACATGCATAGCTTGTTCGTAAAGCCGAACAACATGACCAGGAAATCAAAGTGCCCATACCTGCACCTGAAGGTAGTCTTTGAGATGTCACCCTCCTTCACCCTCAACTGGTGATATCCTAATTGCAGGTCGATCTTCGGGGACCATCCTTCCCCCCTTCAACTAAACAAAAAGGTAATCTACCCTTGGGAGAGCGTAATGGTTCTTGACTGTTACCTGATTCCGTTTTCGGTAGTCTATGCACAGCCTGGGACCACCATCTTACTTCTTCACAAATAGGACCAAAGCACCCCATGGTGACATGATTGGTATGAAAAACCCTTCTTCATAAAATCGTAAATCTAAATCTGTAACTGCCGCAACTCAGAAGGTGCCATACAATAGTGAGCCATCAAAATTGGATGGGCACTGGGTTGCAAGTCTATCCAAAACTCAACATCACGTCGAGGGGGTAGAGTCACCATCTATTCAAGGAATATGTCCATGAACTCACTAAAAATTCCTCAATCTTCCACCATCTAGGAGTCCACTGACTCCACTTATAGCTTAGCTAACAAGGAAAAAAGGGTTCCAATCACTGGCTGCCCTCCTAGAAACCCCACTCACTGACGAAATCCATAGACCGACTGCCCAAATATGAAAACAACACCCTTCTCTGGAAGTAGTCGATAATGTCACACATATAGAACAGCCAGTTGATGCCTGGAATGAAATCATACGGCTGCATCTATAGCAAAAGAAGTTCCCAATTGGACAAATGTGGTCCCAACATCATTCTACATCCCCAGGAAACATTAGAAAAGCTAATCTGACCTCTGACTAGCGTAATCAAAACTTGGGGAATAGGACGTCTCTTTGCGTCTTAACCCACTGTATGGGCTAGAATGGGTGCAACAAATGAGTGATAAGCTCTTAAATAAAACAAGGAATAGTCAAGAGTACTAAAAAAGATGATCATACCTCAAACAACCTCCAGACCTACTGGAACTACTGCCTCCACAGTGTGAAAATTCCCACGCCTAGCTCCTCTTCCCCTAAGCTATGAGATGCCTCCATGACCATGCCCTGGTTGAGGTCCCTGAGGAGTTACCTGAGGTCGACCACCTCCTACAATGTCTGATCTCAGAGGAGTGGGAGCTCGTTGTCCCTACTGCTGCTACTGAAAGGGCCGGGCTGGAAACTACTGCTGTTGAGGTTGGCGCTGAACCTGCCCACCACCACTATACTGCACTCGATCTTGGCATGGATTCCAAAGATGCCCATGACATCCATAGATGAATAATCTTGGTCCTAGGACCGAAAATAAAGGGAGAGGACATGGAGATCGAAATTAGAATTACTGGGCCTAATCCCCTATGGCTGAAACCTAGAAGGACCTAACATAGGAGGCTTGTTGCTGACAGAATTACCTCTTTAATTAGCCCTACTGGCTCCCCTCTCGCAGAAAACCTCCCAGCATGTGCATCCTCTCCACCACTTCAACCTTCTTCAACACTGCCATGTATGTAGGTAGAGTGAAGGGAGTAACAAAATACTGAAGAGAAGTTTGAAGTGCCTCCTATAAACATCTCACCCAAGACTCTTCATTCGAAAAATGGTCCGAAGCAAAGAGAATGAGATCCTTGAACTTGATCCCCTGATCCCACACTAACATACTCCCCTGTTGAAGGGAGAGTATCTCCTGCCTCTTCTCAGCCTTTATCGTGGAAGAGAGGAATTCTGACTAGAACTCCCTCGTGAATTAAGTCCATGAAACTTTAGCCTCCCTCTTCTCCCTAGCATAGATAATCCACCACTAACATACTGCTCCCCGCATCTGGATTATAGCTAGAGAAACTCAATACTCCGTCGGATCCCAGATAAATCTAAAAGCTATCACCAGCTCTCTATCTCCATGTCCGTGATGCTGCCCCCATACTTCCTGAGGGTATGTTTCTGAAAGGAATGAATCTTCATCTACCACTGATCATCATCCTCCTCTCAATCAACCCTCTACTGATTAGCTAAATTAGCCTCCTGGGCCTTGATCACCCACACTACTCGTGGTCATTTTCTGGGTTCCATAACTACAAGGTAAATAAGGAATGCCTAAGCCCGAGTAGTGTAGAATATTGATTTTAAATTTTTCTTAAACTTTTCATTTATTTTAGATGCCCAAAGTACCCAAAACATAAATGAAAACAAGTCATTATTATGTATGTACCTTTCCTAGGGTCTTTACCCTGCAATCAGTGTATCCTCACTTGGTCGTTCGGTAGGTCCAGAGTCCTTGCATCGGATCACAGGGGGCCCAAAAATCCTGTGTCAAGTCCAGTCTTCTCTGTCCTATTTCATGGGCCAATATTTCCTAAAACAGTTTCCCTACCATCCCATTCAATCCTTACTTTTCCCAACTCCAAAATTCATCCTATCTCTCAACCATTTATCCCTTTGGTACCATTCTATCATGACCCACCTTCAATAAGATGAGGTAAGGGACAACAGATTGTCAAAACCTTCCTTCTTCAAGTTGAAGGAGAGATAATGACCCCCGACACCCTCCTTCAATTGGTCCTAGTGTGTCGATTAGCACCATAGGTATAGAATCAAATGCAACAAATGGAAGGCATTAACCTTTTTATTTAGTAGGATCGGAAGATAAGATAGTAAATCCCAAACAACACCAAAACTGGAAGTAAAAGTAAAGACAAAACCATACATTCCCATATGCATGTTCCAATAATAAGTGATACGAAAGTACAAGAAAACTCCAAAGGAAGGTACCAAAAGAAATGAAAAACCGCAGCGTCAATAGTCCTAATGTCTGAACTAGTAGGGTCCAGCACAGTCCTCAATGTCCTCCTTGAAACCTGAAAGCATTTTTATATACGTAGGGTGAGTATACTAGTATACTAAGTAGGGAAAACCAAAATCTCTCACGAACAAGTGGGGGGACATTCTAATGCCCCGTGAAAAAGGAGATATCCAAAGCACCAAGCAAGGAAACTATCCACTCAAACCTCACCAAGGAACACTCCCCAAATAAAATGATTCAAGTAGAGTAATATTAATAACACATCGATGTTTGGGTACCCCGCACAACTTTCCAACTGGTTATTGAAGGCATCCTACGCGTCGGACCTCCCCTGCCATTCTCATCGTAGTCCTACTGCCATACCCCACCCTCACACACCTAGGATACCATAACCACACATCCTGCCCACACACTCCTGGGCCACGAAAACCACACATAACCATGCCTGTAGACACCTGGTCCAGAACAACTACCACCATGCCTGATGACAGCTGGGCCTTATCCCGAAGACACATGGGAAACAACCTACCTGCACACACCTGGGCAAACCACCACAGCTACCCTACCCAAAGAGTATTGGGCTATAATGGAACTCAAGCCATCACATCCTACCTTAATAGTCTTAGGCTACTTGGGAAAGGGAATAGAAAAGGAGGTAATAACCAGCAAATCATAGGAGTGTTGGGAAAAACACCCCCATGAAATGGGGGTGTTCGGCACGAAGTGCTCAACATGGGTGGGGAACGAATAAGAAACAGAAGAACTAAATTATACATATAGGTAAACAATCACTCATCCCAACCCAGGGGTTCCAAAACTTGCCCGTACACAAACAACCTCATTACTATTCATTCATAAAACTTACAACAGCCATAACCAAGTCACAACTCATTCCTGAAAAATAATTCCCCATTGAAACAATTCTTATTATCACATTCAAGTGGTTCCATTTAAATAATTCCTCTCTACTGGGAAACTAACAGGAATAGCTACCAGCCAAGGAAGAAAAAACAACCAAGAAACAAATTAAGCATTCACACTCATTTCTCTTGTAATATAACAACAAAAAAGGGATCTGTGAGATCCCTCGAAGTACTGGAACTAAACCAAGTACCAACATACGACCCCTCTGGACCTCATATCTACAAACCAAATACTATACCACAATAGGAGATCCTATCCACATCATCCTCTCCCCAAAAAAATCAAGCAGAAAACCCACACATATTACCAAGACAGATCAAGGGAATTTCCAGATTTTAATACACCATTCATTGAGTTCCTTCTTTCTGTTTGGTTAATCGGGGTGATCACACAAGGATTCTTGTTCACTGGACATCCATTTAATCAACCAAGTTTATATGATTAACTAATTTCCTTGTTACAACCATTCATTCATCATAGAAGACATGGGTCCATTAGTGCGCAAAGAAAGACCACCAATGACCATGATTTTCAGTGTACATAAGCCATAAAATTCACAACATGTAAGAAAGGGTAATAGAGTATAACATCATCAAAAAACACACCCCTTCAATCTTTAAAAGTCAGTTTATTATCTTCGTTAAGGTTTGGGTTCATCCATCACCATAGAAACATTATCATACCCACCCCGCATGATACACAGTAAATAGAGATGAAGGAAGAACCCTACATGGGTGATCAACTATAGTCGTTTTTCTCCTCGCACCAAGAACTGGGGATGCACAAATTGTAGGGGAGGAACTTTGGGGACTCCAAGTGTGAGTAGGAAAGGCTCTAGCATAGGCACACTACTAGCCTAAGGAAGGGGGACTCCAAACTCACCATGAAAAAGAAAGGAGACTAGCCAAGAAGAAGGAACAATCCCCTTGTGATAAAAGGTAAGATCCTGGAGTTATGGGATATAAAATCTTGAATGGATTTAAAGGAGGATCGTAGTTTCACCAAGTGGTTTTATGATTATACATGATAGAATTTATTTTTATTTTATAATTCTCATCAGAGGGGTGGCCATAACAACCATGTGTTAAAGGATTTCCTTTAATTAGAGGAAAACTCATAACATGGGTGGAACTAGAATGTATGGGAATAGGGTGTGGCGCCAAGGAAAAAGCCACACATTTTGGTAAGTCAAGGGTCACCCGAATCTTGGGGGATTTTAGATATCATTCATGGGATTTTAATAGCTTTGAAAGGGGTATAAAAACACTTTTACGTTCAAAAGATACTTTGAGGGAGTAGAAAACATTGAAAACTGAAAAAAAAGAACAGGGGTGGGAAACTGTTTGGTGAGACACCATAATGGTGCCTCGGTTATGGTGCCACCCTCATGGTGCCAATGTCACGGTTCCACCCTCACAATGCCATCATCACGATTCCACCCTCACATTGTCACCATGATGGTGTCACCCTCCCAGTTCCACCGTCACGGTGCCACCATCACGGTGCCACTGTCATGGTGTCACCCTCACAGTTCCACCATCATAGTGCCCCCATTTCATTGAGTGACCATGAAGGTGTGACTACCACGGTGCCACCAACATAGTGCTGCTGTGACTAGTTCCACCATCACGGCGCCGCTGTTTCGGTGTAACCATTTGATGAGACCTGGATTTTTGGCAAAGTACTGGACCAGGAGGGTTTGGGCCATTCCAGGGTGAAATTTGGTTATGGAATCTTTATAATTCCAAATACATTTTATTTTATCATGATAAATATATTTATAACCACGAAATAAGTATTCATGATAATTTTTCTACATACATAATATTTAATTTTAAAAACATGTATATTCAAAAAATATATTTTTACAGGATTATTTTAGTTTATTTTAAATTTAATTTTTTACACATTTAGTAATTTTATATGTAAAATTTATATCAAAATTTGAAATCAGAATTTTCAGAATAGTTAATGTGGTCATTTTTATTTTCTTCCACTGAAATTAATTACTAATGTTAAAAATCATTTTTCACTGTAAAATAGTTATTTTTCAATGAATAATACTTTTGAAAGTACTTTGTTTTTTCATAAATAAAATAGATTATTTATCAAATAACACTATAATATTGTGTTTAAATTTATATAAAAATCAATTTAATGTCATCAATTTTGTAATTAACACTAAATAAGATTAAGAACACTAAATGAATAAAATGACATTTTTCTATAAAAACAGTCTTTCAACACATTATAAGTTTTTATTTAAGAGATAAATTAATATATTTAGAAATTTAATTATATTAAATTGATCCCAAATTATGATTTTAAGACTTTAGATTTTTTTAATGTTCTCCATTTATAATTAGTGGTATAATAATTACCTTGATTAATTTTTAACCATGATTAATATAGGCAAAAATGGGTGAATAATGTGTCTTGAATTTTTAAAAATTAAAGGTCACTTAAACCTTATAAAAATATATTTTCTATTTAAGTCATACCCACATCTCCCAACTATCTATAAATCACCTAATTTACCTAACTAACCATACCCACCTACCACCCATGTGATTTCATTCTTACCCCTTACCTATCTCAAGGTTTCCATGATGAAAACCCTCTCTCTAAACTATAAAAGGAGATCAACCTAGACCATTCTCTCATTACTCTCCACTTGAAAGGCCTTTATCATCAATTTCTATCCCCTCTCCATTTCAAATTCCCTTATAATGAGTTTTTATTATTATATTGAATCCTCTCTGGATTTATAAAGATTTATATAAAGGTAATGGTTTTCTCCTACTCCATTTGATTCAAGTACTTCTTTTTGATACTCAATTATTATTTGAAAATGATAATTATTCCACAAGATCATAATAAATTATTTTCATTAGAAATGATTCACTAATGAATATATATTTACCTTATTTTTCGTTAAATCCTATTTATAATAATTTTTTATAGGTGTTATGATGCCAAAATCACTCTTTGATTCAAGAAATTCATTTGATTTAAGCATTTTTATTTCCATGTGATTATGCTTCCACATGTTTAAAATAAATAATTTATTATCCTAATAATACCATATTTATGAGATACTATCATACTATCACAATAATATATTAGTATTAAACTGTTTATATCTATAATGATACAAAAAACAATCCATGATTTTCTAGGTAATATTTTCATGTTGTAAGGATTTTTTTGGAATAATATTCAATTCATTGGGTCATAGAAAATCTTACAAGAATATAATTTTCAATCATTATTTAATCATTATACTTCACAACTTTATATTGTTTTTCCTTTTCTTATCTAGATAAATTTCTTCTAATCATTAATAACTACTTTATTGATAAAAATGATTTGAATTAAAAGTGTATCATTTATAGGAATAACACCCATTCTTATATATGAATTATTCTTTCCACAAACATATTTTATTTCCCTCAAATGTTCAACGACATTTTTCGTGAATATAATATGTATTATTTTCTTTTATTCTCATAATTCTCTTGACCGAATTTTAAAATTAATGATTAATACACTTTCTACGATACTGGTTCTCAAATAAAGGTATTCCCAAATATTTAAGACCAAGGTTTACAAACATTACAAACAAACAATTTATCTTACAATATATATATTTTTGATAACGGTATCATATTTTCAGGATTACATTATTGATTTATCCTTATATTTTCAGTTCATCCTATTTGAAAATTACTTTTGAATGTGACATATAATATTGTCTTTTTAAGATAATGATAAAAATTATTTTCTAAATTATATTTTATATTTCATTCCATGTGAAAACATCATTAAAATATTTTTTCTTCACTATGAAACTTACTCTCTACACGAATTCTAGAAAAATTATTTTTTCTCTTATTTTTTTAAAATATATCTTTTAAAATGTTATCAAATGATTAAGGGAATTTCTTATTTCCAATTTTGTTTTTCTAGAACTCATAAAATGTGTTTTTACCCAAGTAATTATCCTTTAATACATATTATGAATGATTCATTGATAATATTCAAATGAAAACGTCCACTATATTTCTATGGATGGCATATGAAATATTGTTTTTTAACAATGATAATATCCATCACTACCTTTGCCTTGAAAAACCATCCACCATGAATTGCAATAAATTTTCTTCCAATGTATTACCTCATTGAATAACATAATTCTTATTCCTTTAAAATATGGGGATTTACTTAGGTTCCATAAATCAAATGAATGTGGAAATTATTTTCACAAATTTATACCATTTATCTATATGGTGTAGATTCTATAAGTTAATTATGTTGATTTAATGTAATTTATATAGAAATAAAATTAAAGTAATTTCATACAAATTTTTTTCCATGGGTTTATCATGTTAGGATATTTTATTGAAACATTAATTATTTTCTTACACGAATATAGTTAAAAACGACAAAAACCCCATATTACTTTGATGGGTTCATTATGATCCATTAAATGAAACCAATTTTATTTCCTAGGGGTTTTAATAAAAAATGATTGATTACTTATGGTATATATAATAATGGATGATTATGGGTGTTTTCCTATATCAGAATCCAATACATTTGTTAAGAGTTTATAACTCCTGAGATATGGATTCAATAATATGTTTAGTTTCTCATATGCATGGGCACTGATGTTTTGGACTGTGAATTTTATGTTCCTTACACTAAATTATGTTATATATTTGAAATATATTTCACAATTTTATTATTATACAAATAAATATGTTATTCTCTCATGGGTTATTATTTTTTTTCTCACTCTTTTGATTCATTTCTTAGTTTATGAAAACCATTATTCCATGATTTATGTTCTATGATTTGTTATGTATTATTTTTCTTATGTATCTTGAATATAACCATATGCTCAATCTATGTTAATTAAGGATATTATATTGTTATCAATTATGATTATCATTATTAAGCATTTGAGCTCAAAAAAATCATTTATTAATATTTTCATGGGTTATGAAGATGAGTATAACATATCAGAATTGTTGGGGGGAGTCTTATGTGGATAAATTATGGTCAAAGTTTCACAAGTGTTAAAAAATAAGGTGCTTATGTAGAAAGTATTCCAAGACACTAAGCCTTAATTTCTTTTGAATGTGTGATTTTTTTCTATATGTAATGTTTAACTTATGTTAATGTCAACAAAAAAAGTGATGTTTTACTTAGGTCACTATATTTGTTATCAGAGAAAGGATTAGATATTTAGCAGTATTAGTTTAGTTTGCCTAGGTATTTGGATTTTATATCCTTAGTAAAATAACTATTTATGAGTCTTAGTATCATATTGCATCCTAAAATATTGAGAATGTTTCGAGTAGATGGATTTACTAGAAAAAAACCCCCTATCTAGATACCGGCATGTGGACACAGGAAATTACATAATTATACATGGTGGTAATAAAACTGTAGAGGGAATGTTAGGTATTAACTCAACCCTGACCCAGTGCAAGAAAAAGAGGCATGTCCTCACACCACACCAGACTCCCCCACATGATATTATTTAACCATTCACATTCTATTTACAAACCATTTTAAAGGATTTAATTTCTAATTAATTTAAGGGTTTCGGTTAAAAATTATGAAAGAACACATCCTAATTAACTTAGGTTGAACCAAAATAGTTATAGGATTAACGTATTATAATATAGATGAAATGAAGTATCATAGGTTGAAGTAAATGTGTTATTAGAGAATAGAAATTAGGATTGAGCATTCATATTCACATTCTTTGATTTTTTTATTTTTATAATTATTTTTCTTTTAGTATTTGGTTGATACAAGACCATAAAAATGAAATGGAGAAAAGTATGTATGAAAAAAACACCATGTATTGTATATGAAAAAGGGAGAAAACTTAAATGGTTGTTAATGAGAGTATATTCCAATTATGATGGAAAAAGGGTATTCTCCTTATCATTCCCATGTAAATGATGAATATATCTTCATAGAAATAAAATATTTATACTATGATATATTTTTATTAATGATTGATATTTATTTATTATAATTTTATTTATACTAAATGATATGATAATTTAATGACACTTTTAATTATTTTTCTTCAGAATATTATCTTTAATATATTGGAAAAATATATTTAATTATAGGAATAAGCGTTAAAAAGGATTTTATGAAATGTTTATATTTTGGGGATAGATATTACAAAACACATAATTCAGGTACAAGAAATTAGTAGGATTAAAATATACATGTGTTTGATGTCATAATTTGGTGATTTATTTTGAGAAAAGGTAGTTAGATATCACTGGTATCTTTGGATTTGATTATATACTTAAAAAATAGTGATCCAATATATTTTTGGTGACAGTTAGCTCATTTTTAGGATTTTTATATTTTCTAAATAGTATATGAATTTATGAAATAGTTATTCATATATTTGAGGATTAATGATAAAGTTATTTTTAGATGAATCTATGATTTCCCTATGGTTTATTTTTTTTATATTCAAATGGTTTTAGGAATGTTATGTAGTGGAAAATATGTGAATAAGGTCTATAAATAATAGGGTATATGCTCATATAAATAATTAATATTTTTTTAGAAAATATAAGTAAGATGTAATTGAAAAATAATGTTACGTAGAATTTATATTAGAAGATATTTCCTCAAGGATAGATACACAATTGTTACCCTGATCTACTTTCATCAGTGAGTAATACATAAAAATTGGAGGGAATATTTTTTTAAAGGGGGGAGGGGGGAATGGAACAACATGATATTTCACTATATATTCACATTAAATAAATTATATATTATATTGAATGTTTCACACATTATAAAATTTTTAAACAGAATGAAATATTGATATATTTTTATCATTGAATATAAATTTTAATACATATACATTAAATTTGATGAATTAAATTTAAGTAACCATATCCTAAAATCAATAAATAAAATATGAATATATGGGATATGAAAGTTTAATTCTTCCATAAAATTCCCATTTTTTAATCTTATAAGGGAGGTATCTTATATTGTGTTTTCAGTGGACCAAGACCATGTTGAACTCGAGCAATTATATCTTCAAGGATATCATTTTTGGGAAATGATTAAGCCTACACAACTCACACTTATATACAAGCTAGAATAATATCCTATATAGCCTTCTAATTCTAGTTATTTAAATCTCAGATCTTATGATAAGGATTTAATTTATTATGGAGGTGGAAATTAGTATGAAATCAATATGTAAGTTTTATTTACATAATCATATCGGCATATCAATATAAAATCCATTTGAAGATTAATACCTTTTGTTTCCTATGTTATGTGATCCAATATTAAGATGACTTATATCATTTTTATATATGAATACACATAAAAATAATTATCATCTATCCAATAGATAATTATTCACTATTAATAAAAATATAATAATAGTACACATAATATTTATATTTTTCAAAAAATTACTTTTCCATGCCTTAAGCCTTTATATTTTAACAAATTTCTGGAAATATTAGATTTTGAAATTAATAAATTTATCTTGATTAGTGGATTTACCAAAAACAAATTTACATAGAATGAGATTTTAATCTTTATCAGAAAAGGGTGATGTTGAGTAAGAAATTATAGTTTTTATATACATTATTATTTTTCTGATATTATCATTATTTAAGAATGACTAAGAAGACTAAAAAATCATTTTATGTAACAAAATATGTATTTAAGGAATAAAATTATTCATTTTAAAATATTATTTGAACTTGAAAAAATTATGCCTAATATTTTTAGCACTGTATTAAAATGTTACATTAATAAAAAAATATTTTCAAACATTTCATTGAATAAATAATTATTAAGTTGAAATACTTTATTGAATTGATATTAAATCCAAATAAAATTTATTTTTTATAAAAATAAATTTATTCATAGAAATAAGAAACAATGAAAATTTTTCATTATACATAATTTTTATGCTTAAAAATATGTTTTAATTAAAAAATTGTTTTAATGGGATAACATATATTTATGTAAAAATTAACTTTTTATACCATTAGATTTTTTATGAAAAAAGGATTTCAAAATTCAAAATCCTCAAGTTAAATTTATGTAAGCGGGAAAATTTTAAATTTGGTCATTAATATTAATTACTAAGTACAAAAATTTGGTACCACAGTAAAATGGTTATTTCTCAATAAATAATACTTTTCTATATATTTTAAATTTTATTAAATTAAATGATTATATTTTAAATCAGGACACTAATATGATTCATAAAACTATATAGAAATTAATTAACACACATATAATTGGTAATCAATGATATATAATATTATCAACACCCAATAAATAATACACCATTTTTCTATTTTTTTTTTCAACACATTATACATTTCAATTAATTGTTTTTTCTAAAATTTATTAATTTAATTAGGTTAGATGAGATACTAAATGGGATTAATAATGTGAACATTTTATATAAAGGGTAATAATATATTTTTATAAATAAATTAATTACCGTGAATGAATTTTATGCATGATTTAAAAAGGTAAAAATTGGTAATTTAAGTATCATGGATCCTTATTAATTAAGTGTCACTTAAAAATTCTATAAATCCTTGTCATATATTAAAGGTGTGCCCACATTTCTCACCTAAACATTCATCACCTTATTCTTCTAAATCTCCAAACCCACCAAACATTCATATGATTCCATTTCTACACCTTAGCAACTCTAGTTTTCTATGAAAAAACCCCTCTTTCTCAAACAATAAGAGGATCTCTCTCCAACATGTTTACTCATTCCTATTTCCTCTAAAGGAAATTATTATAATTTCTTATTGCCTATACATATATAAATCAATTTCATGGAGTTCAGGTGGTTTTATGAATTCATACATAGAATTAACATGTTACATTTGTAGGTAAGGGTTTTCCTCATACCCATCCTTTTGATTCATGTACATCTTTTTGATAAGCCATTCTGATTCCCATATGATTATTCATCCATATGATCATAATTAATTATTTTATTTTCTAATGATGCCTTATTGTGTTTATATTATCCTTATCTCTAATTAAACACATTATATAATCATTTTTGTATAGTCTCCACACTGTTGAAGTCACTCTTTGACTCCAGAACTTCCTTTGTTATAAAGATTTATATTTCCATGTTATTATGCTTCTATATGTTCATAATCAATCCTTTACTGTCATAATGATACTATATTTATGAGATAATATCCTACCCTATCATTAATATATTTACACAACCCTTTTTATATTATTCATGTTGTAGAAATCACTCATTTATTTTCTATATAATATTTTCATGTTGTAAGGGTTCCATCAACACAATTTTCAATTAACTAGAGCATAAAAATTCTTATATATATACAATTTTCATTATATATTTAATCCTGAAATTTCCATATATTGTATGGTGATTCATTTTATTCACAAGAAGAATTTATTGTCATCATCAATAACTAATTCTTTGATAAAATGTTTTCTGTATTAAAAGATTATTTATAGTAGGAATAAATCCATGTTTTACCAAGGGATCTTTCCTAACATGTACATATTTGTCATCCACAAAATGTAATCCTCTATTTTTGGGAATGATACTCTTTAAAATTATCTATGATTATAATTTTTATCTTTTACCATTTTTAAAATTTATCTTTAATGCTCTTTCAATAATGAGGATTTTCCAACCGAGGTATTTCAAAATATTAAAGAAAAGTTATTTCCATAATTTCAAAATAAAATGTTTTATCTTACACTCCAAAATTTTTATAACCTTATTATCTTATCATTGATCCATTATTGAAGTTTATTTTTCATATATAATTTATTTAAATATTTTTAAATCACCCATTTTGAAAATAACTTTTTAGTGCGACCCATAACATCATAATTTTTCTATGGTGGAACAATGTTTTCTAAAATACCTTTTATGATTACTTCTATGTGAACTTATCATTACACCATCAAAATATTATATATGAAACATCCTTTCTATATTTTTTTATAATAAATTATTTTTCAATTTTTTTTGAATATTTATTTTAAATTTTTTTTCAAATGATTAAGAAAAATTATTATTTGAAAAGTAGTTTTTCTAAAACTCATAAAACATGTTATTCATATAAGCCATTATCCATTGATTCATATTATTTTTTATTCAAGGATATTATTCAATTGAAACCATCCTCAATATTTCTATGGATTCCTTATTTTAGATTATTTTTTATTAATGATATCATCCATCACTACCTTCACCTTTCCTAACCATCTAAAATGAATATGCATATATATTTTTGAATGTAATCATTTAGGGAATACTATATTTTTGATTAATTTAATTTTGGGATCACTACATAGGTTCTATACATCAATTTAGTAGGGACTTTTTTCTTAACATTATACACTTTATCCATATAGTGTAAATACCATAATCATTATTATGATACTTGAATGGTATTTATTTAGAAAGTTATTTGATGCTATTGGATACCCATTTGTTTTCCATGGGTTTATCTTATTATGATTATTGATGGAAATATTAATGATTTCATTAAATCAACTATGTTGAAAATGATATGTTACCCATTTTCCATCCATGGGTTCAAATCGATTTATTGAATGAATATAATTTTATATGAATATTTTTTTATGATGAATGATTAATTTCATATGGAACACATAACTATGGATGATGGATATTGAGGTCCTATATCACCCTCAAATGCATTAAATAAGAGTTCTTATCTCATAGGATATGTATTCATAGTAATGTTTTAGCTTCTCATAAGCATGAGCACTGATGGTGTGGCTCATGAATTTTATGTTCCATATAAAAATGTATTTTACATACTTGAATGATGTGTTATAGTTTTATTCTTGTTATATTGAATATTTTATACTCACATGTATTGATTTTGTTTTCTCACTATATTGATTATTGAATTATTTTCTATTAGGATTTATTCCATGATTTATGGTATATTATTTTTTTGGTAAAAAGTTTCTTATATATATTGATTATATATATATGATCATTTTATGTTGACATATGATAATAGACTGTCATCCCTTATGTTTTCCATTCATGGGTGTCTGAGCTCACCCGAATCTTATGATTCTATTTCACTAGGTCATAATGATAACTATAAAATATATGATGTATATTAGGGAGTCTAGTATTATATCATCTTGCCTTTTTATCACATAAACTTTCATTACATTTTACAAAACCTAGGATCTTTAAGGTTTAGTGTCCTAGAAACCAGGAACATAAAACATGAAAACATAAAACATTCTTCTTAAACACTTGAAAGGATTCTTCTCATGTTCATCCTAGGTTCATTACTGAATCTCATAACCTAGGGAAATAAATCAAAAAAAGGGTGAGTAGAAGGCCCAGTAAGGGAAACAAGATAAAAATTTTACATCTGAACTTGAGATACTTCAACAATGTCATGAAAAGAACTTTAAGGCCGGAGAAAGAAATCATGAGGCATATCATAATAAAAATAAAAATTTTCATAACATGAAGATGTGGCTACGTCATTTAACATAGAAAATCATGAACATATCACCAAGTTCCATCCACAAGGTGTCATTTGAAAATTACCAAGGTTATTCACCATGATATCGTGAAAATTGTAATCTCTAGTGGTTACATCAATACCCAATGCATTGGAGCGCTATCAGGGCGCACCCTTAAATTTGCCTTTATTATCATGTGAGCCACATATATCATCATAAATAATTTCATAAACAACCCATATAGCATAAAAGAAATGGGTTTCATTTCATAATCATAATGTTTTAAAAACTTCTTTAAAGAAATGTTCTTTACATCACTTTAAACCCACGGAAAGGGAAAGCAGGAATCATGTATGTAAATCCCGGAATTTAAAATAATTTTTTTGATATATATGTAAATAACCCTATATAAAAAAGAGCTTTGAGTATTTACTTATAACATAAAATAATTTTGAGAAATAGAGAGAGGCATTTTGAGACGAAAATTCTACAGCACAACGACTACGTTACAGGGTCTAAGAAAATGCTGAAAAGAGAGGGGACATGGGTCAAACATTCATAAATGACCCATAAAACAGTAGAGGGACAGAATATAAGGGATTAAAGAACATGATAATGATATTTTAAAATATACAATATCAAATGAACAACACGAAAGGAAGAAAAAAATAAGATTTCTCTTATGAAAATTCGGCAGCCCAACGACGTCACATAAACTTCAACAAAAATGAATTGAAGAGATCAAATAGTGTATCTCATAATATGAACATAAAAGATCAGTATGATATATATAGAGATAATACCCGAAAATAATACAAAAGGAACTTTAAATACTTAACATGGATGTAGATCTTTGAAAAATGAGAAAGGCGAACGAATCCCTTAAAAATTCGGCAGCCTAACGGCGTCACTTAAACATCAACCAAAAATAAATTGACAAGATCAAAATAGGGTCTCTCATCATATGAACATAAGGGTTAAGTATGATAGATATAGATATCATACCCCAACATAATAAAAAGTAAATTGAAAGACTTTACATGAAAATAGATCTTGAAAACGAGAAGGGTGAAAGAATCCCTTAAAAATTTGGCAGCCCAACGGCGCCACTTAAAACATCAAAATACTGAATTGAAGAGATAAAATGGGGACTCTCATAATATGATAATAAAAGATCAGAATTATAGATATAGAGATCATACCCCAACATAATAAAAAGGAACAAGAAATACTTGACAAGAAAATAGAACTTGAAAATGAGAAGGGTGAAAGAATCCGTTACAAAAATTACGGCAGCCAAACGGCGCCACTTAAACTTTCATAATATGATATGATGAGAGTAATAGGGGATCTCTCATCATATGAACATAAACATGACAGTATAATTAATATAAAAGACCATCTTACAACATAATAACATGGATCATAAAAGAAATGACATAAAAGATATCACTTGAAAAGAAAGAGAGGGGGTCAGATCCCTTACTTTAAACGTAACTCTTAAAACTCAAAGGTTGGGACCTTGAGAGGCTTGAAGGCACCATGGGAGGACTCCTTGGGAGGTTAGGAGACCAGAAATTCTTTGGGGGAGAGTGGGGAGTCGAAAGGATGAGAGGATTGCTTGGTATTTATAGGGAAAGTGAGTGGACAAGGCATTAATGGCCAAGGGACACCTCATTGGTGGTTTTGGCAAAACCATGGGCTTTCCCATGGTATTTGCCCATGGTATTGGCCATTTGGGACACCTCATACAATATTTCATCACCTTTGGTCGACCATCCCTTAAAATATCTCATGTAATCATCATGACACAGTTATGATGTCATTAAACATACCGAAACCCTAAAACTGGATTTTTACTATTCACTGAAAATTCAACTTTCTCAGAAAAATCCCAAAATTTCACATTAACCAAATATGAATGCTCTGATTTCAAAAATGAACTCCATTTTATGAAAATAATTTTGTAAATAATTTTAATTTAATTTTTAATTAAAAATCACTATTCACTTGAAAAAACTAATACTTGAATAATAATTTATGAAATCGTTATTTAACTATTTTATTGAATCACATTACTTAATCAAGGTGCCTAGATTATATTAATACTTTATTTAAGTGAGATTACTAATCCATTTGGTCACATTACTAATCCTAAGCATAAAATCACTATTCATAATTTACTATTCATCAAAAATTAAGTTGATCTTATTAGACTTTAAATTTCGTACTGAACATAATTGTAGAAGACCATTTTTTGAAAATCATTAAACATTTTTTAATTTTTTAAGGTTTACATAAACATTTTTAAAATATATTTTTTCTAAAATTCATCAAAAATATGCATACTATATTTATCCAGTCATTTGAAAATTTATAAACATCATCGTAAGAAGAAATCAAGATTTTTATTTAAAACAAAAGATTACACAAGGCAGTTATGGTCTCCTTACATAGCCCCTTAGCACACCAGCATAGGACCTAAGTGTAAGGTGTGCTAAGGTGAGTGAATCCGACAGAGGCTCGGCCAACATCACATGAGTAGTAATTTATATCAGTTTAAAATTCTCGCCAAGGAGATTCCATTCTAACTTCACACGATGAAGTTCAGCTTGGGTTTGGTCAAGAGCAAAGCCCAGTGGTGCTGCCTCCTTCCCAAGTTCTGTTAGATGGGATTCGATCGGTCCAAGACTACTAGGTGAGGCCATCGAATCTTCTTTCTATAATAATTAACAAAGATTACTTGTATTTAGAGACAAAAATCAAAATGTTTAGTTTCCAGGGGTCATATTGACCAATGGTCATATAACAGTCAAAACCGAACGGTCTCATTTTAATTATACTCATGTTATCAAATGAAACATTTTTGTTGAGTAGAAAAATAAAATAACACACAAAATTAGGAAACAAGATTTATTCAAAATTTTTTGTCGTTACAATCTTCTCCCTTAATAAATTTCGTCCTCACAATTTTTAAAATTGGGTTTTGAAATTTTATTGAAAGTCCCACATCGGAAAAGGAGTCAGTAAAACTATTACTTTAATAGAAAGAAAGTGAAGTACAAAGGTCACCCGAGTTAACCCATAATAGGATTCCATGGATGAAAACATGGATATGGAAGAAAAAACAAAGGGTTAAGTTCTGGGGGAGAGTGATAGAAAACAAGATTAGAAGAAAGTTAACCATAAGAAAATCCCAAACTTATGATGTGTGTAAACGGTCTTTTATTACCTAGTAGGAAATGTAAACCAACAACATTTTTGTTTTACGTTCCTTTTCATAATTTTGAGGAATTAATTTATTACATAGAATAAAAACATAAGGAAATATACCTACCTTCTAGTAGAGTTTCATCCTTTAATAAGTCTCTACCAAAACTAATCTTTTCTCCAAACTATGAGAACTCAAAAACACTTGGTCTCATCAAAAGCACCAGAATCATCTTCCATATAATCACATAATCCACAATATATTAACTATCTATTTCTTCTATCTTTAAACATTATCCCGAAAACAGAAAGGGTAAGGTAAAACAAATCTTCAAAAATAAAGAATCCCATATGAATGGAAACTACTTTTAAGTCTTCAAAGTTCCATGGTACTACCCAAAGTTCATCATAGACCATTACATAAATAACGGTTCTTAAAATTCCTCAAAATAAACCAAACTAAAATTTAAACCCAAATACAAGAAGGATATGATAATATAGTCTTCCAAAATAAGCTTCATTGTTCATCTCCAAACTACAACAACCACTCCTAATATATTATAACAAAAGTAGCTAACCTAAACATATTTTACCCACTATAGGTTAATCATTCCCATAAGTAACCTAAATTACTATAAGTCCACCTTAAATTCATCGATTCTTCAAAATATAAGTCAACCTTACTCCTCAATGAAAATACTGTAGTAATCTATTTACTTCGATCATATAGAGTCCCCAAAATAGTGAACGTCTTCCAAAATAATAATAATCTTTTAATCCCCTGATCATCTATGTCATATTAATACGACAATCGTCGCATTTCCTATCTCATTGGTTTCTGGGACATGTTCTTCCATTTCCCGCCATTAACTAAGAAAATGAAGTACAATTAGGGGCTTAAATACTTAGCCAATAATCATGAAAAGGATCTTAAAGCATATAAGGATAACTTTTAGAAGAAAAGTATACCCTAACTTGTGACCCCCTAGGTTCCAAACTAGGTTATCCATGATCATATATTCTTATGGGAATCTTTATTTTATTTTATCTTTATTCCTTTAATAATGGTTCATACTAAGCTTATGAATTTACCAAAGCATATCCCCCAGGAGTGTCGTAACCAAGAGTGCAGCAAGTCCCGTTGTCGTGTACCAGTTCCCATTCGAGTCTAGATCAAAGCAGTGTTTTCGGGTTTTACCCCTATGTACATCTATGCTAGAGGCACCTCTACCTACTCGTATCCAGACAGGGATGTATTTACTTGGGAACCCCTTACTCAATTATCACCAAAATACCAGGAAGATTTTCTATATTTAAAAATTTATACAGGGTTCTTCATAGAGTTTTCATATCCTAATTTCCACAAATAACTATACAATCCTTTGATACCAACTATAGCATCCCGCATTTTTATCACATAAACTTTCATAACATTTTACAAAACTGAGGATCTTTTAGGTTTAGTGTCTTGGAAACCAGGAACTTAAAACATGAAAACATAAAACATTCTTATTAAATGCTTTAAAGGCTTCCCCTCATGTTCATCCTAGGTTTATTACTGCATCTCATAACCTGGGGACATACATCAAAAGAAAGGGTGAGCAGAAGGCCCGGTAAGGGAAACAAGAGAAACATTTTACATGCGAACTTGAGATACTTCAACAATGTCATGAAAAGAACTTTAAGTCCTGAGAATGAAATCGTGAGGCATATCATAATAAAAATAAATATTTTCATAACATGAAGATGTGGCTACATCATTTAACATAACAATCATGAACAAATCACCAAGGTCCATCCCCAAGGTGTCATTTGAAAATTACCAAGGTTATTCACCAAGATATCGTGAAAATTGTAATCTCTAGTGGTTACATCATTACCCAATGCATTGGAGCGCTATCAGTGCACACCCTTAAATTTTCATTTATTATCATGTGAGCCACATATATCATCATAAATCATATCATAAACAACCCATATAGCATAAAAGAAATGGGTTTCATTTCATAATCATAACGTTTTCAAAACTTCTTTAAAGACATGATCTTTACATAACTTTAAACCCATGGAAAGGGAAAGCGGGTATCATGTATGTAAATCCCATAATTTAAAATATTTTATTTTGATATATATGTGAATACCCCTGTATATATAAGAGCTTTGAGTATTCACATAATAACATAAAATAATTTTGAGAAAAAGATAGAGGCATTTTGAGACGAAAATTCTGCAACACAACGACTACGTTACAGGGTCTTAGAAAACGCTGAAAAGAGAGGGGACATGGGTCAAAAATTCATAAATGACCCATAAAATAGTATAGGGACAGAATATAATGGATTTAAGAACATGTTAATGATATTTTAAAATATACCATATGAAATGAAGAACATGAAAGGAAGACAAAAATAATATTTCTCTTATGAAAATTCGGCAGCCCAACAACGTCACTTAAACTTCAACAAAAATGAATTGACGAGATCAAATAGGGTATCTTATCATATGAAAATAAAAGATCAGTATGATATATATAGAGATCATACCCCAATATAATAAAAAAGGAACTTGAAATACTTGACATGAAAGTAGACCTTTGAAAATGAGAAAGGCGAACGAATCCCTTAAAAATTCGGCAGGCTAATAGAGTCACTTAAACTTCAACAAAAAATGAATTGACAAGATCAAAATAGGGTCTCTCATAATATGAACATAAGGGTTCAGTTTTATAGATATAGATATCATACCCCAACATAATAAAAAGGTACTTGAAAAACTTGACATGAAAATAGATCTTCAAAACGAGAAGGATGAAAGAATCCCTTAAAAATTCGGCAGCCTAACGACGCCACTTAAAACATCAAAATACTGAATTGAAGAGATCAAATGGGGTCTCTCATCATATGATCATAAAAGATCAGAATTATAGATATATAGATCATACCCCAAAATAATAAAAAGGAACATGAAATACTTGACAATAAAATAGAACTTGAAAATGAGAAGTGTGAAAGAATCCGTTACAAAAATTTCGGAAGCCTAACGGCGCCACTTAAACATTCATAAAATGAAATTATGAGAGTAAGAGGGGGTCTCCCATCATATGAACATAAAAAGGACAGTATAATTAATATAAAAGACCATCCTACAACATAAGAACATGGAGCATAAAATAAATGACATAACAGATATCACTTGAAAAGAAAGAGAGGGGGTCAGATCCCTTACCTTAAACGTAACTCTTAAAACTCAAAGGTTGGGACCTTGAGAGGCTTGAGGGGACCTTGGGAGGACTTATTGGGAGGTAAGGGGACCAGAACTTCGTTGGGGGAGAGTGGGGAGTCGAAAGGATGAGAGGATTTCTTGGTATTTATAGGGAAAGTGAGGGGACAAGGCATTAATGGCCAAGGGACACCTTAATGGTGGTTTTGGAAAAACCATGGGATTGCCCGTGGTATTTGCCCATGGTATTGCCCACTTGGGACACCTCATACAATAATTCATCACCTCTGGTCGACCATCCCTTAAAATATCTCATGGAATCATCATGACACAGTTATGATGTCATTAAACATACCGAAACCCTAAAACTGTATTATTACTATTCACTGAAAATTCAACATTCTCAGCAAAATCCCAAAATTTCACATTAACCAAATATCAATGATCCTATTTCAAAAACGAAGTCTATTTTATAAAAATAGTTTTCTATATGTTTTAAATTTAATTTTTAAATAAAAAACACTATTCACTCGAAAAAACTAATACTTGAATAATAATTTATGAAACCGTTATTTAACCATTTTATTGAATCACATTACTTAATCAAGATGCCTAGATTATATTAATACTTTCTTTAAGTGATATTACTAATCCATTTGGTCACATTACTAATCCTAAGCATAAAATCACTATTCATAGTTTACTATTCATCAAAAATTAAGTTGATCTTATTAGACTCTAAATTTTGTACTGAACATAATTGTAGAAGACCATTTTTTGAAAATCATTACACATTTTTTAATTTTTTAAGGTTTACATAAACATTTTTAAAATATCCTTTTTCCAAAATTCATCAAATATATGCATACGATATTTATCCGGTCATTTGAAAATTCATAAACTTCATCGTAAGAAGAAATCACAATTTTTATTTAAAACAAAGGATTACACAAGGCAGTTATGGTCTCCTTACATAGCCCCTTATCAAACCAGCATAGGACCTAAGTGTAAGGTGTGCTAAGTTGAGAGAATCCAAGGGAGGCTCAGCCAACATCGCATGAGTAGTAATTTCTATCAGTTTGAACTTCTCGCGAAGGCGATTCTGTTCTAACTTAACACGATGAGGTTAGGATTGGGTTTGGTCAAGAGCAAATCCCAGTGGTGCTACCTCCTTCCCAAGTTCTGTTAGATGGGCTTCGATCGGTCCAAGACTACTGGGTGAGTCCATCGAATCTTCTTTCTATAATAATTAACCATGATTACTTGTATTTAGAGACAAAAATCAATACGTTTAGTTTGCAGGGGTCATATTGACCAATGGTCATACAATAGTCAAAACCCAATGGTCTCATTTTAATTATACTCATGTTATGAAATGAAACATTTTTGTTGAGTAGAAAAATAAAATAACACACAAAATTAGGAAACAAGATTTATTCAAAATTTCGGGTCGTTACAAGTATGGCTCAATTAGGGAGAATTGTTCTTAGGGGATGTAAAATAAGTTTCTTATGTAGCTAGTCCACCAAGCCACTTAACTATCCATTCTAGAGATTGATTTATTATTTTTTAGATATTATTTTTACCTTATTGAATTTTTTTATAATAATTTCATCTTTATCTTGTGTCATTATACACCCTATTCAGATATATATCAAAGAATAATAAAGTAAACAGAAGATCTATTTAGATAATCATTTAGGGGATCTAATGATTGATGTTGAGATTTTTTATTTTTAATATATGATTGTAGTATGATTATGAGATTTAGTAGGAATGGGATTTTGATCCAATGATATATCAGTTCAATCAATAGTAATGATCGTGAAGAGACTAAAACTTATAGAATACAACTCCCACCACACCACACTCGGATGAATCATGAATTCAATGTATCACTTTTATTGAAGTTTATAAAAGATCCATCACATGTATAGAATACAAAATCTATGAAATTTGAACACAATATTTATTATATTGAACAACCATCGGAGATCCAATATCTTATAGATAATGTGTTGGGAAATAAGACCACCCATATAACAAAATTTCATTGGGAAAATCATAATTTTGAGAAAGATGCATTGGCACATGATGTTGTAAGGAGACAAAATTTCCCTCATTCATTGAAATCAGAGTTATAAAATTTTAAGGGTGGATTTAACTAAGGCGAGGTAGAACACAACACCAACTAATTTTAGCTTCTATTTCCCTTTAAAAAATACAGTGCTCGATAACACGTGATAAACAAATGACTGAAAATATGGAAAATTATTATTTTTATTGTTTAATATTAATTTAGAGGACTAAATTCATTAGAAGGAAAATAAATTATTTTTTAAATATTACTAGTAGAATGAAACCATATATAAGTAAAAATACCACATGATTAAAATTCCCATCATCATGATCATCCATAATGATCAAACATCCAACGACAACTAAAGAATAAATACAACATGTGAGAATAATTATACAAATCATGAAAAATAAAATATATAGTATTATCAATTATTTTAGAGTTGTTTTTTCAATAAATATATTATATTGGATGATGGACATTATATATATATATAGTAACTGGACATACGGTCGCTGGATGCACTTGTGTGCAACAAAAAAGTAACATTGTATAATTATTAACAGTAAATTAAAAATAATTTTATTCACATATAATAGATAAATATTGAATGAAATAAAATAATATTAATTAATTAAAATTAATGATTTTTATCATAAGTTTTTTCCCTTACATATTATTTTTATAATTATAATTTTACATAATGACTATATATGTTTATTAATTTAAAATAATTATTCTAATATCAATTTATTATTAAAATTGAATGGTTAAAATTTATTTAAATTATATTAATGTGGTGCAATAAAACCATTTACATCCAAGATGGATATTTTTTCCAATTATATATTATTCTTCTATGTGGCATGTATTTTTTTTCTAAATAAATATTACAATAAATGTAATCAATAGCTTTAAAAGGATAATAATTATAAAAGGAAATATTTTTATTCAATAATAAAATAAAATAACATACATTTAATTTTTAATTGATATGAAATATGAATAATAAATCCTTGTAATTAGAAATTTAATTTTATATATACATAATTTTTTCTAATTATTTTATGTATTTGTAAAATGATAAGAGAGGTGAACCCAATACCCAAGATTCATCTCTAAGGGAGGACATGAGGTTATTTTATAATGAATAATAAATACCTCATAAGACCACAAATACAATGTGGGATACATACTCCAATACTCCCCTTAAATCTAGATCTACCTAGCTTGAACACATAATTAAAGAAAACAATCCAAAGAAAACAAAGAAAAAAAAATACTAAAAAAATTCCCCCTCAAGTTAGACATACCCATATTGATTATAAAGTTAGATGATAAAAATAAAAAATCATCCATGACAACGACTCCACCTCAATATGAAAATAAAAGATAATTTTGTTGAAAAAGATGATTCAACCATAGAATAACACCCTTCATGCAATGCCCACTGGATATGCTCCACCTTTTGTGCTCCTGCCCATGGATGATAAAGGAAATATGAATATCATAGAACTCTCATGATCCATTTCTGAGGAAGACCCTTGATTCAAGATTCTGGATGAAATTAAAACCAATATATGGCCTCAAAATAGTATGGTGAAATGATGCCTAACATTGTGGACCCAAAAGGCCAGGTGAAACAGCATCCAAATTGTGAATCCAAAAGGCTCGGTGAAATAACTTCGAAAATTTCAAACCCAAAAGTTATTGATAGTAAGGATATAAAGATCAATAGGGAGAAACAAACCTAATAGATGTAATTAATTAATTTTGTAATGGAAAGGGGGTATTTTAGTAGATGAGTCATCGATCGGAGGTGGTGGATTCCGTGTGGACGGGCTGGCATTAGGGTATAACATAGGAAGAGTTAGAGATGCATCTGTCAGACATGGTGCCTACTGATGATGGAGTGCTATTACAGAGGAGCATCATGCTGTAAGGGTCAATGTTTTTGGAGAATGATGCGTATAGGGATGCACTGAACAGGTGAGGGCATGCAAGATATAAATGAGGGGATTGGATCTCTAGGTGGGGATACAGGAAATGGAAAAGAACTATTGTGATGGAGAGGAGTTGTATCTGGAGGGGTGGTCCATCGCATGTAGCTGGAAGGAGGGGCCATAGTGGGATTCCATGTGCATGGAGGAAAGGGGACATTTATGGGCCACTCATAATGTGGATAAGGGCACTCATGATGTGGTAGAGGCCTCTCGTGATGGGAGGGATGGAGTCGGGAGTGTGATGGCGATAGAAGGGGCCGATGAGTGTCGTTGCGCATAGGGAGGGGACCATCACACGAATAAAAGGGGACTCCATTGTATTTATTTTGAACAGAGGGAGAAACAGACGTGAAAAATTAGATGGGTAGGGGGTTTTCACTGGTGGTGTGCCATCGTAGAGAGAGATCATATGGGGAGGGGGGCATTGGGAGAGGGCCGGTAGGAGGGAAACACATAAGAGGGGCCCCAAATGAAGGGAAATTCAGATAGAGGGAGATGAAAGAGGACTTATGTCTCCCTGGTCATGGAGGCTTCCACCTACCAATATTGGTAAATACCTAGGTGTCCGCCAAAAAATAAAAGAGATAGGAGGGCTCGGGATAGGATAAGACCACCTCTAATACCATGTCAAATGATAAGAGAGGTGGACCGAATACCCAATATATCTCTATAAGGGAGGCCTTGAGGTTATTTAATAATGAATAATAAAGACAACATAAGACCACACATCCTATATGAGATATAGAATCCAAAAATATTCATTAATTGATAAATTTATATTATTTTGAAATTGAATTCGAATAAATATATTATGAATTTAGAGTCAACACATGGAAATTAGCAATTAAGTGTCACATTATTTTTTTTGTTTGATGAGGTATGGGGTTAAATTACTTGGAGCTCACTCATGGGGGAATTTCCACCTCCCATGTTCCACTCACCTTTTTGGGTCACCCATTGTCTCACTGGGTGGGCAGAAGGGTACAAACCACCTAGCTGATAGATTGATATGTCGAACCATCACTGATCGGACTGTTACCCCATGGGATGCTCTTCCATCTTGGTGGTAAACACCTCCTTCCCTCCTAGGGATTCTCCAGATGACCTCTTCATGGTGAGGGGGGGTTTTTGGGCGTGGTGGGTTTGAAAAGGCCACTCAGAAATGTTTCCATTTTAAAAAAGTAAATAGTCAAGGTAAAAAAATGTAAAAGGGGTTAAAAAATACATTGATCAAAATTTTGATAATAAAAATGATATAAAATCATTATAAAATACCTTTTTATATGGGGGGGGGTTCAATCCTAAAATGTTCACTAATATTTCATTACCTATCTCATATATCTCCCTTGTGATTATATCTTTACCCATCACCTCACTCATGTTTGTAATGAAATGTACCTCATTATAACCGATAAAAGGATATCTCTTCCACCAAATCGAAAAAAACTTCTATATTTAGTTATTTTCTTTAATAAATTTATAAATTAGTAAAAATAATGTATTCATAGAGGTTTTGTAGCCTTTTTCTAGATAAATGAGGGATAATTCCTTCATAATGAAGGATAACATTGTGATATGGGGTAATTTAATCAAATTTTGTAATGAGTTATTATTCATTCATTTCATTTAATTTAAAATATACAATAATATTAAATCTAATTCTATAATCTATTTCTATAATATTATGATCAATATTATTCTATAAAATTATTTACCACAGTACAACTCCATGTTCTTAGCCATTCACTAGTTATAACACATTCTTGATGGGTTTAGTTTTTCCACCAACGTGAACGATGTTATAATGATTCCCTCATAAAGGTTTAATAAAAAAATTGTTTTGGTAATATGACGTAATAATTAAAAATTCTATATATTTTGAAAATTATTTAATTATAATATGTATATATGTGTATATTAATTTACAAAATCAATTATTTTTATTGAATAAAAATTAAAAAAAGAGATTTTTTAACAACACTTTATGAACCGTCCCCATAACTTCCGTAATATCACCATTGGAATTAATTACTATATAAAAACATTTATAACCACTAATTAAATTTTTGAGGTGATGAGAACCTAATTATAATTCAAGTATGAGAACCTCAATATCTAAGCTAGTAAGAAACAAAATGGAAAATTAAATTCTAAATTTTAATTTTAATAGGGGTTGACTAAGAAATTGATAATAAGTAGTTATTAAATTTATATATAATATAAACATAATAATAATATAATATTAATATTTATGAATAATGAAGATAAATTGATTATAATAAAGGATAAATCACTTCTAATCAAGAGATAATCCAAGAGAAGAGTTTTTGTTGATTTAGTTTTCATTTTTGGGATATAATCATTCTACCATGTTCATATATGCATATTATATTATGATATTTATCTACTTTAGTTTTTAATTTTTCTTTAACTCTTTGAAAATTAAATTTCCATGTAAATATATCCTTCATTGATGAATTTCATTCTTCATAAAAGTATGAATTTTTGAAGAATGATTCTCATCCTATCTATTTTCTATTTCTTATCCATATACATATAATTTCATTATTTTAAAAGATAAATATGTATCCCCTTATATACCATTCATATTTATTTTTATCACTATTCAAGAATATATATTACTATTATTTTAACAATATGTGTTCTCTTTATAAATATTTTTGAATGATTAATATGTTATTTCCTTCAAAATCCATATATATATTAATCATCCACTACACATTATTTTAAATTTCCTTTATGTACATTAATGTTTTTATTATTAGATATTATAATTCAACTAGTGTTTTAAAATTCACTAATTTCATATTTGTAAATTTATTTTTAATGTAACTCGAAAATGAATTTTTATGAGAACATTATAAAAGTTTTTTGTTTTTTGTGGTATTGTGTCCATTTTACTATTTATATATAGAAAAAATTTATTTTATAGAGTGGATTTTAGTGAATGAAACTCCAAATGATCCTATGATACACTTTCATCAGGAGATTTAGTTTTTTTGTATCAACTAATCCAATTGATTCATTATTTTTTGATTATTTAAAAAATGTGTTCTCACCCGTTTTCATTCCATAAGTTATTTATGATAAGATTAATGATGAAATTCACATGGAACACATATTTATTGTTTTACATTATATAGAGGTTGTGTATGATATTTCAATCAAATTGATTGAGTAAATTAATATATCTCATGTGATAATGACGTTGTGTGTGGACATTATTACTTCTAGATATGTTCACAACTTTGTGGATGTACATGATTGTGGTTAGATATGTTCATACGTATATGCACATACTTGATTATAGTATTATATTTTTACAAATATATGAAGAGAAAAGATTTTTGTCATCTATGTGCACAAATCTATGGGTGGGAATGATTTTAGTTATCTCTGTTTAGAAAATTTTTCATAGACTAAATTGTGGTTAGTTATATTTAAAAAACTTTCCATAGCAATTATTGCAGTTGGATTTTTTTTTAAAATAAAATTTTATTGAAAATAAATTGGATATTTATGATTATTACTCTATGAGTGAACATGATTTCATTTATCTGTGTTCACAACTCATTGGGTGGATCTGATTTTAGTTTGCTATAATCACATATCTGTTCAGGGACATGATTTTCATTATCTATTTTCAAAACTCTATGCATGGAAAAGATTGTATTTAGGTATGTTCAAAACTCTATGAATGGATATGATTTAGTTAGAATTTTTTTTAACTCTCTACATGGATATGTTTGTGATCAACTATGTTCACAATCCTATGCATGTATATGGTTTTAGTTAGCTATGTTCACAATGTTATGATCTCGTGCACTACTATTAATACAACATGCCTATGTTATACCCCATTTCTCATGATTATTAATCCATGATTCCATATTATTATACCATGATATATGTTATACTATCAATATGATTCTTTTGAGGTTATATATCGATCAATAATACCTTTTTAGATTCTTTTTTAATTTTATATTCTCTTCAATCAAATATTTCTACCATGTTCATGCTTTTTCAAATACATATGCTCTGTCCCGTTATGACTTGTTGATATATTTTTCATTTGAAGAGAGTTTGAGATCAAACATTTTAATCTTTCCAATTTCCTTCGCATGTTACATGAAGAAATATTTTTAGTATAGATTCATGTGTGGATAAGTTTCTTGGATATATTAAAGATATAATGTCCAATGAGACATTGATGTTTCAAATCCCCAAAGTCACTAAAACTTTGGATTTTGAGATTGTTCATTTTATTTATTAGATATAATCTTTAAATTACATATATAATATAATATAAATACATTTTATGCTCATTACCTCTCAATATTACCACACATGTTAATGGGGGAAGAGTCTAGTACATGGGTTGAAATGACTGCACCACAAAGAGATTTCATAGATATCATTACATTATGTTATCAAGGAGGTGATTCAATAATTATAGAAAACATTATATTTATCAAATATATCATTGAAATAAAATCAAATATATCATTCACCATTATTTAGTGAATATGAAATGTACCTTTCAATATTTTATTTCAGTAATTTGAGATCACTTCAATTTATAAATAAGAAAATGATATAGAAATTTTTTTGAAATAAATCTTAGATCAATATATTATATATACGAGTAAATAAATCCAAATTTTTTATCACATTTGGAACTTAAGTGGGAAAATATTTTTTATTTTAACAACCTAATTTAAAAAATAATTATACCATTCTATGATACTAATTATATTATACCACACCTTTTATAGATGTTTATTAAATTATTTTCAAGGTTAAAAACATAATAATAACACAATATTGTATTTAAATGTTTAAAGTCTTTTGGAAAATAACTAGATAAAATGAAAATAAATATTTAATTTTAGACATTATTTAAAATCATATTCACAGTTTTCATATAGTATTTAATATTCTCCTTATTACATATAATTATTTGTGAAAATACATGAATGAGTGTGTAACATCCCGCTTCTGGAAGCCACCCAAAGGCGCCCCGTAACCGGTTGGTCACATGGCCTCAAGCGCATTTCCCTGAACTCCAGGGGCTGTCAACTAGCGGCGAGGGCCTTGGTTGTGATAGTGGTGAAACTATGATGTAAATACCCAAAAATTCTGTGGAATTTTTTTTCTTAAATTAATGGGATCTTTACGAGTCTGCAGAAATTTACGACGCTTGAATCCGAGGCATGGTGTGCGAGGAACCAATTTAAGATGTTTTGTTTGGGTATGTTCAGTAAACGTGCGAGCATTATTTTATATATTTTGAACCGGTACTCGGAACTGAAATCCGAGGGCACCGTTGAACTCGCAACATCGGTGATTACTTAGTGAGACCTTTACTGCAGTTAAATTTTGTCACGAATGGAAGATTGTTTTGGGAGTTTTTAAATATGATTAAATAAAAATAAGGTGTTCTTATTTTTATTTGATGGTGGTTAAAACCTCCAAGTGGAGGTTATAGGTGGGGCCCACCCGCACATAACATCCTTTGGGAGGATATCATTTGGTGGGGCCCACCTGGTGTTTAACACCCTTGCAATCAAAGAAGTGGGGCCCACATAAGATGGAACCCCCTTTAACCCCCCATTTATGTGGGGGAAAACTCTTGAGATCCCCTCATTAAGGTGCCACTCCACATGAATTAATTAATGGGTCATTAATCAATTAATTTGAATTCTTTTGAATTATTTTGCCAACAAATTAAATAATGGGTTATCATAACCCATTATTTTGGTTGGAATAATCTTTTGGTGGATCTTGGGGTAGGAGGAAGATCATGGAAGAATGCTTCGTCCGCCAACGAAGAACCTTCGGTCGAGGGATGAAACTGTCGCCCATGAAGAACGCTGACAACGTCATCTTCGATTCTACTTCTCCAAACACTTTCTCTTCTGACGTTGACAAAACGACGCTTCCTTTCTGTGACTTCTTCAATGATTATTTTCAAGCGAGGAATGGGGATTTGAATTTGTTTTTGTATCGTTCTTCCTCGTTCAGGATAAGGAATGTGAACCACCGGTTTATATCACAATAACGATGAGGGCTCGGACTGCACGAACATGGCCTAACCCTCCCCCTTTGGTTGTTCTTGTTTGATGATGACGGAGGCAGACTACGTAGAAGCCAGTGGCACAAGGCCTTCAGGTCGCCACAAGGGTGCGACACTCTCGTGCCACGTGGAAGGAGAGTTGCGGCCATGTCGGGCCGCAGCGAAGTCGCGCGGTGCCGTCGCGCCGCACGGAGGGTAGCATGGGGCTGTGGCGATGTCGGGCCACGACGAAGGAGGCAGGGCGTAGTCGCGCCGCACGGAGGGTGGCAGAACCGTGGCGTCGTCGTGCCGTGGTGGAGGCGCAGAGGCGGCCAGCCGTGCCGGCCGCCGGTGGCATGGAGTGACTGGCTGCTCATGCCAGCCGGGAGGAGAGGGACCTTGTCAAGTCCCATGTGTGATGGACCATCGCCACTTGGAACCGGTTTCGGTTCCACCCGAACGGTCCAGCTGTTCGGGTGCCAGGGGGGCACGCGCCTCCCCCTAGGTGTGGCTAGGGCAGGACGTCGGGTAGCCCTCGTTCAGGCCCCCCTCGGCCGGGCCCCCCTCGGCAGGGCCGCCCTCGGTCGGGCCTCCCTCGGCTGGGCCGCCCTTGGTCGGGCCGCCCTCTGCCAGGCCACCCTCGAGGCGCTCCGTCCATTGGTTCAGGCCGCCCCCATCCGACCAGGTTGGACCCGCAGACCGGGTTGGACCCGCAGACCGGGTCGGACCCCAGTCTGGACCCAATTGGCCAGTTTACACCTTTTTTCCCATATCCCGGGATACGGGTGTCCGATTGACGAACCGGATATGGTGACAGAAAGCATAGAACGAGATGGTACTTTTGGAAAACCCTAATTTCGTTTTAGAAATAGTTGGGGTACAGTCGGGTTGGTTGGAACCTAAAAACCAACTTGGCCTCTAGAATGGAAATGCTAATAACTCATAGACCGGGCGTTCGATTGATGCACCGTCTGTCGCATTCTCTTCCTTAAGATGAGACAGAAGTACGGGATACATCAAATTGAGACTTCGTGTTGTTGATGTATCGACACTTGGCTTGAGGAGTGGACCCTCCTGGAATCAAGTGTGCTTTGTGCGGGAACCCTATGGCTTGATGCGACTGATATGATAGGATCCTACGTGGACCTACTACTGTACCAGGATCCTCCATGGGTTCGAGAACGACGATACTATACCAGGATCCTCCGTGGGTTCAACAACGACAGTACTAGACCTGGATCCCCCGTGGGTTCGATAGTGATGACTTCTGTACCGGGATCCTCTGTGCGTTCAACAACGCTGATACTGTTCCAGGATCCTACGTGGGTTCGATAGAGGATATGATTCAGTGGCTACATATACCATATCTACTCCTCTATATGATTTTTATACCTATATGAGCTGAGTCTTGACTTTAATTTGTCATCATAGAGATGATTGACTTTACTTCCATTATGTAATGGGTTATGCTTGGGCTCAAGTGTTGGAGCCGAACTGTGATTGGTAACTTAAGTATATTTATAGTAATATACCTAAGTCGGGATGGTTGATACTTTGTGATTGTATCTTACTACAGTGGTTTATCATTGGTGGATTTAGGGAGACCTTAGAGGGTCTTGGGGTCCCCTACTGAGTATTGTTATACTCACCCCTGCCCGGGCTTCACCCGCACCTTGTTGTGTTTTGTGAAGACAATGGTTAGTAGTGATCGAGGCTGAGGGTGACAGAGATGAGGTTGCTCAAAGCTAGACTAGATGGGACGTACCTCAGGAATGAGTTGTTCGAGATCTGTTCCTACCCTTCATGTAGGATTCCCCAGTGGACAATCCAGGAGCTATTTTCCCTTTTTACTTGTACATGTACTTGTTGTTCAGTTGGGTTTGTATACTGGCCCACTTACATTCAGCACAACTTTATTTTCTATATTAGTAATTGTTGCTTCTACTTCTTGTGTTCAGAATGTTTGTGTTACAGGTTTAAAGGAAATGCCTTCCCTTTTTATCAGGGTTTCACCTTTGGTTCCAGTCGTCAGCCCCTGGCCTATGGAAGGAAGGCTTGGGGTAGTCACGGCATGGGTCCTGAGGACGGGTCATGACAAATTGGTATTAGAGGTGTCATTCCTACTGTAGAACTTGGACTCTTATTCTTTTAATGGAAATTGTGTTAAGTGTTCATGGGTGTGGTTATCAGTTTAGGTAAACCAGTCTTAGTGCAGCGGCCAACGTATCCATACACTAGAATTCTGACTTCAGATTCCTGACTCAGTGCATGAAAACACTGATTGCGTGTGTGTTTCGTTTGAAAGTTATTTTCATTATTACCTTTTATCTTCTCACCAGGTATATTGTATTGACCATGGTACACCTGTTTTCTTTTCAGGATGACCCCACATAGAAACCCAGCCATGGTTTTGAGTATTGTACTAGATGGAATCATACCGAGCGATGAGGCCTCGGTGCAGGGCCCCATCATAGTGGAGGTACCAGCGGTACCACTACCCACTGGGACACCGATACCACTCACTCCAGCAGCAGAGAGTGCACGTTGTCTGAGTACATTGCACAAGTTCCAGCACCAGAGGCTGCCCAAGTTCAGGGGAGAGCCGAACCCACAATAAGTTGAGGTTTGGCTGGAGGTTGTTTTGAGAGTTTTCAGATTGGTAGGGACACTAGCCGATATCATGGTGATCCTTATCGCGAGTCTCCTCTAAGAAGCAACAGGAAGATGGTGGAGCCTGATTCTCGAGGTGCATGATGAGGCATCACTACACTGGAGAGACTTCGAGAGCCTGTTCTGGGTTGAGTTTGTACTAGCCACCCTTAGTGCGGTGCTAATACAGTAGTTAATGCATTTACAGAAGTGTAGCATGACGGTAGCTCAGTACTCAGTGAGGTTCACCGACCTCTCGTGCTACTCTACAGATATGGTACGATACCCACTCTTTAGGGAACAAACCTTTGAACAGGGACTCAGGCATGATATCAAGGCTTAGATGATCTCCATTAGCATTCTGATGCAGGCGGGGGTGCTGTAGCGAGCCCTTCTTTTGTTGTGTTTTCTTTCTGAACAGTCACCAGTAGTGAGACACACCACAGGACGACACGTAGCACAGTCTTCTGCAGACGGTAGTAGACATATGTCACAGAGGTCCAAGCGGACCAAGCAATCATGTGGGTGACCCCAGGATACAGGTTTGGTTGGCGGGCAGGGTCATATGGCTCGTGACTGCCCGACCCACTATGCATGTCACGACCCGTCCTCGGGGCCCGTCTCATGACTACCCCAAGCCCACCTTCAATAGTCCAGGGGCTGGCGACTAGCACCAAAGTTGTAAATCCCGACAAAAAAGGGAAGGCATTGTCTTTATAAAGTAAACAAACACCACAGAGTAAGCCAGCAGAAGTAATCACTAAGTAAACTGAGTACAATAGAAAGTGAGGAAAATTTAGTGGGCCAAAATACAAACCCAAACTAAAAATAAAGTACAACTGGAAAGGAAGTATAAAAACTGAAAAGTAAAGCATCAACGGCGAGCTGTCCACTGGAAATCCCACCTAAAGGGTGGGTAAAGATTGCCTCCTCAGCTCCTCGGGTCCTACCGTCCGCCCCGTGTATGTCCCACCCAGTGGTCCACCTCCATGTACCGACTCATCGTAAAATCCACCTCCAAGGACCGACTCGTGGTGAGTTCCACCTCCATGAATCGTCCTTCTCTACAAGCATCAACCTCGATCAGTGATGTCTGTCATCTGCAACCAACACAACATAGTGCGGGCGAAGCCCGTGCAGGTGTGAGTATATGATACTCAGTAGGGACCCCGAGACCCCCAAAGGTCTCCCATAATCCACAAAGTATAATCCACAAAGGAATGATACAATCACGAGGTAACATCCAACACTACTTAGGTATATGCCCATACATATACCAAAGTCATCAATTCCAGTTCGACTCCAACATCCGAGCCCAAGTTCGATCACGTCCTCACAGGATAGTACAACCCAATCCATACAGAAAACCACAACCCAATCCACACAGGAAATCAAGTCAATCATATCGAAGATAATTATTGAAAGTCATGGCTCAGCTCAAACCAAGATTTATTCAAGATGTCAAAAACATAGCTGCTGGAGAACTCCTTCTCTGTCGAGTACAGTGGGTCTGTCGCTACAACCAAGCGCTATCCACTATCCTTGGACTGCTGAAGTATTCCCCCTGTCGAGTACTGTGGGCATACTGCTACCACCAAGCGCTTCCCACCATGGTTCTACCGCTACAACCAAGTGCTCCCCCTCATAGCCTACAGAGGTACTTCTTCTGTTGAGTACTGCGGGTCTGCCGCAACAACCAAGCGCTCCTCCGTCGTGGGTCTACCGCTACAACCAAGCGCTCCCCACTGGGCTATTCGAAACACACCGAGTCGATCAATCAGCAGTTGTCAAGTCTCAGTCGGCTCTAGGGTTTAATAAGGAATGAATTACAGTAGTCGTCACTACTGAACACACAGAGGATTCTCGTATGGCTATTATCGTCGTCGAACCCACAGAGGATTCCAATACGAAAGTCTACACCATCGAACCCATAGCTGCTGTGGAACTCCTCCTCTATCGAGTATAGTGGTCCTGCTACTACAACCAAGCACTTCCCACTAAACTTGTATTGTTTTAGTACTCCACCTGTCGAGTACTGTGGGCCTGTTGCTACAACCAAGCGCTTCCCACCATGGGTCTTCCGCTACAACCAAGCGCTCCCCCTAATAGCCTACAGAGGTACTCCTTCTATTCAGTACCGCGGGTCTGCCGCTACAACCAAGCGCTCCTCCACCATGGGTCTTCCGCTACAACCAAGCGCTCCCACTGGGCTACGGAAACACTCTGAGTCGATCGATCAGCAGTCGTTAAGTACCAGCCAGCTCTAGGGTTTCCGCACACAACACACTCGTTTTTGGGATGGTCCGCTCCACGAGCCAAGGGGTCGACACATAGACTAACACGTAGTCTGAAGTTGATGTATCCCAAAGTTACGTCTCGACAAAGGGAACTCAACGTGACAGACGGTGCGTCAATCGGACGCCCGGTCTGAGAGTTATTGGCTTTTTCGTTCCAGGGGCCCTGTTGGTTTCTAAGTCAACACCAACCCGAACGCACTCCAACTGCATCCAATCCTCGAGAAGAGTAAGCCAAAAGGTCTGTCTCACTAAGAAGATTCCAATAAAGTCGACGGCATGTCAATCGGACATCCGGATCTCATGTTATAAGCGTTTTGGCTCCGAGGGCCCGATTGGTTTCGTGTTCAAAACAACCTGGACATACGCAAAGTTCTCCAAAACATTGAGTGTAATATACCGAATCGACTATCTCGATCCAAGGATCCCACCGCAATAGATGGTGCATCGATCAGAGGTCTGTAGCCCATGTTATGGCCATTTGAGCTAAACTGCTCGAGAATAGGGGGTTCGGGCCCGGTCCGACCCGGCCCGATACTCCCTATGTCGGCCCGAACCGGGTCGACCCAAACCGGGTCCGGGTCTTGCCCAATAGGGCATGGCCCGGCCTGGTGCGGCAGGTCTACGTGGCCAATGAGGAGCGGGGGGGGGGGGGGGGGGGGGTTACAACCCCCCGGTTGAACGAAATCGGCGCGGCATAAGCCGCACTGCCCATTCTGGAATGGATTCAGCTGTTCCGGTTCTCCCTCCACCGTTGCGGCTCAGCCGCGGCGGTTTGCTCCAGCGGCGCGCCGACATGGCGCGCCGCCACCGCCTTCTGCGGACCACCAAACGCACTCTGGTGGTCCGTTTCGCCTGCCATCTTCGCCAACTGTCCTCCCGGGACACGATCTTCAATGTGAAGGGTTTCAAACACCTTTGAGGCCCACTTCATCGTCGCCTGTCGATCCGCACACCAATAAACAATCTTCGGAGTGTTGTCGGGCCGTGTTTGTTCGGCCTGCACCCTCCGCGTTATGTGTTTTTCAAATGGAAATCATTAAAATACATGCTTTAGACGAGGGTATAATTTATTCAAGGTAAATTATTCAAACACCCTGAAATTAAAATAAGCATGCACAAGTGGATAATTCACATATACACTTTATATGAAAACCCCCTAACTCGATGAAGTTGTAGAATGTGGTTCATCGTGGGAAAAAAAGACATTGCGGAAGAAGGGGTTGCAGGATGAGGCTCCGTAAGCATCGTCAGTGTTCGCCCGATGAAGATTGCGGCTTCTCACTTCCTTCGACACGGAAATAATATGCAAAGATGAGACGACGTTCTTTGCCAAAGCATCTGTGTTCTTCGCGTTCTTCAATAAGGGAGAAGAAAATCATCCTGAGTTCTATCCTCCACACAACGAATCCCCCACAATAAAATAAGACGTTGTCTTATTTTATTTACACACACACATGCCAAAATTAAAATGGAATTCAAATGTCTCATCCAATTAATTTTATTAATTGAAGAGTATTTAATAGACCATTTAATTTGGGAGAGTTGACCTGTCATTAAAAGGTGGTGCTGGTGTGTTACACAAAAATAAATGCACGTTGGAGGTTTTAAGGGATTTGAAGGGGTGGGGCTCATGTGAGCCCCACTTCACTAATATCCTATGTAGTGGAGTTAATATATAGTGGGTCCCACTCCAACCCCCATGCATAGGTTAAACTACTTCGAATAGAAAATAAAAATTGTTGCACAAATTGTTTTTTCATTCCTTAGTTGACCTATTTTTTTAATAAACTCACTCTAGAAAACTAAACTCCATAAAAAGTATTCCTAAGAAAATACCGGCGCTGCGGTTTCATCAGTGCCTTCGGATTTTGATTCCGAGCACCGGTTCAAAAGTTAGAAAAACCCGCCCATTCGTTCATTGAACGTACCCGAGCTAAACTTCAGAAAATGATTCTGTGCACACCGGGTCTCGGAATCAGGTGCCGTCAGAAACTACGCACTCGTAAAATCCCAAAAAAAAAATTCCTTTAAATTTATGGGTCTTTACATTACTCCCACCTCATGGCTTTACGTCCCCATAAAGATACAACACAAACTAGGGAAACAAAAGAGGGTACTAATCACGCATCTGAGTCTCCTGCTCCCAAGTGCTCTCTTGGAGGTTCCCATGATGCCATCTGATGTGCACTAGAGGAATCGACTGCCCACATAGGACACGCTCCTTTGGATCCTCGATCTCAACCTGGACCTCCCCAAACGTCACCCCATCGTCAAATATATGAGTCAGGTCTCACTCGTATTTCCTCAGCTGAGATACGTGGAAGTCATCGTGCACCTGGCACAACTAAGGTGTATGGTTCAAGCGGTAAACCTCCTCACCTAACCCGTTGAGGACCAAGAAGGGTCCGATGAAGCACAGAGATAACTTGCTGCCCCGGGAAAAACTCCGTAGTCCATGTCGAGGTGATACCCATAGGAAAACATGGTCGCCATCCTTGAACTCTAGTGGTCTCCTCCTCCTGTCAGCACAAGACTTTTGTTGGCTCTGAGCTTTCCTCGTCCGCTCTTGGATGACCTGGACCTTCTCTGGTCCTACAAGAGCTGCTAAGATTTCATCTTTGCTGATAAGAGAAATCCGGTCTCATCCCCAGGATGAACCACGTTATTTGACTAATACAGTCAATCCCGACATGGATGATACTAATCCATACTAAGGATGATGTCGTAAGGCCTCAACACTACTACCAAGAGATCCAACCGTTACTCTCACCTCTAAGGGTTGAGTCATAATGTCGGCATCAGTGTGGGGTCACTAGGTCTCCTCCAGTAGGTATCCCAAAAGTGAGGGTCAAGTCAACAGTTTTTAAACCGGATCCTCTTAGTAACAACATAAAGAGAGGACAAGATAGTAAACGCCACAGAGAAAGGTGTCTTTTATTACTACAACTCAAAGTAAAAAAACACATACAACCACAAAATCAACAAAAAGAAGGCTAGAAGCACCAACAGAAAGGCCTCCATGCCTAGAATTAGTTTCGCTCCTGTATACCTGCTTCCGGAGCTCCATAGTCAAATGCCTCAGCTGCCTGAAGCTGAGCTCTCCCATGTCCACCTTTTCCCTACGGTCGGGGTGGACCTCTTGGTGGTGGTGGTGGCAACACCTCGAAGTGTCGTCCACCTCTAGCTGCACGACCATCTCCCCTACCTCGGTCTCATGCTCCCTGTGGTCCGCCCCGATCGATCCTCTGCCTCTGCCTGGGAGGTACTTAGTTTATCCGCAGGTCATCTGTATGGCGGGTCGGACAGTCATGTGCCATGTGACCAACCCCGCCACAGGAGTAACATTGTCCGCTCCTGGTAAGTCGTTCTACACCATGGGTTCCTCGCACACACGATCCTATGTCATGCGGTTGATCACCTGTAGGTCTGGTCCTCTTGGACCTCTGCGTCATATGTCTACTGCACGCTCTAGAAGACTCTACCGCATGCCGGCTAGTGGTGGGTCCTACTGCTGGAGACTGATCAGCAAGGAAACTCTCTACTAAGAGGGCTCGCTCCAACACCCCTGTCTACACCAGAATGTTGTGAGAAACAACTGAAGCTCTAATCTCTCACCTGATACCCTGCTCGAAGGTTCGGGCCCGGAAGAACGGGTCCCGTACCATATCTGTAGAGTAACGCGAGAGATCGGTGAACCTCGCTGAATCATGCGCCACTATCATGCTACCCTTCTGAAGATGAAGTAGCTCGTGTATACACACTGCTCGAAGGGTGGCTGGTACAAAATCTGCCCGGAACAGGCTCTCGATGTTTTCCCACAGAAGGGATGCCTCGTCGTGCACCTGGAGCATCAAGATCCACCATCTGCCTGCTGCCGCGTGCAGGAGGCTCGCTGAAAGGATCACCATGAGGTCAGATGGTGTCCCCACTAACCTAAAAACTCGAACTACAGCCTCCATCCAATCCTTGGCTGCCTGAGGGTCCGTCTCCCTATGGAACCTGGGCGGTCTCTGACGCTGAAACTCGTGCAGTGCACTAAGGCGGCATGCACTCTCAGCGGCTGGGGATGGCGGCATCGGTGGTTCGGCTGGTAGTGGTACCACCGGTTCCTCCGCTGTAAAAGGGCCCTGCACCGAGGCCTCATCGCTCGAGGGGCTGTCGTCTCACACAATTCTCGGAACCCTAGCTGGCTACCGTCGTGGGGCCATCATGAAAGGAATCAGGTGCTCCACGGTCAAAACAATATACCTGGTGAGATGACACAAAGTAATCACAAAGAAAACTTCTGAAACACAAATGCAATCAATATTTTCATGCATTGATTCGAAAATCAGAAGTCAGGGTCCTGTTGTACGGATACGTCGGCCACCGCACCAACACTGGACTCCCTGGACTGGTAACCATAATCAATACCCTTAACACTATTGATTCACATAGAAGAAAGATCAGAGTCATGAGTTCTGCGGTAGAACCGAACTCCTCTGATACCAATTTTTCATGACCCGTCCCCGGGACCCATTCCGTGACTACCCCAAGCCATTCTTCCATTGGCCAGGGGCTAGCGACTAGCACCAAAGGTGTAAATCCCGACAAAAAAGGTCAGTCATTGCCTTTATAAAGTAAACAAACACCACAGAGTAAGCTAGTAGAAGTAAACACTATGTAAAATGAGTACAATATAATGTGTGGAAAAGTAAGTGGGCTAGAATACAAACCCAAACTGAAAATAAAGTACAACTGGAAAGGAAGTACAGAAACTTAAAAGTAAAGCCACAATGCCGAGCCGTCCACTGGAAATCCCACCTGAAGGGTGGGTACAGATAGCCTCCTTAGCTCCTCGGGTATTGCCGTCCGCCTCGTGTATGTCCCGCCCAGTGGTCCACCTCCAGGTACCAACACGTCGTAAAATCCACCTCCGGGAACCGACTCGTCGTGAGTTACACCTCTAGGAATCATCTTGCTTTACAAGCCTCAACCTCGATCAGTGATGTCCGTCATCTGCAACCAAAACAACGTAGTGTGAGTGAAGCCCATGCAGGGGTGAGTATACAGTACTTAGTAGGGATCCTGATACCCCAAAAGGTCGCCCAGAATCCACAAAGGATAATACACAATGGAAAGATACAATCACGAAGTAACATCCAACACTACTTAGTTATATGCCGATCCATATAACTAAGTCATCAATTCCAGTTCGGCTCCAACATCCGACCCCAATTTCGATCACATCCACACAGGATAGTACAACCCAATACACTTAGAAAAGAACAACCCAATACACACAAGAAATCAAGTCAATCATATCGAAGATAATGATTTAAAGTCATGACTCAGCGCAAACTAGGATTTATTCAATATGTCGAAAACACAGCTACTGGAGAACTCCTCCTCTGTCGAGTATAGTGGGTCTCCTGCTACAACCCAACACTATCCACTAACCTTGGAATGCTGAAGTACTCCCACTGTCGAGTACTGTGGGCCTACTGCTACAACCAAGTGCCTCCCACCATGGGTCTACCGCTAAAACCAAGCGCTCCCCCTCATAGCCTACAGAGTTACTTTTTCTGTTGAGTACCGCTGGTCTGCCGCTACAACCAAGCACTCCTCCGCCATGGGTCTGCCGCTACAACCAAGTGCTCCCCACTAGGCTATCTGAGACACTCAGAGTCGATCGATCCGCAATCGTCATGTCTCAGCCAAATATAGGGTTTCATAAGGAATGAAGTACATTAGTCTTCACTGCCGAACCCATGGAGGATTCCCGTATGGTTGTCATCGTCGTCGAACCCACGAAGGATTCTAGTACGAAATTATACACCGTCGAACCCATAGCTGCTGGGGAACTCCTCCTCTATTGAGTATAGTGGTCCTGTCTCTACAACCAAGCGCTTCCCACTAAACTTGGATTGCTGTAGTACTCCACCTGTCGAGTACTGTGGGCCTACTACTACAACCATGCGCTTCCCACCATGGGTATGCTGCTACAACCAAGTGCTCCCCCTCATAGCCTACAAAGGTACTCCTTCTGTTGAGTACCGTGGGTCTACCAGAACAACCAAGAGCTCCTCCGTCGTGGGTCTGCCACTACAACCAAGCACTCCCATTGTGCTACTGAAACACTCCGAGTCGATCGATCCGCAGTCATCAAGTCCCAGCCAGCTCTAGGGTTTCCACACACAGCACGATCATTTCCGGGAGAGTCTGCTCCATGAGCCAAGGGGTCGATACATCGACTGACACGTAGTACGGAGTTGATGTATCCCAAAGTTCCATCTCGACAAATGGAACTGAACGTGACAGACGACGCGTCAATCGGACGCCCGATCTGAGAGTTATTGGCTTTTTCATTCCAGGGGCCCAGTTGGTTTCTAAGTCAAAACCACCTGACCACACTCCAACTGCGTCCAATCCTCGAGAAGAGTAAGACAAAAGGTCTATCTCACTATGAAGAATCCAATAAATTCGACGGCACGTCAATCGAGCGTCCGGAGCTGATGTTATAAGTGTTTCCGCTCCGAGGGCCCGGTTGGTTTTGTGTTCGAACCAACCTGGCCGTATGCAAAGTTCTCTAAAACATAGAGTGTAATATATCGAATCGACTGTCTCGATCCAAGTATCCCATCACAATAGATAGTGCATCGATCGGAGGCCCGTAGCCCATGTTTTGGGCATTTGAACGAAACTGCTTGAGAATAGGGGGTTCGGGCACGGTAGGCCCGATACCCTTAGGGTCGGCCCGAACCGGGTCAGCCTGACCCGGGTTTGGGTCCAGCCCAATGGGGAGTTGCCTGGCCCGGCCCGGCCTGGGCGGCCCGAACCAGTGCGGCCGGTCCGCGTGGCCAGTGGGGAGCAGGGGGTTACAACCCCCCCCAGTTGAACGAAACCGATGTGGCATAAGCCGCACCTCCCAATCTGGAATGGTTTCGGCCGTTCCGGTTCTCCCTCCACCACTGAGGCTGAGCCGCGGCGGTTTGCTCTTGCGGCGTGGCGTCACCGCCTTCTGCGAACCACCGGATGCACTCCGGTGGTCCGTTTCGCCTCCCGTCTTCACCAGCGGTCCTCCCATGACCCGATCTTCACTGCGAAGGGTTTCAAACACCTTTGCGTCTTGCTTCGTCATCACCCGTCGATCCACACACCAATAAAAAAACTACGGAGGGTTTTCGGGACGTGTTTGTTCGGCCCGCACCCTCCGCGTTAGGTGTTTTTCAAATGGAAATCATTAAAAGACATGCTTTAGATGAGGGTATTATTTATTCAAGGTAAATTATTCAAACACCCTGAAATTTAAATACACATGCACGAGGGGATAATTCACATATACACATTATACAAAAACCCCCTACCTCGATGAAGTCATCAATCGTGGTTCGTCGTGGGAAAAAAGACATCGCAGAAGACGGCGTCGCGGGACGAGGCTCCGTAAGCATCTACGGTGTTCGCCCGATGAAGGATGCAGCGTCTTGCATCCATTAACGTGAAAAGAAGATGAAAAGATGAGACGAAGTTCTTCGTCGAAGCCTCAGTGTTCTTCACGTTCTTCAAGAAGGGAGAAGAAAATCTTCAAGAGTTCTCTCCTCCACACAGCGAATCCTTCACGATTAAATAAGACGTAGTATTATTTTATTTACACACACACACACATGCCGACATTAAATTGAAATTCAAAGGTCTCATCCAATTAATTATATTAATTGAAGAGTATTTAACAGACCATTTAATTTGAGAGATTTTAATTGTCATTAAAAGGGGGTGCGGCTGTGTTACACAAAAACAAATGAACGTGGGAGGTTTTAAGGGATTTGAAGGGGTGGGGCTCGTGTGGGCCCCACTTCACTAATATCCTACCTAGTGGAGTTAGGATGTAGTGGGTCCCACTCCAACCACCATGCATAGGTTAAATTAATTTAAATAGAAAATAAAAATTGTTGCACAAATTATTATTTCATTCCTTAGTTAACCTATTTTTTTAATGACCTCACCCGAGCAAATGCAACTCCCGAAAAGGTGTTCCTAAGAAAATACTGGCGCTGTGGTTTCATCGATGCCTTCAGATTTCGATTCCAAGCACTAGTTCAAATTTTAGAAAAACATGCTCATTTGTTCATTGAACGTACCCGAGCTAAACTTCGGAAAATGATTCTGGGCCCACCGGTCCTCGGAATCAGGTGCCTTCAGAAACCGCGCACTCATAAAATCACAAAAAAAATTAAGAGAAAAAAAATTTTTCCCTTGAAATTTATGTGTCTTTAGAATGCAGATGACGGGAAGATAGTAGAGGGACCTCCCAGTCAGTGGCAGAGGTTCGACCGTGGTGGTCCACCGGGAGCAGGCAGACGTGGCAGAGGAGCTGGTCAAGTAGCAGGTGGTGTAGGACGTTTCGAGGTCCTACCACCACCACCACCACCACCAGGAGGTCCACCCCGACCACAGGGAGCTGGTGGATAGGGGCGGTCTCAGCTCTCGGGAGTCGAGTCCTATGACCATCGTGCACCTTATATGATTCGACGTACTATCTGTGTCTACTCCGCCCTTGCTGTAGTACTTATAGACAAAGGTGTGAGTCATTCTTTTATTGCCCCTACCCTCGTTCGGATCTCGTAGATTCCGAAGGAGCCGTTGTCTATATCCTTACGACTAGAGACTCCTACGGGACTAGACTCAAAGATTACGCACTGGTTACGGCAGTGTGAGCTTACTCTAGGAGGTGAGAGCTTTAGCTGGGATCTCCTCGTAGCGGCGTAGAGGCCTTATGATGTCATCTTGGGTATGGACTAGTTATCTACAGTTCATGCTCAGATTGACTTCATTAGGTGGAAAGAGAGGTGTGTCTGTGTGGATGGGATGAGGTTTACCTTCACCGGTGATAAGGGAGCAGAGGAGGGGGAAGCCAATCACACAATAGTTGGCTTGCCTCTTTCTCAGAGTGGTTGATGTGTGGAGTCCGATTATTCCTATTGTGGTGGATCAGTACATGAATATCTTCCCTGATGACGTTCCAGGACTACCTCCTCATATAAAGGTAGACTTTTACATTGACTTGTACCCCGGGAAGACACCGATATCCACTAGAGCATATCGGATGGCTCCTGCAGTGCTTCGTGAGCTGCAGGTACAGCTGGAGGACTTGGAGGGGAAGGTATTTATCCAACCAAGTGTTTCACCCTGGGCATCCCTGATTTTGTTTGCCAAGAAAGCGGATGGGATCTTGCATCTGTGTGTTGATTATCGGCGCCTAAACCAAGTTACCGTGAAGAACATGTACCCACTCTCGAGGATTGATGGCCTATTTAATCAGTTGAAGGGAGCGTGTTGGTTCTCGAAGTTTGATCTTTAGTCAGGTTGTCACCAGCTCAGAGTACGAGATGAGGATGTGCAGAAGACAACCTTCAGATGATGGTATGGCCACTACGAGTTCTTGGTTATGCCATTCGGCATAACCAACTCACATATAGTGTTCATTGGACTCATGAACATAATCTTTCAGCCATACATTGATCGCTTTGTGGTAGACTTCATCGATGACATTCTGATGTACTCAGCTACCGAGGAAGAGCACGCCTACCATTTTCAGGTAGTACTGGACACACTCCAAGACCACCAACTTTATGGTAAGCTCTCGAAGTTCTAGTTCTAGATCTGATAGGTACACTTCCTGGGACAGTTCATGTCAGAGGCTCGAGTTGCAGTGGATCTAGCGAAGATCGAGGCATTACTTGCTTGGGATCCACCCAGGAGTGTGACGGAGGTACATAGTTTTCTAGAAATAGCTGGGTACTATCGTAGATTTGTTCCAGACTTCTCCAGAGTTACAGCAACACTTTTATCATTGAAGAAGAAGGGGCAACCCTTCGTGTGGTCAGAGAAATGCCAACGGATTTTTCAGGAGATGAGGAAGAGACTGACTAGTGCGCCCATCTTGAGGATACCAGAGGAGGGCATTGGGTACGTAGTCTATTGTGATGCCTCCGGGACCGAGCTCAGATGCGTCATGATGTAGGAGTGAGAAGTGATAGCTTATGGTTCTTGTCAGCTGAGGAAACATGATCAGAACTACGCTACCCATGACCTCGTGTTAGCAGCAGTGGTCTTCGCCTTGATGATGTGGTGGCACTATCTGAAGGGAGGGTGTTTTACAGTCTACTCTGACCACAAAAGTCTCAGGTACATCTTCTCATAGAAGGAACTAAACCTGAGACAATGACGTTGCCTTGAGTTCCTCCAAGACTATGACTTTGAGATAGTCTATATTCCTGGGAAGGGGGAACGTTGTAGTAGATTCTCTCAGTAGGAGATCAGGCATTCATCTTCTAGGAGAGGTGACAGAGCTGCTGGCCCCGTTGTAGTTATCCTTTTTGGATTAGGATGGATCAGCCTTTCTTCAGTGTCTTACAGTCACTCCTCCACTTATTCAGTGAGTTAGGGAGTCACAACGTGGAGATGCTGACTATGAGATGTGATGTGTTCAGATATCCACAGGACATGCACCTGATGGATTGTATGAAGGTGGGGAGCACGTCATCCTCTTCAGATGACATACTATGGTACCAGTTTCACTTTAGGAGGAAGTGTTGAGGGATTTCCAAAATTTCCCTCTAGTGGTACATCCAGGAGTGGCGAAGATGTACCAGGACCTTCAATGACATCACTGGTGGCCACGAATAAAGAAGGAAGTAGCGTATTTTTCCTCATGATGCCTCACTTTTCAGTAAGGGAAGGCAGAGAACCAGGTTCCAGTAGGTTTAGTTCATACCTTAGAGGTCCCAGAATATAAGTGGGATGGGATATCCATGGATTTCGTGACGGGACTTCAATGTACATCCAGAGGACACGACTCTATATGGGTGATCATTGACCGACTCACCAAGTCGGCCCACTTACTACCGATCAGAGAGAAGGGTTTAGTAGAGAGCTTGGTATGCCTCTATGTATGGGAGATCGTACTACTTCATGGTGTTCCAAAGACGATCGTCTTCGATCGATATGCTTGTTTCACTTCCCAGCTACGGAATGGGTTGCAGGAGGCTTTCAGGATGTAGCTTCGCTTGAGCACCGCCTTCCATCCTCAGAAGGATGGTCAGACTGAGAGGACCATTCAGAATCATGAGGACATGCTCCTTGAATCCAACCTCGAATTCGGTCACAGCTGGGAGGATCAATTATCCATGGTAGAGTTTGTGTATAACCATAGCTACCACTCCACCATCGGGATGGCACCTTTCGAAGCACTTTATGGCCGACTTTGCAGATCGCCTCTGTGCTGGACTAACCTAGGGGAGTTAGCACTTATGAGACCAGAGATGGTGCAGGCTATGAAAGAGAAGGTTTAGATCATCCAGGAGTAGATGAAGACTGCATAGAGCAGGCAGAAGTCCTCTGACGATAGGATACAGATACCTCTGAAGTTCGATGATGGGGACCACGTCTTTCTACGAGTCTCAGCTCGACGAGGTCTATGGTGATTTTTCCAAGGAAGCAAGTTGTCTCCGCGATTCATCAGACCTTTCCAGGTCCTCAGCAGAGTAGGCGAGGTGGATGACCACTTAGCTCTTCCACCTCAGTTGCACCGAGTTCACGATGTCTTCCACGTATCTAAGCTGAGGAGATACGTGGACGACCCTTCCCACATCATCGACCATGGAGTGCTGGACATTGATGATGGGGAAACTTTCATGGAGGATCCAGTGGAGATTGAGGATCGACCGGAGCATGTCTTTTGTGGACGGTCGAGACCTCTGGTTCACGTTCGCTAGCAGCACAAGAACCTCCAGGAGAGCACATGGTAGCGAGAAGCTCAGATGCATGCTCTGTACCCCCATCTGTTCCATTAGTTTGACCTGTAGCTTACGGGGAAGTAAATCCATGAGGTGGGGAGATTGTAAACACATGGAAATTATGTGGAATTTTTTTTCCGAAATTCATTGGATTTTTACGAGTCTGTGAAAATTTACGGTACTGGAATCTGAGGCCCGGTTTGCCCGGAATCAATTTCTGAAGGTTTTTTCGGGTAAGATCATTAAATGTGCGAGAGATATTTTATATCTTTTGAACAGGTGCTCAGAACAGAAATCTGAGGGCACCGTTGAACGCACAATATTGGTGATTGCTTAGTGAGACCTTCACCGCAGTTGTGTTCTATCGAGAATGGAAGATTTTTTTTGGGGTTTTTAAAAAAGATTAAATAAAAATAAGTTGTGCTTATTTTTATTTGATAGTGGTTAAAACCTCAGAGTGGAGGTTAGAGGTGGTGCCCACCCACACATAACCTACCTTGGGAGGATATTATTTGGTGAGTCCCAATTGAAGTTTAACACCCATGAAATCAAATATGTGGGGCCCACATGGGCTTGAACCCCCTTTAAACCTCCATTTATGTGGGGGAAAACTCTTGAGCTCCCCTCATTAAGGTGCCACTCCACATGAAATAATTAATGGTTCATTAATTAATTAAATTGAATTCTTTTGAATTATTTTTCCAAAAAATTAAATAATGGGTTATCATAACCCATTATTTTGGTTGGCATAATCTTTTGGTGGAGCTTGGGGAAGGAGGAAGATCTTGGAAGAACGATTCCTCCGCCAATGAAGAACCTTCGGTTGAGGGATGAAACCATCGCCCATGAAGAATGCCAACGACATCATCTTCGACTCATCTTCTCTGAACTCTTTCTCTTCTGATGTTGACGAAACAACGCCGCCTTCCTCTGACTTCGTCAATGATTATCGTCAAGTGAGGTAGGAAGATTTGAATTTGTTTTTGTACCATTATTCATCTTTCAGGATAAGGAATGTGAACCGCTGGTTTATATCACTGTAACGAGGAGGGATCAGACCACACAAACACGGACCGACCCTCCCACTTTGGTTGTTCTTGTTTGTTGATGAAGGAGGCGAACTAAATAGAAGCCGGTGGCGCAGGGCCGCCAGGTCTCCAAAAGGGTGCGGCACCGCCGTGCTGCGCGGAAGGAGAGTAACATCCATGTTGGGCCGTGGTGGAGGTGCGCGACCCCGTTACGCCACTTGGAGGGCAGCAGGTGGCCGCGACCATGCCGGGCCACAACGGAGGGGGCCCGATGCTGTCACCCCATGCGGAGGACCTGGAGGCCGTGGCTAGGATGGGCCACGGCGGTGGGGGTGCGACGCCATTGCGCCGCGCGGAGGGGAGTAGAACCACGAAACAGTCGCGCCGCAGGGGGAGGTCAAGAGGTGACCAGCCAGGCCAGCCGCCGGTGGCATGGAGCGGCTGGCCGCTCGAGCTAGACAAGAGGAGATGGACCTCATCGAGTCTCACATGTTTTGGACCGGCGCCACCTTGCACCGGTTTCGGTTCCACCCGAACGGTCCAACCAATCGGGTGCCAGGGGGCGCGCACCTCCCCCTGGGTGTGGCTAGGGCAGGCTGCTGGGCCGCCCTCAGCTGGGCCACCCTCGGGCCGGGAAGTCTGTCAGGCCGGGCTGCCCCCTTCTGACTGGGTCGGACCCGTTGACCGGGTTGTACCCGCAGACCGGGTTGGAGCCACGGACCAAGTCAGACCCCTGTCCGAACCCAATTGGCCAGTTTACACATTTTTGCCCATATCCTGGGCTACGGGTGTCCGATCGAAGATCCGTCTGCGGTGATGGGAAACATAGAATGATATGGTACTTTTGGAATACCCTAATTGAGTTTTGGACATAGTTGGGGTACGATAATATTGTTTTGAACCAAAAAACCAACAGGGCCCCTGTAACGAAAATGCCAATAACTCCTAAACCGGGCGTCCGATTGACGCACCTTCTATCGTGTTGAGTTCGTTATGATGAGACAGAACTACGAGATACATCAACTCGAGACTTCATGGTAGTTGATATATCGGAACTTGGCTTTAGGAGTGGATCATCCTGGAACTGAGTGTGTTGTGTGCGGGAACGCTATGGCTGGCTGCGACTGAGATGATAGGATCCTTAGTGGACCTACTACTGTATCAAGATCCTCCTTTGGTTCGATAGTGACAATACTCTACTAGGATCCTCCATGGGTTTGACATCGATGGAGATGGACCGGGATCCTTTGTGGGTTTGAAAGTGATGACTTCTGTACCGGGATCCTACATGGGTTCGACAGAGCTGATACTATTCCAGGATCATACGTGGGTTCGATAGAGGATATGATTCAGTGGATACATCTAGTCATCTATACTCCTCTACATGAGTTGTATACCTGTGTGAGCTAAGTCTTCACTTTCAGTTGTCATCATTGAGATGATTGATTTTACTTCCTTTGTGGAATGGGTTGTGCTTGGGATCGAGTGTTGGAGCCAGACTGTGATTGGTAACTTAGGTATATGTATAGGAATATTCATAAGTAGGGATGGTTGATACATCATGATTGTATCTTACAATTGTGGTTTATCCTTAGTGGATTTAGGGAGTCCTTCGGGGGTCTCAGGGCCCCCTACTGGGTATTGTTATACTCATCCCTGCACGGGCTTTACCCGCACCTTGTTGTGTTCTGTGCAGACGACGGTCAGTAGGGATCGAGGCTGAGGGTGGCGGATGGGAGGCTGCTCAGAGCTAGACTAGACGGGACATACCTAAGGTACGGGTTTTTTGAGATCTATACCTACCCTTCTGGTAGGATTCCCCAGTGGACGATCCAGGAGTTGTTTTACCTTTTTTACTTGTACTTGTACTTATTGTTCAGTTGGGTTTGAATACTGGCCCACTTACTTTCAACACACCTTTATTTTCTATATTAGTACATGTTGCTTCTACTGCTTGTGTTCAGACTATGCGTGTTACAGGTTTAGAGACAATGACTTCCCTTTTTATCATGGTTTCGCCTTTGGTGCTAGTCTCCTGCCCCTGGCCTATGGAAGGTGGGCTTGGGGTAGTCACGGCGTGGGTCCCGAGGACGGGTCGTGACATATGACCTCATTGATAGAGTAACACAGCAAAATAATGCAATAGAAAAAATTGAAGCAGTAATAATCCATAAAAAAGGAAGAAGTGGATGACTGGAAACAAATAACTAGAGAACACATAGATATATATATGAATGATGCATGATACATATGTCTAGGAAAGCAGCCAAAAAAATCACAATGCTAGAATAAAAAATAGTACTAAGCCAAAGTATGAAAGAAATCAGTAAACATATCCACAGCATCGCAAGCCTCAACTTGGTCCCATGATCTCCTGCTTCATAGCAATCAAGAACCTAAAGTAAAAGGGATATTTACCTTGTCTATACCTGCAACAATATAATCTTTTTGGGCCCAAAAGCTTGACCCAAATAGGGTGTGAGACTGAATCCCCATAGGCAACCACCCGAAGATATGTTCCTAATATTCAGTGAATATATGGCCGGGTAGAAGTACAGAAAATAGTAAACAGGAAGTACTCAGCCGAAAAATAATCCATAGTTTCAAAATCAAGCAGTAGCTAATCATGTAGCTAAACACAATAGCTAACCCTCTGGGAAGTAATCACAACCTAACCCCTCTGGTTCAACCAAACTAGTACATGCAACCCTCTGGGAAGCACACATAGTCTCATCCCTCTGGTTTAGCAAAAGTATAGACTCTTGGAGGAAGCACTCACTGCCAATTCCCCCTATAGTCTTGTATCGGTACTAAAGGTGCTCTGGGGAAGCACTCAATGTCAATTCCCCCTGTGGCCCACATCAAGGAACTAAAAAAACTCTAAGGAAGCACTCAACATCAATTCCCCCTATTTTCTCACATCGTATAATTATAAAGACACTCTGGAGAAGCCCTCAACATCCATTCTCCCTATGGTCTATACACCAGATTCTCCCGGCCCTGTGAAAGTTAAGTAGGTATAACATCATGTATCAGACAAGGTAAACTCATGAACTACTTGGATAACATTCTACAACATAAAAATATAACAACACAATAGTCACACCATCCTACAATACTAGGCATGGGAAGGTAAACCGTAGCCTAAAAGGTAAACTAGACCCTATGGTCAAAATAAGAAAAACATGCATGGGAAACACATCCAAAGCACAAAAATTCACCCTATTTACAAACAAATACCATCTACTCAAGCATTCAAGAATAGAAGACAAAAAATAGGGCTAAAAAAGTAAACGTGAAATACCCCGTTCATGGGTATTAGGGAAAATTTGAACATAAAATTCAAAGACTTTCAATAGAAAGGCAAAACCCACCTACCATGGAATTGGGAGATCAATATACCAGAACCTCGAGGCTTGAATCGCCTTTTAACACTATAGATCTAAGAAAATTTATAAAACATTCAACCCGTGATAACTCACGAAGAATGAGAATACAGAAGATAAAGTCTTAGGAGAAGAGAGAAATCATCGATGCGATTCCAATGCAACTTAATGTTTTTGATTCGGAGGACGGATGATCGCTCGGGGGTTTGTCGAAGATATGTGGCCGTAAAACACTCTTGGACGAGACGAAAAAAGAGGGGGTGGGGGGGTTCTGTCGATTATACGTGACCCCGGTGCATTTAATGAAAAAAAAGAATGTACACGACATGTAGTTTTTAAGTACATGGAGTGTACTCGCCTTTTCTGTACTCCGCTTTAGGCAGCTTCTAGGTCGCCCCACATAGTCGTGTGCATGGACGCCAAATGGCCAGCACCCATCTACTGGTGGTAAATGAGTACACAGAGTGTACTTATAAAGTACACGACATGTACTTCAAAAATTTCAAGAAAACCCTCTTATTTTAAAAAACAACCATAAAAGGGAAAACATACCTGAAAAGGTGTTCTAGGTTCTTACAAACTTTCCCCTTAAAGAAATACATCCCCAAATTTCCCTAGCGAAGCGTTGAAGAAGAAACCCCAAAAAACTCCGTCCACTGCACTCATATATCATCCTCCCTCTCCCAAGTCTCATCCTATACTCGCTCATGCTTCCATAGCACTCATTTAAGAGGAACATACCGGCCATGGAGAACCTTTTTACTGCGATCGAAAATCTAGATAGGACTCTCCACGAAAGATGCGTCCACTTCCAACTCAACCTTCTCAGGTTGGAAAACATGAGATGGGTCTGAAGAGTGACATCGAAGTTGAGAAACGTGGAAGACATCATGCATAGACCGGTACCTTTGAGGTAACTGCAACCGATAGGCAACCGGTCCAACTCTCTCCAAATCCTCAAACGACCTGACATACCTCAGTGAAAGATTACCCTATATCCTGATCCTATTATGTACCAATCTCAGTGTGACACACAAAAAAACCTGATCCCCGACCTCAAACTCTAGAGGTCTTCTCCACTGATCAACATAAGACATCTGAAGAGACTGTACAATAGCCATCTTCTTTCGAATCAACTCTATCTACTTTTTGGTCTCCTGAATATGAAGAGGTCCCACCAAAGTTGCCTCTCCTGCCTCCATACAACATAAGGGTGATCGGCATGGCCTACCGTACAAATCCTCATAAGGTTACATCTGAATATTTTCTTGAAAACTATTATTGTAGGAAAAATCCACAAGAGGTATGTGCTTCTCCCAAGAACATCCAAAATCTATAATGCATACTCGGAGCATGTCCTCAAGAACCTGTATCGTATGTTCATACTGGACATCTGTCTGAGGGTGATAGTCTATACTCAAAAGCACCTATATACCCAATGCTTTCTGTAGCCCCTGCCAGCCCCGAGAAGTAAAGTGTGCATCCCTCTCTAAAATGATAGAGTGTGGAACTCTATGAAGACATACAATCTCATGGATGTACAACCTTCCAATTTCATCAACACTAAAGGTCTCCTTGAACAGTAAGAAGTGAGAGTCCTCCGTAAGTCTATCAATGAAAACCCAAACTGCATCATTCCCTCAAGGCGACCTCGGAAACCCTGTCACAAAATCCATCTCGACATCATTCAACTTCCACTTAGGAATGGGTAACTCCTTCAAAATACATGCTGGTCATTGATGCTCCACCTTCACCTGGTGATAGGTGGAACACCTCATGATGAAACCTGCAACATCCCTCTTCATATCTGGCCACCAATACTGACAGTGTAGATCCTGATACATCATGGTGACACCAGGATGAATTGCCCAAACTGAGGAATGAATGTCCCGCATCAGATCCTTGCATATATGTGCTAGCACCCATACGTTCCATTGGAAACACATGATCTCATCCTCACCTATGGTCCATATAGAAATATGGTTCTCTCCTGACACACTTTCCCATAGGACTAGGCCTTTAGAATCTGATAGCTGCCTCATTCGTACTTGATCAAGAAGGGTAGAGGTAACAGCTACAGAAGAAAGAAACGTCTACCCCTATTTGTCATGAACCTCCAAATGCATCTCATATAACAGAGCCATAAGCTTCCACTCACTACTGGCCTACTGAACTGCTTGTTTTTGAGTCCTACTCAATGCATCAGCTACTAATTTTCCTTTCCTAGGCATGTAGGCAAGCTCAAAGTCAAAAGACTGAAGGTACTCGACCCACCTTCGTTACCACAGATTCAGATCACACTGAGTGAAGATGTACTTGAGACTCTTGTGGTTGGTGAAAACAGCAAAATTCTCTCCTAGAAGATACTGTCTCCAACAACATAAAGCATGGACAACATTAGCTCACTCTAGATTTTTCATCTAGTAATTCCTCTCTTGTGGACTCAAATACCGAGACCCGTTCGCAACGACTCCTTCCCCCGCATAAGCACACATCCTAGACCGATACCTAAGGAATAACAATATACAATATAGCTCTTGCACGGCTTTGGAAATACTAGTATCGGTGCCGAATTCAACCTCCCTTTCTCCTCTTGAAAGGCTGACTTGGAAGAATCTGACCATACGAACTTCACACCCTTCTTAGTCAGAATTTTTAGTGCTGCTGCTAAGCATGAAAAGTCATGTATGAAGTGTCTGTAGTATCTAGCCGGCCCTAGAAAACTTCTCACCTCAATGACTTTCTTCAGCTGCTCCCAAGAAACTACTTCTCTCACTTTTTTCTAGGTCGACTAATACTTCTGTCTCTGAGATAACATTACCAAAGAAGTGAACATGATCCATCCAAAAGTGGCATTTTGAGAGCTTAGAATATAACTGATGCTCTCTCAGCGTACTCAAAACAATCTCAAGATGTGTGGCATGGTCGGGTTGAGTGTGAGAGTACACCAAGATATCATCCACGAAGACAACAATGAAAGAATCCAAGTACGGATGGAACACTCGGTTCATCAGTGCCATGAAAACATCAGGAACATTCGTGAGACAGAACAACATAACCATATACTCGTATAGGCCATATCTACTTCGGATGGCTGTGATAGGTATACCGGATGGTCTAACACTCAAATGATGATAACCGGACCTCAAGTCAATCTTTGAGAACACCCGGGCTCCTCGAAGCTGATCACCGAGATCATCTATCCTCAGTAAGGGATATCAGTTCTTGACCGTCAACTGATTAAACTTCTGATAATCCACACAAAGCCTAAGGGTAACGTCTTCCTTCTTCGTAAACAAGACATGCGAACCCCAATGAGAAGTATTATGTCAGATGAAAACCATTTACTGCAACTCCTCCAAATATTCCTTGAGCTAATGCAACTCAAGTGTAGCCATCATATAAAGAGTAATGGACACCAGTGCCACTCCTAGAACAAGCTCAATCAAAAAGTCTACCTCGTGCTCTAGATGAATACTTGAAAATTCCTCTAGAAATACATACCAGAAACAATCCACCACTAGAGGGAAGTCTAATTTAGAAGTCCCCAGGTCATCCAGATAAAAACTAGAAATTAAGGCTGTAACTCCTCCTAACACATGATGCTCTGGACCTGCTCTGGTCGCCTGGACATCCCACTCACCCTTATGAAGAAAAGATCCAACCTATGGTGACATGAAACACACCCTACGGCGATAACAGTCGACGATTTCCTAGAAGTAAACTATCTAGTCCATTCTGAGAATGACATCATATCCTGTCATCATGAAGACATAGAGATCCCAAAGGAAGTGACACCCACCTACCTCAAGAGGGTACTCCTTGCACTGACGTACACTAGATGTTATTTTCCCTAACAGAGTGTCCAGCGTCAATATATCGACAGAAGAAAAGATAAAGAGCCCAAAGCTCTCCACAACATCAACAGATATAAAGCTATGGGAGGCTCCTATATCGAAAAGAGATGAAGATAAAACTAAGGAAAATAGGATCGTACCTCGAACTGTAGAGGGGCTGGGATCCTTCTCTTGATGGGTATTCTCCACTGCAAAAGTCTAGCCAGCTCCACGACCCTGTGACCCTGCCTAACCACTCTGAGCTGATCCACCCTACTATCACTGGTAGCTTAGTGACTGACCACCACGGCCGTGACCTCTACCTCAGCCTGAATGGCCAGAATAACTACAGTTCCTAGACTAGTGAGAAACTAGTGGAGCTACTCTTTTACGAGGGGTCAAAGTTGAATCCCGGTCACCGAATGCTGGTGAGAAGACCTAACAGAAATTCTGATGGTGTCCCATATTGCCACAAGATCAGCACTCCACTAGTTCTCTCTGTCACTACAGACTTGTATGCCCGCTTCTCCCGCACTGGTAGCACACCACTTGGCTACGAGAAGATGCATCCCTTTTACTCAGATCTCCCCATGTAGTCTCCCTACGGTGCTTCCGGCTATCAGCTGGCGAAGCACTTACTCTGGATGTCAATCCTCCATGGCTCACAACTACAGATTCCCTCTGATTCCGCTCCATGATCAATTCCTGGTTGATGATGGAAGCGATGGAAGTCAAATTGAAGATATTCACCTGAGGGCGGATGTCCTGTATGAGGCCATCCTCGAACTTCCTTTCCAGGAATAACTCATCTTCTCCCAGGAAGGGAGTGAAACATTGAAGCTCTATGAAATGATAGGAATACTACATAACTGATATGGTATGACACTCCAGGCTCATAAACTCCTAGGATCGGTCGGCCCTCAGGGTCTCCGGATAGAAGTAATCGTAGAAGATGTGCGAGAACTCCTCCCAAGCCATAACCTGCTGATGACTCGCCTGTGAGATCACATCCCACCATCTCTTGGCAGAATCCTATAGAATGTTAGTAGAAATCTTGACCCGCCTCTCTGTAGGTGTCTCCAGATGCTCAAAGATCATCAGTATGCCTTTCATCTAGGACTCTGCAGCCTGAGGTCCTCCTTCCCCTGAGACAGTGGGGGGATTCTACTACTAGAAAACCCACGTCAAATCTGCCATCGACGGGGCATGAGGTGGTTCTCCCTTTAAATTCTTCATCATCCTCATGAAGCCTTCCCAGAACCGTGCATCATCATCGGTAATAGGTATAACTACTGGTGCCAAGACCGACACAAGAGGATGATCTGAAGGAAGTCCATGATCAGCCATGTCCAGCGTCTGATCACCGCCTTGCAACTGGAATACTACCAGAGGACGTCTCGATAGCATGTCTCTGAAATTTCAAGTGCACACCACAGATCAAGATTAATAGGGACTGAAACATCGAAGTTCAAGAAGGGAAAAAGGAGGAAGAATGTAAGGACCCGACCCCAATTGCCCGGAGTCGGTGCCTTTTTTAATTACGTTGGTGTACATACAAGGAATACAAATCCCGAAGGACCAAGTAGTTTAGTATATTTGGAATCAAGATACATACATAAGTTCAATATTACAACTTGAAGAGAAATACAACATGGAAACTCCTTAGACAACAACCATAAATCCTAGGTTATTTCAGCATGTCATTCATAATAATGTTCTTCATGTCCTGAAAAAATGATACATAAGAAAGGGATGAGATCAAATGCTCAGTAAGAGTAAGAAATATAGTGGAATATAGTATAAACATAAGACATGGTGCATAATTTAAAAAACATTCCTTTAATAATAAACATGAACACATTATGGCAGCAATATGAGCTGAGTAAATAATGACATAATAAAACATAATCATGGGTATTCTACTAATCGAATAACCACATGAAAAATAAATAGAAGAACTGATAATGATGGAATTCATAATTCCTGACATTCTAAAACATTTTGTCAAGGCATCAGCTAAGACGTCTAATGATTAAGGCCTCTTCCAAAATCCATATATCACATTGGGAAAGGCTTTAGCCAATTCCAAGTCTATTTGTCTCATGAGACCTACCGATGCATTGAGGATATATAGAGGGCTTCACCCGTCATATAATAAGTCCAATTCATTCCTCATATGATCAGGGATAAACATAAACAACATATACATTCATATTGAAACTATAATATGAAATGTAACTAACTTTCCCCAATTATTGAACATAAACACTAACCATTCAGAATAATATGGTGAATGGGTTTAGGATACATCATCCAAAATAAAGTTAGTCATAAACAATTCAATAAAATATAGTACATGACATCGTAAATTAATAACCCCAACAATACATAAGAGTCAACAAAAGTGTTGAATCAAATGAGAATAATCTTCAAAAATCATTAAGCAATTCATGTGATAAATACTCTTGTATTTTGAAAAGAGTAGTTCTTTTGAAAAAATCTTTTTATAAAAATAGAAGTAATGTAAGATAGTATTTTATGATAACATTATTGTTTTTATAAGGATAAAATTTTCCAAAAATAGATTATAGCTTTCCCTTTAAAATAGATATCAACATGAAAAATTCCCTTGTATCGGGCACGTATTTTTGGAAACAGTTTTGATAGATTCTTTTAAAAAAAGTAACTATCCTAAAAATAGGGAAGGATTATGGTTGGTGTACATATATATAATACTCACACATAATTTATTAGGTGTACATAACAATACATGATAATTTCATCGAGGAAATTAGACAATAAAAGTAACCCGAATGAAAATGGAAGTTCGGGTGGAAAACCCTTACACTTTGTAATCAAATGATTCGTATGACACAAAATTAATAATATGAAAATTACAGATTTAATACCATTAAGAAAAAGATATTCATGATATGTGACATCAATGGTCAGTACACATACACCATTCAAAATTATTACTAGTGAAAATGGAAAATCTCACGAAAATGGATGTGAGATGAAGAAACCCTTACCTTAACTCTGAACGTGTTCCACTCTTGTACTTAGGATCCTGGAATATGAAATTATACTTATTAATAAATTATTTCAGAACCTATCATAAACATATTTAGTTTATCATAATTCTTATTAGTTCATTTATGTCTTTATTGATTAGTTATTGTATTGAATTTCGTTGTTCTGGAGTGTTCGTTTCTTTTATGATCATATTCGGTTCACTTGTTTTTAAGTATGTGGAATGAATGTAAAAATACAGAATTGAAATTATATATTATTTATGAACATAAATAGGTGTTATTGTTAATTTATATAACTTTTTTACATGGAACGAGGATGAATTATCAAATATAACTTTAATGATAATTGTTTCGGTTAATTTGTGGGTTTTGATTACAACGAACTCATTTTTTGTTATAACCTAAAACCATTTCAATGATGGGATTAAAAAATCATAAATAGGATATATTATATATAACAATCTAGTTCAACCATATCATGAATGGTTTCATGAAAATAATTTAGAATGATAATAGAAATCGAAAGTCCATCGGCCTTGAATGTGTAAAATTGACACATCTCGGATGGTGTTCTTGCTACTTGTATAAAAGAAGGTAAAAAGGGGGAGTGATGATAACTTATTCCACTATCAGGAAAAAATTACAGTATATATAAGGTATTGGAGTCAACAAAAAATTTGGTTAAAGATAGGTAATAGAAAAAGAAAACAAAAGAACATGAAAGGGAATACAAAGATTTGAAAAGAGGAATTTACCTCTATAACCAAACTTCCTTGAGAGCCTCCTTAAGGGAGAGGTTTTGGTCTTTTTATGAGACCAAAGCATTCTAGACGTGGGAGTGGAGGTTGGGAGGGTATTTGTCTAGAATTTTGAGAAGGAAAAAGGCTTGAGAGGAGTGAATGGAAGAGGGGGTGAGAGGGGGTTTTTATTGTGGAGGAGAGAGGGGATTTCTTAATATAAAACTCATTAATTTATTATTTCACCTCAAGAAAAAGAATAGTTAGTATTCCATGAACAATAATAGTAATAGTATCATGTGATCCCAAACCAAGTGTGCTTACATCAGCAGAACATCACACATGACTCTATAATTAGTGTATTTATCTTCATTTTGCAATTTATGGTATGTCACTATTCATCAAAAATTCATGTATTTCTGAAAAATGCTAAAAATTTACCCCAACCATTTATCGACATGTAAAATCCAAAAATGAAGTCCATTTTTCAAAAATAATTTTCTAAATATTATTAATTTAATATTTAATTAAAATCATAATTTATTATCAAAAACCAGTTTTAAAACATTCATTAACTTATTCTAAAATATAGGTATATCGAACTTATAACTTGAATGTTATTTATATATCATCATAGGTAAGGATACTATTCATTAGGGTATATCACTATTCATAAGGGTATGTTACTATTCATAAGGGTAGGTTACTATTCACAAAAAATTATGTTTTTTATTGGATTATAAATAACTTACTGATCGCGATTATGTATGTAAGATTTATGAAAATCACATCACAGAAGTGGAAAACTTATGTTTTAAGGGTCCCATATCACATAGTAGTTAATTTGAATCTGAAATATTTATAAGAAAGTAATTTCCTTTAAATATTGTGTCGTTACATTCTCCCCTCCTTACAAAAATTTCTCCCTCGAAAATTCATTTACAATCTAGGCCAAAAACAGGTGGAGGTACTTCTCCTTCATTGATTCTTCCAATTCCCAAGTTGCCTCTTCGTACTTATGGTTTCTCCATAGTACCTTGACCAAATGAGTAGTCTTGATGCGTAGAACTTTGTCTCTATGACCCCAAATTTTCACCGGTTTCTCCTCATATGAAAGATCATCCTCGAACTGTACCACCTCCGAAGAGAGTACATGTGAAGGCTCTGGTATGTACATCCTTAAGAGGGATACATGAAATACATCATGTACCTTCGACAAGGTTGGAGGAAGTTCCAGTCGATATGCCAGAGCTCCAACTCGATCAAGGATCTCGAAGGGGCAGATATACCTGGGACTTAGCTATCATTTCTTCCCAAACTACACGACCTTCTTCCATGTAGATATGTGTAGAAAAACCAGGTCTCTTATTTTGAATTCAAGGTCTCGTTGATGATTATCATCATAACTCTTTTTTCGACTTTGGGCTACCTTAGTATGCTGCTGAATGGTTTTCACCTTCTCCACCATTTCCTCAACCAATTCCAGTCCTAGCATCTTTCCCTCACCGATATCATCCCAACACGCCGGTGTTCTACACCATTTCCAATAAATGGATTCATATGGTGCCATATGGATGCTCGAGTGGAAACTATTATTGTAGGGGAATTCAACCAGTGGAAGACGTTGGTCCCATCCTCCTTTGAATTCCATAGAACATGCCATCAACATGTCTTCTAGTGTCTGAATAGTCCAGTCGGATTGGCCATCAATGTGAGGATGATAGGCTATACTGACATTTAGTTTGGTGCTTATAGCATGTTGGAGACTTTTCCAGAACTTCGAGGTGAATCTAGGACCACGGTCCGATACAATGGAGAGTGATACACCATGAAGCCTTACCACTTCTTTGATTTAAATCCATGCAAGTTGATCCAATGAGATGTCCTCTCGAATTACTATGATGTGAGATGTCTTTGTAAGATGATCCACAATGACCCATATAGCATTGTTTCCTCTAGATGTCCTTTGGAGTCCAATTACAAAGTCCATGGTAATGTTCTCCCACTTCCATGATGGTATGGGTAGTGGTTGCATCATCCCCTTAGACTTTTGCCTCTCATCCTTCACTTGTTGACATACCAGGCACTTTGATGTATATTCAACAATCTCCTTTTTCATATTGTCCCATAAAATGTTTTCTCAGAGATATCGATACATCTTTGTGCTACCAGGATGTATAGAGAAATTAGAGCTATGAGCATCATCCAATAGTTATCTCTTTATCTCAGCAAAAGTGGGAACACAAAGCCTCTTCCTGAATTTCAAAATTCCATCTTCATATAAGAATTCAGTCACCTTCCCATAATTTATTGCTTTAATTTTATTTTTAAATTCTTCATCATCAGCCTGAGAACTTTTTATCCTCTCTAGTAAAGAAGGTTGGGAAACCATTTGAAAAAGTATTGATGTGCTGCCTTCCTTAATAATTCCCATATCCATATTTACTAGATCCATGAACATAGGATCCCTTTCAAATCTCATCTTGTTCAGAATTCCATGGTAATTTATACTCAATTCACCTTATACCTTATTTTCTTTCCATGGGTGGTAGTGTATTGTGAAATTGTAATCTTTGAGTAGCTCAATCAACCTACTTTGTCTCATGTTGAGTTATTTATATGAGAATATATACTTTATACTCTTATGATCTGTATATATCTCACACTTTTCTCCATAAGGGGTAATGTCTCCAAATCTTCATAGAAAATATTACCGCTGCTAACTCAATATCATGGGTTTGATAGTTTTGTTCATGAATTTTTAGTTTCCTAAATGCATAGGAAATCAATCGATCATTCTACATAAGGACACAACCAAGTCCATTCTTTGATGCATCGCTATAGATAACAAACCCATCATTCCCCGATGGTAGGGTTAGGATCAGAGTATTCACTAACCTACTCTTCAATTCTTCAAAACATTCTTCACATTCCTTGGTCCACACGAACATAGCCCCTTTTCATGTGAGCTTGGTCAGTGGGTTGGATAAAGGGGTGAAGTTCTGAACAAAACGCCAATAATAACCTGCTAAACCAAGAAAACTGCATACCAATGTTACATTCGTTGGAGTAGGGAATTCTTTCACAACCACTGTCTTTGCAGGATCTGCAGATATTCCATCCTTAGAGACAATGTGGCCCAGAAAGGAAACTGATTGGAACCAGAAATCAAACTTTCTGAACTTCCCATATAATTCGTTTCTTCTATGAGTCTTCAGAATAGTGCGCATGTGATTTTCATGTTCTTCATAGCATCTAGAGTACACTGGGATATCATCAATAAACACCACCACCGAGTCATAAAGATATTCCTTGAAGAATCTATTCATCAGATCCATAAAAACATATGGTTCATTAGTTAGTCCAAAAGGCATTACTGTAAACTCGGAATGCCCATATCTGGTTCGGAATGTTGTTTTTGGAATGCCTCCCATCCTCACAAGTAACTGATGATATCCAGATCGAAGATCAATCTTTGAAAAATATTGGGCTCCATGAAGTTTATTGAATAAATCATCAGTTCTTGGAAGAAGATAATAATTATTTATTTTAATAGAATTGATTTCCCCATAATCAATGCACAACCTCATGGATCCAGCTTTCTTCTTAACAAAGAGGACATGGGCTCCCCATGGAGAAACACTAGGTCAAATAAATTCTTTATCACTAAATTTTTCTAGTTGTTTCTTTAGTTATACTAACTCCACAGTGGCCATTCTATAAGGGGTCTTTGATATGGGTCTTGAACCAGGAATTAAGTCAATGGAAAACTCAATTTCTCTTTCTGGAGGATGTCCAAGAAAATCATCTGAAAACACATCAACATATTCTCTCACAATAGGTACATCCTCTATTTGAACATTCCTTTCCTCAACCACAGTTATTTCATTATCTTCCTCCCCAATAATTGAATTTATATGAGCTACTATGGGAGGATCTAGATAAGATTCAGGTGGTGAAATTTCTTCTCTAAAGATAAGGTACTCTTTATCATCATCGTAGATTTTAACCTCCTTCTTCTTATAATAAATGATTGCATCATGGTCCAAAATCCAATCCGTACAGAGGATTATATCAAACTGAATCATGGGTATAACAATAAGATCCACAGTTAAGGAAAATTTATATTCCCTAATGGGAACTGATTCACAAAACTTCGTTTCAATGATACATCCTTTAGGATTTTTGACTGACAACTCCCTTGTTAAATCAAATTAGAAATATCTAATTTTCATAGAAAACTGGGAAGATATGAAACAATTCGATGGTCCAGAATCAAATAAAGCATTGGATAAGATTGATGAAATGATTAAAGTACCTTCCACCACATCACGCAGAACTTCAACCTCTGCAGTTGTGATCACATATGCTTTTCCTTTCTCCCTTGGCCTCTTATGTTGCATATTTATTTGATGTTTTGGAAAATAATTAGCATTTTTTCCCATTTCCTGAAAATTATAGCATAGAACATCATTGGATTCTCTATTTCCTTTGCAATCACCAACAAGAAGTCCTTTATGACCACATTTCTAGCATACTCCTTTTCATTTTAAGCATGCATTGGGGTGTTTCCTTCCTCAATTGTCACATGGCGGAAATTCAACTCTTCCCTTCTTCCATGTTTCCTTATTTACATTACCAGGGTTTTCAGCTACCCTCTTATTTTCTTGCTTTCCCTTAAAGTCATAAGACTTAGAGAATTCTTTTTCAGTCTTGATAGGACATGAAACTATATCCTCATATGATGAAAAACTTTGAGAAGACCAGTGCCCACCGAAGGAATGGCTTCAGGCTATCAAAGAATCAATCAATTTTTCTCCTTGGATTTCGTATGTAGTCCAAAACATGTCTTTCTAGCCTTGTAAAGTTTTCTTCATACTTGGAAACATTTTCATCCTCCTTTTGCCTCAGATTCAAGAATTGACTCTCCATATCAGCTTTCTGATCATGGGGGAAATATTTTTCTAAGAAGATTTCCTTAAAATCCCTCCATTCCCTGTATTCTATTTCTTCCTCCTGCTTTCTATTTTGGATTAATGACCACCACTGATCCGCATCTCCCGATAGATGATATACAGCCATGACTACCTTCTCTCTTTCATTACATCCCAAAGCGAGAAATATCTTCTCAAGGGAAACTATCCAATGCTCTACTACAAAAGGGTTTGTAGTCCCATTGAACAATGGAGGCTGTTGTCGCATAAAGAAATATAGCATAGCTCCTCAACAAGGTGGATCTGGATGTTCCATACGGGTAAGGTTATTATTTATAACCTGATTTAGTTATCGTAGTATATTTATGAGTTGCTCAGCACCAGTCACAGCAACAGAGCCAACATCATTATCTTGCATCGGAGGGAAATCCCTACAAGGGACACATGTGTTCGTGCAGTTTCCATTCCTTCCACTTGGTGCCATCTATAGATAATGGCATAAACTATATTAGGTTATGAATCATAATGTATAATATTAACTTAACAAAATACTTATAAAAAAATTGAGATCCTACATATGGCTAATTCCATATTCACAAATATGGTTTCTTTGAGGAATATTTTACATTTCAATCCTTCATAATGTCTTGTAATGAAAATGTGAATTTTCCTAAGCATATCCCCTAGGAGTGTCGTAACCAAGAGTGAAGCAAGACCCATTGTCGTGCACTAGTTCCCGTTTGAGTATAGCTCAATGTGGTGTTTTAGGGTTTTACCGCTAGATACATCTGTGCCAAAGCCGCCTCTACCTGCTCGTATCCAGACATGGAGGTATTTCTTGAAATATCCACATAATCTATTGCTTACCAAAATAGCAGAACTTTATTTTATGTATATCCTCAAAGACTAACATAGGGACTCTTCCCTGATTCTACGTTTTCTAAATCTAGTTTCCAAGTATTCTACAAAACTTCCTCTGATACCAACTATAAGGACCCGACCCCAATTGCCCAGAGCCAGCGCCTTGTTTGATTACGTTGTCAAACATACAAGGAATACAAATCCCAAAGTACCGAGTGGTTTAGTATTATTGGAAACAAGATACATAAATAAGTTCAATATCACAACTTGAAGAGAAATACAACATGGAAACTCCATAGACAACACCCATAAATCCTAGGTTAGTTCAGCATGTCATTCATAATAAGCTTCTTCATGTCCTAAAAAAATGATACATAAGAAAGGGGTGATATCAAATGCTCAGTAAGAGTAAGAAATACATCGGAAGATAGTACAAACATAAGACATGGTGCATAATTGAAAACACATGCCTTTAATAATAATCTTGAACAAATTATTGAAGGAAAATGAGCTGATTAAATAATGTCATAATAAAACATAATCATGGGTATTCTACTAATCAAATAACCACACGAAATATCAATATCTGAACTCATAATGATGGAATGCATAATTCCGGACATTCTATTTTTTTTTCAAGGCATCTTCCATGACGTCTAATGATTAAGGCCTTGGCCAACATCCATATATCATATTGGGAAAGGCCTCAGCCAATTCCATGTCTATTTGTCTCATGAGACCTACCGATGCATCGAGGAGCTATAGAGGGCTTCACCCATCACATAATAAGTCCAATGAACTCCTCATATGAGCGGGTATAAACATATACAACATAGACATTCATAATAAAACAATAATATGTAATGTAACTAACTTTCCACAATTATTTAACATAAACACTAACCATTCAAAATAATATGGTGAATGGTTTTAGGATCGATCATCTAAAATTAAGTTAGTAATAAAATATTCAATAAAATATGTTATATGAAATCATAAATTATTAACCCCAACAATACATAAGAATCAATAATATTATTTAATCAAACGAGAATAATCTTCTAAAATCATTTGCAATTCTTATGATAAATAATATTTTATTTTTAAAAGAAGAGTTACTTTTGAAAAATCTTTGTATAAAACCATAAGTAAAGTAGGATTGTATTTTATGATAAAATGAGTGTTTTTATAAGGATAATGGTTTCCAAAAATAGATCATGGAATTCCCTTGAAAATAGATATCAATTTGAGAAATTCCCTTGTATCGGGCTCGTATTTTTGGAAATAGTTTTGAGTGATTCTTTTAAAACATGTAACTATCCAGAAAATAGGGAAGGATTCTGGTTGGTGTACATATATAGAACACTCAAAAATAATTTATTAGTATTACATAACAATACATGAGAATTTCATCAGGGAAATTAGACAATAAAAGTAACCCAAATGAAAATGGAAGCTCGGGTGGAAAACCCTTACACTTTGTAGTCAAATGATTCGTATGAATAAAAATAAAAAATATAAAAATGATAGATTTAATACCAGGAAGATAAATATATTCATGATATGTGAAATCAATGATCAGTACACATACACCATACAAAAGTATTACTAGTGAATACGGAAAATCTCACGAAAATGGAAGTGAGATGAAGAAACCCTTACCTTAACTCCGATCGTGTTTCGCTCTTGTACTTAATCTCATGGAATATGAAATTATACATAGTAATAAATTATTTAAGAACCTATTATACATGTATTTAGTTTATCATAATTCTGGTTAGTTCATTTATGTCTTTATTGATTTGTTATTGTATTGAATTTCGTCGTTCCAGAGTGTTCATTTCTTTTATGTTCATATTCGGTTCACTTGTTTTTAAGTATGTGGAATGAATGTAATACACCATAATTTAAATTATATATTATTTATGAAAATAAATAGGTGTTATTGGTAATTTATACAACTTGTTTACATGGAACGAGGATGAATTATCATATAGAACTTTTATGATAATTATTTCGGTTAATTTGTGGGTTTTGATTACAACAAACTCATTTTTATTTATAACCAAAAACAATTTGAACAAAGGGATTAAAGAATCATAAATAGGTTATATTATATATAATAATCTGGTTCAACCATAACAAGAATGGTTTGATGTCCTGAATTTAGAATGTTAATAGAAATCGAAAGTCAATCGTCCTTGAATATCTAAAATTGACACATCTCGGATGGTGTTCTTGCTACTAGTATAAAAGAAGGTAAAAAGGGGGAGATGATGATAAATTATTCCACTATCATGAAAACCTTATAGTACATATATGGTACTAAATTAATCAAAAAATTTGGATAAAAAGAGTTAATAGAAAAATAAAACAAAAGAACTTGAAAGGAACGACAATGATTTGAACAGTGAAATTTACCTCTTGAACCAAACTTCCTTGAGAGCCTCCTTAAGAGAGAGGTTTTGATATTTTTATGAGACCAAAGATTTCTAGACGTGGGATATGAGGTTTAGAGGGTATTTGGACAGAATTTTGGGAAGGAACAAGGCTTGATAAGAGTGAATGGAAGAGGGGGTGAGAGGGGGTTTTTATAGTGGAGGAGAGAGGGGATTTCTTAATATAAAACTCATTAATTTATTATTTCTCCTCAAGAAAAGGAATGGTGAGTATTCCATGACCAATAATAGTAATTTTATCATGTGATCACAAACCAAGTGGGCTTACATCAGTAGAACATAACACATGACTCTATAATTAGTGTATTTATCTTAATTTTGCAATATATGGTATGTCACTATTCATAACAAATTCAGGTATTTTAGAAAAATCCCAAAAATTTACCCCATCCATTTTTTGATGTGTAGAATCAAAAAATGAATTCGATTTTTCAAAAATAATTTTATTAATATTATTAATTTAATATTTAATTAAAATAATAATTTATTATCAAAAACCAGTTTTAAAACATTCATTAACTTATTCTAAAATATAGGCATATCATACTTTCAACTTGAATATTATTTATATATTATCATAGGTAAGGCTAATATTCATTTTCTTATATCTCTATTCATAAGGGTATGTTACTATTCATAATGGTAGTTTACTATTCACCAAAAATTATGTTTTTCTTATTGAACGTTATATAACTTACTGATCGCAGCGGTGTATGTTGGATTTTTGAAATTCACATCATAGAAGTGACAAACTTATGTTTTAGGGGTCCCATATCACTTAATAGTTAATGTGATTATGACATATTAATAAGAAATTAATTTCCATTAAATATTGGGTTGTTACAAAGAAAGCATTCAGGTTTTATAAAACACGACTACACGACAAGTATAATTCCTACACGACATGTTCCCTTAAGCCATTCACATGGGCGTGTACTTATATCAAGCCTGGTCGTGTAACTCCCAAACCAAACGGCATGTTCTCCTAACACACAATGTGTACTTGAATCCTCTTCCCCTACCCGGGTCCATCTACATGGTTAAGACACATGGCTCTCCTAAGACAAGACTACACATCGTGTTCAAGATTGACATGGTGTGTACTAGACAAGCTTCCTATGTCCCGTGTTGTTAGTGACACGGCCTAAAACACGGCTCACACCACACAACATGTTCCAGATGGACACGGCCTGTACGATAAAGGATAACACCGACCTCTTTTGTTCGTGACATAGCTGGGTACCTAGGTTAGACTACACGACATGTTTAGACAGGACATGATGTGTATCATAAGAGGCTCCACTGACCCATGTTGTTAGCTACACGACCGAGTTCCTAGGATTACAGTACACATCATGTTCAACTGGTACATGGAGTGTTTACACAAGACCTTCCCCATCCCGTGTCTCATCCTACATGGCCTGTGACATAGTTAGGGATTACACTGCATGTACTTAATAAAAACTGTTTCTTCCCCAAACAGAAGAGCACATGGCATGTGTTAAAAACTACACGATGTGTATTCTAGGTTTTTTTTTCAGACACTAAGCCTTAGAAACTACTCTAGAACCCAAAAAACACTGAAACGAACAATGAAGGTGTCAAATTCCAATCCATGAGGGCCCATACTCCCCGCGAATCAAAGCTTGGCATCTTATACATGTTATTACAAGGTAAACAAGTTAATGATTCACCACGTTCCGGTCCATGAGGGCCCATAACACATCAAGAACCAAAGTTTGGCATTCATACTGACAAAACCTTTCCCAAACAATTCCCTATAAAACAATAGGTATTTTATCAAGGCATATATCAAAACAACATGAATTTTCTACACAACATCTATCACAACAACATGAAATTGATAATGCATCTTAGATGGCATGACAAGAATGCATGACATGTGATTTCTAGAAAGTTCCTATATGATGCATGAGATGGAATACCCTCATCTCATCGGTTTGCGACAGAAATTGAACCTCAATAACATTAACGGTAACAACACAAAACATGTGAATCAACCAATGGTGAAATCAAATCAACTATAAAATTACAAAACCAAAAAAATTCCAATAAATGAGGTAGATTGGATTTTCCCTATACACGGGTTAGTTAATCCGGGTCACAACATATTACCATGTACCTATTCATTCATATCCCCGGCTATAGGCTCCAAACAATAAGTCAAGAGAAAAGAATTCCTCTAATACCACTTTGTAACATCCCGATTCCAGAAGCAACCCATAGGCGCCCCATAGCCGGTTGGTCACATGGCCTCAAGCGCATTTCCCCGAATGACAGAGGTTGCGGACTAGAAGCGAGGGCCTTGGGTGTGATCGTGGGGAAACTATGCCCTCATTGGTAGAGTAACACAACGGAAGAATGCAATAGCAAAAACTAATGCAGTAATAATCGATACAAAAAGGAAGTGGTGGATTATTGGAAACAAATAACTGGAGAACACACACACAATCATATATATATATATATATATATATATATATATATATGAATGACGCATGATACATATGTCTAGGAAAGTATCCAAACAAATAAAATTGCTGGAATACAAAAAAGTTCTAAGCAAAAGTATGAAATAAAGAAGATAAACAACTCCTCAGCATCGCAAGTCTCATCTTGGTCCCATGCTCTCATGCTCCATAGCAATCAAGAACCTCAAGTAAAAGGGTGGTTTCCCTTTTCTATGATAGAAATAATATAATCTTTTTGGGCCAAAAAGCATGACCTAAACAGGGTGTGAGACTATATCCCAGAAGGCAACCACCTAAAGATCTGTTCCTAATAGTCAGTGAATATATGGCAGGGTAAAAGTATAGAAAACAGTAAACAATAAGTACTTAGTAGAAAATATTTCACAGTTTCAAAATCAAGAAGCATGTAAGAAAGTAGCTAAACAGAACAGGTAACCCTCTGGGATGTACTCACGGCCTAACCCCTCTGGTTCAACCAAATCTGTACAAGAAACCCTCTGGGAAGCACACATAGTCGCACCCCTCTGGTTCAGCTAAGGTATAGACTTTCTGAGGAAGCACTCGCCATCAATTCCCCCTATAGTCTCATATCGGTACTAAAGGTGCTCTGGGGAAGCACTCAATGTCAATTCACCGTATGGTCTGTGTCGAGGAACTACAGACACTCTGAGTAAGCAGTCAACATCAATTCCCCCTTGTGGTCTCTCATCGTATAATTATAAAGACACTTTGGAGAAGCCCTCAACGTCCATTCTCCCTATGGTCTATACAACAAGTTCTCATGGACCTGTGTAAGTCAAGCTAGTATAGCATCGCTTATTGGCCAAGGTAAACATCAAAAACTACTTGGATAGAATTCTACAACAAAACAACATGACATCACAATAGTCACACCATCCTACAATACTAGGCATGGTATGGTAAAGAGTAGCATAACAGGAAAACTAGACCCTAAGGTCAAAACAAGAAAAACATGCATGGGAAACACATCCAATGCACATCAATTCACCCTATTCACAAACAAATACCATCTACTCAAGCATACAATCAATGAAAACAAACAATAGGGCTAAAACAGTAAACACGTAATACCCTGTTCACGGGTATTGGGAAAAGTTGCACATAAAACTCAAAGACTTTCAACAGAAAGTCACAAACCACCTACCATGGCATTGGGTGATCAATATACTTGAACCTCGAGGCATGAATCGCCTTATAACTATATAGATCTAGGAAAACCTATAAAAAATTCAACCCACAATAACTCAGAAAAGAGGAGAAACCAAAAGATGAAGCTCTAAGAGAAGAGATAACTGACCGATGTGATTGCAACGCAACTGATGGTGTTCGATTAGGAGGACGGACGATTCCTCAGGGGTTCGTTGATGATTCGTAGTAGTACGTCACTCATATATGAGATGATCGAAGAAGGGGGGGGGGTCTGTCGATTTGACACGACCCTGGTGCATTTAAAGAAAAAAAATAAAGTACATGACATGTACTCGCCTTTTCCGTACTCCGCTTTAGGTAGCTTCTAGGTCACCCCACACAGCCGTGTGCATGGTCTCTACATGGCCAGCACCCAGCTACCAGCGGTAACCGAGTATATGGAGTGTAATCATAAAGTACACGACATGTACTTAGAAAATTTCCAGAAAACCCTCTTTTTCTCAAAAATAACCAGAGAAGGAAAAACATACCTGAAAAGAAGGTCTGGGATCTTATAGAGTGGGTGAGTTAAAATCATGGAGAGGGGAGGGATAATTAGAAACAATAAGAGACATTAATTAATTTTATATGATGAGTTGGGGTAATTTCCACAAACCCATCCCACCTTAGAAAAAATAATGAAGGGAGATAGATAATGACCCCCCGAATCCCACCTCTAGTAGGCCTTGGTTTGGCGACTGGAACCAAGGGTGTATAAATCTCACAATATGGGAGGAATTAACATTTATATGGAAAATATATCAAGAGATAGAAAAAATCAACCACAAACAACTCCATGACAGAAAACAAAATAAATCCAAAAAACCATCCCATAATGCTTGAATAAATAAAACTAATATAGATAAAAATTCCACAAGAGTAAATACCCAAAATAAATCTAAGTAACGAAACAATAACTATCCCAAGGTTCGAGCAAGTAACATCCAACCCAGTCCACATAATCCTCCAGGAAACCTAAAAAGAGTTTTTATGTACCTAGGGTGAGTATAAAGGTATACTCAAAAGGAAAACCAAATTCTATCATGCACATGTGAAAGAGAATACTAATGCACCCATGAGAAAACAAAAAAAAACCAGAAACACTTAATTAGGTATACTAATAAATCCCCAACCTCACCAAGGATCACTCACCAAATAACGCATCCAAATAAAATAGTATAATAATAAGAACATTGATAATAGGGTACCCCACACCACTTTCCCACAAATTTTCCACTCTCACACCCCAATGAAAAACGTCCTAACATTACCACCTATTCTAAATATATCACATCACATCCCTCACACACACACCTAGGACACACATCACATCACATCATATCACATTTCTCCTGTACTCACTTGGGACACATATCACATCACATAATGTCACATCACATCCCTCCCGTACACACTTGTGCCACACATCACATATCATCATGAAGACACTTATGACAACACACAACAAATCATCCAAAAAACACTTGGGAAACCACACCAGAACTCATCCCAAATACACCTAAGAAACCAACTCATAACTCACCAAAATACACCTGAGCCATTATATCGTGGAAGAGGGAGCATGGAAGAGCGGGTGGCCAGCCATCCATCCTCCCACTGAGATGTTGGGAAAGACACCCTCACACGTGACTATGTGGGTGTCATCACATGGTTCTCGACATGGGTGGGGTTTATATATAAATCATGATAATATACAACGTATAAATATATATAGAGAAAACTCACAGAAGCCTAACCTATGGGTTTACAAACAAAGCACCAACATACTTATGAACTAACCACTTTTCTACCACCTCTATATTCATAGCACCATACAAGAAAAACAGAATACATAATTTATATTTTAGTCTCAAAATATCTTAATCAATTTTCCAGATTCTCCATTTTCAACCTGTTCCATTAAACATGTAGTTTGACTTCTTACTTAAATATCATGATCAATTCATCCATTAAATATTACATTTAAATAATTATCACGTAATAATTCTAGTTCAGGATTATTATTCATTTCACTGTCCAAAAAAAATGATCAACTAACACTGCATAAAATACTATAATAAGTAAATTAAATCAAAATCCAAATATCCAAGTCCAATTCCATCTTCAACCGTAGCCCTACTACACAACCACATCACAACCATCATAGCCTCGCTGCACAACCATATCTCATCCACTTCCCCCACATGTCATATCACACACCAAAAAAAAAATTTATATTTATCAAGGGATAACTTATTAAATTTCACTTTGTTAATTAAAGGTGTTATCATAGAAACCGTATGATCCAAGAGTATCCATGTTACTAATTGAATGTACTTGGTTAACCAATTACATAATAAGTGACGTAAAAAACCATAAAAAAGAATGTATTATACAAACCATCAACTATTTCACAAATAGGACCCCATATGGACATGATTTTCATTGGGTAAATAGACCATACGATTGACAACATCAATAAATTTCAATAAAATAGTAAGATCAAACATCACGTTCCCATTCCCCTTGGAATTTATTTTAGTAGAATCCTATTATCTTTATAAATTAAGAATAAACTATCTCCAAAAGGTTAAATATTTATATACCCATACCACATGATACATAATCAAGAAAGATGAAGGAAATCCTACTGGGATGAAATATGATCAACACAACCTTGTTCCACCAAAAACAGAGGTGCACGTACAACTGGAAACTCTCTGAGGGAAAATATGAACTAATTGCATCAATGAGGTAACTAGAATCCAAGTAAGAAGTATTTTGGAAGTCCAATATCAAGAGAAATCCATAATGAAAGAGATAAGGAAGGATACTTTCTTTAGAAATATTAGATCCTGAACATTCGTAATTAGATATAGTTTTTAATTTCCATTAAAGAAGATCTCATCAAGACCATGCATTTTAAAAAATTATAAATTTTAAAATGTTTTATAGAATTAAATATACGAATGATCTATTTTAAAACATATTTAAAACCCCTTTTTAAGAAATTGGAACCCATTTTTCATAAAAAAGATGTAAAATTGAAATTCTGTAATTTTTCTAGAAAACCAAAAAATTATTGAAAAATTGAAAACTATTGAAATGAGTCACCATAAGATGAGTCAACGCTAGAAGAGTCATCACTATATGAGTCACCTCTAGGATGAACCACCGCCAGATGAGTCACCGCCAAATGAGTCACCCCTATGATGAGTCACTATCGGATGAGTCACCACAAGGATGAGTCATAAGTAGATGATTCACCACCAGATGAGTCACCACCAGATGAGTCACGCCAGACAAGTCACCACCACATTATTCACTTCCAGAAGAGTCACTACTAAGATGATTCACTACTAGATGATTCACCATCATGATGATTCATATCTAGATGATTCACTGTCAGGATGAGTCACTATTAGAAAACTGGATATTTGGAAAACTGTTGAAATGGATCACTGTTGGATTGAATAACATATACATAAAACACTCCATACTACCCCTGAACACCTCAAACATTTTATTTTTGGTAAAGTAACATGATAAAAGGTCCAGGAAGTTGCATCAAATACCTATGAAACTATTCTAGCCCTTGATAATTCAAAACCAACCCATAAGAAAATAGAGTAAGGGTCCGAACAACCATCCCTCGAGATACCTATCAAGGATATCGTTACACCTGAAACATCAACACCAATAAAACCATATAAACAAAAATATAATAATATCTAAACAAACATACTATCCCAAACCTAGGAATTTGGTAATTCTATCCTCCATATCAAGATACTATTTTCTATGGGCAGTACTGACTCACCCACATAGGTTTAATTGCATTTTAGTGGAATGCATCTTGACTTGGAATCAGGTATTCAAATTTTCACATGTAAGAAAATCATCACACAAAACACATAACATCAAGGTAAAAAACATCATATCTCATAAAACACCATGTTGTAAACAACATATCATAAAGAAAAGAAAGATAAGGTAAAACTCAAAACAACTCTGGTTACTGGGCTCACATATGTGTCTCATTCTCCAAAGTACTCTCCTCGAAGCCACCATGCCTCCATATCACCCTAACCAGGGGAATGGTTCATCCTCATATAACCTTGTATCGATGGGCTTGGATCTCAAATAGATTATTCATGATATTTTCTTCATTTTCAATATCCAACTCTCCCTAGTGAATGACATGGGAGTCCTTGTGAAGATATAAATGGAGTTTGGAGACATGGAATACATCGTGGAACCTTCCTAGCCATGGTGGAAATAAAAACTAATATTCAACTTTCCCAAATAACCCCAACACCTTGAAAGGTCAAATAAAATCAGGTGATATATTACTCCCCTTCCCGAATATCCGCTACCCACATTGATGAGAAACCTTCAAGATAACATGGTCTCAAACCTCGTATTCTAGGGGCTACATCCTGTGATTAGAATAAAATTTATTCCAATATTGTGATACTTTCATTAACTCTCTACCCAATTAAACCTCCTCTATTGTCATCCAAACTACCTCATGACCAAGAATTACTACCTCCCTGTCTATCCATACAAAGCCTCAAACGGGGCCATGCCAATGGAAGAGTAATAACTATTATTATAAGAAAACTCATCCAAGAGAATATGGTGTTACCATGATCCACTGAAGTCCAAGACACATGCTTGAAATATATCCTTCAATGTCTGGATAGTCCGTTAAGTCTACCCATCTATTTGTGGATGAAAATAAGTGCTTAGGAACAACTGGGTGATAAAATCATACTGTAATCCCCTCCAGACTCATGACGTAATGTGGGAATCTCAATCTGAGTCAATGGATCTTATAACTCCATGAAATCGTCCCACCTCATACATGTACCTCTTATCTAAAGCATCCACTATGCCCAAATCCTTGATCTATAAGAAGTGGGCTGATTTTGTCTTCCAATCAATGATCACCAAGATATCATCATAACCTCCCTGAGCTCTGGGTAACCTTGTGATGAAATTCATTGATATGTCATCTTATTTTCAATCTGGGATATACAGGGTGGAAACAAACCACCAAGAACATGATGTTATACCTTTACCTTCTGGAAAACTAATAACATTTCCACAAACTCTATCGCTATCTTCTTCACCCTGATCCACAAAAACTATAGCCCCAAGCCACGATACATCTTAGAAATTCCCAGGTGTACTTCCAAATGTGATCTATGGAACTCATGATGAAATCCCTTTTGAATTTCTATTAGATAAAATAGCCACCCTTGAAACAACATCCAGTTCTTAATATCCTATGACCATTCTTCCGGAGAATCACCATAGCCAACACGATCATGCATAACCTCTACTAACTATGAGTCACCCCACTAAGACTCCTCCACTCTTTGTATTATATAAGACTTCACCATCATCTGGAACATGTATCCTCCTCCATAGACCACCCTTATATTCAAGTGAAATGCTTCATATTATTCTATTTATCTCTATGAATCCAAAAACTCCTGAAAAAAAAATCCTTTCATGACTTTCTACTCAAAGAATTCACCACAATTTTGTTATTTATAGATGTGTAAGAGACCTCAAAATCATAGTATTTATGGAACTCCATCCACCTAAAATATCATAGATTTAGGTCACACTAGGAAAAGATATACCTCAAACCCTCGTGATCCATGAAGACCACAAATCACTACTGAATGATGTAATGTCAACAAAACATCAGAACAAAAACTACTGCCGATAGCTACAGATCATGGGTGGTATAGTTACCTTTTTGAGGGTGTAAGTTACTAAATCCATAAGAGATCACTGCCTTCTTCTACAATAAGACACACACTAAGCCTAGATGGGATGCGTCATAGAAAATATCTAACAACACATCCTCCTCTGGTAGCTGAAGAACTAGAGCACTAAACAAATTCCCCTTCAGGTAACCGATAGTTGCCTAACATTGATCTTTCCGCACAAAAGTTTGGTTATTCCAAGTCAATGCTGTCAAAGGGGTTTCTACTCAAGAGAAATCAGGAAGAAACCTCTGATAATTGCTAGAGATACTAATAAATCTAGGAACATTTGGCACTTTCTTTGGTGTTACCCAATAAACAACAACCTCTACCTTTGTTGGGTCAACTTCCACTCCATATTGAGACGCCACATGCCTGAGAAAATAGACCTCTCACATCCAAAAATTACACTCGGAAAACTTTCCATAGATATGGTGGGGCCGAAGAACCTTCAAGATATCTCAGAGTTACTAGACATTCCCCTTTTCTGAATTTGAGTTGATCAAGATACCATTTATGAATATGATGGATAACTGGTCTAGGAACTCACGAAACTCCGATTTTATGAACCCCACGAATATTACTAATGTGTTTATAACAATGAACGACATGACTACATACTCAATGTTCCCGTACCTGCATCTGAATATAGTATTTGTGATATCACCCTCCTACACCCTTAACTAGGGACATCCAAGCCATAGGTCGATCATATAAAACCAAATCTCCCCTCTCATATAGTATAAAATATCATCAATCCTCAGAAGTGGGTAACCGTTCTTTATTATCTCCTGATTCAACCTCTGGTAGTTTATGAACAACCTCATACTAATATCCTCCTTATTGGAGAGAAACAATAATGTTCCCCACAATGACACACTAGTCCAGATGAAGCTTTTATGTTTCGGATCATCAATATAAAACCTCAAATACTGCAACTCAGAGGTTTCCATCTGATAAGGATACATCAAAATTAGAAAATCACTGGAATACAAGTCTATCACAAACTCAACATCATGTTGTGGGGGTAGTGTCAAAAACTCCTTGGTGAAAATGTATAGAAACTCCCGGATGACCCTGAGAACCTCTACCATACAAAAATCCAATAATTCCACTAAAAAATCAACCATCAAGGACAGAAGGGTCTCTACACACCGGATTACCACTTGAAAACTCTACTCACTAATGAAAAACACACACTAACCACCCACATCTGAAAAGATGATTTTCCTCCAAAAGTAGTGTTTAAAATCATGGAAAAAATACAACCAGTCGATGACAATGATGAAATCATATGGCTGCATCTCAAGAAAGAAAATATCCCCATGATACTGATGTGGCCCCATCATCAGTCTAAACCCCTAGAACACATCAAACAATATGGTCTGGCCTTGAACTTGAGTAGTCATCACTAGGGGTATGGGAAGCCTCTATAAATCTAGTCCCAAAGAATAGACTATAGTGGGTTCCACAATGGAGTGTAAAGCCTCAAAATCAAAAAAATTACAAATAATAATAGATGATAAAATGATCATACCTCTAATGATCTTTTTCCCATCTGGTGCTGCTTAATCAGCTGCATGCAACTGACTATGCATAGTTCCCCTTCCTCTCTACTAATGGATGCATCCACCAACACACTCAGGTTGATGTCCTTGAGCTTGAGGAATATCTAATGGTCATCCTATACCTACCCCATCTTCCCTAGATAGATCATAATATTCCTTCCCATACTATTGGAATGGCCATGTTGGTAACTACTATTGAGGATGATATTGAACATGTATACCTTGATCAAATTAAGCTCAAGAAGCCACTGGGAACTAGTATTGAAGATGGACACAAACCTCACAAAAGAAAAACATTGGCCTAAATCCCAAAAGAAAGGCATGAAAACTAAAAAGTTGAAAGGGAAGTTTCCAAGGTTGAATCTCGGTTGGTTGAAACCTTGAAGGCCCTAACAGGATAGGATTTCCATGAACAAATCATATGCTTATGTGACCCTCTTGGTTTCCCACTCATGACTTACCTCCTCATGAGTGCATCTGATCATCACCTCTACGTTCTTATGAACCTCTAGGTATATTGGAAATGTAAAAGGTGTAATTTCATACTGGATATAAGGATGGAGTGCCTCATAAAGATTACTCACTTGGGTCTCCTCATCTGGAAAAGGATTTGGGGTGAAGTGCAAAAGGTCCTTGAACATAATCCCAATCTCCCAAATAAACATTCTCTCCTGCTGAAGAGAGAGTAGCTCATGCCTCTTCTCATCCTTCAAGGTCAATGAGAAGAACTCTACCCAAAACTCCTTCTAGAAATCGAACCATGAAACATCTTCCTCCTTCTGCTCACCAAGGTACAATGTCCACCAATGAAGTGAAACTCCTCACATCCGACTAACCACTAAATAGACCTTCTACTCCATCTGAGCTTGGATCAAACAAAAAGGGATCTCTAGCTCTTATATACAACTCTTTGTTTCAATATCAAAAATGCCCATCATTATTTTCCAAATCCTACAACTAAAAAGCATACGCCATCCTCTACCACTAATCATCACCCTCAGCCGAATCAACCCTCCATAGATCAAATGGGTCAAACTTCTAAACCACCACTCCCTGAGCCACATGTGGAAATGAACAGGATCTATAGCTGAATGAGATAAAAGGGTTTTCTATGCCCATTAGTATTGATTTTCATAATGATATATTTTAAATAACTTCAATATAATTAATTTATTTTATCAATTTTAACCGTCCACAAACAACAAGATTCAAACAAGAACACAAGTCATCATAATGCATGTACCACTCCTAGGCCTCTACCATACAAGCAGTACCATCTCACTTGGTCATTCAATAAGCTCAGAATCCATGTAATGGATCATGGGGGGCCCTAAAATCCCATGTCCCAGCCAGTCTCCCTAGACTATGTAATGCACCAAGGTAAACTAACATTGTTTCCGTACCAACCCATGAAAACCTCAAAGTTACTAACTCCAAAATCCATCCTATACCTCAACCATCACCTTTGTGATACAATTATATTATAACCCCCTCTAACTAAATACACAATAGTGAAGGGAGAGAGATAATGACACCTAATTCCTACATCCAGTAGCCCCCTGAGTTGGCGACTAGCACCAAAGGTGTATAAATATCAAAATGTGGGAGGAATTAACCTTTATAAGAAAAAAAGGCTGGGATATATAATGAATAAACCAAAAAAATCTCCATGAAATGAAACAAAAGAAATCCAAAAACCAACCTATAATGCATGAATAAATAAACCAGATGTAGATAAAAATTCCACAAGAGTAAATACACAAAATTAATCTAAGAAGAAAAACAAAAACTATCCCAAGGTATGAGCTAGTAATGCCTAACATGGTCAACATAATCCTCTTGGAAACATAAAAATAGTTTTTATATACATAGGGTGATCATATAGGTATAATCAGTAAAAAAAACAATTTCACTCATAAACATGTGAAATAGAATACTAATGCACCCGTGAGAAAACAATATAACCAAAAGCACTTAAGCAGGTATACAAACCAAACCCCAACATCTCCAAGGATTTATCACCAAATAAAGCATCCATGAAAAATATTATAATACTATGAACATAAATAATAGGTTACGCCGGACCACTTTCCCACTGATTATCCACTCTCACACCCCAACAAAAAATGTCATGGTGCTCTCACCTCTTCAAAATATATCACATCACATCCTACCCAGACACACCTAGGACACACATCACATCTCACCTGAAAACACCTAGGCCACACATTGCATCATGTCACATCACATTCCACCCACTCACACCTAGGCCACACATCACATATCATCCTGAAGATAGATGGGAAAACACACCACAGCTCATCCTGATAACACTTGGGACACCACACCACAACTCATCCCAAAGACACCTGAGACACCACATCAAAACTTTCTTGAAGACACATTTTCCATTATCACCTAGAAGAGGGATTAGGGAAGAGTGGGTGGCCAACCATCCATCCTCCCACTGGGATGTTGGGAAACACACCCTCCCACATGACTATGCTGGATTCGGAACATGGTGTTCAACATGGGTGGGATACGTTTATAAATCATTAAAATACATAAGACACACACACACACACACATATATATATATAGAAAGCACACAAGATTAAACTATGGGTTTACAAACAAAACACCAACATACTCATGAATTAACCACATTGCTGCCACCTCTAAATGCATAATAGCATAAAGGAAAAACACATGTTATAATTTATATTTTAGTCTCAAACAATCATTAATCCATTTTATAGATTCTCCATTTTTGACCTATTAAACATGTAGTTTTATTTGTACATACATCCCATCATCAAATGATCCATAAAACATGATTTTTAAATCATTATCATGTAATACTTCAAGTTTAGGATCAATATTAATTTTTCAATCAAAACCAAATCGGTAGATAACATAACAAAAAACCCAATAAGCAGTATAGTGAAACAAAATCCCAACAACCAAGTCTAAATCCATCTTCCACCGCTGCCCTACTACACAACCACTTCACGACCATCACAACCCCACTACACAAACATATCTCATCCACTTCCCCCACATGTCATATCACACACCACCTCACAATACACTTTCAGATTTAGGAAGGGATCTCTTATTCAATTTCACTTTGTTAATTAAGGTTTTCTTCACAGAAACCGTATGATCCAGCCCAAATGGTCCAAAGGATTTTAATTTATTTATTATGGATAATACCCATTTTAAGGGTAGAAAGGGATCCCATACATGACCCGTAGGCCCAATGCACAAGGCCCGACTGACTCACAATACATGACCCGAATTCCCAGAGGCATACAATGCTCAATACATGACCCGTAGGCCCAGCCCACTTGAACTGCCAATTATATAATAAGTGAAATCAAAATCCACACAACAATACTATATTCCAAAAACCATAAACTAGTCCACAAACAAGGAAATCTAAAGACCATAATTTTTAGTTGGTAATTTTCCCATACAGTTCACAACATCATCCAATTTCAATAAAATAGTAAGAACAAACATCACGTTACCCTGCCCCATTGTATTTATTTTAGATGAAATTTATTATATTCATTAATTCAGAATAAAATATGTCTACAAGGATAAACATTTATATACCCATCCTACATGATAGACAATCAAGAATGATGAAGGAAATCTTACCTGGAAGAAAATGATTGACACAACCTTGTTGCATAAAAAATAGAGGTGCAAATACAGTAGGAAACTCTTCGAGGAAAACACGAACTAACAATAGAAACTAGGTTAATCAACTACAAGGAAAAAGGATTTGGGATGCCTAGTCTCAATAGAAATATAGAATGAAATAGATAATGAAGGATATTTTATTTAGAAAGATTATATCCTAAATGTTCGGGATTATATACAGTTTTTAATTTTGATTAAAGAGGATTTCATTAAGGCCAAACATTTTAAACATTTAGAAGGATTATGAACTTTTAAAAAAATTAAATATACGATTGATCCATTTTTAAATAGCTTTAAAACCTTTATTTATGGAATTTAAATCCATTTTTCTTCATAAAATATGTAAAATAGAAATTCTATAATTTTTTTGGAAAACTGGAAAACTCAAGAAAAATGGAAAACTGTTGAAATGGGTCATTGCCAAAATGAGTCACCACTAGAAAAGTCACCACTAGATGAGTCACCACTATATGAGTTACCATTAGGACCATTCAATTCTATATTAGTCACCGCTAGAAGAGTCACCACCATATGAGTCACTACCAGGATGAGTCACCGCCAGAAAAATCACTACCAGGAGGAGTCACCACGAGACAAGTCACAACCAAAAGGAGTCACCATCAGACGATTCACAACTAGACGAGTCACTACTAGATGATTCACTACTATATGAGTCCCTTCCATATAAGTTACCACTAAAAATAGTCACCACCAGTCGAGTCAGTACCTGGATGATTCACTGTTAGAAAACTATAAATTTGGAAAACCATTGAAATGAAACATCGTTGGAATGACTCACATGTCCCAAAACACTCTAGACTACCCCCAGACAACTCAAACACAATATATTTAAAAAATTAACCAGATGAAAGGTTTGGGACGTTACACTAGATACCTCTCAAACTATTCTCACCCTTGATATTTCAAAACATACTCGGAAGAAAAGAGAGGAAGGGTCCAAACAACCATCCCTCGAGACACCTCTCAAGGATATTGTTAAACCTGAAACACTACCACAAATCAACCCCAGTAACCCAAAATCTCATAACAACTAAAAAACCATAATGTCTTGAACATTAGAATCAGGTAATTATAACATCTATGTCAAGATACTATCCGATCTAGGTGGCACTAACTCCCCTGCGTAGGTTTAATCCCCTCATAGTAGAATATATCTTGATTAAGAATCAGGTATTCCCTTTTTCTCATGTCAGAACATCATCACACATCATAGATTACACATAAAATCAAGGGAAAATACAACATATATAATAAAACGCCAAGGTCCAAGAAAAACATCATAATGAAAATAAATAGAATTGAAAACTCAAAACAACTCTAGGTACATGTATCTCATCTATGTCTCACAGTCCCATGAACTATCCATTAAACCGCCATGCCTCCAGACCATCAAAAATAGGGGAATGGTTCATCCTAACAACACCTTCTCTCAATGGTCTTGGATCTCCGCTGGATTATCCACGAAGGTAGCATCATTATCAGTTTCAAAATATCCCTAGTCATTCACATAGAATTTATCGTAAAGATATCGATGGAGTTGAGAGATGTGAAAGAAATCATGGAACTTTCCCAGCCATAGTGGAAATGAAAAATGATATGCTACATCTCCAACTCACCCTAACACTTAGAAAGGTTAAATGAACTAGGGTGATCTCTTACATCCCTTCCCAAATCTCAGCTTCCCATGTTGATGGGAAATGTTTAAGAACACATGGTCTCTAACTTCAAAATCTAGGGGCCTCCTCCTACGATCAGCATAATATTTTTTCTGGTCTTGTGCTACATTCATCATCCTCTCTCAAACCAAATGAACCTTACCTATTTTGCTCTGCACTACCTCAAGACAGAGAACTACTACCTCCCCATCCTCAGTCCATCACAACGAAGAACAAGACGACTCTCTTTACAAAGCCTCAAATGAGGCCATGCTAATGGAAGAATAATAGATATTATTATAATCAAAATAAACCAAGGGTAGGTGTTATGACCATGATCTAATAAAGTACATGAAACATTCCTACAACATATCCTCCAACGTCTGGATAGTTTGTTCTATCTTCCCATCTATTTGTGGGTGGAAAGCCGTGCTGATGCCCAACTGGGTGCCAAAAGCATACTACACCATTATATGGAACATGCCGCCACCTCCATCAACCACCCTTGCATTAAAGTAAAATGCTTCTAATTCATTCATTTCTCTGCAAGCATGCAAAAAATCTTGAACAACATAATTTAACGACTTCCTACTCAAAGCTTCAAAAATGAAATATGACCTTCCAAATATGTAGGAGACGCCAAAATCATAGTCTTGAAGTAAATAATTCCACCTCTTCTATCATAGATTCATGTAACACTTGTAAAATATATTCATCAAAAAATTGTGATCCTTGAAGAACAAAAAGTGTTCCCCAATGAGGTAATTTCACCACAACTTCAGTGAAAACACAACTACTTTTTTCTCTAGATCATGGGTGTCATAGTTAGGTTTGTGAGGGTGAAACATCCTAGAGACATTAGAGATCAATGCCTTTAGCTGTATCAAGACACACACTAATCCAAGATGTGATGTGTCATTGGAAACCTCTAACACAACACCCTCCTTCAGAAACTGAACCATTGGAGTACTAACTAGCTTCCCTTTCAGGTAACAGAATGATTATTGGGATGAATCGAGTAGTGGTGGAGAATAAAAAAATTCATTAGAGGAAAACAACCATATCATGGTGAAATTACCTCCATCTTTGAATAAAACACCCATATTTAAAGAGGTTGGGGTTTGGTTAGTATAACTTCTTAGAGGAAAACACCCATCAAGCATCCTCTTTCCCATAGAGGAAAGCACATTGACACTAGGAGGAGAAGAAACTCCCATCAGTCCTAACATTCTAGCTAAGTCCATCTCAACTATTAAGCCTATATCAATCACATCAAAATATTCAAGAATATTCTGTAAGAAAATTTTATAATGAACATCATCTCAATGTCCCAACTCAAATAGTCGAGTATTAATCTTCTCATTTGATACCACCTTATGTGAAAACTGAACTATCTCAGTAAAATAGTTCACATACCCTATCATGGTTTTTTAGCCTGCTCATGTTTAAGGAACTCTAAATCCTTGGCTAATAGCATCAACTATAGATAGAACTGTCCTGTAAATATATCCTTGATGTCCTTCGACTCTATGGATTCATTTTTATTTTTCACCACCATCATGTCCCACCATCTCCTACTTAGTATCTCCATCATGAAGGTGTCTCACTTGAACTTAATCACCTCATGTGTCTCCAATAATTCAAAAAAATACTCTATCCTACTCAAACATTCCTCTACCTCTTGAGGATCATTTGTGACTTTGAACGCTGGTGGATTCTAGAGAAGTAACTCCTAATATGGATTCTAAAAAACATCCCATTGTGGTTTCACAACCGGAGACCGAAAGGGAACTAGTGGTGGTTCCTATCCCAAAGCATGGATAGTACGCACAATCACCTCAACTAGACTTGGGTCCATGGGAGGATTTTATCACTACGGTTCATCAGTAACTTCCTCCTGGATCTGATTTTCACATCTTCTCAGAGGCATGATGATACAAAATATTATCAGTAAACATTGAAGACATCATATTAACAATTAAACCAAGAAACATGGGGAATGAATCCCAATAGATAAGAACAAAAGATTTTGATTTCAATATATTCAAATCAAACTTAGGGAAAATACTAGAACTAATCTTCAATAAATCTTTCCCTAACCACCCCAAATGAATTAGTGTTCATTACAGTGTGATCTTCATATGGACTCAATCACAACTACCACCTAAGTCTTGATAACAAAACACAAATTTATACTAAAATCATGACTAGAAACTCAACCTAGAGCTATGATACCACTTTTTCACAAACCTACCTGGGTACCCTGGTAACCCAATAACCAAGATGGTACTAACATGGACTAAAGGGTTTTCCAAATTCCCATGGGTTGGTAACTAGCACATGGAAGCATTCAACATGATAGGGGGGACAATTTTTTCCACAAAAAGTTCAGAATAAAAAAAATTCAGTATGCATACCAAGGAAAACTCCACAGGGATTAGTGTACCATAAGTCAAATAGGTAAACAACCCAAAAGTACTACAACAGTGTACCATAAAATAGGATAAAAACCCAAAGTTTCAACGAAAACAATTCTCCAAGCCTCAAGGATCAAAAACCACCACCACCAAGTGGTGCCTTACCCCTGATCTAACCTTGGAGAAGATAATATACTAACACCCGAAGGCACATATAGGGTGTGAGATAAAATTCTAGTAGGGTCTCACCAAGGATTCCATAATAGAAGCCAACATTTAATTAACTAATCAATGCATTAAAAATTTAAATATATATGTATGATAGTTTAGAGAATAATAAAAACAATTCATGATTTACATTTTCAAATGATGGAAATACTTTAAATAAATCGATTCATAAAATATTTATATTAACCAGTTTATATAAATCCATTAGGCATGTAAAATGGTTTTCAAACATTATCACACATTTAAATCTAATATATAAATAAGTGAATGACATTGATATCTGCAAAAAGTTATGATAGTTATAGTCTAGGGGATCCTCACACACTTAAAGGTAATCATGATAGTGTGTGTGTATACACATCCCTATGACACTAACCAAAGATGACTCTTCACCATCCCATTGGGGATGTGACTGGCTGTACTAGGTTTTTTAGTTGTAATGCATCAAAACGGTACGATCCCAATAACTCATTAACTAGATAGGATTGAATGTGATCTAGTTCAACTAAATATGGTAAATTTATATGAAAATTGTTTTAAAATACAATTTATCCTATTCCACTATTCTAAAAGATCCAATTTTCCATTTAAAAACCAATACGAGTTTTTAATCAAATCAAACCTTTTTCCAAGGTAAAACCACTTGGTTTGTTTCAAAAACCACATTAAGTCATTTTCTAAAATACAAAATTGAAATCTATTTCAACAATTAAATTCCATAATTCAAATTGAACAATTTAAATTTGACAATTTTCCATCAAATTCTCAAACACATGCCAATTCAATTGAATTGGGGGCCTTCCCCAATTTTGTACCAAAATCCAATTTCATATTCAAATCCCCCAATCAATAGAATTAGGTTTTCAATAAACCAATTTAAATTAGTTCAATTAATTTCATTAGAATCAAACAATTTAATTTAAATCAATAATTCATGGATAATCAAATTTGGCCATTACAAGGAACCACATACCTTTCTCATAGAAACATAACGCCCACAATAGAACCCTCCAACAAGAACGAAGGCAAAGAAGATATTGGAACACAACCTAGAAACAATATTTGACAAGATTTGGTTTATAACCATAAATCCCTAGATGATTTATCAAACTCTAAAGAAGGAATGATAAACAGATAAAGAGATAGGGAGAATACTTACCCAATGCATCACCCCACAACCCCAATGATAATCAATTACCAATCGATACAACCTGGAAGGGTTTGAGGGAACCAAAATTGCTTGGGAAAGGATCTTTGGTCAAGGGAGATGAAATATGGATAAGAGGAAAATAATAATATTCTAGGATACCTATTAAAAAACAACCATTAGTACTTTACATTACTTGTATCCCAATTACACATTATATAATTGAAAAGTCCAAAAATCACTGGAAAACCCATCATTTTTTGATAAAAAATCAGAATTACTATTATTTTATAATTACCACATTGTGTAACCAAATTACATGGAATGGAAATCCCTATAATACTATAGAACAAGAAGATTATTTCTGAGAATCCCACAAATCAATGGCTTCATGATTATAGGTATCCTCCCAATTCCTTCTCGTCCCTACCCATGAAATAAAAATGGAAAACCAAAAACAGATTTGAAACATACATATTAGGATGGAAAGATGATGTTATAATTTAGGGCATCACATTGGCTATGATCCTTATAAATAGAAATTATTTTCTATTCTTATGTCTTTTACACACTATTATCCACATTCTTGTTCCTATGTACTACTCTCACGGCTCAAGATTAAGTGACGATTCAACAATCTTATAACATATTTATTATTTTGTTCCACTTCCATGTGTCGTATGATATTCATATGTTATAATCATGTACTATTTTTTATGTTAAATTATTAGTAGGCTTATATTTGTTCACTAATGCTATTCGATTCTTGAAGAACATTTTTTCCCATTCTGAATATCTTAGATTATCTATTCTCGTGTATGTATTTCCTTATATAATGAAGAGGGCAGTTATTTATGGTATATTTTTTGGGGTAAACTTATTGAAGATTATTTTTGGTAAATGATGAAGATTGGTTGTGAAATGTAATGATTATTTTTATAATAAAAAAATACAAAAAACATCTAGATTTTAAGGTGTTTATTATTATGATATATATTGAATATTCATCTTGAATGATGTAATATGATTTTCTATTTTTCTCAAGTAACCTTAGTTGGTATTAGATTAATGTTTTGTTTTCATTGTGGATTAGGTAATTAAGAATATGTGAATAAAACCTAAAACAACCTATGAAATTCTTTAACTAATATAGAATGAACTTAAAATGTTATAGGTTAAATTAATGTTCCATAATTTGGGACATATTAAGAATAATGTTCCTTATCATATTACTGTATACACAGATTATTAATTCTTGATATCCACTTTAACCATCATGGTTCATTAAAATTAATGCAATTAGAGGGATTCATTTTATCAATGAATGATAAAACCAATGCAATGGTCTCCCTCATGATAAACCAAATGGTTTTGGAGATAGAATAAAAAATATTATGGATATTCTCACACAAATCTCCTAAGATTTGAATAATAATTTGAATCATGAAATACCTATGAATGATAAAAGGAATAAATAATTCAACATTTTTACTTTCATGAAGAAACAACCACATTCAATTTGAGGGTTATATAATATAATAATAATATTTCATTTGACCAGTATGGTGGACAAGATATTTTCAATTATCCAATTATGAGAATATTGAAAATATTTCATTGTAAAGTATATTTTAGATTGTGATAAATAACAATATAGGAAAGTTATAAATAATATGTAGCTATATGAATAAATTGATTCCATGAAATTGGATTAATTTAAGATGTTATTTTTGAATGATTACTTTCCTTGAATAGTTATTTTAAAATGGGGAGAAAATTATTAAAGGTAAAACAAATGGATAATAGATATATTGGTACCCATAATGAAAAAATATCAAGGTTTTCAAGGTATGATTTGGGTACTATTAATAATATTTAATAGAAATAGATTGATTTTTTTGTCTTTTATAAAAACATATGTAGAATGAATTAGATATAAGTGACATTTGAATTTATGATAAAATTCCTTAATGTGCTCCTGTGGCTAAAATGTATATTGTGGTCTCTTAATAATGATGTGTTTTTAGAGAAATGAAGATAAATAAATATTTTTTAGGAAAATATTAATAAAACCCTAGGAGAAAATAAATCCATTGTTCCTTCATGCTGTAAATTTAGAATGATGAATGGGTGAATTAAAATAAAAGTTGGTAAAATATAAAGATGCTGACCAGTGAAATTATTAGATAAAAAGCTCAACCACATTCCCTTCCCACACTCGAATTATTCAAATATATAGATTATTGACATTATTCCAACCATTGGAATAGTTCAAGGGTTAAAGGATACAATCAATTCTAGTAACCTCTTATAAATATGGATAATGGGATATCCAATTCAATTAGAATGGATGAAGTGAGGAATATGAATTATTGGCTGAATGATAAATTCATCATGCACTTAAAAACTTATATTGTTTTGTTTTATTCTGGTTCTACCCATGATTTTAGATTCGGAGAATTTTATAAGGCTATCACACAACCTCCAAAATGTTTATATATTGAGTTATCAGTTAAATATAATAAGGATATAATGTTTCCACCTCATCTATATAACTCTACTCGAATATATTTTGGTGGGAATTTTTTTCTGATAAATATTTTTATTCTACACAAAATTGAATTTGATGTGTTTTTCTCATGCATTTTCTCTCTCAATATAATGTATATACCATTATTAGTTATAGGGATGTCACATTTTATATCCAAAATAAACCTCTAATAATAAATTTTTACATGGGTAACTATAAACTCCCTATGGAAATTACATCCATATAATGAGGATTAATTAATTTTCATGTGGGATGTCTATATTAATAGTTTTGGGATAATCAAAATATTATTGAAATGGTTATTGTACAAGACTATATCAATATATTTTTCCATGTGTTACATGGTCTTCCCCTAAAATTATAATGTTTCTTATTTAGTTGATCACATTAATGGTGATATGGATATTTCAAATAATCCTTATAGAATGGGTCTTTTTGAGTTTCTTGAATTGAGGAAGTAACTCCAATAAAATCATGTTAGGTGAATAATTTTCCTTATTTATTCACCATGGTGTGCACTAGTTATTTTTTAGATGAATGATTGGTCAATGCATCTCTATGTTGATTATCATGAACTTAAATTGATCAAAATCAATAATAAGTATCATCTACCCCATATAGATTATTTTTTCGATAATATATAATGGTATTAATACTTATCAATTATTTACCTTTCATATGGATATCATCAGATACGGGTCAAATGGGAAGATATATGGATGAAATCATTTTTTTGTGGTATGGGAACTACAAGTTTACAGTAATTCCATTCATAATAACTAATTCAGAAACCATGTTCATATACATAATTACTAGAGTCTTAAGTGATTACCCGAAACAATTTTTCTGTAGTATTTATAGATGATATTATAATATATTACAAAATAATGGAAGAAATAGAAGTTAAATCGATGATCATGATTAAGTCCACGATGAAGAAGAATCAATATGACACGTTTTGAAAGTATGAATTTTAGTGATAGAATATATCATTCTTGGGTTATGTAATCAAATTTGAGATTATATATATAGATCCATAAAAAAGAGGTTATTATGCAATGGGATTGACCAACCACTATGACCAAAATCAATAGTTTTGGTGGATTACCTAAATATTTTCAACACTTTGTGTGAAATTGTTTCATAGATATCAAATGCATTAACCTTGTTAATTTAAAAGGGAGTGAAATTTCTATTAATATTGGAATGTGAATAAATATTCTAGGATCCAAGGAATATTTTATTCACTATACCTTTACCTAAATAAGTCTATAGTGGGGATGGGTTTATTATGTATAGTGATTCTTTGAATAAGGAATTTGGATGTGTTCTCATAGAAAATGGAATGGTTATATCATATGAATATCACCATGTAATTATTAATATGATAAATTACCCAAATCATGATTTGGAGGTACTTTTGGTAATTATTCCCTTATGAGTACAAAGAAATTATCTATATGGTGAAAGGTGTGATATATATATAGACCATAAAATAATAATTTATATATTCACATAAAAATATTTGAATATGTTACAATGGATTTGAATAGACTTGATAATGTATCATTACTAATCAATAAATAATCATAGTGGGAAGGAAAACAAGGCAATTGATCCTCTGAATAGAAATGATCATGCTACCTTAACTATGACTTGGATTGAAAAAGATCAAACAGTCATGGATTTGTAGAATTTGTACACAAAAATTAAAAGGAAATAGGGAAATCATATTATTCCCAAATTCGTAATAAAAAATCCACCCATGTGAAGATAAAACAGTCTTATAAAGAAGATATTATGCTACAATAGAATGTGTTGAATGTTATGAAGCTCATCCTTGGTTATGATTGAATGTTAATGTTTAAAACATAATTATGGATTCAATCTGTACCAGAATTGATAAATGAGATTTTAGGAGAAGTAGAAAGTTCAATATTTTCTATATATATATATATATTAGAAAATCAAATTTTTATAGATATCACATCTATAAATTATGCTAGGACCACCTGAAAATATATGTTACAAAGTATGAATCTTGAGGCTTGGTATACGATAATGTTATGACTGGATGTTATAAATATACTATTATAGTGAAAAAACTACCCATAACATTATTGAAATGGTAAAACATGGCCATGGATTTCATGGTTGGACCCCAAAGACATAAAAAGGAAATAATTCCATTTTGATCATATATAATCACCTCATAAAGCTATAATATTTCATTTCTTATGAGAGATGATTTTCCTCTTGTCTAAAATTCCATATTATACATTAATTCTGTGTCATGGTTTTATGGAGTACCAAATTTAACGATATCAAATAAAGATATGATGTTTACCTTGAACTTCTATAGAATACTTAATAAAAAATTGAATATTAAGATTAGATTTAGCACTTTATGTCATCCTAAAATACGTAGTGATTCTAAGTGGTCCATTCAAAACATAGAAGAGATGATGATATCATGTGCAATGGATTTTAGTTTTTGTTGGGATCAACACATTATAAAATGTAGAGTTCTCATATATTAATAATTACCACACATTCATTAGATCACATCATATTAGGCTCTATATGTGAATATGTTCTCAAATCCAACATGTTGTGATGATTATGTAGAACATATGATACTAAGACCCAATCATTCTAACTTTATTTTAGAGAATATCCAACTCAATCAATGATATATTAAAAAAATAAAAAATTATAAAAAATGATGTATCTATGATCATTGATGAATTTTAGAGTTCAATTTTAGGGTAAATGTATACCATCAAATAAATCATTTGAAGAACTTTATGAGATTTCAAAATAAGGTAAAGATTATATATATATATATACATTATACCTGTGTTATACATAATAATTTGGGATAAGTAGCTTATAATCATGTAATTATATTAATCATATACCAAGTTCATGATATGATACATGTATCACATTTGGGGATGTATATACCTAACCATTCACATGAACTAAACATAGATGTTATATAACTTGATCATAACTATTCTTATATGTATAAATAGGTATAAAGTATGGATCTTAGATATATGGTACATTGAAACATAAAAAATCACCTAGGTAAGGTTATCTACATGAATCAACAGTTTTAGAAAGAAACATGGGAACCAAAAGATCAAATTATGCCGAGGTATCCCTCTTTCTATGATTAAAATAATGTAATTTTAATGGTGAAATTATTTTATTGTGGGTAAAATGCAAAACTCCATTATTTTACTATGCATATCCTAAGAAAATAAAATCAACATGTATAATAACCTATTATGTATTTAAAATAAAACTAACGATAATAATGATTTATTATAATAAAAAATTATTTTTTAAATGATTTATAAATGAAACATAATTAGAAAAATAAAAAAATGTAATTATATGAAGTTAAACATTAATTATTTGGGGGTTAATAAATATTTAGTTTAAAACCATTTTTAAATATGTTTATTTAAAAGATAATTTTCTAAACTAAATTAATTTTAATTTTAATAAATGAAATTAAATTTAAAATTAATCATTTAAGAAATATGTTATGGTGATTTTTTATAAATTATTGATATTTTGGTGAGTATAAAAAATACAGTTTATATAAATACAATCACGTATAAGAGATCATCATGAGAAATGAATGATATTAAAGATTATGAATCCTTTTGGATATAACTAATATATTTTAAAGGATTAATATAAAATATTTTAATAATGAAATATTGAATATATTAAACTATTTCTAACATTTCAATTCCAAACTGATGTTTTATAAAAAAGAACTATTTAGTTCCCTTTTAATTAACTATGTACTTAGAAGGCCACATAAAATTTTATATTAGTTTTAAATCCACATAAATTTAATCCACTTAATTGTAAACTAATATATTTTGTGGAGATGAATTCTATAAAATACTTTTTTTAAATACATTTTTCTTCTTAGAATCCAATTTTCTAAAAAATATTTTTCATTGCATTATGGATACTTATATTGTAATTAAAATGTTTAAATTATGGGAATTAAATCTTGAAAATTTGATTTCAAATTTTTTATCATCATATTCAAATTATATAATAAAATCAATTTCCATTATAATCATTAAATTAAATTAACATAGTAAAATTTAGTCACCATAGTAAGTGTAAAATGTGATATTTTTTTAGAACTACATAAAAAGGTAACAATTATAACAATATAATAGAAATAATATAATTAAATGAGTATATTTAGACTTATCCTATCCTATAATATTAAATTGAAATACTTGGTGAAAATTTTCCTTGCGAAATAAAATTATAATATTTTAAAGCTATGTGTATTTTTAATGGTTCCACTCCTCTTTGCTAATGAAAGGAACCCTTTATCCCCACACATATCCACCAACAAAGTGAACTATATATTAATAAATATATTAGTAAATATATTACTAATACCACTATCAAGGTTCTAAAGGTTATGATATCACAAAAATACCTACCTACGATGGATTAAGGAGAGTTCCAAAGACCGATGCCTAAGGAAGGGATAATCTTCTAAAACAGATTCATTCAAGTTTCTTTTTTCATCCATATCTAAAAAAAATATTTTACCCATTAAAATTCAATTAAAACAGTGTTATTATCATAATAAAATGATATTGTTTTAATTTAATAATTATTATCCAAATTAATTTAATCCAATGGAAAATGAATATTTTACTCATGTGTATGTGCAAACTACAACCCCTTGAATGAAATATTTCATTTTCATCGCCGCATAGTATAGTTGGATATAAATATGATTTTAATGAATAAAGGTGATACTTATATCATTATTAAGCCTTTATAGTATTTTATTTTTCATTATAAAATAACAATCATTCACCTGTAATAACATATTATTGTTTTGGTTGTTTGTACCAACTACACGCACTATGTTAAAATGACTAAGTCATGAATCATTAAATTATTATAGATAATGGTATTATTATTAAAGAATAATTAATTTTATGTTGTTTAATTATTCTTTAATGTCTGTATAATTATTTTTAATAAATAAGAAAATAAATACTTTTTTTATGGAAATGATTTAAAAAAATGATATTCTAATGAATTACAAGAAAATAATTTCCATAAAATACATGAAATGGTCAAGAGGATCTAAAAATATATAATAAATATACAATAATCAATTATAAACATGTTTTACTTAATTAAAATTTGACTGAGATACAAGGAAAATAATTTCCCAATTAATTTTTTTTAGAAATCTCATTAATTAACACATAAAGAATGATTTTATAAAAAAAACGTATATATGGGTAATATGAAATTATAAGTTCATGCTATATTGTAATATAAATAAAAATATGGTTCCTATATAGAATTATGATAAATAAAAATTTAATATATAGGAGGTTAGAGAATATTTGACCATATTAAATTAAGAGGTACATGTTTTTTGTTTCAATTTTAATTTGTATAGATATTTTAAATATTCCCCACCACCCTTATTTTTTGAGCCATATTCACTACCCATAAATTTATATTATGAATGATTTAATGAAAATTTATTGAATTTGAAAATAAAATTTCATTTCTTTCCTATATAATATTTTGATTCATGGGTTTCCAAATCCATAATGAGTTTTATTTTGAATAATTTCTTCAAAAAAATTTATGTCTCTTAACCAATTCATTCTCTTTAATATACATATGAAATATAATTTTTCAAGAATTTCCTTTTACATAATTTAAAGATTTTTTATATTAATCTTCATAAATCATTTTATTTTATTGAAAATATAATACCATAAATGTTTTTACTATTTTCTATTTGGATAATTTTTTACTTTATTTGCATAATTGTAAAAAGATTGTTTTTTTATCATTTATTTCATGACCATTTTTTCCACTTTCTTGACCATTATTCATTATTATGTGGAATTTTGAAATTTTAATTATTTATCCAAAGAAATACTATCCCTATTATTTAATGAATTCTTAATTTTTAAATATTTCCAAACGAAAATTTTATTTCTTCTTATTTTTCAAATAATATTTATAATTACTTTATTAATGTTTTTTAGTCTACGTCAGCATTGTATAGTGGATAATATTCTATAATAGGGATAATATCTAAGGATATAATCCATATTCTTTGTATGGATGTATTATTATAATGTTTTATGAAATTTTTCATTAAAAACGTTTCTTTTCATGTGTTAAATAAGCTATAATGGAATGATAAATGCTCTTATGTTAATGAAATATTCATTTGTATGGTCTGTTATTTTATGAAAATTGGATTTATTATAGTCCTAAAATTAATTGGGTGAAGATTTATTTCTCTTGGGATAACATGTAAGGAATTGGAGACTAATACCAAAAAACTAAGAGGCTTCCTATCAAGGATTAATAGGAATATGGAATGAACCCAATTCACTATAGTACTTTATAAACTACGTGATGATGGTCTTGGAGGTGTTTATTTATAGTGGAATTGATTTTATATACTTATTTATGTGAATCAATTATATTTTATATTCATAGTCTTATGCTAATCTCTCACGGATTAGGATTGGTTGATTTTTCAGTACATTTATGGACCATATATTATGTTTTTAAAATTAATTCTTCCATGACAGAAGGTTTATGATGTGTAATATGATGGGTAATATTTTCATATGTTATGTTCTTGTACCTTGATTATGTTCTCAAACACTTATAGTGATACTATATTCCATTATGACCTTTGATTGTTAAAGTCATTGATTACCATTATAAAGAATCTAAGCTCAACCCTTATCATGTTTCAATTTACTAGGGATATGAAGTAAATAATTATGTTAGATTTAGCTAAAAAGGTACCATTATTGATGATTATTTTTAGAAAATATTGAATTATTATTTTGAAATAATGTAAATTATTCATAACATATGAATATTTGGCTAGGGTGGGAATTATTGTGATATGCATTAAATTTCCAAAACAATCATGTAATATAGATTCATGTTTTTCTCAAGTCATCTCATCAAGTAAATACAACCCATATACTGTTATACATGACATGAATTGGCATAAACACCCAGATAGTGCATGGTGTGAATGTACATGTAACACCTCAATAATATAAATAAGTTTAAATAAGTCAAATGTTTTTTTATAAATTTTAATTAAAAAAACACATAATATAAATTATCATCAACATATTATGATGAAATAGGTAATAAACATAATATGTTAATCAATTAAAAATCATTACATCTAAAAGATAAATAGTGAATTTGAGAAAATGGTGAAAAAAGGTATTTTAAATACAATTAGTTTCGAAAATAATTTTTATTTCCCAATAAAAGATAAATTTTAAAACATTATAATTTTTTATATAAAATAAACATCAGTTTTTAATTCATAATATCAATATTTACTTATAATGTTTTTTTGATGATTTACTAAAAATTTGTTTTTTTGTCAAAAAATTTGGGAATTATGAAAATAACATTTCTATGAATTTATCACTTGATAATCATAAAATGGATGGTAAAAATTGATTATAGATATAAAATATGAAATGAAATAATTTTTTATTTTTAAATATTAATTTTATATTGAAAACCTATGATATACTTTTTTTATATCTAATGTAAAATGTTACATTAAAAGAAAATTTGTATTTGACCTTTTCTTTAAATCATGTATTTTAATGTTATGGTTTAGTTTTTGGTTTTTAGTGAATAATAATACCATATATTAAATTAATAAAAAATAAATTTATGAATTTTATTTTATAATCCAAGAAAACATTACCTTATATATAAATTTTATGCTTAAAAACATTATTTGATAAAAATTATTTTTAAATTATTAGGTTTATTTATTTTAAATTTATATTTTCTTACAAATTTAAATGTTATTTGATAAAATTGTTTTAAAAATATAAATCAATATAATCAAGGTGGGTAAGATGTCCAATTTTAATTTCTTCCTTTAATATTCCCTATTACATTTAAAAATTAATCATCCTGATAAAAGTAAAAGGGGTAAATTGAGTTTAACATAGTGTGAAAGTCTTATAGAATTTAAAAAACATTCCTCAAATTGAATTTTTGATATTTATCATTACCAATACATGTTTCCTATACATATTTTACAATTTTAGATAGTTAGGAAAATTAATAGTACATTACAATCTTGAAAAATGTAAAGGTGTATCTAAAGGTGAACCTACTTTCAATTATAAAAAAATACCACAAAAACCCTTCAACGATAATATAAACATTGAAATTACTACCTATGAAATTATCATTTTACTATGCCTACAACCCTTAATGAAGAAAATAATCCCCCAATATCTCATATATTACCTATACCTATAAATTTCCTGGAGACTTCTAAGGAAATATCACGACTCAAATGTAAGAATTATCTCCATATTTTGTTTTTCTTCTTAATATTACTCTCTAAAAATATTTTATCACCATAACAATATATGGAAATAAAATTAATTAGTATAATTATATAGTTTAATATTAGTGGAAAAAACTGTATTTTCTCATTTAATGAAACTTATAAATTCAAAGGAATGTCTATCGTGCTTGTGTGTGGACTACCAACTCGACAAAGAATAATTTTTTCATTTACATAATATTTTTTAATTATTTATCCAAAAATAATAAAATCTAATTCACTATCATAAAAATAAATTAATTATATCATTATTATTATTTTTTAAAATATATTATCTCAAAATGAACACATCCTTAATCATACTCACACATAAAGTCAAATCGTGTTCACGTATTAGTCAGTTTAACCACCGAAATGAACTATGGTTTAATATATGATCATTGAAGAATATGAGAAAATAAATAATAATATTATATAATAAAATTAGTGAATAATAATCATTTTCTAGATATAATAATAGTAAATAATGTTTATAATTTATTATTAATAAATCATCTTCCACCTAAAAAATAATTGAAATAATTTATTTTCAATTCGGTTTTCACATAACATTTCCAAAAAATATGGAATGAAGTAAGAATACTTTAAATAAATATATGTTATGTAATAAATAATATAAAAATATATATCAATAATAACCTTGATATCAAATTAGGGGTAATAATATAAAAATTGTTAAACATTCACAAAATAGTTAATGTTATTAACATAAGATGGTCATAAACCGCTCTAAATTATAAAGACAAAGAATTTTCATGTAATTTTTTTAATTAAATAGAAATTTTATGCGTCCGCGAAATTTGAAGTCGCACGATTCCGAGGCTCGGAGTGCCCGGAATGATCCGTTGAAGTTTTTGTTATGCTTAAGTTAACGCGCAAAATTAGTATTCCTGAAAAATTGAAATAACTCTTAAACAGTAACTCAGATCAGAAATATGAGGCCACCATTGTGCTAAGGATGGTGGGTTTACCCTTGGTGCAATAAATATTAGTCAGTGCGGGCCTTCTGTGAGGAAACCCTAAAATGGCATAATCATAAATAAAATAATTAAATAAATTATTTTATTTTTCAAATGCTTATAACTCACAAACGGTAACTCGGATTAAAAATCCAAGACCACCACTAAACTTTTGATTCTATCCATTCTTTAAGAAGATAATAATTTTGGCCAGCGCGGGCCACCAGAAAATGTTAGTTTTTGGCTGTAAATAAAATATTTAAGTGACAATTATTTTATTGTTAAATTCATAACTTCTAAATGGTAACTCATATTGATAATACAAGAGTACAGTTGGGTTCATTGGGGCATGTTTCACCTAGGAAGAGCCTTACCTCGATCGGCATGAGTCAAGGGTGATTGATAATAATTTTCTGAACTTTTTTTTCAAGTATGTTTAGTAAACGCCCAAGTGGCGTTTTCTAACTGTTGAACCGGTTCTCGAAATTAAAATCCTAGGGCACTGTTGAACTCGCAGTGCTGATATTCTCTTAAGAAGACATTCACCTCTATGGCAGTTGGTCGAGAATGAACGTTATTTTTTGGGTTTTTATGACTAAATTTAATAAAAATAATGTTGTGGATTTATTTTTATTCTTGTTGGTTAAAACCTCCAAGAGGTGGTTGGAGGTGGGGACCACCACAATTTAACCTCTCTTGATAGGTTATAGATGTGGGACCCACCCAAGGTCTAAAGTCATCTTTTTATTAAATGTGGTGGGGACCACCCATTCTTGTAAACCCTTGGAACTCCCCATTTAAGGTGGAGAAAATTTTAAACTCCCTTTAATTATTTTTATGCCAACACTTATTCCCTTAATGGTGCCACCACCTCCCTTTTTAATTAATTGGACAACGCATAATTTATTATTCCAATCCTCCACATTTATTAGATGGATCCAATTAATTTATTCTCCCTTTTTGAATTCTATGCCAATAGAATAATAGATAACCAATCTATTATTTTTGTGGGAATGATTCATTTTGGCGAAATGGAGGAAGAGCAGAGCTAGGGAGAAAAGCTCCCAATGAAGAATGACGAACCTCATCTTCCTACGAAGAATGAAGAATGCCAAAAACCTTCTTCAACTTCCCCCCTCAGATCCTACCAACGTGGAGTGTCTTCCATGACCAACACAACCCGAGATTGGGAGTGAGTGATGAACGAAGATCATCATCGTCTTCCTTCCACAACTCCGTCATTGAATAATGAACGTCGAACGACGTATCAAATGTACGGGTTTATTATGTGTTGATATTCAATTCTATTTTCTCTTTCAAATGATTTGAAAGTAATTGTTGCGAGTGAATTGTTCATCAACTACTTATCTTGACGAGCCTTTTGTTATCAACCCTAAACACAGAGGGTGCGGGCCAACTTACATGGCATGACTCCCTCCACCGATCTCTTGTGATATTTCTCCAGCATGACAATGTATCAATGACAAGACAACAAGGCCACGATACACGTGGCCTAAATGAACTGCGCCACCCCCACGGGCCCCAGCCGAACCCACGGCCTACCCGGTGCCACAGCCGCTTGGCCGCAGCCACCAGGCACGCTGCCCAGTGCCCATACCGCCTGCCCGCAGCCACCTGTTGACCCGACGTGCTGCCGGGCGCCCGACTGCCCTCCCGGCGCGCTGCCCACGCTAGCTCGTGCCAGACAGTGGCCTGTCCGCATCCCTCCGGCCTGCCGACCCACCACCGGGCCTCTGGCCAGCCGAGCCGACCCGCGACGCCTCTCGCGGCGCTGGCTGAACCGGCCCCCGGCCTTCGAGCCGATCCGCCTACACGGTGACCTCCAGGTTAAACTGCCCTCGTTGTCCACTGGTTCGGGCCTAACGGACCGGGCCAAACCTAGCGGGCTTACCGGGTCGACCCAGACAGAGTCATCCCTTTCTAGGTTAGGCCGAGTCAGTCCGACTGGGTCAGACCGAGCCCAAGCCCATTACCGACCATGTTACTTCCTTTGGCTGTAACATTGGAACTAGACAACTGTTTGACGAACCGTTAGCGGAACTAGTTTTCCTGGAGCATGAAGGTCCCTTTGATTATACCCAACTATAGTTCAGGGTATTGTTGAGATATGGTCAGGTTGGATCATACACGAATCCAACAGGGCCCCCAGGAGTGAAAAGCTAATAACTCACATTCTGAGGGTCTGATTGACGTGTTGTCTGTTGCCTTGAAACCTATATGACAAGACAAACCTTTGATATACTTCTTCATGGGACTTGGTGGTAGTTTAAGTATCAACCCTTGGATTGAGTAGTGGACCCTCCCGTAATCAAGCATACTTTGTGCAAACCCTATGGTTGGCTATGCACTACTGACTGTTCCTGGATCATGTGTTGGTCCGACAGTTCTGATAACTGTTCCTGGATCATGTGTTAGTCCGAAAGTTCTAATTTCTGTTCATGGATCATGTGTTGGTCCGAAAGAATAGATGGACCTGTATCATGTGTTGGTCCGACAGCTCTGACGACTGTTCCTAGATCATATATTGGTCCGACAGTTCTAACTCCTGTTCCTAGATCATGTGTTGGTCTGACAAAATAGCTGGACCTGGATCATGTATTGGTCTGACAGCTCTAATGACTGTTCCTGAATCATGTGTTGGGTAGACAGTTCTGACTTCTATTCCTGGATCATGTGTTGGTCCGACAGAATAGTTGGTCCTGGATCATGTGTTGGTCTGACATCTCTTATGATTCAGTGGAAATATCTGATCATCTCTATCTCTCTAAATAAGTTGGATTCCTGTGTGAGCTGAGTCAACTAATCTTATGTGTCCTCGTGATTGAGATGGATTATTTGATAACTTAGGTATATGTATGGTAATATACCTAAGTGGGGTTATCTATTGATTTCATACTTGTGGTTTACCTTTGTTGGATTTTGTGAGACCTTGAGGGTCATAGGGTCCATACTATGTATTTTTATACTCACTCCTACACGGGATACACTCGCACCTTGATGTGTATGATTCAGATGATAGACATCGCTGACTGAGGTTGAGTAGTAAGACTAGATGGTACCTGGAGGTGGACCTTACGACGAGTCGGTGCACAGAGGAGACTGAAAGATGTGGAGTGCTGAGGAGGCCATCTGTACCTACCCTTCAAGTAGGAACCCCGGAGGAAGACGCTGTGGCTGCTTTACTTTTCTCTAGTTGTATATGCTTTTCAGTTGTACTTCTACTTTCCTATATGGCTTGTATTTCCGACCCCCTTTATTTTTCAGCAATAATTGTATACATTATTTGTGTTTTACTTCCAGCTCATACTCTGTTTTGTGTGTTTACACTTTATAAAGGAAATGCCTTCCCAGTTTTAGGGATTTTCACCTTTGGTTCTAGTCGCTAGCCCCTAGCCTATGGAAGGTGGGCTTGGGGTTGTCACAACATGGGCCCCGGGGGACAGGTCATGACAAATTGGTATCCGAGGAGTCGGTTCTACCGTAAAACTTAGGAATCTGATCATTCTTTTCTGTGAAGCAATAGTGTTAAGAGTACTGAGTGTGGTTTTCAATCCAGGGATTCCAGTGTTGGTGCGGCTTCCAAAGTATCCACACACTAGGACCCTAACTTCTGATTTCCGACACAGTAAACGAAAAAACTGATTACAAGTGTGTTTTCAAGAGTCTTCTTTGTGAAGTCTTTGAGTCAGCTCACCAGGTATAACGTATTGAACATGGTGCACCTATTCATTATCACGATGTCGCTGCATAGACAGCCAGCTAGGGTCCCCGGGAGAGTACATGATGATGGCCCACCTAGCGATGAGGCTCCGGTGCAGGGCCCTCTTAATATGTTAGCACCATCGGGTGGTGTACCAGCAAAACCACCACCCGTAGGGCAGTAGATACCACCAGCTGCACTGGCGTACGATGCACACCAACAGAGCGCGATCGTATGCGTTCTAGTAGTAGAGGACTTTGAGGTTTCAAGGGGAGACAGATTCCCATGATGTTGAGGGCTGGCTGGAGGCGATTTCTAGAGTTTTCAACCTAGTTGAGACACTAGTAGAGCAGATGGTGATCTTAGCTACTTAAATTTTTCCGTGAGTGACCATGAGGATGGTCCGCATATTGATGAGGCCTCAGTACATGGACCATTACACGAGATAGTACCTCTGGGTAGTGTGTAAGCTATATCACTACCTGTTGGTCAGCAGTTGCAACCAGCGGTACTGGTAGATGAAACTTGTAGGTTTATTCCCTTAAACGTGTTTCAACATCAGATAGCCCTCAGGTTCCAAGGCGATCCTGACTCACAGGCGGTTGAGTACTGGCTTGAGGAGGTGGTTGAGAGTTCTGTAGAACTTCTACATATTCGACAGGACAACGTGTCGGTAGCTGAGTATTCATCGGGGCATACCGATATTTCCTCGTACTCGATTCATATGTTATGATCAGTGCTTCAGGGCTCGAAATTCCGAGAAAGGAATGTTTAAAGGACATAAGAGCCATAACATTTCCTCTATGTATTCATACTTATGTTGGGATGCTAGAGAGAACCTTTGTGGTTGAATGTTCTTTGGATGAGCAGATACAACCAGTGAATGTTAGCAGTGGGAATGTCAAAAACTAGTGCTAGTCTCTGAGACTTGAGCGTGTAAAAATGTATCGGGAAGAGGAAGTGGTAAGGAAAGGTGAATCTACAGAGCTGTAGACATGGAAGGAGGGCTAGGAGAGAAGCATGAAGTGGTTTGCATTTTGACATGTTACAACCACCCCTTATGTGGAACCCACCGGGCTCATGGGGCTAGAGGATAGGGGAATAGAGTAGCTGCATGCAGTCAAGGAGTGTGACCCAAAGTCTTTGGGAATGATTTGAGGTATGGTCTGTGTCTACTACTAGCTTCCGTAATAATTGACATAGGTACCAATAATTCCTTCCTTCCATGAATCTTGTCCAAGACCTAGAGTTTCCGGTTAAAAGATGGAATTGACCCTCACATCTGGTGATACCTTTTGGTGGACACTCGATAATCACACTTCCGTAAATGGTGTGATGTGACCTTTGAGGCGAGGGTTTCGGTTGGAACCTCTTGGTGGAAGCGTCGAGGACTTATGACGTTAGTTTGGGCTTGGAATTCACATCCATAGTTCACACTCAGATTGACTGTATTAGGAAAAAAAGGTTGTGGTTTATCTACAATGTTGGGATGAGGTTTTCCTTGGTTAGAGAAAATGAAAACCTAGGAAGCAAAGTATGAACTCATGCATAGGAGGGTGCATTCGATCACTCATGATTCAACCAAACTTACCTTTGTGCCAGACTTCTCCAGAGTTGTAGCACCACTATCAGCTTTGGCGAAGAAGGGGAAACACTTCGTGTGGCCGGAGAGATGCCAGTATAGATTTCAGGAGTTGAGGAAAAGGCTGACTAATTCTACAATCATGAGGCTTCCAGAAGAAGGCATAGGGTACTTAGTTTATTGAGACACATCAGGGGCTAGACTCAGATGTTTCCCGCTGAATGAGCGAGCAGTGATCACATATGGTTCTCGGAAGTTGAGAAAACACAAGAATAACTACGCTACCCATGATCTGGAGTTATTAGTAGTGGTCTTTGACATGAATAAGTGGCTGCACTATCTTATGGGTGAACTTCTCACCGTAGACTATGATCACAAGAGTCTCAGGAATATCTTCTCTCATAAGGACCTGAACCTGAGATAACGACATTGGATTGAGTTCCTCCAAGTCTATGACTTTGAGATAGTCTATACTTTTGGGAAGGGGAACAATGTAGCAGAGGCACTCAGTTGGAGTTATGGTATAAATCTACTAGGAGAGGTGACAGAACAACTGGATGCTTTACAAATATCCTGTGTTGATAGAGATGGAGCAGTCTTTCTTTAGTATCTTACAGTCACTCCCCCAATTCTATAGCGAGTCATGGAGGTGTAGTGTGGGGACGCTGGCTGCGAGACATTATGTGCTCAGATATCCACATAACAGGCACCTTTTGGATTTTCTAAAGGTGGGGAGCACATCATCCTCTTCATAGGACGTACTATGGTTCCAATGTCACTTCAGGAGGAAGTGTTTCAGGAGTTTCACACATCCCCTCTAAAGGTACATCCAGGAGTGGCGAAGATGTACCAGGACCTTTGATAACAGCACTGGTGTCCAGGTATTAAGAAGGAAGTAGCAGGGTTTGTCTCTCAATGCCTCACTTTTCTGCAAGTGAAGGCAGAGCATCAGTTACCAGCAGACTTGGTTCAGCCTTTAGAGGCCCCAAAGTGGAAGATCTATGAGATATCCATGGACTTTGTGACGGGTCTTACAAGTACGTCAAGGGGACATGACTATATTTGGGTGATCATCGACTGACTCACCATGTTGGTGCACTTCCTACTGACTAGAGATGGTATGAGCTACCACAGAGAAGGTGCAGTTCATCTCGGAGCGGATGAAGACTGTACAGAGTAGATGGAAGTATTATGATGACAGGAGATGGAGACTTATGGAGTTCGAGGATGGCAACCACGTCTTTCTACGGGTCTCATCTCGATGATGTCTATGGAGATTTGGCCAAGGAGGTAAGTTATTTCCAAGATTAATCCGGCCTTTTTAGGTCCACAATAGAGTTGGCTAGATGGCATACTGCTTAGCTCTTCATCCCCAGTTTCAGCGGGTGCATGACGTCTTCCACATATCCTAGATGAAGAGATATGTGCTTGACCCTTCCCACATCATTGACCATGGCGAGTTGGATGTCGACGATACAACATCTTTTACGGAGGTTTCATTAGATATTGAGGATCGATAGAAGCGGGTCCTTCATGGATTATTGATACCTCTGGTGTGCATTCTCTGGCAGCATAGGATCCTCTAGGAGAGGACATGTGGATGAAGAGGCTCAGATGCATGCTCAGTACCCCCGCTTGTTGCCTTAGATGTGTGTTGTGGAAAACTGGGATGTAGAGACCATATGTGGGAGAATGTAAAGACCCAGAATTTCTATGTAATGTTTTTAAATAATTGGGAATTTTATGGGTCCGTGAAATCTGACGGCGTGCGATTCTGAGGCCCGGAGTGCCCGGAATGATCCGTCGAAGTTTTTGTTAAGCTTAAGTTAACGCCCGTAAGCAGTTTTCCTAAAAGAGTGGAATAACTCTAAAATTATAACTCAGATCAGAAATCTGATGGAACCATTAAGCTCAGGATGGTGGGATTACCCTTGTCGCGACTTAGGATTAGTTGGCGCGGGCCTCCTATGAGGAAACCCATAAATGGCATAATCGTCAATAAAATAAATAAATAAATTATTTTATTTTCCAAATTCTTATAAATCACAAAGGGTGAATCAGATTAAAAATTCAAGACCACCGTTGAACTCGTGAGTGTATTTTCACTTTAAGAAAATACTAACTTTGGCCGGCATGAGCCACCAGAGAAAGTTAGGGTTTGGGCGCTAATAAAATATTTAAGTGACAATTATTTTATTGTAAAATTCATAAATTTTAAATGTTAACTCAGATTGAAAATCCGAGAGTACTGTTTTGTTCGTTGGGGCGTGTTTCAGCTAGGCAAAGCCTAACCTTGACCGGCCCGAGTCAAGGGTGAAAGTTAATAATTTTCTGAACTTTTTTTGGGTATGTTTATTAAACGCACGAGCAGCATTTTGTAACAATTGAACTGGTGATAAGAATTGAAATATGAGGGCACCATTGAACTCAGAGCGCCGATATTCACTTTGGAAGACATTCCCCTTGATGGTAGTTGGTCTAGAATGAAAGTTAGTTTTTGGGTTTTTATGAATAAATTTAATAGAAATCAGTTGTGGATTTATTTTTATTCTTGTTGGTTAAAAACTTTAATAGGAGGATAGAGGTGGGGACCACCACACTTTAACCTCCCTTGAGAGGTTATAGAGGTGGGACCCACCCGAGGTCTAAACTCCTCTTTTTCTTAAATGTGGTGTGGACCACCCAGGCTTGTAACCCCTTGGAACTCCCCATTTAAGGTAGAGAAACTCTTCAACTCCTTTTAATTAATTTTATGCCAACACTTCTTCACTTAATGGTGCCACAACCTTCTTTTTTAATTAATTATACAAAGCATAATTTATTATGTCAATCCTCTACATTTATTAGTTTTATCCAATTAATTTATTCTTCCTTTTTGAATTCTATGCCAACAGAATAGTAGATAACAAATCTATTATTTTTGTGGTCATGATTCATTTTGGAAGAACAGAAAAAGAGAAGAGCTAGGGAAAAAAACTCCCAATGAAGAACGAGGAACCTCATCTTCCAATGAAGAACAAATAACGCCAACATCCCTCTTCGACTTCCTCCCTCAGATCCTACCGATGTGGAGTGTCTTCCACGGCCGACACAGCCCATGATTGGGAGTGCATGATGAACGCGATGAAAGACGATATTCATCATATTCCTTCTGCAACTCCGTCAACGAATGACGAACGTTGAACGACGTATCAAAGGTAGGGGTTTATTACATGTTTATATTCCATTTTATTATCTATTTCACTGATTGGAAAGGAATTGATGTGGGTGAATTGTTGATCAACTAATTATCTTGATGAGACTTTTGTTATGACCCCTAAATGCGGAGGGTGCGGGCCAACTAACATGGCTTGACTCCCCCCACCGATCTCTTGTGATGTTTCTCCGGCATGACAACATATCAAAGACGAGACGAAGGAGGTGGAAATGACAAGTCCGTGCTACCCGCAGCCTCCATAGACCAAACCGCCCCCACGGTGCCCCGTGCGCCCCGACTGAACCCGCAGCCTACCCGACACCCAGGCTGCCGGCCTGCGACCTCCCGGCGTGCTGCCCGGCGCCCAGGAAACCTACCTTTGGCCACCTAGTGTGCTTCCCGGTGCCCAGCCGGCCTCTCGGTGCGCTGCCCAGTGCCCAGGCTACCTGCCCGCGGCAACCCGGCAACCCGGCGCGCTGCCCGGTGCCCAAACGACATACCAGTGTGATGCCTAGCGCCCAGCCGGCTTCCCGGTGCCCAGGCCGCCTGCCCGCAGCCTCCCGACACACTGCTCGTGCCAGCCCGCAGCCTTCCCATGCCCTTCCCACCTGCCCACCGGCCTCCGGGACGCCGACCTCCTGAACTGACCCGCGACGCCCCTCACAGTGTCACTGGCCGAACCGGCCCAGACTCCTGGGCCGAGTTGCTGAGCCACACCCCGCACGACACTGGCCGAACCAGCCCCCAACCTTCAGGTCGAGTCACCTACGCGGAGGCCTCCGGGCCGAACCACCCTTACAGTCCGCTGGGCTGGGCCCAGTGGACCGGGCCGAACCTAGCGGGCTGACAGGGTCAACCCAGACCGGGTCAACCTAGTCTGGGTTGGGACGAGTCAGTCCAATCATGTCGGACTAGGCCTAGGCCCATTACAGACCCTGTTACTTCCTTTGGACGTAACATTGGCACCGAACAACCATTTGACGAACCATCAACGGTGATGGTTTTCTTGGAGCATGAAGGCCCCTTTGAGTATACCCCACTAGAGTTCGGGGTAATGTTGAGGTACATTCAGGTTGGATCATACATGAATCCAACCAGGCCCCCAAGACTGAAAAGCTATTAACTCACAGTCCAGGGGTCTGATTGACGTTTCGTCTATTGCATTGAGACCCCTAGGACGAGACGGACCTATGAGATACTTATTTGTGGGACTTTGTTCCATTTGAAGTATCGAAACTTGTATTGAGGAGCAGACCCTCCCTGAATCAAGCGTACTTTATGGAAACCCTGTGACTGGGTATGGACTATTGAGTGTTCCTGGATCATGTGTTGGTACGACAGATTTGATGGCTATTCCTGGATAATGTGTTGGTCTGACAGTTCTAACTTCTGTTCCTGGATCATGTGTTGGTCTGAAAAAATAGATGGACCTGGATCATGTGTTGGTCCTACAGCTCTGACGACTATTCCTGGATCATGTGTTTGTCCAATAGCTCTAACTTATGTTCCTGGATAATGTGTTGGTTCGATAGAATAGATGGACCTGGATCATGTGTTGGTCTGACATCTTTAACGAATGTTCCGGGATCATGTGTCGGTCCGATAGTTCTGACTTCTGTTCCTAGATCATGTGTTGGTCTGACAGAATAGCTGGTCCTGGATCATGTGTTGGTTTGACAACTTTGATGATTCAATGTCTATATATGATCATCTCTATCTCTCTACATAAGTTATATACCTGTGTGATCTGATTCAGTAACTCTTGTGCTTCCCCTTGATTGTGATGGATTACTTGATAAAATAGGTATATGTATAGGCATATACCCAAGTGGGGTTATATGTTTATTTCATACTTGTGTTTTATCCTTGTTGGATTTTGTGAGACCATGAGGGTCTTCGGGTCCCTACTGACTATTGTTATACTCACCCCATAACGGGTTATGCCCGCACCTCATTGTGTAGGATTCAGACGACGGACCTCACTGACTGAGACTGAGTAGCAGGACTGGATGGTACCCACAGGTGGTATTTATGACAAGTTGGTACACGGAGGAGACTGACAGACATGGAATACCAACCCTTCTGGTAGGAACCCCAGAGGACGACCCTGTGGCTACCTTACTTTTCTCCAGCTGTACTTGATATTTAGTTGAACTTGTACTTTCATGTTGGTCTTGTATTTCCGACCCCCTTTACTTTTCAACACTCATTGTTTACAGTTTTTCTTTGTGTTTTACTTATATCTCGTACTCTGTTGTGTGTGTTTAAATTTTATAAAGACAATTCCTTCCATGTTTTATGGATTTTCTCCTTTGGTGCAAGTCTCCATCCCCTGGCCTACAGAAGGCAGGCTTGGGGTAGTCACAGCCCGGGCCCCGGGGGACTGGTCGTGAAATAAATAATTAATTTACTAACGATAAAAAATTATAATATGCATTATAAAAGGTAATATTATGACAAAGTATACAAATTCGATTATTATTTTAGTTATTTTCATTTTAATTAAGGTTAACTTTGACCAACTATGCAAGGAAAAAACGTAAGGTTTTTCATCTCAATTTTCCTTCATTAAGAAAAGTATTGTGTTTATGAACCAATTATCATGTTCATGGTGTGTATAATTAAAATTTTAGATATTATATCATTTATCAATTCTATTTCAAGGTATGTAAAAATGTATTTAATTTTTCATGTCTCAAGGTTTTGTGATCAAAATGTGACCAAAGCGGTGAGTGTTTTCTTCTCAAATTACGTTGTTTGAGACACATTTGACATTATGAAACTAATATCATTTATGTGGCGTGTATGCATAATTTATGAAAAATAGTATCATGAATTATATTTTAATCATGTCATTGGAAGTTCATTTATAATACAACTATTTCAAGGGATTTTATTAATGTTTTGTGAAGGTATAATATTTTTCATGGTGTTAATTCTGATTTATTAAGACATGTTACATGTTAAGCACCTTGTTTCCTTTGTATAGTGTGTACACATCCCATGGATATGTTTTTTTATTATACTATAAAAATTTAATTTAATTTTCTATCCATGTCATGTTCCCTTATTCATGTTTCTATTGATAAAATAGTTTTCAAATTTTTAAGGATTTTTGGTAACTCAAATGACATTCATTAAGTTATAATGATTGATATTAAATATTGTTTTTCCATTATTGGGTTCTCCCACCCTAATATGTTATTATATGGTATTTTATGATTCTATTTTTGAAAATGAGGTTATTTTAAATAATTTATTATTCTTATTTTTACAATGTGTCTTTTTGAAAAAGGTAATTTTAATTATTAAAAAAGTAAATTTCACAAACGAAATATTTTGATCTATATATGATATAGCAAATGGTATTTTATTTTTAAGGTCCCATTATTGGATATTAATTTAAATTTACACGTTTTTTAATGATTTTCACATCACTTTTTGTATGAAACTTTTGAATGTGACCCATTACTTCTTTTTTTATGTCAATGTTAAAAACTATTTCAAAAAATCTTTTTAAAGTATTCAATTCCATTTCCCCTTAAAATTTCAAAAATATTTTTTCCTAATATATTTTATATTCCCCTATTTATACTCAAATATATATTCATTTGGGGGGAATAAACTCACAATACAAAAAACCAATTCATGATCCCCTCTTGGGTGGTATCCTTCAATAATTCTTTTGTATGGATGTTTTTCATCTATGTAAACTTCCATAAATGTTTCCTTTACTAATATAGTGATATGTAAATTTGAATTCATTCCAAATATTTCTATGTATGTCTTATTATCATGATTATTAATGTGTTGATTTAGGGGTATGATCATTTCTCTATATGATGTGAACATCACATTTTAAATATTTCAGATTGGATGATTTTCACCAATAATAATTTTTTTTTTCAATTTAAATATGGAAATGTATTATTATTTTTTATATTTTTTAACTCTAATATAGATTATTATTTTAACATTGACTATGTAATGTTTAACCATCGACCTTATTCATCCATATGGGCTATGATCATGTAATCCATTTTTTAAAAATTGGAAAAGTATTGGTATTCCATATATTATTATTCCAATATAGAAGATTATTATAAAGTTAACAATATATTTATTACCATACTGGTGTTATGTTCATGTTTTATATATTATTTACATAGGTAAAAGTATTGTAATTAAGTATTATTAATAACATTGAATTGTGGTTTTTTATGTATTGATATTCTGAATTCTTCATTATATTATCATTATAGTTTTATTGTGTAAGAGGTTCCATATAGAATGATAAGAATGGTCTTGATTACTCTTATGGTGAATTCATTAGAAATAATTTTCTAACCTGAGGGGATTATAATTATATAGTCCCTCAATGAATCAATAAGCATCAGGAGACAAAATAGATTTGTGTATTTGGTTTATGACTACCCAATTTAGTAAGATATATTGGATTCAATCTTGATGATAAATAATGTATCTTGGCACCCAACCTAGATAGTAGGATTTTGTTTTCTCTAATTATTTAACCCTTCAGTATGAGATCACTATTATTTAAATCCTTGATTTCATTTATTATCCTGGATATAACATGTTCCGTATTTCAACTTGATTATGGCTTCATATGTTTTACTTATTCTTTCTATAATATTTATGCCATGTTTATTCCATAATTGTGTGCATAATATGACTCCCTTACTAAGAGTTTCCACTCAACCCTTATAATATTTACATTTTCCTTGGTTATGATGAAAATATGTACACATTACATGTTTATAAGTGTATCAATTGTGGAATAATTTATGGAAGATTTTGAAGAATCAATATTAATTTAGTATTATCTTATATATAATGGAAAAATTATCCATTAGTTGAGAAATACATAACCATTATTAGTCTATGATGTTTCCAAATTCTCTAAATCTCTAATGTAATATCCCATTACTGATTTAACAAGTATTCCTTTAACCTTGTCATGGATTTTCCTTTTCATTGACTAGATTGGGTCAATAATGATTTGGGAGGATACCTGTAATGGTGAAGTTAAAGATTTTTTGGACTCTCAGCTTTAACCGATATTATCTATAAGTTTCCATGGAGTTACATGCCATGTAATTGGGTTACATGATGTGTAATGGTTTTTGGAGGCAAGTCATGAAAGGATTCACACTGTGAAGGTTATATGTCATGACTAACATTTAGACATCATGACATATTTAATGAAAAAAATTCAATTTAAAGTTACTCATTTTTAGGAGTTATGAAACATAACTATTTCACGATGTGTTGTGGGATTACACGTCATGCAATACCCCGACTGCAGTTTTTCAAATGGGAAGCCCAACTGAGATATCTTTTCACCTCTACTCCAATTTATTCTCCCTAGACCTAAAACCTTACCCAGGTGATCTTGGAGCTTTCCAACCCTTATGGATCCTCTCGTTTGGTGTTCGGTCATCATTGCACTTGTGGTGTGATTCCTAGGTAATCTTTCTCCCTCATTCTTTGACTTTATCTCTTACTCCCCCTTTGGGATTTCAATAGATAATCATGAATTTGATAAATCTATGATTAGTGATTTATATCTCATTTCTCAGTTTATTTTTTAGGTCTTCTACACCTTCTTTGTCATTGACGTGTGCCATTGTAAGTGTTGCATTCCGGGAAAAGGTAGGTGATTTAGTCCTGTTTAGCCAAAATGATTTACTTTGAATTTATAGATTTATTTTAACTATTTCTTTAAATTTAATTGCTCAAAATTTCTTTCAATTGATGTAATAAAATCCAATTCCAATAAAATGGGATATTTTTAATTGTTTTGGCATGAGAATTGGAAAACCCCCAATTTCAATGGATTGGGGTGTGTTTATGGAAATTGTTTAATTTAAATTGTTTATTTTAAATTTTAATTTTGATGGAAATTATTGTAGTGAAATTATTGAATTTAATTGTGTAAATGAATTGTGAAATTTATGGAATTATTTTTGAATGGATTTAAAACTTGTGAAAATGGATTAAGAAGTTTTTATATAAACCTAGTGGTTTTATCATGTTAAAGATGTATGTTTTTTATTAAAAGTCTTAGTGGGTTTAAATAGATTATTATAATTGAAATAGAGAATTATATTTAATTGTATTTTAATTAGTCTTAAAATAAATTTTCCATCATTGATTGTATAAAAGAACATGCAATCCTTATGTAGTTGGTAATTTATTTGGACACACTCTACACTATTACAATTTTCTAAAACATACATGCAGTGGGTAACATCCCCAATGGGATGGTGATGGGTCACCTTTGGATATTGTCAGGTCGATTTGTGTATACAAATATTTCTGAGATCACTTAGAATGTGTGTAGTCCTATATCCTGGAATTCTTTTACTTATTTGTAAGTTGACCATGTTACTCTATTGTTTTATATTTGAGATATTAATGTATTCCAATGTTGTAAAAATACATTACATGCCTTCTGGATTTACATAAACTGTTCTATGTAACTATTTTATTTAAGTGATTTTTTAGAAATATTCCATCACTTGTAAAGCCTTTAATTAAAGAATTATTCCATCATTAGAATTGTATATCATGATTGTTTAAATACGATTTAAAATGAAAAAACTATTGATTTTTAAAATTTAAATAATTCAAATGGTTAATCTATTTTTGGAAGATGTTACGGAATCCTTGGTGAGACCCTACTGGGATTTTTAGATGACACCCTACTTGTGACTTCAGGTGTTTGTATATTATCTCATTCCAAGTTCGAGCAATGGGAAAGGATCTCTTGGAGGTGGATCCATATATTGATCTTTGGATGTGGTGAGTCGTGTACTTTTGGACTTGGGATGTTTTTCACTATTTTAGTACTTAGTTTGTTGTATTTTGGGCTTGTTTATGCCGTATTGTATTATGGTTTCTTTACTCCCAGTAGAGTTTCTTTTTTTATGCATATTGTCTTTTTTATTTTTCTTCCACTAACTTTTGTGGAAAATTTATTTCCACTTGCATGTTGTATTATTCCATGTTCTAATCATCAATCTGTGGTGACTGGGAATGCCCTTCGGGCTCTGTCAAGGCCTGCTCAGTTATCAGGTTACCAGGGTACTCGGGATGGTTAATGAAAAAATAGTTTCCGAGAAGGATGTTGAGATTTGTCTTAAAGTCAGTATGTAGTTGAAATCCTTTCTAGAATTAGGAGGTAGTTTTGATTCAGTGCCTGGTTAGCTCTCGCCGCAATGAACCTTAAGTCACCGGGGGCGGTTAGGGAAATTCATATTATGGAACAGTTCTAGTCTTTTCCCTATTTTTATTTGGATATATTGGGATCCAAATGTTGTTGTTCCATCTGTTGGAAGTAATTTCCCTTGTTGCTTAGTTTAGGTGTTAGTATGATGTATCCCTTGTTGTCTGATGATGTTGTGCTGAATCATGCCTCCAAGAAGACATGAAAATAATATCTATGAGGAAGATGCTACTGAACCACTGTGAGATAATCCTCCAACGGACCCAAATATAGTGGAGGTGATTGTGTGCATTGTCTAACCTCTAGGATAGGCACAACCTCTTATTCCCATTTAGGATCCTATTATAGATCCGTGGAGGGATGTTTTTTGAAATTGTACTCAAGAGTTCTTTCAGCAGAATCACTGGAATCCACTTGTTTTCAAAGGATTCACTAATCCACAACATGTTGAGGAATGGTTGGGTAGGATAAAATGTTTTTTTGAGTTCCTGGAGACACTATACGATATCAAGGTAAAGTGTTCCACCTTTATGCGGGAATGATCAAACAAGACATGGTGGGAATTGATGGTGACAACAATGAAACATGAGGGATTAGTGTGGAAAGAATTAACGGTTCTTTTCACCGACTATTTCTATCCAGAGTCTATGCTATTAGATAAGGATGTGGAGTTTTTTAAGCTTGAACAGTATAATAGAGTTGTGACTAAGTATTCAAATCCCTTTGCTTAGATGGTGAAATTTTCACCTTAGATTGTATCTAATGAGAGGATGAAGGCTCAATATTTTAGGTTAGGACTTTGATCAGATATCCATTATCAGGTTTTCTTGATAAATCTTCCTAGTTATTCTAATGCAATGGATAGGGAGATAGTGGTTTAGATAGACCTGGCTATTATGTCATGGTTATCAGTGGTTTCTTTCTCTCCCAGTGGTAGCATCAGTTCCTTCATGGGAAAATATATGCATGATGATTCTCATAGATGTTCTTGATGACTGAGTCATTTTAGACCTCCTATAGCGCCAGGAGTAATTCCTTTGATTTGATACCAGTGTGGAAATCAAGGACATTCTAAGGGGGTTGCAATGAGGAACCCAAGAACTATAGCTATTGTGAATGTTCAAGACACTTATGGATATTCTTACATATGTTTTGTACTCTTATTAGTGGAACCAGATCATCAAATCCTCTTAAAACTGTAGGGAAATATTATTATTCATGTAAAAAGGGTTCCAACCAAAGGCATTTGGAGTGAATCTCTTTCACATAGTGGAAGAGTCTCCAGAGGAATAAGACACAGGTCTATCCACTGTAATAGGTACCATTACTATGGCTTTTTCATCAGTGTCTGGTCTATTTGATACTAGTGTATCTCAATCATTTATTTCAAACATTATTGTTAATATTGTTAATATTACTATGGATATTTTATCATATGTAATGGATATTACTACACCCCTTGGTAAGAAGAGATAGTAGGGTCCTCGTAGTCCTTCTTGTGACTTCACTTTATCAAATGTCATGATTAATTGGAGATTTCTGGTTTATTAAATGAAATCTCTTGATGTCATATTTGTGATGGATTGGATCAATTCCAATAAATAATGAATTTATTGTTATCTTTAGTGGGTCTAACTTACTACACCTAGTGGGGCATCTCTTGTCTTTCAATGATAATGGGACGCATGATCAAGCAGAGCCGAACCTTCTTATCTATAGTTGGGGAAAGTAATAAAAGTGTTTAATTTTGATATGGAGTAGTGATCTCCCTCCAGTTATCCTTGAGTTTCACTACATGTTTCATTCTGACTTCCCTGGTTTTCCACCTGTAAGGGAGGTCAAGTTTTCCAATGACTTAATGTCTGGAACTCATCCAATTTTAGTTCCTTATTACTGCATGAAACCTACTGAAATGAAAGAGATGAAGTCTCAGCTAGATGATCTTCTTGTGATAGGATTTATACACCCATGTGTGTCACCTCGGGCAACCCCAGGTCACTTTTCTAAGAAGGCTGATGGTTATCTTTGCTAATGTGTTGATTACCAAAATATAAATTGAGTTATGGTGAATAAAAAGTATCCATTTCCATATATTTATGATCTATTTGACTAGTTGAAAGGGTAGAAGTGGGTTTAAAAGATCAAACTTCAATATGGATTCCTTTAGTTGAGGATAAATGAATCTAACATTAAGAAAACCACCATTCATAGTAGTTATACCATTATGAGTACCTTGTTAGGCCCTTTGGTCTAACAAATGCTTCTTTAGTTTTCACGGATATAATGAATAGTATTTTCCATGTGTATCTGGATATCATTGTGGTAGTATTTGTAGATGAAATCCTTGTTTAATCTAAATCTAAGGAGGATCATTCACATCAATAGAGTACAATTCCAAGTCTACTGAGAAAACACCAAATTTATTCCAAGATTTCAAAGTGTTTTTTATGGATTGGAGAAGTAAAATTATTGGGACAAGTGGTGTCTGAAAAGGGTATATTAGTTGATCCTATGTAGTTAAAGGATGTTATTAATTGGTAGAAACCAAAAAATGCCTTCAATATTAGAATTTCTTGGGCTTATCTAAATATTAACAATGGTTCATGAAGTACTTCTTAAAGTTATATTTTCTGATGACTGCTCAAACATGGAAGGGGGTGATTTTTTCTTGGAATGATTAATTTCAAAGTTCATTTGTTGAGCTGATATTTATTTTAAATAATTCACCAGTGTTTACTCTTTTAGATAATGGGTAGAGCTATGTGTTATTTTTTTCATGCATCAGGTTTGGTTTCGGATGTGTTCTTATATAGGGAGATCATGTAGTTGCTTATAGATATTTTTATCTTAGTCCCCACAAGAATAATTATCCTACCCATGAGCTTGAACTTGTGGCTATGATGCACAAGCTAAAGTTCTATAAACACTACCTTTTTATATAATTTTTTATTGGGTATTCAGATCACCAAATACTGAGTTATATCTTCTCTAAAAAAGATTTAAATCCCCACTAGAGGCACTGGGTGGAATACCTTTAGTCTTTTTATTTTGAAATCTCCTATATCCTAGAGATATTTAATGTTATTGTAGATGCATTGAGAAGGAAAAATCCAACCTAGGATGTGAAATAATCTTATGAAGAGTGGTATTTAATGGATTTATTTTCACAGTTTCATATCGGAGTTCAGGATAAAGGGGATAAAGTTACTTTATACATCATTCAATTGACATCTGTTCTTGTCAAGATGATTATTAAGGTTCATGATCTTGAGGATGAATTCTATATAATTAGAGAACCTATTTATTAGAGGGAGACAATTTCTCTATGGTTGTTCACTAGAGAGGGTTGTCTATGCTATTGGAATCACATCACTGTGACATTAGAAGCAGGAGAGGTTGTGATGAGGGATTTTCATAAATCCTAGTGGAATGAGAACACAAGTACTACTAAGATGTTATATGATACGTGACAATAGTTCTGTTGGCCAAGGATGCGATGGGGAATTCCTGAGTTTATCATTTATTATTATACATGCAACAAGTGAAGGACAATCATAAAAAACCTTCAAGTTTACTTCATCCACTTCCAATTTCTACGTGGAAGATGGATGAGATCTCTATGGACTTTTTGGTTGGGTTGCCTCATACCCAGAGAAAGAAGAATGTGATATGGGTTGTTATTGATAGAATAACCAAGTCAGCTCACTTCATACCAATTTATGATACAACCAAAGTTGAAGAGTTGGGAAATATCTACATGAATTAGATTGTTCGTTTTCATAGTGTTCCATCTTCTATAGTCTCTAATATAGATAATCAGTTCACTTATATCTTTTGGAGAGTCCTTCAAGAGGCACTAGGATCTCAGGTTTTTATTGAGCATGGACAACTATCCATAGTCAGATGGCTAGATAGAGAGATCTATATAGATTCTTGAGGATATTCTCTACTCCTATGTTCTCTACTTTAGTGGGGCTTGGGATGGTCACTTGGGGATGGTTGAGTTTTCTTATAACAATAGTTACTATTCCATAATCATAATGAAACCTTTTAAGGCCTTGTATGTGCAGACTTGTAAATATCTGTTTTGTTGGTCGAAGATTGGTGAAAGTTCCTTGGTCAGACCAAACTTGGTGAAAGAGACGACAATGATGATTCAGTTAATTATTCATCAAATGTTGAGAAAACAAATCCAATATAAGCCTTATGCGGATAATCACTATAGACCTTTGGATTTCATTGTTGTTGACCCGATGTTCTTGAATGTTTCATCCCAGTTGGATCATCAATGGATTGGGAGAAAAGGAAAGATCACTCCTTATTTTATGGGTCCTTTCAAGGTTTTTGTGTAGGTGGGGAATGTTTCATACCATTAAGCAGTTACACAATATATGACATCGATACATAATGTATTACATGTATAAAAACTAATAAAGGGTTTATCTGATCCATATCATGTTTTTATTTGCAGTGATATGAAGATTGAACATGATTTACCTTTGACTGAGCCATGAGTCATGTATTTTATTATGAGACCAAGGTACTTCATGGGAGGATGATACATTTGGTTCATGTTCTATAATAGCATGGTTATGATAATCATGAGATGTGGGAATGTGATGCACTAATGAGAGAGAATTGGACTCATCTTTTTGGCATGGAAGCTTATTCATAGGTTTTATGGGGACAAGAAGTTTTTATGGTGGGGAGGTTGTAACATACCATTACCGATATGATAGGTATGACTTTAACATTCCCATTTATTTTCATTTTCATTGACTGGTTAGGGTTTATAATGATTTAGTATGATACATATTATAGTGAAGTCAAAGATTTGTTGGAATCTCAGCTTTAACTAATGTTTTTTACTGGCTTCTGGAGGGTTACACATTGTGTAACCAGGTTACACGATGTGTAACGGTTTCTAGAGTCAAGTCATGAAAGGATTCACACTATGAAGGTTAAAAATCATGACTAGACTTTACATTTCATGTGTTATTTAATGATTTGTTTTCAATTTAAAGTGTTGTGTTTTTCGGATGTTATGAAACTTAACTATTTCACAATATGTAGTGGGATTACACATCATGTAATAACCAAAATGTTGTTTTTGAAATGGGAAACATGGCCATGATCTCTTTTCTCCCCCACTCTAGTTTCATCTCCCTCGACCTAAGGCCTTCCCTTGTTATCTTGGAGCTTCCCAACCATTCTGGATCTTCTAATTTGGCATTCGATCATCGTTGTACTTGCGGTTTGATTCCTAGGAAAGATTTCTCCATCATTCTTCATCTATATCTCTTTCTCCTTCATTATGATTTCATTAAATCATCTTGAAGTTTATGGATCTATTGTGATGTTGGATCTCATTTCTAGTTATAGTTTTGAGGAATTCTACACCTTGGTTCTCATTGATAGGTTTCATTATGAGTTTTGTATTTCTGGAAAAGGTAGGTGATTCCGTCCTATTATTCCAAAATTATTAACTTTGAATTTATTGATTTATTTCAACTACTGATTTAAATTCGATTACTCAAAATTAATTTCAATTGATGTAATAAAATCCAATTCAAGTGAATTGGGAGATTTAAAATGGTTTTGGCATAAGAATTAGGATAACCACAAATTCAATTTAATTGGTGTGTGTTTATGGAAATTAGTTGACTTAAATTGTTTAATTAAATTTTAATTTTTATGGAAATGATTTCAATTAAAATTTTTAATTTAATTGTAGAAATGAATTGGGGAATTAATGGAATTTATTTTTAATGGATTTCTATCTTGTGATAATGGATTAAATTTTTTTGATAGAAACCTAGTGGTTTTATCTTGTTAAAGAGGCATGTTTTTTTATTAAAACTCATTTTTGTTTTAAATGGATAATTGGCATTGAAATGGAATAATGATATTTAATTGTATTTTAAAAAATATTAAAATAAATTTCCCATCATTTATTGTGTAAGATCACATTAAATCCTTAGGTAGTTGTTATGTTATTTGGACACACTCTATGCTTTTACAACGTTTTAAAATGTACATGTAGTGGCTCACATCCCTGCTAGGATGGTGACGAGTTTCCTTTGGCCAATTTCAAGGGGATGTGTGTATAAAAATATTGCTGAGATCACATAGATAGTACAAATTCCTATAGATTGGACTTTCATACATATTTGGTAGATGACCATGTTGCTTGCTTATTTTATATTTGAGATATAAATTCATAAAAATGTTTTAAAACTTATTTATATGCCTTGTGGAATTACATAAATTTTTTATGTAACTGTTTCATTTAATCTATGTTTTATAAATATTCCATCACTTCTAAAGCCTTTTTTTAAATTATTTTTTAATCATTATAACTATATTGAATGATTGTTTAAATATTCTTTGAAAATTCCTATACTATTTATTTTTAAAATTGAAATCATTCCTTTGGTTACTCTATTTTTGGAATCTGTTATGGAATCCTTGGTGAGACCCTACTTGGAATTTTAGATCACACCCTACTTGTGACTTCAGGTGTTTCTAGATTATCTCATTCTCAGTTATAATAAGATGAATTGATCTATTGGGGGAAGATCCAACTGTTGAACTTAGGTTGTGGTGAGTTGGGTCCTTTGGTACATGGGATATTTTTCTTTATTTCGGTACTTGGGTTCTAGTACTCCAAGTTTGGTTCTGCCCTATTGTATTCTAGTATGTTACTCCCAATAGATTATCTTTTGTTAAAAATACTGTCTTGTTTCTTTTTCTTCCTCTATATTTTTGGTAAATTTGTTCCCACTTTCATGATGTAAGTTTCTAGGTGCTAGTCACCGACCGATGGGGATTAGGAATTCCCTTAGATATATGTCAGGGCTGGCTTGGTTATCGGGTTACCAGGGTACCCAGGGTGGTTCGTGACATCCAAACCTAAAAAGATACTTCAGATATAAGAGACTTGATAATAAATATTTATTTTTTAATTATTGATAAGTATATGTAGTTTTCCACAGTCGATATTAAAAAAATTATGTTATATATGTGTTTATATCTCTTGATCCCAGAGTGTGGGTCTTGGGAATCACAGTTTTTATGAAAGGATATGTATAGATAACCTCGAAGATTATGAAGGTTTTTGACTATAATTTATGTACTGATAAGGTATGATTGATCATAATTTCCAAGGTATAGATGACCCTTTTTAACATTATATGATTTATTATTAAGGAAATAATGTACATTTTATTTTGAGAAAAGTACATGAAAACTTTATTAGAAACCCTAGGAATATGTCTCTGTATTGGATAACATCATTATATTTTGGTAAAGTATAAATTATGTGTATTTTCTTTGTAATACATCAATGTATACATATTAGAAAGTGGATGCAGATGTTGAAAAAAATTCACCAGGGGTTTATGTCCTCCAAAAGTGTTGATTATGAACTAACTCAGTCATTACTCTAATGCATGATAAGTGGACCTATGACTGCACACCTGGAGAGAAACTACCAGGGTATATACTTTAGTTAATAAAAATATCTTTATGAACCCTTATGAAGGATTTAAAATTTATGTTTACTATTTATGACTATGAACCTAATAAAAAATGATCCTATAAAACAATGGATTGAAAAAAAGACTCATAGTTTTATCTGAATGTATCATATGTTAAAAAAATAGTTTCATAAGGGAATAAAACTTTTGACTTTTATTTTCATAGAAATATTAAAAATTCATAATAAAAATTTTGGTACTATTATTGTTTTGAAACATGATCACATAGATGATGATGAGAAAGGTATATATCTAGAAATTAAATTGTCTCGTAACCAAATAAGTGATCACACTTAAATGGATAATAATTTTGTTATTTTCCTGTTATGATGGATAAGGTGAGTTTCCTAGTATTTCCCAATGAAGCGTGGTTGTGATCATAATAGAAATTAATTATAGATAATCTTATATATTTTTATTAGTGAGTGATATTTTTTAAATATATTCTAGTATATTTTATATGTTATGAGGGTTATGTGAAAAATCTAGGATTTTTTTCTTTAGTATTATTAAATTAAAGGTATAGAAATATATAATAAATGTTATTAATAATCATGTAAACTCATTTTATGATAAGGATTTATTTTTTTAAATAAATGTGGTGGAATACATGATTTATGTTTGGATAACTCATAAGTTTATAATACACATGATGCTGAGATAATAAAGTTTTTATTAACTCTAAAGATGTAACATTGATTGTAATTGGAAACTATGGGATTGATAATTAATTTCGGATTTTTTGGAGAATTTATTATCATTTTTAAGAATATGAATATTATCATGAATTGAACAAACATGTTCAATGATGTAACTACCGAAGCCCTGCTCTAATAGTATAGGGGTTAGTGACTAGCATTGTTTAGGAATATCACATAGATGAAAGGAATTTTCCTAAGGTAACTATAAGCACACACCCACAAACTCCTCGATGTAATAATGTAGAGATATAAAAAAGTTGGAAACTAAAATACATGCATACATTAATCAAAAAATAGAGTAAAATATAATTAATGAAAGAATAAGAAGGAAAAAACACATTCCATACAAATAAAAATATTAAAGTGTCAATCCTATACAGAAGGAGGGGATCACTTCGAGGTGGAAATATCAGAAAGCTACTTGGCCCAACTCTAGTAAAAACCTCAGTCAGTCTATCTGATCAAGATCCACCTACCTGAGTTCCTTTTTGGAATCCATTGAAAGTTATACGGTGTGAAAAATACACAAGATGTGTGGGAAAATCCTGTACAGTAGTGAGTAGAAACGTACTTAGTAGGTGCCCCAAAAACCCAATAGAAAAGGGAGAAACTGAAAGGAAAAAGTCCAATCGACCTAGCTAGAGGGAACCCAATTGAGGGATAAAATCCCTCTTCAACCATCCTAGACTATACATGACTATTCTATTCATTCCAAAAGGTTTTTCAACCTAGTCATGTGACAAAATTGTAAGGAATACTAGAAACCACCAAGATATACACGTGTCAAACACTAAGTCTCACGATCTTCTAACCTCATAGTCAACAACATGATTCTACTTCAGGATCTAACTATAATACCCAAACATTGATAACACACCACAGGAGCTCAGACATCCTAGATGGAACCTGTCTAAGTGATACACTCCATCACGAACAACTCAGTAGGTCTAGTTCTAATTCCTAGAACCAAAGGCCCTATAGTCGATAACCTGTGCTTTATGCAATGCTATAAGAGCCCAAGTGGAGAGGCCCTACCCACATTATTTCACATAGCTTAGGGAGAACTTATATATAATCTACACCATGTAGATCCTCTCTAATGATAGATAATGGTGGTACACACACCTTTACACTTCTCTATAGTAGAGGGAGTACAATCTCATAACTACCCTGTGAAACCTATTTCATTGTTGAATAGAGTGGCCTACACCTTATTGTGTCGAGGGATAACTAAATCCTAACAAGTATCACATGTAACTAGTGAAGGGTATTGATCCTTATAACTATTATTAATAAAATAGTGATTACTAACTCCAACAGAGGACCTACTCCTCACTGCTACTCAGAGACAATGGAGTAATACTCCTTAGGTAAGGAATCATGCCCATGTTTGATAGGTGACGAACACTCAAAAGATAGAGGAACCATTATCTTGATGTGGGGTGTATCACTCTATGTCTAGAGGACCCACACCCTATTAATAAAGGGGAGTACCACTCTACGAGATTGATTACTATATGGGACCCACACCCTGACATGATAGGGAAGTACCAACCCTAGGCTAGAGGACCCGCCTCTGGTACGATAAGGGAGTACCAAATCTTCCATTAAAACGTGTATAGAGGACCCAGACATTGTAATGAAAATGGATTTGAAACTCCAAGGATCGTGGAAACTCTCCCAAACCCAATAGGGGAGTACTCACTCTATCTATACGTCATGTATGGAGGAACGACACCATGAAACAATAGGGGATTATGAACTCCATAGATAAAGTACCCACTCCATGGTTCAACATAGGAGTAAATACTCGATCTGGAAAATAAGTATGGTGGGAAAAAACACTAGAATAGTAGGGGAGCACTTTATCCAACTATATAAATGATATGAGGAAACCGTGACTTAGTCAAATAAGGGATTACTAACCCTAGAAGAAACCATTCAAAAGATGTTGAACCCATACTCGTGATGTGGGGAATTCCATCACAACGTAAGTAGAGAGGTAAGGGAAACCTACACTATAATTACATAGGGGATTACCTATTCTAGTGTATCTATTTATGAACCCTAGTTATCAACAACATTGGTCAAGTACCGCTAAAGGGAGCATCATGCTTATCATTCCTCACGTCGCAACATTTCCACAGGTAGGGGACCGAAGTCGTGATTCCACAAGGGAGTACCGCTCTACTAGCCTAAAGGTACCAAGGGATCCGCATCCTAAGGTGGAAGGGAAGTGTATTGACCAAGACATGAACCTAGTTATTCAACCTGATCACTACCAAAGGTTAAGCACTGATACACACGTCTCATTATTGAAACACACCACACTGTATCTCGTAGTACAAAACGGAGTCCACCAACAAGTTTTACATTAGAAACTTCTTTGTATAGGTTACATGAAATCATAAATCCAAGTCCTAAAGAAGAATAATGGAAGGTGTATGATCCCAAGAATATCTCAGAGGAGTTCACAATATGCACCGGGGTCCACACAATGTGTGCACCTGCTTGAGAACATGGCCATATATCCTATCCACACTATTTTCCAAGCTATGTAAGGGTACAAATCATGTACAGACCATAAACAACATGTTTCACTTCACCCAACACCTCACCATGTCCTTCTTTCACACGAACCGACCAGCCATGTGCCTCACACTCCATGTATCCCATACTACACTTTGTGATCAATATAAATGGACACCTGACCATGTGGTTTTCCAATGACTGTTTTTGATACCCCATGTCCATGTACATCGACCATTTTCTTTTACACCACCATGTAATTTCACATGACCTCCATGGCCATGTTCTCTGGCCACACAGTTTGGGGTCACTACATAGTGTGTGACCCCATTACATAATGTGTAGTCCCAAAAATTTATATTACTTGAACATGAATGGATACAATGTGTGTCTTTCTAGACTAAACTCCGTATGGAAAATAATTCCAAATGGAAATTACCTTTGAAAATTCCTAACTCACTCGATTTTACCCCAAAACCAACAGATTAACCTACCAGGGAGAACTAGTAATTTTAATATGGATCTAAAACCTTAAAAAATGAAAACGAAGGTGTTTATTACCAATAATCAAACAATCCTACCTTGAGGGTTAAAATTCAAATCTTTGGGTGTAGAATTATGCGTATATCATGCTATTCCTTGATCTTATGACAATTAGTGACAAGAATTGAGATAAAAAACACCTAATTATGTTGATTTTGGATTGTTTTTGTCCATTTACAAAACAGGATAGGAGAGGGATCTCCTATTGGTTGTTTCATAAACCCATGAGGGAGGGGGAGGGATGATTTAGTTTAAATTATTTAATAAAATTTCATTTAATTAATAATTTCACCACATAACTCCATGCCAACTTGCCTCCAACCAAAAATCCCAACACAGAAAAATTTATGGCATTCCTATGATAAACCTGAAACTCTAAAATCAATGAAATCCTCATAATTCCAATACAATAATTTTCGTGGGAGTTACTCCACATTTTTGGAGAAACTACACCTGCATGACAAAATATATTTAATATTTTTTAAATCACTTTTATGAGGCTCTCCAAGCCCCAGAATCTGGAACTGACTTAATGTATGGCTTTAGAAATATTCTCTGAAATATTAAAATTTCTTAGAGGTCAAACCTGAGTTAAAAAATTCTCCAAACCATTATGGAATTTCATCCACCAAAATTGGAAACCTAGGCATGATGGAAGAAATTGATCTCTCTAATGGAACTCCCACGATATCAAGCTCACTAGGGATTCCCAAACTACTCCTTTGCATCCAATCAAGGGAACCACCAAGGAAAAACTACACTCATTTCCTTCTCCAACCAGGTCAAAATCATGAAACAAGTAGCACATGTCTCCTCAACTGCAATAGGTGGAAAAACACCAAGCATCATGGTTTATCTGTAGTCAAAGGGTCTAGAGGCACACCACCTTGCTAATCTTACACAGATACTAATGTAACCCATTAGTTAACATACACCCCTATATGAACCACACTACATACTCCTTAGGCACCTTTCATTCATGGTTTATGCTAATCATGTAAGGGTGCCTACAAACAAAACAGGGCTACCCATGTGTAACCACTGGGTCTTACCAGACTCTTCTCCTATGAACCTCCAGCTATAGCGTATATCGCCAAAAAAACATTGACACACCAACTAGTGGAATCCCACCTGAGTTTGGATGGTAGGAAAGCCATCCACACCATGGAAAAATTATAGGGACAAACTATTCCTATAATGAATGGTTCTATGAAAGGACACCCTCCACCACAACTTCCAACAAAAATGGGCCGAGCAGATAAAAATACATTAGAAAGGATAAGACCTACTTTGACACTCTACTGATCAATCTCACCCTAGACACACAATTATAAGGAACCTATTTAGTACACCTAGACACTATCATATTTAAGTGACACTGACTCACCAATATGATTATGATTGCATCCAAAAAATACATCTTGGTGGGAAAAAAATCTCTCTTTCTTGTGATTCCAACTCTATGCCAAATATGCCACGTGCACCTCGAAAAACTCTTGTACTAAGATGAAACCAAGTGCACAAGGGTAAAAAAGAACAATAAAGTGCTTCCCAAATTCTCACACTAGGTCTTACTAGGCCCCATATCATTAAAGCACTAACACATCACCAAGCACCGAACACACAAGTCAGAGGGGCTCATCCACCATAACTCAATACTATCTGCTTTGGGTGGCACTAACTTGGACTAAAAATTTTAATCACTTAAAAAAATTCATCTCTGTGGGGGAAGGAACCCTCTTCCATGTGAGTTAGAAGCTATGTCAAACAACACCAACCCTGGATTCTACTGCTGACCTGTGTCACCACGGTTAAACCTCAAGAAAGAAGTAGAAAGAAAATAATACCTCACAATAGTGTATAACAATAAATAATACTAAAATCAGAAAGGAAATAGAGCTTACCACTATTAATACTTTGAGATTCTGGGTTAAAGGCCTCTATGTACTGCAGCTATCACCACCCATGTCCTCCAGCTCCATGAGCCTGGCATGGACCACCTGGGGGTGGTGGTGGAATCACCTCGAACTTCCTCCCACCAACTACTACTCTCCCATATCATCCACCATGGCCTCCATCTTTTTTAAACCCCTACTCCAAAAACTGTCTATTCCAAGGAGGCCCATTATCCAGCTCCCTCTCAGTAGCATGACGAGTTGAAAAATCTTGAGCAAGACGTCACCAACTGTTGGAAGAGTAACATCACCTCTCATGTGGATGACAAAATCCCTAGCATGAATACTACACTATAGGACCACTTGTGTTATTCTGGGAATGGGTATAACTCCTATGCCGCTATCCATTCATCTTCTGTGTGCCAATTTTTGCAGATGCCTCAACCTTATGACCACCACTACAGGCCACAACTGTCTATCCGTATGTTAGGAAGATCTCCACTACAAAATCTGGCTCCAGTACCCCCATATAAGAGGGAAGTAATTGGGAGACTACGCCTACTTAGAAGTATATTTTGAGACCTTGATCAAAGGTTTGAGCTCTGAATAATGTTCCTCAAACCAAATCCCAAGAGAAACGTAACTATTATGTGATCCTCATGAAGTACTCTGTAATAGCCTTGCTTCCCTACCGAAGATCCATAAGATACTATATAAGCATAGACCTCAGCAAGGATGGGTAAAACTATTACTTGAATATTCATTCAAACTATAACCAAGTGAGAGTTTCCTCATCATGGTATTTCATATATAAACTCCACCATCGCCTGACTGAACCCTGCAGGAAGCTAACCGCTAGGACCACCTTCTGGTTGGGAGGTGTCCCCACTAGGTGGAAAAAACACACAATTGCCTTGAGATAATCATCAGTTCCATTGTGGTATAGATCACCCCAGAACCATAGACATCACTGCCTATAGAACTCATGCAATTCACTCATTCTATGTATATCCTTGGCTAGAACTATCTGCACCACCAGTTTCTCAATTGGTGGTGGTTCAACTGGCTGACCACCTGGAGGTAACACCTCAGAACCTGTTCCATGTACTGAAAAATTGTCAAGGGGTAGATCATAACCATAATCCCACCATGGAACCCTATTTGGATGTCATCATGGTGGCATCCTAGACATAATGAAGATGCACCATGGTCAAAGAATATATCTGGGGAGTTGATTCAAGACAGATAAAGAAAAACCAAAACCCAGTCTTGTATGATGCATTTACAATTATTTCACTATGACCAGTGCACTAATGTTCTTTGTCTAAAATCCAGTTTTTAGAGTCATGGTGGATGGATAAATCATCCACCACTCAACAATGGAACTTTTTTCAAGAGAGCTAAGCTCTAAACATCCTAACATAATCGCTATGAAACCCAAACCAATCTCATGACATTGCTGTCCCAAAGTGGAACCTACTATGATACCACTCTATCACAACATGAACCAATGTGGTCTGGGAAAAAACTCCCTATCCCACCTTCAAAAGGCTAGTGGCTAGAAACTAGCATCAAGTAGGCATATCACACAGATGGAAGGACTTTTCCTCAGGTACCTGTATGCATGAACCCACAAACACCTCGATGCAATAGGGCAGATATATTAAAAAAATATAGAATCTAAAATCCATGAATACATATATCCCAAACCAAATTAAAAAATAAGTATTAAAATAAAAAATGGAAAAAATACATTCCCACCAAAGAACACTATAAAATAATCCAACATGTTCATAAGGAGGGGATCACTGTTAGGTGGATCTGCCGAAAATCACCTCATCCCAGCTCCTATAAAAACCTTGGTTAGTTAAGCTCACTAAGACCCACCTTTTGTGGGTCATTTGAGGAATATATTGGAAGGCCTGTAGTCTTAAAATGACACAACATGTGTGGAAAAAGCCAGTGTAAGGGTGAGTATAGAAATACTCAGTAGGTACCCAAAAACCCAAAAGAAAAGGCAGAAATTGTTAGTCTATAGTCTGCTCGACCTAGCCAAAGGGAACCCAATCGAGAGTAAAACTCCATCTCAAACCATCCTATGCAATACATAAATAGTAATATTAGTCCACAAGGGGTTTCAAACTAGGAACGTGATAAAAATTTAATCAATCCCAAAAATAACCCAGATATACTCATTAACGACTCCAAATATCATGAGGATCTGACCTCATAGTTAGAAAAATGATTATACAAAATGCTCTACTGATAAAACCAAAACTAAGAGAACATACTCAACAAGATTTTCCATCCCAGATGGAAACATTATGAGTTATACACTCCATTTGGAACAAATCACTAGATCTAGATATAGTTCCCATCCCTAGAGGTCCTACCATCACAAACCTGTGCTATATGCAAGGCTATAAGAAACCAAGTGGAAAGAACCACGCATTACCACTAGACACAGTTGATGGAGAACTATTTCATAAAATGCACCATGTGCATCCTCTCTAATGAAAGATAATGGAGGGACCTAAACCTCGCCACTACCTTAGATTCGAGGGAGTACTAGCTCCTAACTACCCCACAAAACCTCTGTCTCTCTTGAATGGAGTGGTCTGCACCTCCGTACATCAAAGGAGAAATAAATCCTAACCAAGTATCACATATAACTGTTGGAGGAGCCCACTCCACATTAATATACTCAACAGGCCAGGGAGTACTAACTCGAATGGAGGAACCACTACCCACTGATACTTAGAGATGAGGGATTGGAACTCCGTAACAGAAGACCTGTGTCGCGGTACAATAGGGGAGTACAACTCAAAAGATAGATGAATCACACCCATGATGTGAGGAGTACCACTATTTGGATAGAGGATCTGTACATTGGTACGATAGGGGAGTACCACTCTACCTACTCGATTACTATAGGGGAACCGTTCCTTAACACAATAGGGGAGTATATGACCCAGGATAGAGAACCCACTCCCTTGTACTATAGGAGAGTACCAAATCTACTAAAACAAAATGTATGTGGGAACCACAACCTAAAATTATAGGGTAGTTATGAATCCAAGGATATAAGACCTATACCATAACAAGATTGGGGGATACTCACTCTATCCATTCGTTATGTTTGGAGGACCCATGACCTGACATGGAAGGAGAGTACCAACTTTGGGTATGGAGGACCCATTCCTTGGTCCAACAGGGGAGTAATTACTCTATATGGACAATGAGTATAGAAGGACAACACCCTGGAATTGAAGGGGATAATTATCTCCAACTATATAAATGATACGGGTAACCCACTCCCTAGTCTAAGAGGGGAGTACCGAACCTCAAAGAAAACATAACAAAGGTATATAACCTGCACCCATAATGTGGGGAGTCCCATATCTACCTATGAAGAGAGTTAATAAAAAAAACATCACCATGATGACATAGGGGAGTACCTATCCCAACATCTCTCTTTACAAACCAAACTAATATACAACATTGTTCAGGAACTACTGAATGGAGTATCACGCTTATCATACCTCACATCATAAAATATCCATGGGTAGGGGACCTGAGCATTTGTGTAACAAGGTAGAACCACTATAGCAGCCTGAAGAGTCTAGCAGATGCACATCCTAAGGTGGAAGGGAAGGGCACAGACCCCGACATCAACCTAATGATTCATCCAGATCACTACCAAAGGTTAAGCACTTCTACACAAGATTAATGATCAAAACATGCCACACCATATCCCATAGGAAAAAATGAAGGCCACCATAATGTTTTATGTAGAAAACTTCTCAGGATATGCTACTCACAATCCTGAATATGAGTCCTAGAGAAGGTGATACAGAATGAAAGAATCTCAAAGGTGTACATAGCATGCACCAGGGTCTACACGACATGTGAACCCACCTGATAACCTAGCTATGTATCCTTTACACATGGTTCTACAATCCATTTAGGGGTACACGACATGTATAGACCATACACGACATGTTCTTCTTCACCCAGTCCCTATCCATGTTCTTCTTCCACATGGCCCCACCAGCCATGTCCCTCACATGTCATGTATCACATACTACATGGAATGTTCAGTATAAACAAACAATGGGCCATGTAGTTTTCTTTGGACCATGTCCGACACCCTGTGTCAGTGTAGTTTGGTTGTGTACTTTTATATGGAACTGTACTTTCACACAACCTCCCTAGCCATGTCCTCTAGCCACATGATTTGGGACCACTACATGGTGTGTGACCCCAGTACACAAAGTGTAGTCCCTATAATTCATCTTCCCCGAATTGAAAGGTATACAAAAAATGTATCACTAGACTACACTCCATGTATATAATAATTATAGAAGGGAATTACCATAAAACCACCATATTTTTTTTCCAATTTACCCCAAACCAATAGATCATCCTACCAGGGATCAATAGAAATTGTAAAAGGGATATATAACATTAAAATAGTGAAAAACTAAAGGTATCAAGACTGAAACAAAAAACCTTTTATGTCATGGGAAAAAATTATAAGATTTGGTTGTAAAATGATGCTCGGATCATGCTGTACCGAGATCTGATGATGGTAAACACCAAGAACTAGGATCGACAACACGTCATTCTGTTGATTTTGGATTTTTTTTTATCTATATCCAAAGGAGGATAGGTTTTTCAGCTTAGTAGTGTAATGTGTCTAGGGGATATAATTAGGTTAAATTATTTAATTAAAGTTTCATTTAATTAATAATTTCACCACATAACACCCTGACAACTTCCCTCTGACCAAAACACATGGAGTGAAAACATTATGTCACACCTATGGTAAACCTGAGGTTATAAACTCATCCATGGGATCATATTTATGATATGAGACTCTTCTTGGGAGTTATTCCATGTTTCATGAGAACTACGCACGTGTGAACAAATATATTTAATATTTTTAAAATCACCATATTGATGCTCTCCGGGCCCCGAAATCCTACACCGGCTCAGCGTATGGATTTGAAAATATTCTTAGAAATATTCCAAAGTCATACAGCTAAACCAAAGTCACTACATATATAGGTACTATGATGTAAAATTATAAACTAGTGGTTAATACCATTTTACGGTTGATGATATAGTTAATTTTTAGAGGAATATATAATTTCATTGTGGTTTAAGGTCATTTAGATTAAAATTGGTTTTGGGGATTTTATGTTATTGAGAGAATATGATTAGGGTAAATATACACATGGTTATATGATTATAGAAATGAATTATTTTATTTGAGGGATAAGTTGGATTTTGGATCATAGATTTTAATGATTATTTGTTTATGAATATTTTTAAATTGTCATGGTAGTTTGGGATCCCTATTTTATGAATTAGGATAATTATGTATGACAAAACTCAACTCAATAAAATATAGGTTGAAACAAAAATGATATATGTTAATCTGATAGTTATATATGTTGAACCAAGTAGATATAAGTTTATTTCTATGAACTACAGGAAAACATGATAATGACATAAGGTTAGACATTCCTAGGATAAATTATCCTATAGTTATTTATGAAAATTAATTTTTAATGATCGTTACTCATGATTACTATTTTATTTTTAGAGACATAAGGAACTAGAAGGAACCATGTGAATGAGGAAAAAATATACATTACCTTAGTTAATAAGCCATTGGAAAGGAAGCCTATGTGAGAAGCCACGTGTTTTAAAAAAACCAGATATCATTAAATATGAATAACAATGTAAACATAGATGAAGTCCAAAACACCCTAAGGAAGATAATGATGGAGAATACTGAAATATCAACAGTAGACGATGAAGAAGTAAAAAATATCCACTATTTCAAAAATGTTTTGAGAAATATGGGAGAAATTACCTTAAAAGGATGGGTAAGCTCTATAGGTGTGATGTTTATGTTTATAAAATTCCCAAGCATATGGAAAAGAGAGAGGCTACAAAAATTCGTTTCTCTTTTTTCCAAATATTTTGAAATTATGTGACTCAATATCTCAATATATGAGTTGATGAGGGAAATTTTCACCAACAATCATGTGAATAAGGAAAATCCAATTAGAAAACTACTAATGAATGTGACAAATTATTATCACAATATATTTTATAGTATCCAATGTCATGTATGTTTTCATGAACTAATGGATATTAAGTTATAAATAAAAACCCATAGTGTTATGAATATCATATAAATAATTTTTAGGGTTTGTGGGATGTAATATTTATTTTTCTTAATCAACATACCATAGTAGAAATTTATGTGAAATTAGGAATGTGTTATCTATCTTTATAATGAAATTATAATAATATTGAAATAGATAAATCATAGTCCACATACTAAATAAAATCATGACCATCTAGTGGTTTATGATTAATTATGAGTTCCCTATATATATTAATTTGATTATATGAATCAAATTTTGTAGATAAAATTTATTTTATGAGGGGGAACGTGACACCTTGAAATTATAATTTCATTTAATGAAGTTAATGCATTGGATATACTGTCTTACATATAATTCAAGGAATAAACAAGTCACAAAATATTAGAATAAGACTAATAAATATCCTAATATGGTAATTAATAATAAGTCATTCCCTTTAAAAGATAAATATTTAATATGATTTCATGTTGAAAAAATGGTATTTTCAATACAAGCAATTTTCCTTTTATTTTTTCATTTCTGATAAAACGATAAATCATAAAATTTTATAATTATAAATAGAAATATGAAAGATAATATTTTAATAAATCACATTAAAATTTACTTATTATAAAAATTTTATAATTTTTTAAAAGGTCGATTTTAGTAGAAAAATATGAGATTTAAAAAATAATAATTTCTATAATTTTATCACTATGAATGAAAACCCTAGAAGATTTTAAAATTAATAAAGTGATAAAATATGAAATTATGGAACAAAATTACGTATTTTGAAGTATTTTTTATATACAGAACTAACTCAAAACATTTTTAGAACTAAAGAAAAATGATACATGAATATACAAATTATTTTTCGTTTCCGCCTTAATTCATGTATTTTCAATGTGAGGCCTGGTTTGGTATTTTTTAGAATCCACATAAAATTTATTTCATTAAAAATAAAAAAAATAATTCTTTAAAATTGGTTTAAAAATATCTTTATCTATTATATAAATTTAAATAATAAAAATGTTATTTCACTAAAAATGGTATTGACACAATAACGTTCATTTTAAAATTTACTTTTAATTACTTAATAAATTTCGTTTGGTAAAATTGTTTTCAAAACATAAATAATTATATTAATATTATGCTACAATGTAAATTTTTTTATTTTTTATAAATTAAAATATATTCTTAAATATTAATTTTGTGAAATTAAAATGGATTAATTGTGATTTACCTAGCGTAAAATCCAAATTTTTTTAAAAATTTATATAACTTAATTTATCAGGTTTGGACTTACTAAAAAATGTTTCACCTACAACATTATCCAGTTTCTATCCTTGTGACCCTAAGAGTGACATTACCTTATTGAAAAATTTAAAGTTGTTTCCAAATGTTCCGTTAGTTTACATTATAAAAACATAACACTTCCACCCATCAATGATATACCTCACCCACATATTACACCATGAAATATTCCATTTCACTTAACATAGAACCCAATACCACTAATTTAATCCCTTGTAAACTCATATTTATCCTAATCCCCTCAATTTTATGGATTCTTATGACGAAACATTATGCCTCTAATATAAGTATTATATCTTTCTTATGATTTTCATCATAATAATACTCTACCAAATATCTTATCCCCAAAATAATATATTGAATTATGTATCAACAGTATACTTATTTGTTTTTATATTAAGTGTAAAATTATAATTTTCTCATTTCATTCCACTTAGCAAAGTAAAGAAACCTTATTCGTGCGTGTGTGAAGAATAACACCTTGATAAATAATAGTTTTTATTCACATTTTCTTCTAGTTTTTAATTATTTATCCATAAATCATAAAATATTGATAAATATAGTAAAAAAATTAAAATATTATAATTATACTTAAATTATTGTGATATTATTTCTATATAAAATGCTCCATAGCAATACTCACCCATCGAGTTAAGGAATTTTCATGTTTGGGTATGTTTAACCACCTACATGAATGATGATTTGAAATATGGTCAGGGATAACTATAAGAAACTAAATAATGATATTATTATAGTATAATAGTAAAATAGATCAATTTATATTATAATTATATAAGGTATGTTATGTGTTATTAATAAATCATATTTGATTGCTGAAAATAATGAATTAAGCCTTTATAAATTCAGTTTTTAAATAACTTATCCAAAACACCTAGGGAATGAAATAAGAAAATTTTAAATCAATATAGTTTATATATTATGGAATCATAAATAATATATCAGTTTTAACTTTATATCAAATTATGGGTAATGATATCAAAATTGTTAAACATACATTAAATAATTAATGATATTAACAATCAATGGTCATGTTATGTTGTAACTAATTAATGTAATATGATAGAAACATATAATAATAAAGATAAAAGGGTCAATATTTATGATTATTTTTATGAAATATAATATTAATCTAGTTTTGAATGATTGATATTAGGTTGGAGTGTTATATGCTAAGGAAATAAGGTAACCATTTTCTTCTCAATTTCCCCTCATTGAGATAAGTATTGTATTTATGAATCTATTTTCATTTAAAAGTTTTATATACACATAATTTTAGATATTTTATTATTAATAAATTTTATTTAATGGTTTATAAATATAAATTTCATTGATTATGTCTCAAATGGTTATGATCCAACAGTTAAAGAATCAATAAAAGATTTGGCCTAAAATTCCTATCTGTGAGACACATTTGATATTATGAATCTAATTTCATTAATTTGGTGTATATAATAACTAATTGGGATATAATATAATGAATTATCTTTTATTAAAGGTAATTTTTGTTAAAATACATTCCATATCTTTTAAGGGTTTTGATTATTGAGATACTCAAGGCACAATATTTTTAATTATCTCAATTTTGATTCTTTGAGAAATGTTACATGTTAAGAACCATGTTTACTTTGTATTGTGTATTCACAATAAAAGTTTATATTTATAAAATAATAATATTATTTCATCATAATGACTAGCAATATCATGTTCTCTTATTCATGTGAAAATTGACATTGTTGTTTCCCCAGTAGTAAGAATTTTTATAAATCATATCCCATTCATTGAGTTATAATGTTTTATCTTAAATATTGTTCTTCTATGCTTGGTTTATCCTACCCTAATATTTTTTATATATTTTATTTTATGATACACTTTTTAAAAAATTATTTTTAATACAATGATGGTTTTATCACTCTTTTAACAATGTGTGTTTCCATCAAAGGATATTTCAAGTATTAAAAATTACACTTTAAAAATAAAAAGTTTTGGATCCTCATTACCTATAGAAAAAATTATTTCTTTTTCTAGGAAATTTTTTTGAATATTATTTTAAAATTAAAAATCCAAAAGGAGTTTTCACTTTTAATTTAGAAAAATACCTTCATAATTTTTCCATAACAAAAACATTTACATAAAATTTAAAATCATTTTATAAATAATCCTTTATTATATCACTTCTATTTAACGTAAAATTTTCAAATAATTTCCCCTATTAGGGTTTTTATTTCCATTTTAATACCCTAATATTTTGTTGGAGGAATGAACTCATGAAACTAAACAATCCAATTCCATATCCACTCTTAGGTGGTATCATTATAATGTTATTTTTCAAGTATGGTTTTCTTCTATATGAACATATTTCTTTCATTAATTTATTATAACGGGGATATGTTATTTTTCAATAATCCCCATAACTCATGTGGATATATTATGATCATGATTATTATAATATTTTATTAGTCACATATTCATTGTTTTTATTAGAGTGAATATTTCATTCGATGTATTTCATATAGGATGATGTTCACCTTGAAAGAATGTCATTTTATTTACACGAAGGAAATTATTGGAATTATATAGACAATTATTCCAATATGGATGATTACTGGAATTTTGACTTTGTTTTTTTTAAATACACCTTTATCTTCCATATTTTTTATTATCATGTTATCTATTTTATTCATACAAGGAAACTTTTTAAATTCCATATATTATTATTATATTACAAAATATTATACACAAGATGACTATATATTGTTGACCATAATGGGTTATAGTTATGTTAACCATTTTATTGTAATTGGGAAAATTATTGGTATTATTGATTACTATTGATGGACAACACGTGCTTATCACGTATTTATATATTCTTTATTATTCATTATCTCGATAGCCATGTTTTATTTAGAAAGTGGTTACCCATGGAATAATATGAACGTTCTTGATGACTTTTAAGGTGGGTGAATTTTTCATAATCTGGTTGATGGTGGGTCGTAGAGTTATAAAGACACGCATTATATATATAGATCTCATGAGACAAAAAATGGTATGGGTATTTGGTGTATGCCACCATAATTTTGCAATATGATTTTTTTTGCTATATTGAAGCTATGTAAAGTGTATTGGTACATGGAAATTACAAAAAGGTTTTCATTTTTTAAATTATTCATTCCATTAGTATGAGATCTGTGTTATTGATATCCATTATATCATTTATTATCTTGGATATTTCATGCTCCATGTTTCAAGTTGATTATGACTTTATGCGATTTACCTATTACTGCCCTAATATTGGTTTATTGTTTATGGAATGATAACATTAGTTATATGATTACCATAATAAGAGTATTATATCACCTATTTTTAATTTTCCAATTCCCCATTCAATGAAGAAAAGTATTACATGTTACACATTTAGAAGAATAGCATGTGTGAGAAACTTTCTAATGCCCCAAGATTTTTAAAGAATAAAATTGGGTTCAATATCACATATGAAATGAAAAACCTAGCTTAGAAGATTATTTAACACTGTAAGACTTTAAAATATGTATTTTTATGTATAAATTCATTCTATTTGATATCATGTGATACAGACAACATTGAGTTTAAATGAAACATGGTTCCTAATTAAAATATTATTATTTAAACATGACCATTATATCTTACCAGTTATGTTTATGAGTATTAATGGGGAAAAAAATTATGATTTTGTTGTTAATAATTATATAGAACAAATTAAATGTTAATCTATTTATATAATTAATATTATAATCATTTTAATGAAAACAATGTTTTTAAAAAACTTTATTTTTCAAAAGGAGGTTTAATAGCGCTTTGCACACATAATTTAAAATTAAATTTTACTGCTTAAAGAAATAATATTTTACAAAATAAAACCCATTTTTGAAATATACATGTAAAAATTATATTATTGTGAGTTATTTCAAATTTTATTAAAAGATTAAATTTTTGACTAATAGTGAAAAATACTGATTTTTATTGATAAAATTATTTTCATGAAAATTAAATAAAAAAATTAATTATATTTGAAATTTGTTTTGGAATAAAATTAGTTAAGTAATATTAAAAATTAAATAATATAGGTCATTATAATCAATTTAATATTTAATTCTGATATAAAAACATTTTAATCATTAGAATGTGTTCCTTTGGAAAAATCGTTTTTTTTTCATCACGTCTATGAGTTTACTTTTAAATTTAAATCTACCACTTTTGTTAATTGAATTTGTTTAAATGGATTACATATTTTGAATTATAATTATTTATAATATATAATATATTCAATATTTTTTTAATTATAATGAATATTAAGAATATAAAAAATTAATTACAATGGCCAAGGTGAAAACGAGTTTACTAGGGGTTAAACTATGAAGAGAAGGGTTAAAATGACATAAAACTTGTCCAAATACCATTATATGGTTATGTTTTGACCTTATTAACTATAAGGTTTGAGAATTAACCATTTTAATTCCTTTTATCATGTTCAATATTTGGGTATAATTTATTCTTTTCAGACATTCCATTTTTTTCCTCTCCCCTACTTATAAAAGGCCACCAACTCTCCTCTCATCTAAAAACATCCAAAACCATTTTTATCTACCAAAAACTACCCAAATACCTTAATTAATAAACTGATTACAAAATAGAGTCCTATTTTTGTCATTTAATACAAACTAGTATGGTTTTAAGGCCAAACTCAAAGAGGTTGTCCGAAGAAGAGACATCATTCTTGTATGAGGAGTTTTATTTTGTTTCCTTTTTCCACCACATTCAAATATTATAAAATTAGGATGATATAATAACACCATTATATGAAATATATTTATATTTTATTATTTTAATTTCATAACCTACATCTTTCTCATCTTCCATCATATGGGAAATGAAACCATCGATGGTGCATTTGATGAACTACCCAATCACAAACCGATGAAATTTGTTTTGCATCATCACCAATAATGGTTGAGTATAATGATGGAATTGACATATTTATATGATATTTATGAAATTACTATAATTTTTGAATTATAATATTACATCTACCTTATCACCTTCTAAACTATTGGAAAACAATAACGATTCTCGTGTGTAAGGTAGACTAGCGCATCCCGAACCGATGTGACGTATTTTTACAATTCTCATTTTACATGGATGGAAATATGAATTAGTTAAAGTTTTTTTTGGAACCAGGGTCTTCAAAGCATGATTTGGCGTATGGTTTTTGTTTGTTGTCAATCCTCAGTGGATGTTCAGGATGTTTACCAACAAAGTGATCATACCGTTCAAACAGAAAACAGTAGTGAAGGTGGCGCCGTTTCCCAGTGTTTGCCAAATTTTTGGGCCTGAAAATCGGCCAATAAAGTAAAGTGTTTTTGGCAATGGTACTTGCGCGCTGAGATCTTGGAGGATAAAAGACTTGCGCGCCATATGTTTTTGAGGATCGGAACATCAAAATTTGGCTAAGGAAAGAAGGTCGCGCAAGTGTTGGTTGGGTCGCGCAAGTGAGTTGCGCGACAGAGGTTACTGGAGACAAGACATGCGCGCCGCTGAGGGACTTGCGCGCCTCCGCGCAGGGGGTCTAGTTTGCCTATAAATACTATACCACCCCTCCTCTTTTCCTACGAAGTTCGAGACTTAGAGATTGTTCGCGCTCTCGTCACGCAGGTGGTTGAGCCGCGCAGGTGGTAGTTTGGTCGCACAAGTAGAGCTTGCGCGCCGGTTGTCTGCTGAGCGCCCAAGGCGGTTTGGAAGAGAAAGGAAGTGGACCGCGCAAGTTTGTTGTTGGGGAAGGAAGCATCGCGCAGGTGCGTTGGTGACAATTGCGCGCCAGTCTGGACTTGCGCGCTGTATCGGGAGTTGCGCGTCCGGCTTCGAGAAGCGCGCCAGTTGTTGCTGAAGCCCGCCGGCCTGTTTGGAGCTACACGAAAGCTAGGAGACTACCCGATACATTCGAGGAAAAGTGATATTCTGCTTCTGGTGAGAATCGGACTTCAATAGAGCATCTACATACAACAAAGTATGCATTCTTATTCAAATGATGAAGAGACCTTCACGTCTATAAACTGAGTGAGACTTCACCAACGACAGTGAGCTAGGGGGAGTCAACGGGAGTGACCCGAGGGACGCAGTGGGCTATCCCTAAACCTTTGTAAAGGCAGTGAGCCTGGGACAGAGTAACTGTACCCAAAATTTTGTAATCTACCGCTAGTGAAGCATAGTGGATTTTGGTACGACTGACAACCTGTCGGCGTATGCTCCTTGGACGTAGCCCTTAGTGGTGAACCAAGTAAAAATGGCAGTGTCTTTTCTGTGCATGTGAATTTTCTCTTTCTGATCATAATCATCATACAGGTTCAACAAGTTCCTACCAACGTGGGAACAAGATCCATCACATTAAAAGAAAAAGTGGTCACCCTGATTCACCCCTCCCCTCTCAGGGTGTCCCGGGGTCCTTCAAGTGGTATCAGAGTGTAAAGGTTGCTGGTGTTGAATCTGTCCTTCTTCATCATGGAAAACGCGGTCAATGTCAGGGGAGTCCCTCACTTCGATGGAAGCAATTTCCATATCTGGAAGAACAGAATGAGATCTCATCTAATATCTCTTGGAATGGAAGTTCTTTTTTTCTACTGTAAAAGGAATACATGTCACTGATCCAACAGGTCTGGCTATGACTGAAACAGACAGGAAACTTCTTGATGCAGATGCTAAAGCACAGAATGCTCTCACTGCAGCCCTTTCTGATCAGATCTACCTGAAGGTGATGAATTGCACCTCAGAAAAATCCATGTGGGATAAACTTGAGAATATTTATGAAGGAGATAGCAAAGTGAAGGAGGCGAAACTACAAGTGCTACACAATCAGTTTGATGATCTGAAGATGCATCCAGACGAGAATGCAGACTCTTTCTTCAATCGAATTACTGAAGTGGTTAGAGAAATTCAGGGTTTAGGCGAAGAAATCAAAGACATTTATATTGTAAAGAAAATATTAAGAAGACTTCCACCTCTGTATAATGCGAAGGTGTCAGCCCTTGAGGAAAGAGTTCTTTTCAAACTTTCTCTAGATGATCTACTGAGCAGCTTGGTAGCATATGAAATGAGAGTCAAACCAGAAGATTCTACGACTCGGGTGAGCAAGGAAATGGAATTCAAGGCCATGGATAAATTGAAAATCTTAAAGGATAGTAGAGGTGATGATGACGAAGAGAAATAAATTCTTTCTCTCATTGCAAAGAAGTTTCAGAAGGGGAAAGGGAAATTCAAAGGGAAGTTACCTCTCGCATGTTTCCGTTGTGGAAAAGTTGGGCACATTGCCTCTCAGTGATTGAAGAATATCAATGATGATGAAAGTGAAGATGAAAACTTCAAGAAGCCTCAGAGAAGGTTCTTCAAAAAGGGAGACTTCAAATCTGGTAAGAAAATGCAAAGGAAGAGTTTTGTCTGTGAATAGGAAGAAGATGACAATGAATTCTGTGATGAAGAAGAACCAGAATTCAAAACTGGGAACCATGCTTCTATGATGGCCACTGTTGATAAGTCAGAAGATACTGATGTTGAAAAACAACTGAGAACTTGTGTAGATCCTGAGGTGCAACTGAAGGATGTGGTTAGTAAGCTTAAGATTAAATGTAAGAGATGCAATAAGTGGAAATTAATTTTAGAAGAATCAAATGAATATGTTGATCAACTTGAAGCTGAAATTGAATGACTGGAAGAATTTGTGAAGGTACAGTCTAAAATAATTGAAAGCAATGATGATGTAGTTGATCTGAAGCTGAGAATTGAAGAGCAGGCAAAGGTCATCAATGACCTCACATCCAGACTGGATGAACAATCCAAGACTGCTTAGGGTCTTGAGGAGGAAGTAGTTACTCTAAAGACTAAACTAGAGACTGAATCAATTCCAAAAGAATCATGGAAGAAAATACAGTTCGGAAGATTCTCAGATGCAGAATTACTAGAAAGAGCCAAGTGTGGTTCAGATGGGGTTGGAAGAATCTTGAGTGATCAAAGACCCACTTTCATGGGAAAAAGTGGAATTGGCTGTGAGGCTGAGTCATCAACTGCTGGAAGTGAAAAGATCCAAAAGAAAGATAAGATGAAAGTTGAAAATGATGAAATGTTGTCTAGAGTGCTGAAAAAGGAACCCTCAATCCAAACCAAAAGGAGACCCGAAAATTATCCTCAAACTTTCAAAAATGACAGACAATCTTACTATTATCCCAAGGAAGAAGGTATCAGGAGAAATTCAAGTGAGAAGACATTTCCTCTCATGAAGTGTCAGTTCTGTGGCTATCTGGGCCATACCATGTCTTATTGTGAAGAGGCAAGAAGCTATCTGAATGGAGAAGATATAGATGCTCAACAAAGGAGAAAAATCTCATATCCTAATTCTCATAGAAGAAATAATTTCTATGGATATTGTTTTCGTTGTTCTAACTTTGGTCATAAGGCCGTTAATTGCAGGAAGAGAAGGGACATAGACACCTCATACCAAAGTTCAAGACAAGTCAAGTCTCGTCAGCAAGATAGTGTTGCTCTTTCAAACAGGTTCTCACCTCTCAAAGAAGACTTTGACTATGAAGAACCTGGGTATACGGAAGAGATAGTTGAAAGGCCACCAGTTCTATATACTCAATATAATGTCTCATGGAAGGAAAGGAAGAAGATTGAGAAATCGAACCTTGCAGAGGTAGCCCTCAAAGCTACAAAGAACAACAGTACCTGGATTCTGGATAGCAGTTGTTCATCTCATATGACGGGTAATGTTGGCCTACTAACGAATATCATAAAGAATGTTGATGGTACAATAAGATTTGGTAATGATGGGGCTCTGAAAATCAAAGGGAGTGGAAGTACCGAATTAGCTAATGGAGAACTAAAGAAGACTGAAGTCCTTTACGTAGATGGCCTAAGTCATAATCTCCTCAGCGTGAGTCAACTCCGTGAATCAGGACTTATAGTTACTTTTAATCAGAAAGGCTGAACTATCAAGGGAAAAACCGACAATTCACTTATGAAAGGATGCAGAACAGAAGGCAACTTGTATCAGGTTGATAGTGAAGAAAATGTATGTTACATTACTGTTGAAGAAGAAAACAAATTGTGGCATCAGAGATTGAGAAACATCAATAAACAAGACATGGAGAAAAAATCAAAATTGAGAATTGTCATGGAAATCCCCAACCTGAAGCGTGAGCGTGAAAAATCTTGTGATGCTTGTATTCGTGGGAAGCTGGTCTGCAGTTCATATCGGCCAAAGAAGAAAAAGGCATCTCACCTTCTTGATCTGATTCATACAGATGTTTGTGGTCCATTAAATGTTGCCGGAACACATGGAGAAAGGTACTTTGTCCTTTTCATATATGATTACAGTAGAATGGCATGTGTGATGGTCATTCACAGGAAACGAAAAGTCCTTGACTGCATGAAAACCTATCGGAAAATCGCCGAGAATGATACTGGACGAACAATCAAAGTGTTGCGATCTGACAATGGAGGAGAATACACGTCCATTGAATTTGAGAATTATCTAGAGAAGCATGGGATACAGCATGAGGTAGCTGCTGTGAGAACTCCACAACAAAATGTAGTTGTTGAATGTAGGAATCGACAGGTGAACAACATGGCGCGAACTATGCTGATTGAGAGTCGTATTCCATGACATTACTGGAAAGAGGCTGTTCAAGCTGCAGTGTACATTCAGAATCGAACAGGACTTTATATGGGTGAGACGAAGACACCATATGAATTGTGGCATGGACAGAAGCCTTCTCTAAAATACTTCCGTGTCTTTGGAAGTAAATTCTTCATCAGGAACAAAGAAGGAAATCAAGGGAAATATGGCGACAATGCAGATGAAGGAATTTTCCTTGTTTACTCAATGAACAGCAAAGCCTACAAATGCTTCAACAAGCATTTGGGAAGAATTGTGGAAAGCAATGATGTTAATATAATTTAAGAGAAAACCACGAATGCTTCAAGGACGTCATATACTGATGTGATAGAAAGTCAGGAAGAATGTGAACTTGAAGAAAACACAAAAGCATGCACTCAACTTCTTTGCATGAAGCAGCAGCTAACAGATATTTGTGATAAGGTGCAGAAACCAATGGTGATTTATTGTGATAACAAAAGTGCAATTGATCTTACGAATAATCCGGTTCAGCATTCTCGTACAAAACATATTGAAATACGATATAATTTTATCAAAGAAAAGGTTGAACAAGGCGTGATTAGAATGGATCATGTTGGAACTGATGAGCAAGTGGATGATATCCTGGCCCAGCCATTGTCTGCGGCTGTGTTTGAGAAGCATCGGTTGAACCTCGGTGTTCAACCACCTCCTACTGCATAAGGAGGCTCCGGAAATCCCCTCTCCCCATTTGTTATAACTGTTTTTATCTACTTATGGATGTGATGCAGGTTTATGGGGGAGATACTATCCCGGGGGAGTATGGCTTGAGCTGAACATTGAACAACTTATCGGTCTTTGGTTTTATTGTCAATGGGGGAGAAAAGAATAAATTGAACGCAAGAAATGCTTCTATGATGAGAAGTATAAGAAGGATACAATCGGGCTTCAAGGAGAATTTCAAAGAAATGATTCTGTGATGAGATGTATAAGAAGGATACAATCGGGCGTCACGGAGAATTTCAAAAACACCGGAACCCAATTCAAGCTTCCTCTCTTGTTTTCTACACCGAGCATTTCTCACGTAGACTTAGAGTGTTGGCTGAGTTGATTCTTGCGTTTTGGGTTTGCTCATGGTTGGAGATCTATTGAATTTATTCTGATTGCCAACAAACCCAAAGGGGGAGATTTTTGGAACCAGGGTCTTCAAAGAATGATTTGGCGAATGGTTTGTGTTTGTTTTCAATCCTCAGTGGAAGTTCAGGATGTGTACCAACAAAGAGATCATACTGTTCAAGCAGAAAACGGTAGTGAATGTGGCGCCGTTTCCCAGTGTTTGCCAAATTTTTGGGCCTGAAAATCGGCCAATAAAGTAAAGTGTTTTTGGCAATGGTACTTGCGCGCCGAGCTCTTGGAGGATAAAATACTTGCGTGCCATATGATTTTGAGGATCAGAACATGAAAATTTGGCTATGGAAAGAAGGTCGCGCAAGTGTTGGTTGGGTCACGCAAGTGAGTTGCGCGACAGAGGTTACTGGAGACAAGACTTGCGCGCTGCTGAGGGACTTGCGCGCCTCCGCCCAGGGGGTCCAGTTTGCCTATAAATACTGGACCACCCCTCCTATTTTCCTACGGAGTTCGAGACTTAGAGATTGTTCGAGCTCTCGTCGCGCAGGTGGTTGAGCCGCGTAGGTGGTAGTTTGGTCGCGCAAGTAGAGCTTGCACACCGGTTGTCTGTTGAGCGCCCAAGGCAGTTTGGAAGAGAAAGGAAGTGGACCACGCAAGTTTGTTGTCAGGGAAGGAAGCGTCGCGCAGGTGCGTTGGTGACACTTGCGTGCCAGTCTGGACTTACGCGCTGTATTGGGACTTGCGCGTCCGGCTTTGAGAAGCGCGCCAGTTTTTGCTAAAGCCCGCCGGCCTGTTTGGAGCTGCACGAAAGCCAGGAGACTACCCGATACATTCGAGGAAAAGTGATATTCTTCTTCTGGTGAGAATCGGATTTCAATAGAGCATCTACATACAACAAAGGATGCATTCTTATGCAAATGATGAAGAGACCTTCACATCTATAAACTGAGTGAGACTTCACCAACGCCAGGGAGCTAGGGGGAGTCAACGGGAGTGACCCGAGGGACGCGATGGGCTATCCCTGAACCTTTGTAAAGGCAGTGAGCCTGGGACAGAGTAACTGTACCCGAACTTTTGTAATATACCGCTAGTGAAGCATAGTGGATTTTGGTACGACCGACAACCTATCGGTGTATGCTCATTGGACGTAGCCCTTAGTGGCGAACCAAGTAAAAATGGTTGTGTCTTCTCTGTGCATGTGAATGTTTTCTTTCTGGTCATAATCATCATACAGGTTCAACAAGTTCCTACCAACGTGGGAACAAGATCCATCACATTAAAAGAAAAAGTGGTCACCCTGATTCACCCCTCCCCTCTCAGGGTGTCCCGAGGTCCTTCAGTTTTTATATGATATTTATAACATAATTACACCACTCTAATTATTATATCACATATAAATTATTACATTCAATTTCATGTGTTATATGATAATGTTATTCATGTGTACAACATACTACTGCCTCATGAATCGATGTGAATCCTTTTTAACTAACGATTTTCATTGACGATAATATGGGTAAATTTAATTAATATATATGATATATATGATAGAATAATGACTCTATAAAAGGTGACATATTATTTACCTTATTTTGTTTCTATCCACTGAGAAAAACGTAAACAACATTTATGCATATGTATGACCCACCATCTTCATAAACTATGTAATGCATTTTTTTTCACTAACTCATATAGATATTTATAAATGTATATATAATGAATTTATATGACCCATACCTAATGATTAAAATTATAGATAATATATAATGATAATTAATATAAAATGACCAAAATTCTGAACCAAATCATAAATGAAAAATGATGTAATTATCACTTAAAATAGTGATTTTAGTAGAGAATTTTTAATAAATAGTTGAAAAATAATATAAGTAAATAATATATAAAATGATATATATGATTATTTTTATGTAATTGATTTATAATAAACATATATTTACTATACAGGATGTTTAAAAACATCCATAGAAAGTCAAATATGTGGTAAGGGGTTCTCGTCTAACTTTTACTTTGATGAGACACAATCATTATTCACCACCGAACCGGCGGTGAAAAAGGGATGAGGTGAGTTTCCACGTCAATATAGATCAGAATTTGTCTAGTTCATGGAAGGAAATGGTTTTATGTATATGGGTTACATCACGGACCCTTTCACGTGGTGCAATAACCAAAGAGGCAATAGACGATGTTGGAGCTGGATGGACCGATGGCTCCATAACCTAAATTCTATCACCACATTACTGAGTGATAAAGTTGACCACATGGTATGATGAATTTCCTATCACTCAACACTATTGTTATTTCTATTTTACATGTTGGAATCTCCAGAATGATTCAGGTTTTATGATAATTGGAACCACCATCATGAGTTTTCTCACTTGTTAAGGACATATTGGGGGTACTGGTGCAAGGGAACCACTGGGTGGCTTTTCACAACAATCTCAGGCAGCCCAAATAGGGGCTTCAAGTTTGGGCAGGCGATTTTTGTACTACTGATCAAAAAATGGATGACCTCAAATGAGAGATCGAGTGCCTGGAAGGTGACCTGGATAGAGACTGGGATGATGGGATATTTGAGGACCTCTCATGCAAGATGAATTTTCTGGTGGAGATGATTATCAGACATGAATGTATGGCTCAGGAAAGATCAAGGATCAAGTGGTTGAATGAGGGATAAAGGAACACAAATTTCTTCCATGCATGCATCAAGGAGAAGAGATGGCCGACCAATCCCAATCTCAGGCTTGGGGATGGCTCCTATACGAATGACATTTTTCTTGTCAGTGGAATGGATTCCTCTTAATATGATGATCTTCTTGCTGACCGCAACTCGAGGATGGAAGATGGGTGCCCGAGTGGTCGTGCTGATCTTTGGGATGTAATTCCCAACTATTTTTCTTTTGAGGATAATACATGCTTTGAAGGTATCCCAGATAAGCTGGAGATCCAGGTTACCATGCTGAGTCTTGACCCGGATAGTGCTCTGGGGATAGATTGTTTCGCCGGATCATTTTTACAGAGCTTCATGGGAAGCTTTCAAGGAGGATATCATTTCTTCTCTTTATAAATTCTTTCATGGAGGATCTCTCCCACGTGTATCCAGCACCATGACTTTGGTACTTATCCCTAATGTGAAGGCTCCCTCTTCTCTACTCTAATATCACCCTGTGAGCATGTGAAATTTCTCTTAGAATGTTCTTCCGAGCATTATCAACAAGAGGCTGGTCGTGTGTCTTCCTCAGTTGATATCCATTGAGAAACACAGTTTCATGAGTGGGCGATCAATCTAGGGGGATATCACTTTGGCATAAGAGATGTTCATGAACATGAATAACAAGTACCATGGTTCTAAGATGGTCATGAAACTGGACATGACAAAGGCGTACGCCATAGTTGAATGAGGTTTTATTAACATGTTCCTGTCTTGAATGTGTATCACTCCTAGGGTCTTAGACATTCTCTTCAGATTCTTTAGCTCTCTGTGGATGGCTATCTCATTCATGGAGAAAATCTACAGATTCTTCAAGGACACCCACGTCCAATGGCGGGGTGATCCGATTTCCACGAGTATTTTTCTTCTTATGTAGGACACTCTTAGTAGAATACTTAATAGAGGAAATTCCAATGGTAGTACTCTTCCTTTTAGAAGGAACACGAACCTTCCTTACATTTCTCATCTGATGTTTGGGGACGACATGATTATCTTCTCAAATGCAGGGAGGAGATCTATGCATTCCAATAACAGGATCCTGAACGAGTTTTTCTACTAGAGTGGGATGTTAATCAACCATTCCAAAAGTAACTTGTACATCTCCAACAAATGTGCGGTGAGATGGGTTACTACCCTATGCAGTAGAATGTGAATGCGGTCGAGTTCATTACCTATGGAGTACCTAGGTTCTTTAATCTCTTCCGGCAGACTGTGCGTTCAGGACTATGATCAGGTGGTGAGTAGGATCCCTGGCTGGGTTCTCTATTGGGAAAATCATTTTCTTTGTTTTGGTGGTATCACTCTCATCGATAGAATTCTAGATGGTATTATGATGCTTGCAATGACTTCTACCTCAGTTATAAAGTGGGTTATTAGATCCATCGACATGATCTTGGTGGGATTTCTCTGGGAAGAATTACCAGAAGGGAAAATGCACTGGGTCTCTTGGGGTAGAATCACCCAACCTATCCATGAAGGGGGCATTAACGTTAGGAGATTCGAGAGAACTGTGTAGTGCATGCACACCAAGATACCTTGGGAGATCATCAAGAATCTATCTCTATGGGGGAATATCATTCAACAAAACTACACCAGCTTTATTGAAACTAAAAGTGTTCAAGGATCCCAATTCTAGAAGCTGATATGGCCCATGGTCTCGATCCTTCATCAGCACTCCCGTTGGCTCATGGGCGATGACAATATTTTCTTTTGGAAAAGCAACTGGACGGGCTCTATGCTGGGTTCCCTGGGGTTTCCGGCACCTATGATTACATTAAAGGAGGTGAGCATATATTTGGACTTCATATCTTCAGTTCTATACAAGAGCCAGGAAGACATTTTCCACTTAATACTCATCTACTCGGAGCCAGAAAAGTGTGTGTTTACCCCATCGAAATATGGGAAGTTCACCACAAAGGACTTCTACAGGATCTCTACCCCTAAGGGGATGTAAGATACCTTTTATGTCTTAATGTGGTGTAGAAAAATTCCATCCAAATAAAATTTTCTTGTCTGTAGATTAAGGAACTCAGTGATACCATATGAAAAAAGGATCAAGAAAATGGGAGTTAGTCTCGGCTCCAAGTGCCAGTGTTGTAGCAATAAAAGTAAGGAGACCTCAAATCATATATTATTTGAAGGAGAGTGGGACAAGGCCGTGTGACAATTTTTTTGCGTCTTTACAGTTGTCTCCCTTATTGAGATTCAGGTTTCACCGTTCATTGATAGATGGTTTTAGGGATCACCAGATAAAGGTCTGGAGAAGATTGTACGTTCGGTGGTCTTTAGTGCTGGGTGTTTGTGCCTTTGGAAGGCCCGTAACAAGGCTATATTTGAGGGGCTCAAATCACCAAGGAGGTCTATCATTGTGAGATCCAAATGTATGCTTATTGATATGGTTAATCTTCTCAAGGATTTGTGGGAATCCCCCTTGTTGTGAATGTTGCAGGCATGCCCAGACCTAGCTCCACCTAGGGATGGTTTTCAAGGGAATTGAGTTAGATGGAGGCCCCCATGAAGTGGTCTAAATATAAACATAGATGGATCTTGCATCGCTGGTATAATGTGAGGAGGAGGTGTGGTGCGCAACTCGGGAGGGAGTGTGATCCTAGAATTCATGGCCCATTTTGGCAATGCAAACGCTCTTCAGGTGGAGGCCATTTCACTTCTCACGGAGCTCAATATGTGTAATAAAAAAAATATTACCATCTCCCATGTGGAAACTGACTTGAGGATCATTCACGACTCCCTATTGGACAGAGGCTCCATCCATTGGTCCGTCACATACACCATTAAAAGATGTAAATAAATAATGTGGAGCAACATTGAAGTTACACACACATGGGGAGAGGGGAATAAAGTCACAGATATAGCATCCCGCCTTTTTATCACATAAACTTTCATTACATTTTACAAAACCGAGGATCTTTAAGGTTTAGTGTCTTGGAAACCAGAAACTTAATACATGAAAAAAAACATTCTTCTTAAACACTTGAAAGGATTCTCGTTATGTTCATCCTAGTTTTATTACTGCATCTCATAAACTAGGGACATACATCAAAAGAAAGGGTGAGCAGAAGGCCTAGTAAGGGAAACAAGGGGAAACATTTAACATGTGAACTTGAGATACATCAACAATGTCATGAAAAGAAAATTAAGGCATGAGAAAGAAATCATGTGGCATATCATAATAAAAATAAAATTTTTTATAAATTGAAGATGTGGCTACATAATTTAACATAGACAATCATGAACATATCACCAAGGTCCATCCCCAAGGTGTCATTTGAAAATTACCAAGGTTATTCACCAAGGTATCATGAAAATTGTAATCTCTAGTGGTAACATCATTACCCAATGCATTGGAGCGCTATCAGGGCGCACCCTTAAAGTTGAATTTATTATCATGTGAGCCACATATATCATCATCAAACATTTCATAAATAACCCTTATAGCATAAAATAAATGGGTTTCATTTCATAATCATAATGTTTTAAGAACTTCTTTAAAGACATGATCTTTATGTCACTTTAAACCCACAGAAAGGAAAAGCGGGTTTCATGTATGTAAATCACAGAATTTAAAATAGAACATTTTGATATATATGTGAATACCCCTGTAGAAATAAGAGCTTTGAGTATTCACTTAATAACATAAAATAGTTTTGAGAAAAGAGGGAGAGGCATTTTGAGACGAAAATTCTGCAACATAACGGCTACGTTTCAGGGTTTTAGAAAACATTGAAAAGAGAGGGGACATGGGTCAAACATTTATAAATGACCCATAAAATAGTAGATGGACAGAATATAAAGTATTTAAGAGCATGGTAAAGAAATTTTAATGATATACCATATTAAATGAAGAACTTGAAAGGAAGACAAAAAATAAGATTTCTCTTATAAAAATTTGGCAGCCTAACAACGTTACATAAACTTCAACCAAAAATGAATTGATGAGATAAAATCGAGTCTCTCATCATATGGACATAACAGATCATTATGATAGATATAGATATCATACCCCAACATTATAAAAAGGAACTTGAAATACATGACATGGAATTATAACTTTGAAAAGGGAGAAAGGTGCAAGGACCACTTAAAAATTTAGCATCCTAACGACGCCACTTAAACTTCAAAATACTGAATTGAGGAGATAAAATGGGGTCTCTAATCATATGGTCATAAATATCCATATGATAGATATAGAGATCATACCCCAACATAAAAAAATGAAACTTGAAAGAATTGACATGAAAGAATAACTTCAAAACGAGAAGGGTGAAGAACCACATAAAAATTCAGCAGCCTAACGACGCCACTTAACACTTCAAAATACTGAATTGAAGAGATCAAATGGAGTCTCTAATAATATGGTCATAAAAGATCAGTATAATAGATATAGAGATCATACCCCAACATAACAAAAAGTAACTTGAAAGAATTGACATGAAAGTAGAACTTCAAAACGAGAATGGTGAAAAACCACTTAAAAATTCGGCAGCCTAACGACGCCAGTTAAAACTTCATAATACTGAATTGAAGAGATCAAATGAGGTCTCTCATCATATGATCATAAAATATCAGTATGATAAATTTAGAGATCATACCCCAACATGACAAAAAGTAACTTGAAATACTTTACATGAAAATAGATTTTGAAAAATGAGAAGGGAGAAAGAATCCGTTACAAAACTTTCGGCAGCCTAACGGCGCCACTTAAAACATCATAAAACGAAATAATGAGAGTAAGTGGGGATCTCTAATTATGTGAACAAGAAAAGGGAAGTAAGAGGAGTATAAAATAACACCCTTTAACATAAGAACATGGAGCATAAAAGAAATTACATAAAAGAGATTTCTTGAATAGAAAGAGAGAGATCAGATCCCTTACCTTAAAACGTAACTCTTAAAACTCAAAGGTTGGGACCTTGAGGGCTTGGGGGAACCTTGGGAGGAGTCCGTGGGAGGTAAGGAGACCATAAACTCGTTGATTATGGTTTTGGAGTCGAAAATATGAGAGGAGGGCTTGGTATTTATAGGGAAAGTGAGGGTACAAGGCATTAATGGCCAAGGGACACCTCAAAAGTGGTTTTCTCAAAAGCATGGGCCCTCCCATGGTACTTCCCATAGAGTTAGGACACATGGGTACCCCCACACAATAATTAATCCTCTTTAGTCGATAATCCTTTAAAATATCTCATGACATCATCATGACATAGTTATGATGTCATTAAACATACCGAAACCCTACAACTGTATTTTTACTATTCACTGAAAATTCAACTTTCTCAGAAAAATCCCAAAATTTCACTTTAACCAAATATCAATGCTCTGATTTCATAAATGAACTCCATTTTATAAAATTAATTTTCTATATATTTTTAATTTATTTTTTAAATAAATACACTATTCACCGAAAATTCATTTTTTTAGAAAAATCCCCAAAAATTACCTTAACATAAAATCGATGCTCTGAGTTCAAAAATGAAATCCATTTTATAAAAATAATTTTCTAAATATTTTTAATTTAATTTTTTAATTAAGAAAACACTATTCACCCGAAAAAACTAATACTTGAAGAATAATTTATGAAACCGTTTTTAACCATTTTATTGAATCACATTACTTAATCAAGGTGCCTAGATTATATTAATACTTTCTTTAAGTGATATTACTAATCCATTTGATCACATTACTAATCCTAAGTATAAAATCACTATTCATAATTTACTATTCATCAAAAATTATGTTGATCTTATTAGACTCTAAATTCCGTACTGAACATATTTGTAGAAGACCATTTTTTGAAAATCATTACACATTTTTATTTATTTAAGGTTGACATAAACATTTTTAAAATATCCTTTCTCTAAAATTCATCAAAAATATGCATACTATATTTAGCCGGACATTTGAAAATTCATAAACTTCATCATAAGAAGAAATCCCAGTTTTTATTTAAAACAAAGGATTACACAAGGCAGTTATGGTCTCCTTACATAGCCCCTTATCACACCAGCATAGGACCTAAGTGTAAGGTGTGCTAAGGTGAGAGAATCCAAGGGAGGCTCAGCCAACATCGCACGAGTGGTAATTTCTATCAGTTTGAACTTCTCACGAAGGCGATCCCGTTATAGCTTCACACGATGAAGTTCAGCTTGGGTTTGGTCCAAAGCAAAGCCCAGTGTTGCTACCTCCTTTCCAAGTTCTATTAGGTGGGCTTCGATCGGTCCAAGACTACTGGGTGAGGCCATCGAATCTTCTATCTATATTAATTAACCAAGATTGCTTGTATTTAGAGACAATAGTCAAAACGTTTAGTTTCCAGCGGTCATATTGACCAATGGTCAAATAACAGTCAAAACCCAATAGTCTCATTTTAATTATACTCATGTTATCAAATGAAACATTTTTGTTGAGTATACAAATAAAATAAAATAACACATAAAATTAAGAAACAAGATTTATTTAAAATTTAGGGTCGTTACAATCTTCCCCCCTTAAGAAATTGCATCCTCACAATTTTTAAAATTGGGTTTTGAAATTTCATTGAAAGTCCCACACCGAAAAAGGACTCAGTAAAACTATTACTTTGAAAGAAAAAAAGGGAAGTAAAAAAGGTCACTCGAGTTAACCCATACTAGGATTCCATGTAGGAAAACATGGACATGGAAGAAAAAACAAAGGGTCAAGTTCTGGGGGAGAGTGATAGAAAACATGATCAGGAGAAAGTTAACCATAAGAAAATCCCAAACTTATGATGTGTGTAAATGGTCTTTGATTACCTAGTAGGAAACTTAAACCAACAATTTTTTTGTTTTACGTTCCTTTTCATAATTTTAGGGAATTCATTTACTACATAGAACCAAACATAAGAAAATATACCTATCTTCATGTAAAGTTTCATCCTTTAACAAGTTTCTACATAAAATAATCTTTTCTACAAATGATGAGAATTCAAAACTACTTGGTCTCATCAAGACACAAGAATCATCTTCTAGAGAATCATATAATCCACAAAAGATTAACTATCTATTTCTTCTATCTTTAAACATTTTCCCTAAAATCATAAAGGGTAAGGTAAAACAACTCTTCAAAAAAAAAAGAATCCCATAGGAAGGGAAACTACTTTTAAATCTTCAAAGTTCCATGGAACTACCCAAAGTTCATCATAGACCATTCCATAAATAATTGTTCTTAAAATTCCTCAAAATAAACCAAACTAAGATTGAAACCCAAATACAAGAAGAATTTGATAACATAGTCTTCCAAGGTAAACTTTATCACTCATCTCCAAACAACATCAACCACTCCTAACATCTTATAACAAAAGTAACTAACCTAAACATATTTACCCCAAGATAGGTTAATCATTTCCATAAGTAACCTAAATTACTATAAGTCTGCCTTAAATTCATCGATTATTCAAAATATAAGTCAACCTTACTCCTCAATGAAAATACCATAGCAATATATTTACCTCGATCATATAGGGTCCCTAAAATAGTGAACGTCTTCCAAAATAATAATCATCTTTTAATCCCCTAATCATCTCTATCATATTAATACGGAAATCATCGCATTTCCTATCACATTGGTTGTTGGGACATGTTCTTACATTTCCCAACATTAACTAAGAAGAAAAAGTATAATTAGGGGCTTAAATACTTCGACAATAATCATGAAAAGGATACTTTAAGCATAAAAGGATAAGATTGTAGAATAAAAGTATATTCTAACTTGCGACCCCCTAGGTTCCAATCTAGGTTATCCATGATTGTATATTCTTATGTCAATCTTAATTTTATTTTATCTTTGTTCATTTATTAATGGTTCATACTACGCTTATGAATTTACCAAAGCATATCCCCCGGGTGTGTCGTAACCAAGAGTGCAGCAAGGCCCATTATCGTGTACCAGTTCCCATTCAAGTATAGCTCAAAGCGGTGTTTTCGGGTTTTACCCCTATGTATATCTGTGCGAGAGCCACCTCTACCTGCTCGTATCCAGATAGGGATGTATTTACTTGGCAACCCCTTACTCAATACTCACCAAAATACTAGGAAGATTTCCTATATTTAAAATTTTCTATAGGGTTCTTCCTAGAGTTTTCATATCATAATTTCCACAAATAACTAAACCATACTTTGATACCAACTATAGAATCCCGCCTTTTTATCACATAAACTTTCATTACATTTTACAAAACTGAGGATCTTTAAGGTTTAGTGTCTTGGAAACCAGGAACATAATACATGAAAAAAAACATTCTTCTTAAACACTTGAAAGGCTTCTCCTTATGTTCATCCTAGGTTCATTACTGCATCTCATAACCTGGGGGAATACATCAAAAGAAAGGGTGAGCAGAAGGCCCAGTAAGGGAAACAAGGGGAAACATTTAACATGTGAACTTGACATACAACAACAATGTCATGAAAATAACTTTAATGAATGAGAAAGAAACCATGTGGAATATCATAATAAAAATAACATTTTTTATATCTTGAAGATGTGGCTACATCATTTAACATAGAAAATCATGACATATCACCATGGTCCATCCCCAAGGTGTCATTTGAAAATTACCAAGGTTATTCACCAAGGTATCGTGAAAATTGTAATCTCTAATGGTTACATCATTACCCAATGCATTAGAGCGCTATCAGGGCGCACCCTTAAAGTTGCCTTTATTATCATGTGATCCACATATATCATCATCAAAAATTTCATAAATATCCCATATAGCATAAAATAAATGGGTTTCATTTCATAATCATAACATTTTAAAAACTACTTTAAAGACATGATCTTTATGTCACTTTAAACCCACGGAAAGGGAAAGCGGGTTTCATGTATGTAAATCCCTGAATTTAAAATAGAACATTTTGATATATATGTGAATACCCCTGTAGAAATAAGAGCTTTGAGTATTCACTTAATAACATAAAATAATTTTGAGAAAAGAGAGAGAGGCATTTTGAGACGAAAATTCTGCAGCATAACGGCTACGTTTCAGAGTTTTAGAAAACATTGAAAAGAGAGGGGACATGGGTCAAAAATTCATAAATGACCCATAAAACAGTAGAGGGACATAATATAAGGTATTTAAGAGCATGGTAATGAAATTTGAATGATATAACATATGAAACGAATAACATGAAAGGAAGACAAAAAATAAGATTTCTCTTATAAAAATTCGACAGCCCAACAGCTTTACATAAACTTCATCCAAAAATGAATTGATGAGATAAAATAGGGTCTCTCATCATATGAACATAAAAGATCATTATGATAGTTATAGAGATCATACCCAAACATAATAAAAAGGAACTTGCAAGACTTAAAATGGAATTAGAACTTTGAAAATGGAGAATGGTGCAAGGACCACTTAAAAATTTAGCAGCCTAACGACGCCACTTAAACATTAAAATACTGAATTGAAGAGATCAAATGGGGTCTCTCATCATATGATCATAAAAAATCAGTATTATAGATATAGATATCATAACCCAACGTAAAAAAAAGGAAAATGAAAGAATTGACATGAAAGTAGAACTTCAAAACGAGAAGGGTGAAGAACCACTTAAATATTTGGCAGCCTAATAGTGCCACTTAAAACTTCAAAATACTGAATTGAAGAGATCAAATGGGGTATCTCATCATATGGTCATAAAATATCAGTATGATAGATATAGATATAATACCCCAACATAACAAAAAGAGACTTGAATGAATTGACATGAATGTAGAACTTCAAAATGAGAAGGGTGAAGAACCACTTAAAAATTCGGCAGCCTAACGGCGCCACTTAAAACTTCAAAAAACTGAATTGAAGAGATCAAATGAGGTCTCTCATCATATGATAATAAAAGATCAGTATGATAAATTTAGAGATAATACACCAACATAACAAAAAGGAACATGAAATACTTTACATGAAAATAGATCTTGAAAAATGAGAAGGGAGAAAGAATCCGTTACAAAAATTTCGGCAGCCTAACGGCGCCACTTAAAACATAATAAAACGAAATAATGAGAGTAAGAGGGGATCTCTCATTATGTGAAAATGAAACGGGAAGTAATAAGAGTATAAAATAACACCCTTTAACATAAGAACATGGATCATAAAAGAAATTACATAAAAGGGATTTCTTGAAAAGAAAGAGAGAGATCAGATCCCTTACCTTAAAACGTAACTCTTAAAACTCAAAGGTTGGGACCTTGATGGCTTGGGGGCACCTTGGGAGGACTCCTTGGGAGGTAAGGAGACCATAACATCGTTGCGGATGTTTTTGGAGTCGAAAATATGAGATGAGGGCTTGGTATTTTTAGGGAATGTGAGGGGACAAGGCATTAATGGCCAAGGGACACCTCAAAAGTGGTTTTCTCAAAAGCATGGGCCCTCCCATGGTACTTCCCATAAAGTTAGGACACATGGTGAAACCCACACAATAATTCATCCTATTTAGTAGAACAACCTTTAAAATATCTCATGACATCATCATGACACAGTTATGATGTCATTAAACATACCGAAACCCTAAAACTATATTTTTACTATTCACTGAAAATTCAACTTTCTCAGAAAAATACCAAAATTTCACATTAACCAAATATCAATGCTCTGATTTAAAAAATGAACTCCATTTTATAAAAATAATTTTCTAAATATTTTTAATTTATTTTTTAAATAAATACACTATTCACCGAAAATTCATTTTTTTAGAAAAATCCCCAAAAATTACCTTAACATAATATCGATGCTCTGAGTTCAAAAATGAAATCCATTTTATAAAAATAATTTTCTAAATATTTTTAATTTAATTTTTTAATTAAGAAAACACTATTCACCCGAAAAAACTAATACTTGAATAATAATTTATGAAACTGTTTTTTAACCATTTTATTGAATCACATTACTTAATCCAGGTGCCTAGATTATATTAATACTTTCTTTAAGTGAGATTACTAATCCATTTGGTCACATTACTAATCCTAAGAATAACATCACTATTCATAATTTACTATTCATAAAAAATTATGTTGATCGTATTAGACTCTAAATTCCGTACTGAACATATTTGTAGAAGACCATTTTTTGAAAATCATTACACATTTTTATTTATTTAAGGTTTACATAAACATTTTTAAAATATCCTATCTCTAAAATTAATCAAAAATATGCATAGTATATTTATCCGGACATTTGAAAATTCATAAACTTCATCATAAGAAGAAATCCCAGTTTTTATTTAAAACAAAGGATTACACAAGGCAGTTACGGTCTCCTTATATAGCCCCTTATCACACCAGCATAGGAACTAAGTGTAAGGCATGCTAAGGTGAGAGAATCTGAGGGAGGCTAGGCCAACATCACACGAGTAGTAATTTCTATCAGTTTGAACTTCTCACGAAGGAGATCCCGTTATAGCTTCACATGATGAAGTTCAGCTTGGGTTTGGTCCGGAGCAAAGCCCAGTGGTGCTACCTTCTTCCCAAGTTCTGTTAGGTGGACTTCGATCGGTCCAAGACTACTAGGTGGGGGCATCGAATCTTCTTTCTATATTAATTAACCAAGATTGTTTGTATTTAGAGACAATAGTCAAAACGTTTAGTTTCCTGTGGTCATATTAACCAATGGTCAAATAACAGTCAAAACCCAGTAGTCTTATTTTAATTATACTCATGTTATCAAATGAAACATTTTTGTTGTGTATACAAATAAAATAAAATAGCACATAAAATTAGGAAACAGGATTTATTTAAAATTTTGGGTAGTTACAACAGATCACCTGGCTTCTCTTGCCACCCCTGGCTCTGAGGTCTCCTGCCTTACCAATGTCACCTCCTTGAAGCCTTAGGGTGTGAACTTACTGTATTTGGATTCCCTCAGTCTCCACTATTTTAGACTCCCCTTGGCGGGGTGTTTTGTGTTCTCAGGTTCATGGCCTCTTGTACAATCCCCCTTGAATAAATATATAATGATGATGATGATGATGATAATCATAGTGGGTTATCCCACCTAGGTTTTGAGTAATAACCATTCCTAGATGGAGAAAACAACTGATCAACCATGTTGTGTGAAAATTCTAGTCAACATCATGCATCATTAGCCTTCATTATTTAATAGGGATATAAATCCATTTATAGTTGAGCAATGGATAAGTTCTATAGAGAAGATATTTTCCACTCTAGGATGTAATTAAAGGGATAATATTTTCTTGTAATTTCATCATACCTCAGGATATTTTGATCTTTGGTGGTCATTGATTCAAAAAAATAAGAATAAAGAAGAGATAACAGACATGGAATGGAATTATTTCAATGTACTCATCTTGGAAACATATTTTCCTCATGAGTAATGAGTGAATATAGAAAGAATATTCTCGAGTATTTGAAAAATATAGATGATTTTTTTTATAATTATGAAGAATAATTTAAAAGGCTATAAATGTAAACTATTGAATATTTATGTAATCGAAATAGAAAGACTAACCATTTTTTAATGGGGTAATGTAAATTCATTGAAGGGAAATAGTCTCCCAAACCACCTAGTCATATGAGGTCATAATATAATGTGACATCAAGATAGGGAAAAAATTATCCATGTACTATAGATTTTTTGGGAATTAAGAGATAATTAGGATGATGGAGAAAAAAATAGATAAGGGGGTGAAAGGAATTTAGTATTTTCCCACACGGGATAATTGTGGAAAGAATAACTTTGGTAGTTTTTAGAATGGAATGTGAGTTTTCTATAAGGATAAAGTGAAAGGAATACATGATCATAATTACATGGGTAATAAAGAAACCTTTAATGTTTAAATAATAAATTGTATAGAGATAGGAAACCAAAGAAAATGAATTCCTCAAAAATGAAGGGAATATACCTCAAAAGTATCTAATGGATCAAGTCCTAGATTATGCTATTCATATAGCTGAAGTGGAATTGTTATGGTTCAAATTTATTTATATTCCAAAATAATGTTGTATAATTATTTTATCAGTGATATTATGGTTACAAGAATCAATAAATATATAAGGATGGTACTACAATACTATTTCATTAATGATTTTAAATCTTTTTATGAATTGTATTGATAACCAATAAATGTGAATGAGTTTAAAGATGAAATTATTGGAAAATGAAAAATTGCTGGAATATTAACCATAATATCTTCCAATTTTGAGATGACATTGGTGAAGAGATATTTATGTGATAATATTGGTAACCTTGAATTTGGTTAGTGATTTATGTTATCTTTGCTAGATTTCACTACATTTATTTCGATAAGTAATATTAAAAATAATATAAGATTTTATATGGAGACATTTTTTTAATGAAATATGTTTTTTTCAATAAGGTTTTACAAAGATCAAGGTATCACATATTTGGTATGTGACATTAAGAGATACATTATATTTTTTATGTAATCTAATTTTATATTTATTTTGGAATTTTGGATACATTACTTCTAAATTTTTGGACTCTAATTTAGTTATACATATTTTGGATGAGTCTTATGGGTAAAAATTAATTAAAAGGATTAATTTGAACATTGGAGTCATCTTTGTGGTTGTAGAAATTAATGTATTATTGGATAACTCATGCTAACCATTTTGGTCTAGGAATATATCTAGAGACCTGAAGAATGAATTTTCATTATTTAATAGATTTTACCATCAAATTAAATTAATTTTTAGATAATCATTCATAAATATTCATTTTGGTTATCAATTCTGTGTAGTAAGAGATGATGTGGAAACTGATCAAAATATAACAAAATGATGAAATTATTCTTATGAAATTGAATAATATCAAGTAAAAGGATCTTGCAATAAAAATGTTATCGTATTACCAGGATATTTGATGATTAAAATGGTATCTTAACTCATCACAAATTTATGATTTTTTGGTCATTAAATGTCTTGTGATTAATGAACACTAGCACTCTCAATAATTATTTACACTTTTATTCCATGTCCATATTTTCACATCCCACCAATTTTATCCCATTTGAAAACCTATTTATGTGTTATTATAGAATTATTTTATACTATCCTTTATATATTATCATGTTGATGTTTTATTAACCATCTTTATGACGTATTTTCCCAAAAATGGTACTTTCAAATACCAAAGCCCATATTTTCATGAGCATGATTAAATTATAGGGATATAATTTATTTAACGGGCGTAGAATGTAACATCTTGATAATTTAAAAGTAAAAAATTATGTCTAATAGTGTATATAGAATACAAATATGACCATAGAAATAATGTTACAACACAATAATTTTATAAATATATCTTTTTAAATAAATTCAATTCTTTGATAGATTGATATGCACAAAATGCCAAGTTTTAATGAAACCCAATATTTGATTAAAATATAATTATTTAAACATGATCATTATAACCTAATCGTTATATTATAGGGTATAAATATGAACAAATAAATTATGAAAATCATATGGTTTAAACATGTATAAATTTTTTTATGGTTATCTATTTATTAAAAATAAAATTATATTTATTTTTAAGAAAATGAAATATTTTCCGAAAAACATCATTTTTATAAAACATGGTCCAGTCATTCTTTGCACACATAATTTAAAAATATTTTATAAATATTTTACAAATATTATTTGAAAAAAATAAAAATCCATTTTGAAATATATATATCACAATTATATTTAGGTTATTTTTTTTATAATTTTATGATAAGATTAATTTTTTGACTAATAATGAAAATAACTATTTTTATTAAAAAATACCTCTTTATTTAAATTATTTACTATGTTAACTTATATTTTAAATTGGTTTTGAACTAAATTTAGTGGATATATTTTAAAATTTAATTAATTTCGGTCATTTTAATCAACTTTATATTGAATTATGATATATAAACATTGTAATCATTTGAATTTTTTTCATTGGAAAATCAATTTTTTCGACGCATCATTGAGTTTAATATTAAATTTGATTCTACCATATCAATGAATTTAATTTTGAAAAAAATGGATTAAATATTTTGAATCACAATAATTCATATTATTCAATAAGTTCAACTTATTTTTTTAACAAAATTAATAATTAATAATATAAAAAATAGTTACAACGTTTAAGCTGAAAAAGTGTTTACCTAGGTTAAAATAAGATTCTAATGGTTAAAAATAACATAAAATGATTCCATCTTATCTTTTTTAGCCATATTTCAACCATATAACCACTATGGTTTGATAATGACCCATTTTGGAGTCTCTTTTAATGTGAAAACTTGGGCACACTTTATTAATTTCAAAAATATCATACCTGTCAGCTACCCCACATATAAAATTCCACCCATTATCCTATCATCTTCATACATGAAAAAACATTTGGATCAGACAATAAATAATAAAATAACACCCTTAATCTTATCCCAACATCACAGAGGCCATTTATTGATCATAATTACATCATATGAAGGTGTTTATTGAAAACATAAGTAAGCTGGCTGAAGAAGAGGTAACTTTATTAAACAATTGTATTAATATTGTTTCTTCTTAAACCTCCATAGAATATTAATAATCATTCTGAATAAATGAAATATAATCTCCCATATAATTATATTTTATTATGATAATTCTATAACCTACATCAATATCATATTCTATAAATTGTGAGATGAAATCACAGATCGTTTGTACGGTGAACTACCACTTCGCGAATGATGTAATTAAATCTCCCTAACCTCCTATCATGGGTGGATATAATTATTATCTTTAAATATATATATTGTATTTATTATAGTAATATATTTATGGAATTATAATATCACACCTACCTTCTTATTTTTCAATCCATTAGAAAACAATAATGTCGCTCATTGGTATGGGGGACTACCACCTCATGAACTGATGTGATGATTTTTTCCCATTTAAAATTTACATATATAGTAATAAGGATGTATTTAATGAATATATATGATATTAATGAAATAATAATACCTATATAATTACGATTTCACATATATCATCTCACTTTAATTTTAGTGGGTATACCATAATGTCGCTCGTGTGTACATCGAACTACCACATCAGGAAGTGATGTGATTCATTTATCACTAACGATTCATATGTAATGTAATATGGCAAACTTTAATTAATATATGTCATATAAATAATTATTAATGACTCTATATAAGGTAAAATTATATTTACCTTCATCTTATTCCAGCTGTGATGAAAAATGAAATCAACATTCATGCATACGTATGACCAGCCATCTATATGAATGGTGTATTCCACTTACTATCTATAACTTTTATTGAATACTATAAATGAATATATAATGAATTTTTATGATTTTTATACCATGGATAATATTTTTTATATTATTTAACCTTGATCAAGTAAAAATGATAGATCTTTATAAACCAAAACATACATGAAAAATGATGCAATTATCACAAAAAATTGTTATTTTAATGAATAATTGTTAATAAAAAAGTGATAAAATAATATATGTAACTAAAATATGTTATTATATATAAAAATATATTTATTTTATATATTTATAATATACATATATTAATTATATATGGGTTTTAGACTCATACACTGGAATTCATACCTAAGGTAAGGGTTTCTTGTCACACTTTTTTCTTTCGTGAGACATAAGACATATTCACCTCCTATTCCTTTTTGTGGTGTATATAATTACCCTAGCTATGAAATATCAGGAATTTATTTACCATAATGGAATATAAAGATTCATTTTATTTTATTTATTTTATGTCGGTTATGATTTAGATTTTTCCAAAGTTTTAAGGGTTTATTTCACAATCTCATCATTATTTGAGATTATTTATATTTAAGTTTCCAATAGAAGAATTATTCGATATTTATATCATGAAAATAATATATTTTAATATTTTGTAGTTAATAATGATATTTTCAAGTAATATTTCCATTTTTATCCCTTTGGTTCATAAAATGACTGAGAGACTGTGTTTTTTAAGGAAAATAACTTTATCCCTTTTCTTTCGAAAATGTTTTTTGTTCCAAATATATGTTCTCTAATTTTTTTTTCAAAAATTACATAAAATTATCAAAATGTTTTATTTATGTTTTTTACCCATTTTTCAATTTTTTATATTTTTTTGGAAAGAATATTCATGCTTTTTCCCAAACTAGGATTGTTTGTATTTTATTGAAAATGTTAAAGGAATATTTATTTTAACATTTGTGAAATAAATGAAGTTTCCCATATCAATGTCCACTAAATGTTTCAAATCAATAATTATATGTTCCAATGTTTATTTTCATTAAAAATTATTATCAAAATATTTTTTGAACTTTTTTTTTAAGTTTTTTCAAAGTTGAAAGGTTATTTTCCTCAAGAATGTTTTTAATGAAATTTTTATCACATTTATATTCAATATTTATTGAACACTTCATTTTATATATTATCCAATGGGGATATGCGTTAAAGGTACAATACTTATTGTTTCTATAGATGGAATTTGATTAGTTTGACTGGGGATGTATTATCTTATTTTCATTCACAAATTTATTTTAGATGGTTTATAATTATGATTCTTGATTGGGGATAATATTAATATTTGATATTATAGTTATTGAATATGAATGTTTATGTTTAATATGTATAAAACCTTTCATATAATTAATTAATTGGATGTATTATTCAATGGGTGGGGCATGTAATTTCATTTTCTCTTATTGCAATGAAAGTTCTCATTAGATATATAAGTTATATAAATTAAATTAATTTTTTCAAAAAAAAATGCACTTTCTTATGCCAGGCATTGATAATATGTTTTATATGTATGGAATTATGTATTATCAAATTAGGATACTAGTTATTGGATTACATGTTATTATTTTAATATTTTTAATATCCATGGATAAGCCTTGGGCTTATGTGATTATTTACATGGATTTATTTGATCATCATGTATTCCATGCAATATTATTCTCATGTTATTTTTTAGATGAAACATGTTTCAGTTATTTACCTTGCCATATTATTTATACTTATTCATTTATGATAAATTATGCTATACTCATACCCTTACAGAGAATCTGATCACACACTATTATTATGTTTTATGTTCCCTAGGATACAAGGAAGTGTTTTATGATTGATATGTAGATATATGCTTAGGGGAATAATAATGTTCTTAATTGTTTTTGGTATTTTCTGTTTTAAAACATAATATTTATTTTCGAGTATGTATATAGATAACCAAGAATAAAAATATATTATATCATTTGGGATAGGATCATATCTATATAGTGTCAATGTAATAATGTAATCATCAGCTCTAGGATACCAGGGTATGGGTTTTTACAAAATTAATGCAGGATTTTGAAGACTCATTATGATGTATGTATTTTATCATATATAATAGAAATAAATTTACATTAGTTTATAAATACATGGTATTTATTTGTTTTTGATGGGTCTTAATTATCTAAATATATATAATAGAATTTAACATTTATATGTATGAATTTAAATTATAATAAACGATTTTTCAATTATGGATGCTTTTTAAACAACCATGTTAAATATATAATAAATAATTTTCATATTTATTACTATTCCTGAATTAGATAGTTATATTAATTATGATAAGGTTAATTAACTATATTTAAATATAAAATGAAATATTTTTATTAAAATCTTTTTATAAGGTTTTATTTAAAAGTATAATTTTCAAATTATATAACCTGAATTTGAAAAACAAAATTTCATTTTTAAATTATTAACATCAAAATTATAATAGGATGTATTTTTTATTATTTTCGAAACAAATTTATATTTCAATTAATAGTAAAAAATACTAATTTTTAAGGAAAATTGTATTTTATTTTCAATTATTTATAATTTCAATTATATTTTGGATTAGTTTTAAAATTTCATTATTTTATTTTGATTTATAATAATACAATTATATTTTTTAATTTATATTTATAATTCAATTTTCTATAAAAAGTTTATACTTAATGTATGTATTTATATGAAAAAGCATTTTTATTATGTTTTTCCAATATAGTTTAAAATTTAATTATTCTTCTTATATAATTTTAATTTTGAAAAATGGATCACATATTATAACTTAATGTGTATAATTTTATTAAATTTGTCCATTTTATTTTTGATCAATATGAATAATATCCTTAGTAACTTTATTATCATAATAAAGGGTTAATCAAGTAACTAAGGTTCAAAATTATGTGATAAGAACCGAATAATGGTCCAAAAACATGCCTTAATTTTATTTCATGAGTACATCCTATCCATAATCACCCTAAAGTTGAATATATTTCAATTTTGTGCCATTTGGACCTTATTTTTCCAATTATAATATATTAGTGAATATAAAGTAAAAAGTGCCACGCCCTTAATTTCAAAAAATATGATATTTTTAACATAGTGATATATAGTGGATATTTTAGGATATAAATATTAATTTCAATGATAAATTATTTTCTAATCATGGTACTTATATTTATTTTTTGGTGGAGTTATAATTATCTTATAAGCTTACACAACACTGACATAGTAATTATTTAATTAATAAAAAGTTAAAATAAATGTTTTTAAATAATTAAAAATTGTATAATTGAATAAATATTTTGGATCCAAAATTATTTAGATAAACATGAAATATTGTAGTGTTTTGGATTCAGTATATTTTTATTCCATTGTTGTATTATAGTTTTAAAATCCAAAATAAAATAATTGTTTCAAAATTGAAATTACTTATATTTTATAATAAATAGAAAATTAATAAGTGATTTAAAATTCCAAAAAGTGTAATCATTGACCACTTCAGTGGGATATAGATGATTACATCAGTCATGGTATATTTATAAGAAAATTTTCTTTTTATAGTAACTATATTTACCATTTAATATTAAAAAACATTAATATCACCATAATTGTCAAAGGTATTAATGAATTGTCAAAACAAATAATATAATGGTAAAAATGTTATATAAAATTTTAAAAATTATATTGTTTTAGGGGATTTATAAAAATAATCATCATATATTCAAATTTTATCAATTTGGAGCTTGTCAGACCTCAATATTAATTTATGTAAATTTAATATTTTAAGTCTTTCAATGAGTACCCCACCCCTCTATTATAAAGGGAACCTATTCTCATCATTTAACCACACTTAAAAAAACCTTTTTAATTATTTAATAAATTCCCAATTATCTTCATTAAAAACCTCTACATATTCTATAGGCATTATTTTTGTAATAATATCATCCCTAGAGGTCATAAGGTGAAAAAAAGTAGCTTCTTCGAAGAAGAGGTAAAGTTATTAACTGAGCATTTTTGTTTTAATTATTATTCTACCATATTGAAATTATATTAAACCATTGTAAAAAATAAAAAATACCTTCTATATAATTAGGTGTTTTCATGTTAATTGAACTACATACATTTATCTAATATTTCATCAATTAGAAAATTCATCAAATATTCTTGTTTATAGTGAACTGCCGCCTTTCGAACTGATGCCATTTTTTTTCCAACACAACCTATCGATGATGGTTATAATTATTGAATTAATTCTTATATTTGATATTAATTATACATTTATAATTTTTTAAATATAATATAACACTTAATTTATTACATTTTCACTTACTGAAGAATTATAACATCTTTAATGTGTACGTGAGGATTACCACTTTCACGAAGCGACGTGATTCATTTTTCATCACCCCATAACATGGAATATATAAAAACAAATATTTAATTTCTTTGTTATTTATGATATTATGATAATAATTTATTGATAAAATCATACTTAGCTTCATTCTATAATGATCATTGAAAAAATGGAAATGTTACTCATGAGTATGTATGTTCTATCATCTCCATGACCATGAAATAGTAAATTATCCATAACTATATCTCATGTTTTGATTTAAAATATTAGTTTATATAAAAAATAATAATTTTATTGTGATAATTTTTCTTCTGATGTTGTACTAGTAACTTATTTGACTATCGTCATCATAAAAATTTTATTTCGAACATATGAGGAAAAATCATCAAAAAATATAAATTGAACATAAATTATATATTAATCAAATTTGTCACTATATTTAGTGAAAAAAGGAATAATAAAATTGAAAAACGTTCTTAGGAATGTAATTAATTAACATAATTTTATTATTATAGATTATAAAGAACACACGTGACAAGTCGAGAACAAGGTAAGGGATATTATTTTAAAAATATTCTTTTTAAAGTGTTCCTTCCAAAATATTTTATTCCATATACATGATTTAAAGAATACCTTATTAATATTTTATATGAAAATTAATTAATTTTAAAGAAAATTTTATATTTCATTTTAATTTCTCTAAATTATTTTCAAAAGCAATGTTTTTATCTATTATTGTGACTTTCCTTACAAAAGACAAAAGGAATGTTCCATTTTAACATATACAATGACAATTACTTTTCCCACCACCATAACTGTTATTTGTTGTTTGTATTAGTTTATAAAATTTCATGTTTTATTCATATAAAAACCATAATGTACTTTTTCTATGTATTTAGTAATTGGAAATGTGTTTTGAAAATAAAATGGTATTTTCATATTTGTATGTGTTTTGGATACGTGTTTAAAAGAGTTTTTTGAATATTTTATGATAAAAGTTAAAGAATATATTGTTTTAATCATGATATAGTACATGAAGATTATATATGAGAATTTAATGATCCCACTATAACTTATAAAATATGTTTAACCCTACTATAGATAATGAAAAAATTATGATATAGATATAGTTTATATGATGGGTTAACCAATATAGATCTCCAATGCATTTTATAATGCCACATTTCTTAATTATAAAGATCGGGGGAGTTAATAAAGGGTTTATCCAATGGATATAATCAGATCAAGTTATTTTTGACATGATTTTAAAATGGGATATTAATGTTATGGTCCATGATTCCTAAAAAGGGTTTTCAAAGGAATACTAGGGGTTTTAAAAGAATTCTTTGAGAAAAATTATGTGTGTATTTTTATATGGAAATGGTTTATATACTATGCTTAAATAATTATGAGATAAGTTATGTATTATATTTATTTTTATTTTTTAATATACTAATTGAGTTATTATTTTTATGTACCTTATTGAGATTTTTTCGTAAATCCATAGTTATGAACGTTTTTTTTCACACGATTTTAATGATGAGTAGGCAAAAGGAAGAGGTAAGGATAAATTTTTTAAAGATACATCATGAAAATAAAAAATGTTTCTTTTTGATGTTTTATATTATTTAAAAATTGAAAAATATGTGGAAGTTTCAATGTTGTAATGTAAAATATTATTGTGTAGATTTGATGACCTAATTCTTTATAAATATAAACATAAAAGATATTTTGGAATACAAGAAAAATGTATTATTTTCTAAAGATAAAAGAAAATGTATTTTTTAAGGAAAGGTCCTTATAGTTGGTGTCATAGTTATGGTTTATATAAAATTAGAGATTATGATAATGTTAATGTAATTGAAATATTCTATTTTTATGGTTAAGATAAAGGGTTATAGAATTTTGAGATCACCATTTTCCTTTGTCTAATTTTTTTGGTCAACATGGTTTTCAATAGAGGAAACATATAAATTATAGTAGTAAGGAACCATGATTGAAATATCCTTCTAAATAATCAACCTAGAATAGTGGGAATTATAAATGAGTAGTTTTTTATAGTTATGGATATGTTGACACATTATATAAATAGTTATGGTATCCTTGTTAGTGAGTAACCATAGTCTCTATAGAGGAACATGTCAATAATTAACAATTTTAGGAAACAATACCCTAAAACATTTGGTGGAACTTTAGATCCAGATGTGACTCAAGGATGGATAAATTCCCCAAAAAATATATTTCAATTCATGTGGCATTTAGAATATCAAAATTCAAACCTTTCAATTTCAAATTTTAAAGGTGAAGCACATCGATAGTGGAATTTGGATAAAAATAATTGAAAAAGATGATATTTTTACCACGAAATGAGAAAAATTTATAAATAATTTTCAAGAGAATTACTAAAATAATGTTTTTCTTTTTTGGATGGAGAAAAATCCATGGGATTGAATCAAAAAGTAGAATATTCAGTAGATTTGTATGATGAAAATTTTACAATAATGTCTAGGTATATACCATATTTTATTCATGACCATGATATAAAAATTAATATTTTTTACTCAATATTGAATCATAGATTACAAATATCTTTTTCCTCATGAGAATTTATAACAATTATATAGTTTTTTGTTTTTCTATGAATGTTTATATTTTTTTACCTACAATTATATTACTCAAGGTGGCTAGTGTATGAAAAGGTCAAGGCGGAAGAATGTGGAGAATAATCCAGCTAATATGTATAAAGGTAATTCCCCAACATGTTCCATGTGTGGAAAATGGAATTTAATTTAACTTTTTATAGGATATAGAATGTGTTACCAGTGTAGTCAGTTTTCTCACAAGGCTTGTAACTATAAAGAAAAGAGTCCTAAACAATCATAGAATGGGGTAACCAATATCCATCTAATGGTGAGATGTATTCATTGTAATGAGTTGGGTCGTTATGATAACATGTTTGTAAAGTTAGTTACACAAAACATGGAAATAATCATGATTTGAAATAGAAAGGTGTGGAAGAATCATTTTCTACTACTATAGATGACGCTGGTTCATCAATTAAAGAAGTGAAATATATGCTACCTATTTATTAAAATTATACCAATGACCTATTTGACTATCGATTTCCATGTTCATTCTATTATAATAAATTTTATGTAAATTTGAAATATCACATCAGGATAGTCAGAGAAAAATTTTGGTCCAAACACATGGTAGAAATATGAAAAGAACCATGATTTATAATAATATTCATATTTTTATTATAAATATGGCCATACCTAAAAATCTTATTGACCTTCTCATACTAGAGTTTGATATTATTATATCTATATAATGAATTTTATATTAAAATGGTAATATAGTTTGAAGATAAATTAATTTTTTTCAATGATTTCATACATTTGGTAACCTTCCTAGAAGATGAGAAAATGATTACAGATTGTAGTGAATGTTACATTTCTTATTTTGATAAAATGAATGAAATTTTTTAAATAGTGATATTCTAGTGCTGATTGAATATATAGATGTTTTTTCTGATTAATTTCTTAGTGTTATAACTGAATAGGATGTTGAATTCAATATACACGTAGTACTTAATGCTAAGAATATTTCAAACCCCCCTTATCAAATGTCACAGGTAGAAATTATGGAATTGAAAAATAAATTGTTGGAGTTTCTAGATAAAGGATCCAGTCATCTATGAACTTCACCATGGGGTGGTCCTATCCTATTTACTAAAATAAATATAGTTCAATGAGATATTTCACTGATTTTAGAGCCTTGAATATCCTCATTAGTAAGAATAAGTATCATTTAACTAATATATATGGTTTAATTGATCATATATATAGATTAAATTACTTTTAGAATATTGATATCAGTTAAGGGTACCATAAATTGAAAGTAAAGGATGATGATGTTACAAAAATAGTGTTCCAGACTTGATATGGGAATTATGAGGTTATAGTTATTCCTTGGGTGTTGTCTAATGCACTGATTGAATTTATGGATCTTATAAAAAGTGTTTTCGATGAGTTATTAAATATTTTTTTGGTTATTTTTACTAATGACATATTTTTATATATTAAAAATTAGGAGGATCTGGAATGAAATAGAATAATTGTTTTTCAATCCTTAAAATAAAATAAACTATATAAAAAATTTAATATGTGTGAATTTATTTTTCAAAAATTTCACTCCTTCAGTATAATATTTCTAATGATGGTATAATGGTTGAGACTACTAAAACTAATGTTGTAGAGGAATGGAAAATACCAAAAATATAGAAGAAATATTTTTTTATATCTTAATACCCCTTGTTTGTTGAAAATATTTCTTAGATTTCTTTCCCACTTAATTTGATAACTAAAAAAGTAGTAAAATTAATATAAATGAAATTATTTTATTATTGTTTTAAACAAATAAATACAATATTGATGATTGATCATGAATTTTTCATTCCCCTAGAGATGGTGATGTTTTTATCAATAGTGATGATTTATTGGAGGGACATAGTTTTGTTCTAATACAGAATGATTAGGTAATTGCATATGATTTATAGAAAATGAAACCACATCTGTTAAAATATAATAAAAATTATTTTAAATTAGAGGTTTTGGTTTTTCTTTAAGAATTTAGAGGCAACATTTACATGACATAAAATATGAAATTTATATTTTTCAAAAATGTTATAAGTATATATTTACTTAGAAATAGTTTAAAACGAGACCGGAAAGATAGTTGGATGTGATAAAGTATTATGACTTCATTATTTAATATCATCTTGGAAAATAAAACAATGTAACTAATTACTTATGTTATAAAAATAATGTTGCATTAACTATTTTATGTTTGGAACATGGTACATAGATAAATGATTCGATGAATTTTGGCCTTGATGTTGTGGATGTAAGAAAATCCTATATTATTTCACGTTTCATTAAAATAGTTCTATAAGAAATAATTAAAAAATCTTATATGGAAGACCATGATTCATAGTAAAAGGAATAATTGGTTAATAGGGGTATATTTCATAAATTTAATACTGAAAATGTCTGTATTTTGAGTTTTCCAAAGTTATTTTGAATTCCATATGATTCAAATTTGAAGTGATATACTTTTAATGAATCTCATAGTTCCCCATTTTCCATTATTCTATGCAGTAATAAAATATATAGATACCTTTGGTAGTTTTACATTTGTGATGGAATAAAAAGAGATAATACTAACTTGACTAATAATTGATTGACTATTAAACTGGTTAAATTTGGTTTAAAACTAATAAAAGGGTTTCTTCATCCATTTCTATTTCCTATATAGAAATGTGAAAATATAATAAATAATTCTATAATGGGATTTAAAAATACTTATTAGGGTAATAATATGATTTTTGTTATTGTGGATTGATTAAATATTTCAGATAATTTCCGTCCCAATCAACATAATGAGTTTTTGGATCATATTTATTTTCTATATCATAAGGAGATAATAGGGTTACATGGACTAACTCCCTCCACTATATTTGACATGGATCCTAGGTTCAATTAATTTTTTGGAAAGGATATCAGATGTTGTTGGATACTAAATTAAATTTCAGCACAAATTATCATCCTCAATATCATGGATAGTCTAAAAGAACTATTCATAACATGTAATGCATAATTAATTATTTTTTAATTGACTAAAGAGGCGTTCAGAATCAACATTATTATTTAGTTGATTTTTTTTTTAAAAATAATAGTTTTCATTCCATAATAAAGTTGGTAAATTTTTAAAGATTTATATGGAATGTTGTGTTACACTGAAAAATATTGGGATGAAGTAAGAGAATGAAAGTTGATGGGTCTATAGTTGGTTGATGAAACATTTTAGATGGTGAAGATGATATAAATTTTTGTAGGGATAAATCAATATAGGTATAATGTTCATGTGGATAATCAGATGAAATAACTTCTTTTGAATATTAGTGATCATGATTTTATTAAAGTATCGACATGGATATTGTGATTAATTATTTTAAAAATATGAATATTAGTGAATAGATAATTATAAAATAGGAAATACTAGATAAAGTTGGATCAATTTCTCACCATGTATCATTGCATATGAGTTTATCCAAGAAATTTAACATATTTCATGCTTAAACTTTAAGAAAATATCAACCAGATTCATCTCATATTTTCATCCCATAGGACATTTAGTTAGAAGATAACCTTTCTTATAACGAACATTAAATTCATATTCTTGTCCATAATGAGAATTTTTTTTGGAATTTGTTACTTCTATATTTTATAGTTTTGAGGAACAATCATAGGGTTGATGAATCAAAATGGGAATTTAAAAATGCTATAAGGGAATTGTATTCCCGCTTGTTTGATATGTGAATAAAATTTAGAGGATATAATTTCCAAAATGGGGGAGAATGCAACAACTAAATTAAATATATTTAAAATTAATTTCATATTTTTTTCTTATTCATGAATTTGATAGTTATATTCATTATTTGAATATTAATTATTTTTTTAAATACAAGTTGAAATAGTTTTGTTAGAAACTTTTCATATAATGTTTTATTTAAATATAATTTTTATAAATTATACTTTTATAATTTGAAAAAATAAATTTAATTTTTAAATACATAATTCCAAAACTGCCAAAGGATGAATTTTTGTGATTTTTATGAAAAATTTTATTTGTCAATTATTAGTGAAAATTACTGATTTTAATAAAAATTTTATTTTTCGTTCTGATTATTTATAAAGTAAAATAATATTTTGAATTAGTTTTAAAATTTCATTAGTTACTATTGATTTTAAATAATCCAATTATAGTTTTGGAAACTATCATTATGCATGAATCTAGTATAATTTTTTTTACTTAAAATAGGTATTTTTCTAAAAAATAGTTTCTCCTCACATTTTTCCTATTTGATTTAAAATTAAATTATTTCTCTTACATAGGTTGGATTTTAAAAAATAAATTCCATTTTTGGAATAAGTGTTCTAGATTTGGAATATAAATCTCTTTTATTTTTGGTCAATATGAATATTAACCTTAGTAATTTTGTTACCATGGTAAACGGTAAATCATGTAATTAAAGTTAAAAATAAAATAATAGGGACTAAATAATGACCCTACCCCTTTCCTAAATTTTATTATATGAGTATATATCATCCATAATCATTAAATAATTGAATATATAGCCTTTTTGTTCAATTTGGAAATGATTTTGACCTTTTAAATATTTATGTGAATGTCAAGTCAAAAATGTCACACTCTTGCTTTTAATAACTATTATATTTTTAAAATAGGGAATAATTGAGTATATTATTGGTTAAAAATAGTAAAATTAATGGTAAGTAGTTTTTAATTTTGAATTATTTTTATTTTTTACTAATGAAATAATTAACATATGATCTTAATTAATATTGACAAAATAATTATTAAATTAATAGAAAAAAATTAAAATATTAAAATTGATATAATTTTAAGGAATGTTTTTATTACAAAATTTTTTAGATAAAAATAAAATTTTAGAAAGTATTTTATGAATTAGATTCAAATTCCAATGTTGGATTATTGTTTTAATTGTCAAATTAAATGAATAGTCCCCAAATTGGCAATATTGTAATTTTATAATAAATATTATACTGTTTAATGATTTTAAATTCAAATAAATTTAGAATTTGATAATTTATTTGGATATGGTTTATTAAATCATCCATGGTCCAATTATTGTATTTTTTTCCTTCTATAGTAACTATATTAACCCCTTAAGAGTAAAAAGTATTGATACCACTATAATTGTCAAATGGGTTAATGGAGGGTTAAAATAAAAAGGTAAGGTAAAAAATGAGATATAAACTTTTGGAAACATTATTTTATGAAATTATTTCAATAGATAATCACTTTATATATGAATTGTTTCAATTTTCATTCATTTAGACTTCTAAATTAATTTATTTTAATTTATTATTTAAAGAAATTCCAGGAGTATCCATCCCCTCTCTAATAAAATGGGAGCACTTATTATCATTTTGTTACACATAAAAAACTTTTAGCTCCACATATACATTCCCAGATTCCCACCCCTAACCCTATCCACATACAGGAGTAATGTTTTATGTAAAATACTAACCATATATGTCTTAATGTTTAAATAATAACAAGATGTCTAAACAACAGGTAGAGTTATTTAGTGAGTGTATTTGTTTTATTTACTCGTGTACCACCTTCAAATCATATAAAACCATTATTAAATAAAAACACAATAATTTTCCTTATAATGAGGTGTTTTTATGTTAATATAACACCCTATATCCATCTCCTATTCCATCATATGGGAAATGAATCTATCATTCATGTTTATGGTGGACTACCACCTTATAAATTGATGTCATTAATTTTCCATCAAAATACTTCACTACTGATTATAAAGATGGAATTATTTTTTATATATGTTATTAATGAAATATTTATCATTTTTGAAAGATATCGTAACACTTATTTCCTTATATTTTCATAAATTTTAAAATGATAACATTGTTCATGAATATATTTGGACTACCACCTTCACGAAGGGATGTGATTTTTTTAATCACCCCATAACATGGATTATATTTATATGTATATTAAAATAAATAATATGATATTTATGGAAATTTAATATCATGCATACATTCATTTCATAATTTTCATTGAAAAATGGGAACGTTACTCATGTATACGTAAGACATACCTTCTCTAGGATTGTAATGTAGTTCATTTTTCATAACCATTTCTGATGGAAGATTTTAAAAGTATAATTGATATAATAAAATGATAATTATGTCATGATTATTTTTTGGTGATAATGTAATAATTACCACTTAAACCATAATCAACTTAACGAAGTAATTTTTGACACATGAGCCGAATATACTCAAAACATCCAACATGGAATTAATTTATTTTATAATTTTATAAAAAATGTAATAAATGAAATAAATGTAATCATAAAAATGAATAAAGTTTTTAGGTAAGTAATTAATTAACATAATTTTATTATTTAGGATGATAAATAATGTCTGTGACATTTTGAGTACAAGGTAATGGTTATTATTTTAAAAATACCATTTTAAAACCTCCCTTCCAACACTTTTTTTCTATATACATGATTTCAAAAATACCTTATTAATTTATTTATATGGATAGATATGATTTTTAAAAGAAATTTTGTATTTATTTTGACTTTATTTAATTTTTTTCAAGCATAATCTATTTAAAAAAGTATTATCTTTCTTTACAAAAGAAAAAAAGGAATGTTCTATTTAGAATATATGAGGAAAATGTCTCTTCCCTCCCACATGAATATAATTTTATGTTTTTATTCCTTTAAAAAATTCATGTATTTTTCAAAAACACACCCTTTTCAATTTAGGTATTTTATTATTGGGAATGGGGTTTTAAAATAATATAGAATTTTGATATATGAATATATTTTGTATACATGTTTAAAAGAGTTTTCCAATGGATTTATTAAAAAATGTGAAAGCATAAATTTTTTATTCCTGATATGGAACTGCGGTAAAATATATTAGAAACCTGTGAGCTCCAAATACCATATAAGATATTGTTGATCTACTATATTTCTCATAAAAAATGGGTGATCCTGATAGAGCTTAAATAATGGGTACAAACAAATAGTTCCCCAATGCATTTATTAATGTTACTTTTCTTAATAGGAATGAAGTAGAGAGTTAACATAGGTTTCCTCCTATGGATTTAACTGGGCTCCATTTATTCATGTATCATGATTGAAATGGGTTATGAATTTTATGCTCTATGTTTCCTAAGAAGGGTTTTTAATTTATTAGTTTGATTTTTAAATGATTTATTTGAGAAAAAAGTGTGTGTGTTTTTCATGTGGAGATGAATTATTTATTATGATCAAATAATAATGAGATAAAGGTATTTATTTTATAGGTTTTAATGTCTTACACTAGACAAAATGATTTCTTATTTTTATATCCCATTAATTTCATTAATTTTCTCATCACACATTTGAAAATGTTTTTTGCATGATTTTAAGGATGATTAGGGCCAAAGAATAGGTCAAGATAAAATTTGTGATGAATTTCATAAATAGAAATAAAATTTATTTTTAAACGTATTATATTATAGTAAAATCGATACTATCTGGAAGTGTCTACTTTGTAATGTAATATTTACAAGTGTTATGGTTACAACATAATTCTATAAAACTCTAAACCTAAATGATCATTGAGAATATAAGAAATAGAATTCAAATATTGGGATATAATAATATGTATTATTTAATGTTGGGTCCTTATAGGTTATGATCAGGATTATATAGATGGTATCAAAGCTAGTATGTAATGTTTGTGTTTATGGAACCAGATCTAGGATCATGGGTTTGGGGAATCACATTATACCCCACATTATATTTCTATATGATGTGACGGTTGTAGTACATGTCTTGAAAGACTGTGTGTAATGTACAAGAGTGTATAGTCCATTTATTTGTGTATTTTTCTTTATATCCCCTTTCCAAAGAGTAAGATTTAGGTTTTTTAATATTCCAATATAATAAATTCTCCATATAGAATGTGATGGTTGTAATTTATTTAACATTAGCTATGATATATGGGCTGAAAAGAGGTGGTTTTATCTCTTTATATTTTTATAGATGATAAAATGGTCAATGTGTGATTACATTAGGGATATTTTGGTTGGTACCACATAGAGGCATGGTATTCTCAGGGTGTGGATCCACTAATTATTTATTATATATATGATTGTTATCCCCCCAAACACAGATGGGGAACAAATCCTCTATCTATGGATTTGATATCCCACTATCTAAGAGCTTAGAAAAGGTATGGATCCTCTATCGAGGTCTACATACCTTAAAATTTGGATTATCCATCAGTGAGGAATGGGTCCCCACTACTTTTTTAGATATGTTTTTTGGATTGCTAACAAGGGTATTTTGGATTTTGGTTGACAGTACAATATTTAAGGGACAAAGAATGATGAATTACCTCAACTAGAGATAGTTATTCATCTATGAGAAAGATTAAATGCATGGATTATAGTAGAGTATTAGAAACTGGAAGGGCTATATAGTGTGGGATTTTTAAATACATGTGACTCCTTAAGATCCTCTTGGTGGCCTTTGAGATATAATGTATTAATGGTTAACTATATCAGACTTAATGTAAATTATTCTAATATAAGAATCCATATTTTATCCTAATATTATTACCCTTGGGGGTTAGAGATTGAATAGATGGGTCTTCTATATATTTCCCTAAGTATATTAATTTTTTACCATATTAGGATTATCTATCTTTTTCTTTCATCTAGTTACTCTCTTTCATTGTGTTTTTTGGCTAAATTGATTTATATGTGTCCTCTATGTCAATATCATGGACACCACATGAATAAATAGTTGATATATATTGTTTAAATGTATTTATATTATGCTTTTTCAGTGCCCTATGGAGTATTTTTATGCCCACTACTATTCATTCCTTATTCCCACACATTATGTTTGTGTACATGAAACACATTGGTTTTGATATTTCCTTGGTAGATATGGATTGGCTATGGAATTTTTGGAGCCAATTATTATGGATTCTTGGTAAAAAAATTATAGAGAATTGTGATGTATGAGGGTGGAAGTGAACACTTTTATTTGAGTGAAATCAAGGAGGTATTGTAGAATGGTGGGTCTTATTAGTTAAATGTGTTTTATAAATTTTTAGATATTATATTTCTCCTATATTGACTAAATGGGATATAGTTTACTTATTGTCACATGCATTCATTGTATTCAGTATTGTATAGTTCAATTGATTATATATTTCATTCTTATGTTTTGGAATATCATGTGTACTAGTGATATGTTTTTATAGGAATTTAGAGTGAAATGACTGTATTTTTTTAGATATAACATTACGATTCTTATCAAAAGGACATATCCAATTTGAGCTGGTCATAGGGAGAAAATCTCGGCCTACTATTGACCTAGGTGATTCCCTGAGGAGTCATATCACATTATATTTTTATCAGTTATGGTTTTATATATGTTTTATTGTTTTAAAATACCTTCATATCTGGATTTTATTGGAATAATTATTGAAATAATATCAGGGTATTCTAAAAATTAGTTTTCAAAATAGAGAGAGTAGATAGGTGCAGCTGCTGATGTATCTATTTTAGAGAACTCTAATAAAAACATTGTCTACCCAAAGAGTTTAGTTTTGATTTTATGTTATATGAATTTTGGTAAATGAATCATATAATAATCAGTTATTATCTATCATGTATTTCTAACACTATCTCAACTAGGTATGATCAAATCAATATTGGTTCATGAAATAAAGGTTTATACCATCAAATATCCTAAATATATGTAGAGTTATGTTTTTGATGAACCCATGAGTATATATATTACTTTATACCATAGAATAGTGATTGAGAAGTATTTGTTTTGTTATATTTTGGAGATATACCATTTCCTTATGATCTTGGGCTACGTCTATTCCAATCATTCATAGTGAACTACCCTTATAGATAATATTATTGTCTCGAATGCATGATGTTAAAACATTTCATGAGTTGATATACTGAGGGAATTTCAATGATCAAGATGAGACTAATCCTCAGTAGATATGGAATCATCAGGAGTCTAGGAATGACATTTCTATATGATTTGAAATATAATTACGAGATGGATATTTTTTATTAGATCTCATTAAAAGAATCCATGATCTACTAATGAGTGAACATTAATTCCAATAATTCCCAATGGTGATACTATATAATGGAATGAGTCTAACTCATTTGACTAAGGTGGATATTTGTTTTGAGTCTATTGAATATAATGTATTATGTAAAAAGTACATTTTGTTTGGAATCAAAGCACACTAGCCTTACAAAGTATTTTTTGAGAAATTTTTAAGTGTATTTGAACAAGATATTTTGTTCAAGAGAATACATTGGATGAAACAATTATGATTTGTATGTATGATTTCATAGAACACCAGCTATACCATAGTCACAAAAGATATTATTGAAAAATTAGAAATTCTTGGAAAAGATGCACCCTAGGTAGTGGATTATGTTATCTTGTCACCTGAATGATGTGAATTTGGTGCCACATATCGACTTATATATAAAGTTTTTGATGATACATGAATATTTCGTATTATTGAAATTTTTGACTACTAAGGTGTTATTAGGTATATATTGGGTGGTTTTAGAGCCATATTAGTTGGAAGACACCCTGATCCTCTCCTTGAATCATCACCTTGGATTATTTTTTGTAAAATATTAAGTTTTAAAAGTGAGATATGTTATACTAAATGCATAAAAGATAATACTGTCATATGAAACTAGGTTTAAAAATAATAGTATGAATTTTGTTATTTCATTATGTACTCTTATATAGGTTAACCTGTTCATGATCTATTCGTCCTGTGTTGTAATTTTTAGAATTGGAGATTTTGGTAGAACCTCTGGTTTAAACCTGGCTAGCTTGGGTACTTTTAGTAATGGTGACTGACACTCTTCTAACCATTATATTGATTTGAGTCTATCTATTTTAAAGTGTGATAAAAAACCAAATATCCCTCATAGATGAAAATAAATGTTTTTCCAAACCCCTTAGTGTAAAATGGTTACCGCTCTCTAGTGTCGTGAGGTGTTGGTAGTTGCATATATGGCTCATGGTATATCTATAGTAGTTAACAGGATCTCCCTTAAGGTTATGAACTATAGATAACCCACTTTAATCTAAGATAGAGATCTATTAGTAGTTATGAATTTTTTTATCACTACGTTTATGGATGTGAACTCTTTCCCTATGAATATTAATTAATTCATGATTTCTTCCTAAGGGTAACCTCTAGTTGAACCCTGATGTGAGGATAATGTCCTTATCAACATTTATTCTTCTAAAAAATATTGAATTTTGATATACATTAGGGTAAAAATCCATATGGATATTTTGGGTAGAATATTCCCCTAAAAAATTTAAGGTGTAGCCTATCATGCATTTGTAGATTTCACTATTCCTATGGTAATGGTGTCTCTTGAATAGAAAAATATCAATGGGTGGAATCCAATATCATATAAAAATATCAATCATTATGATTTTGGAGCCATGAAGGTCGATGATCTTAGAGAAGTGAAATGGTGGTGGGTTGTTGGCACATCTCAATAGGATTCCTTTGACCTAGGTAATATTGGGGGTATGTGGGAAACATACTTTATTATAGTGAATTTTTATGTGTAAAGAGACACATTTCTCACCTCTCATCGATGGGAGGGGGGTATATAATATTCTATTTTTATGATATTCCTTGATTTTGGTTGTATCAATTTATTTATTCTTTATTATTATATTTACTTATACATTAGATTGGTACGATTTCCCTAGTAGTGGGGAGCATAAAAGTCACTTCCTTATATGAGTAGTATTTTTTCACTTGATACTCATGTATGATGTAGAAAAAGGAAATGTATGTGGGTTTATATATTGTATATCATTTTCCACAAAATAGTTTTCCTAGTAAATAATTTGGGGTGTTCCCAACACCTATAAACCCTTCCAATTAGATAAAAGTGGATATTCTATCGAGATGTTATGATATTTGTTTACTCATGATTATGTTATCCTATGGTTTTGAGATGAATGAGAATTATAATATGAATTTTTATGACTATTTAATTCATATTATGGTGGATTGAGATTCCCGAAGAGAAGTGGCATGCTGTTTATTTGTTTAAAAAAGTTAGTGATGTTCCTGATATGTTCGTCGGTAACATTAATAAAAGATAAATGATAACATCACTAGGATATATTCAACTTTTGGTGAGAAAATATTGAAGATAAATATGTTAATAGGTAATTATTTTTTATTTTTATGAAAATTTGGGAAGAAGGATCTTCAATATTTAATGCCTCAATATAATGACAAAGGTGAGGTGGTTTTTTTCAAGGAGGTAAGTGTAGATGATGTGGTTCAAAATGAGTATGTGAATTTGAATATTTTTTAAGTGATGGGGATCTAATAAGTCCCTTCATATTATGGAGAGGCATATATTTATTATTTCTATTTGGAAACCATAAGGAATTCCACATAATTATGGGGAGTCAGGTGATCTAATAGGGGTTGATCTTGAAAACAAACCCTTCTTAAAGAAATGTTGGAGGGCTGAGGATTCTTTATATTTCATGTCAAAAGATTATGTATCAATAGAGATATATTTTTTATAATAGTATTATAAAGGATATACTATCATGGATTGTTTTTTTCTTTTTATTCATGATTTTTTATGCGATTGAGAAATTATCATTATGAATTAGAGATGATTTTTTCCTACCATATTTGTTTTATGATGAGTTTTCTATGAGCTGATACATTTACAGATAAAATATATAAATGTGATAGTGGTGTATTTTCAAAGGGAATATTTTGAGGTATTCTAAATCTTAAATATTTGGAGGTTTTTTTAATGATGAAAATTTCCTTAAGTAATAAGGATGTAATGTTCATGATTTTTCTAAGATGTGACATAGTTAAATTTTGGGTTATATTAGATAGTATGAAATCCACAGCGTTAAAATGGAATTTTTTTCTAGAAAAAAATTTTGATAAATTAACTAATTATTTTGTATATTACAATGTGTGTTGTTTAAATTCAAGCTATTATATCATAGAATTGAATGCGTGTTAGGTTCATGATAACATATTTAAGAATAAAAATATTTTTTATCCACACATTTTCTTTCTAAAGAGTCATTCTTTTCCTTTTATAAATAAAAATAAATAAGAAAAATATGATTATAGTTAAATTATTAATTTTGGTTTTATCCATTATTTAGTATATTATTCATTCACATAGAGACTCTTGAGAGTTGTTTCCCCTATAAAATCATATTATATGACAAAATTAGTGGAAAACATTATTCCCTTTATTATGGAAATCCTAATAACCCACCATATATGCTCTATTATATTTCATATGTAGGTTGATATAAATTATTTCATTAACAAAACTCTATGGAGATGGAGATGTAGATAAGGTCTCTTGGTATTATTATTATATTATCAAAGGAATGTATTATATTTGTTGTAGAAAATATGAAGAGATAATTCGACTATATCAATAAGATTAAATCAATGAACCTTTTTCCATGGGGTAGGGTATGTTATTTTCAAATCAAGATATTATTTGTGATCTCATTCATGGATTAATTTTTTTTATTAAATTGATTAAAAATTTTACATGTATCTATAGATCATCATCTTATATATTTTTTCCTCAAATTCTATGATTTTTCATTTCACTATCCTGTTTTATATATTTTTCACAATACTACTAGTGTTGAAGATTCATGAAGAACATAAATGCATATTACTATTTTTATTTCATGGTTTTCAAACTATAATATTTATTTAATCATCATAAATATTAATTTTAACTAGATGTTTGGAAAATATTGGTCTATTTAAATGTGTGTTTAGATTTTAGGACCATAGGAAATTGTTTTAGCTTTACTGGTTACTATCGTCGATATTGGATGGTTGACAAGGAGACCTCAAAATGTTGATGTTTCATATGTATGGAAATCCAAAATGTTAATGATGATTTTGGGGATTGCCTATGTGTAGGGAATAATTTGAAATTTTATATCATAAATTTATAGATGAAAATTTATCGTTGGTGACACAAAATCCTTCAATGTGGTATTTAGAAAAGCATCATGTATGATTGAATGTGGGAACTATTATGAAAACAACATTTTCAATTAAATGTTATTGTTTTGAAATTTTCCAAACTAACATTTTATAGTCTAATACTACAAATTGTGCACACTTCTATGTGTATATGATAAAGTGAATGTGGGAGAAAAATATTATATCTCATGTAACAAATATGTATATATCATATGAAACCACTATAATATTCTTTAAAAAATATAAAACTTGTATTCTAGATGTACATGGAATGTAATGTTTTCTGAATCAATAGTGTGTATTTTCTAACAAAGTGAACCATTAAACATCTTATTAGAAAAACATAATTATATAATCGAGTACACAACAAGGATGTTTATAGATAGTAAAAAATCATATTGTGTTATTCTATATGGTGTGTATTAGAGAACAGGCTTATCCAATTCATGGTGACTAAGTGCACCTAATGTACTATTTGCACATAGCTTGATGGTGGAAATAAATTCCGATAGTGATTGTGTGGCATGTTTAATAAATTTCATGTATTTTACTACAAATCATATGCTGTTCTTAATATCTCCAAACATGTGACCAAAATTTGGGCATGTGAGTATTCCATTATGTGTCTTTTCCCACATAGAACATAACTGTGTTATATTTAAAAATATCAACGATGAGATATGGGATAATACAATGTGGATCTCTCACTTTTTAAATTGATAGGAAATGAAGAGGATTAGGTTTGAACATTATATTGATAATAGGGTAGGTACCCAAGGAGGAATTGTTATGTCTGGCCATGAGTCCCAAACTTACTTCTTATAGATATGGAAAATATCCACCTATAAACACATGGTAAACACTTCCTCTATTAAAGTAGTGATAATCCCACCAACTAAGAAATTATGTATACTGTGTTACATCTATTAGGACTTATATACCCTCGACCATGTCATATACATCAATTTGGAATGGACCCACATAACTATTATAGAGAGGTTATATGAATTGATTAAATGGGTAGTTCTATGTCTTGATTGATGAAAATTTATTGATGGACTGGATGATTCGGGATTCCATCGCCTAGATATAATTATTTATCAGTGTACTAGATCCACTATATGGATTATTATTGTATTGTAATAGTTGGAAAGTATAATCAGTGTGGGATAAATTCACACAAGTAACTCATTAGGAACCTCTATGTAGTCTTAGAGATGCGATGTATTAAAGTATATCAAATTCATACATAATTGAATGTTTTCCACAATGATACTACATTTTTTCTCATAATATTATAACCCTCATGAATAGGAGTTGGAATGGCTAGGAATATTATCTATTTCCTAAATAATCCTAGCTGTAGAGTATATTAGGTTTATCCTTCCTTGTTAATCATCTAGTTACTCTCATGTACAATCAAAATCATGCTAATTTAGTATCCCATTATGAACTTTATATTTCTCTTGGTAATCACTAAAACTAGGTTTTGTGATTATTATTTCACTATGTTTCTATTATGGATATTGGTGCAAGCTACAAAGTATATTTATACTCACTTCTATATGGACCTTGTTCCGACAAATTTTTAATTCTAAACAAAAAATAAATAGGTTTAGTGATAGTTGGAGTATATGTAGTATGAAGGATCTTCTTAGTGATTTTTGTTTTGGAGATTATGGGATGTACTATTTCACATATATTTACCAAATAGGATATAATATTTCAGGTTGTTTCATACATGAATTATATCTCATATAAATCAGTTCTGTTGATTGAATATATATCCTACTGATAAATTGGATTAACTATTGAATTTTATATGTTTTTCTTATTGGTTGTTAGAGTGTAATTCCTCCCAAGTTGTGAGATATTTCAAATCAATGATAGTAAAAAATTCTAATCCTATTGTAGGTGGTCTTGTTGAGTAACTCTCGTCCTACAACTACCATTGGAAAGGATACTTCTAGAAAAAATGTCTATAGACACTTACCTATATCACTGGTCAGGCTAGACTATGGAAATAAGCCACCTATAAACATGATCAAAAAATTATCATGGCTATAAGGTATCGATATCCATTGGAAAATGTTCCGACATCTATATCCAAACATATACACTCCTGGGGAAAAAATTACTTTCTCCTGAAAGGTATAAGAAAGGCTTATGATGATAATCTATGCTGACTATGTCCATATGATCTAGTATCCAATATAATTTAATTTTATTTAAATGTATAATAATTAAAATAATAAAAAATATTATATATAAATATACATATAGAATTTCAATAGTTAGTGATAATGTTTTAGATAAATTATAAAATAGTAAATGTGATAAAATACAACTGTTATATTTATTTTAACTAAGGCTACAACCATGTTCGTAAACTATTAACGTAGATACCTATGATCACTATCAATCCATGTTCATTGAGGCTCTATGGAGAAGTTTATAAAACATTGATATAGGGTCCCCATAGAAGTGGATATGTCATGTAGGTTGTAGCAAGGAAACTAAAATCCTAGAGCATCTTGGCCATGGATATAATTTATTTTAATTTCCAAAAGGGATATAACTATGAGCATGAGCAATGGTTAATGACAATTTTTCAAATGGTGAGTCTTAGTTAGTCGGGTCATGTATGAATGAAACTTGTAAGTCCATCGAAAATATAAATGAGAAAATGAGTGAATTTTTTTATGATGAAATAAATTAATAGATAATGGAAAAAATTTATTAATGGAGAGGAATGACATGTGGGGAGAATTCTATGGAGTATTAGAGAATAAATTAATTTTTTCATTAAAACCAAGTAATAAAAAGCCAATTATTTAATTGAAACCCATAACCTCCTCCTAATAACATTTTTAAGAAAGATGATTAATAAATATATTCTCAGCATGCAATATTAATAGGAACTTTATGTTTCAATTAGGAAATTATATGAATATTATGATGGTTTAAGTGATACTCTGTTGACTAGATGGGGAACCTGACATTATATTTACCACCATAAACATGTTTATTTCAACATCAAAATTTATAAAGTTGTAATTGGTGATGAAGTAGATAGAAATCACCATCATATGTGATTACACATGGATAAAACTCCCCTCCACAAAAAAATACATGAAACCTATAGTGGTAGATCCATGGAATTAAAATATTTTTCCACCAAAATGAAATATACCATGGATGTATATCACATCCTTGTTGTGTTTGTGTCCCTCTAGAAAGGGGATTTAACTTAAATCATTATGTTTTAGACCAAATATGAATTAAATTCCCAGTTGAAGTTATTATAATCTTTATAGTGAATATTTTTTTTATAAATACCTCCTTTCAATGAGGAATAAGATAACTAATCAATGATAAGAACATGTATTTGAGGAACCCTTTAGTGGGTTTCATAGAATCAAAATGGGTAATGTTGAATTCCTCCAAATAACCCAGAATCATGATGAAAAAAGAACACTATGACAGTATGAATCAAATAAAACACGTACATAGTTATTAATAAAAACATCAAAAAATAGGTTAATGGATTTTTCCTAGTTTTTAGATATTATAAGGCCCGTAATAGTTTTCTAGACAAGGGATGCCTAAACACCTTAAATAAATAAGAATACAACCGATACTATACTAACATTATCATAGAATAATCTTTTAGAATATATGTTGAAACCTTTAATTTGAATATCATTGTTAGTGGAGATATCATACTTCTTGATGTTCCATACTAGAAAATTATACAATAGTGGTATTGATATATTATATATTTTTTTTACCAGTTCCTAAGAGTTGTTCTATGTATAGTTGATTATTTGATATTTCGAATTTATAATAAGGAATGAGGGTGATTTCATATGCACATAGATTTATGATTTATTTATAATATGAATAATGTAAAAAAATTGAGAATCATGGAAAGCCTCCTCAATGAAAAAATAAAAGTCATATTCATATATGAGGTGATGAATAGAAATAGGACATCCTGAGATGTAAGAGGGATATAACAAAATTATATTTCTATAAATTTATATCCTATTTTATAATGATCCAATTTGAATAATCATAATGTTATGTGATAGAATATTCCATTCTATGACACATATGTGAACCATTAAAGCCCTTAGGCCAAGTGTTTGGGGAGTACCTATATTTTTTCTGATGATGATGAACTAGACGGATTTATCTTAGATACTCTCTCATCCTATCTAAAGATTTATGTGTTTCATAAATTCATCAATAATCATGAGATTAATTCTCTCTTCGTTGATTGGATTATCCAATTTTGACCACCTAACATGGTAGTGTCAGCCTTATTGGTGAGAATCCAAAATTAAAATAATAATGGTGAGTTTAATACACTCTATAACTATTGTTGGAGCCTTTAATAATAATAAAATATGCATTGGAATAAAGAATAGAATACTTCTAGAGTGAAATTTTCTTCCAAATAGGATGAACAAGATTTTAATAGTTGATCATCCTCCTTATGATTATAGTAATGATTCTAATAATGTGGTGGATAATTATTCATACATTCAATAATAAAGCACCAAGACAATCCATATAAAATCCCCTTATATAAAATCATAGAATATCTTATATGATCCTTGACCTCCGGATTTATTTTTTAGAGATATAAATAATATATTATACAATATTTATAATTTTCCACATCTGATATTTTACTTATTCATAATTTATTTAAACAATTTAATAGGACTGCTTCAGACCCAGAGGAAGAAAGTCATTTGATAGAAGATAAATAAATGTGAGATACTAATGAATCTGTACTGACCTCTAAAATTATGAAACAAACCTTCTTTTCCACTGTTAATATTCATAGAAACAACATATTGAGCCAGAATAAAGAGGCTATGAGATTGATTATCACCATTGAAAACTCCTCTTCCATAATTTGGACAAACCAAATCCATTCCCATTTTTATTCATCATTTTTATTCCACGAGTATAGTAAAAATTTATGTTTTGAAATATTAATACAATATAAATTTATTAATATTTTTTTCATTATTCATTAATTATAATCATTGGATTTTTTATTATCTATTGTTTGAAAAAATAATGGATCAATGGCCCTTTAATTATAATATTCCATTTTACATTCTTATTTTTATGTTTTTATTATTTATTATTTTTAAATTAGTACAATTTAATTCACATTGAAGGAATTATTTAAATTAACATATTTATATCATATATATTAGCTACAGTAATCCTTTATGATGCTGGTGAAAAAGAATTAATTGAAAAACATCTACATTGATGGATAAAAATGATCATTAATGGGGAAATTTAAAAAGAGGTAGGAGGGAGTATATATATTTTGAATGGTTTAAAATAGTCATAATATATCATAGTAAAAATAATAAAATTTATAATTATGAAATAAATTTCATAGGATGATATGAAAAGAGATTATATTTTGAATGAAGTGTGAAAAAAAGGAAATAAAAAAATTGTGAGGTTACCTCATCAACGATTCCTACAACCTTTCAATGGAAGAAAATCCTTTAGGAATAGTTTTTGGATAACACTATAATTCCCTGAGGACTCTATGAGGTATATAATCAGGGAATTAGGATTAGATTAATCTAAGAGAAGTTATTTTCTTTGGGGAGGGAGATGGTGTATTAATACTTGAGGGATGTGTGTTATTTATTTTAAAACATTAATAAATATTTAATTCTGACGTAAAATTTAATTAGTTTTATTTTTTAGATCATGAAATATATTTGATATACATTACATGTTTTATGACTTTTTAACCCCTTATATGATAAAATTAATATTTTAGGAAACAATTAGGAATAAAAAAATATAACATCTTATTTAATGATATAATTTATGTACTTATACTTTGAAAATGAAATTTTATGGTATGTGATTGAATTTACTATCTCTAAAGAAAAATTTATTCAAAATAGATATTATTATATTTGATATTTACTTTTGAGGATTAATTTTATCATTTTCTATTGATAATAAATCCTAGAAAATTAGTCTCTTAAAAAATGTGTAATTACTAATCACCTAAAAATTGGGGATTAAAAATATTAGAAATTATGTTCTAATAGAAATTTTTTATTTATACTTATTATAAAAATCGTATAAATAATTTATTCTTCATTCTCTTAAACTCTAATCCACATTTCATATTCATCATAATCAAAATAATGATTATATGACTAATTTTTTCTTCTTATTTTCATTATTTATATTGTCCATAATAATATTAGGGGGCCATAATGATTCATATTTTAACATTCTAGATATGTTATTTTTGTACTATTATTATTTTTCAATTTTAATACATTCAATTTTGTAGATTACATTTAATCTAAAAAAGAAATATTCCCATTAGATTAAATAATTAAAGTTCTTTGTTATGTGGTTCAAAAATATATTTAATGGAGAAATACATAAATAAAAATTTATGTCATTACATTGAAAATAAAACATGTTGAATAAGAAGAAGAAATGTTACAATAAATGAGATTTTAATGAAAGAGAAGAAAAGAGGAAACCAATTAAAAATCTTTTAACATAGGAATGTGATCATATCATTTCTGTCTAAATTATACTAATGATACAATGAATATAATAATATAAGAAAGATCCAATTGAATTTGGTTTTGTATGAAGTATTATTTGGAGAAAATATCTAAAGAATAATGAGTAGGTTTTTGTTTTAGCATATAGCTTCAACAAATGAAATTTGGTTGCTAAATAATATAAAGGGTTCAACTCTATAGCCTATCCCTTGATTTTTTATATATAATAAAATATGATCCTTTTATTTTTGTGATAACAAAAAACCTAAAATGAACTATATTACACCAAATTTGAGAAAACATAATAAAAATATATGTCCCTTATTTAATGTTTTTTTGTTTATTATTTCATTTATGGAGTCTACGAGGGATATGAGAGTTGAAGAACAATTCAAGAAAATAGGACCAAGGTATAAATTGGAAACATTTGGATGCACAGCTTTATCTCTTATTTATGAGGTCACATTAATCCTTTGGGAACAATAATAATATTATATACAAAAGAAAGTAAATATTACATTTAAATTCATTAGTGTTGGCCATTATTTGACCATATTGGTTTTTAAGGGATTATATATTTACTATACTTATAGATAATGTATCAAATAAAAAAACTCAAAGATTGAATTCATACTTATTAAATTTCTAATATAACTAATTTTCTATATGTGCCTCATAAAAAATGCACAAATAGTTTTCATATTCATTATAGTTTTTTAAATTAAAAAATCATCAATAAATAACGCTGTAAATTGTGTATTATATTCCATGATAATTGTATTCCTTAAATCTGTAAACAATGATGGTGTTTTATTTAAACCAACTAGCATTTATTTTCAATTAAAAATTCCAAAAATATATTATTTATTTACTCTTAATTGATGTTGATAATAATGAGGTTTGATCTTTGAGGTGTATTGAGCACATTTATATTGTTAAAAGAAGCTATTAGTTATTGATAAAGTGTATATATTCTTTATGATAATAAAAATTATTACTAAATAATCTATACACAACTTCATATACCTATATTTTTTTCCATATAGGATAGGTACTTCGAACGGTAAGACACTAGGTTGTATTGATATATTATCACAAAAACAATTGTAATTCCATTCTCAAATCCACTAATTCCACTATATCTGTATTATAGTGAGGATTATATATGGGTTTTATATTAGTTTCTAGTATAATAAAATTTTTAACATTCCATTCAGTTTGATTTCTAAGTAATTTCTTGGGAAATAAAATAATGTATTCTTCAACAATAGTTATATCCATCATTCATAAGATATCCTAATTATCCAATGATTTTCTATCATTAATTTATCTGAGAATATCATTAATAATAGTTACTATCAGTGGTTCCAAAAAGGGATTATTTAATGAATGATCTCCGTTAAAAATAATGGAATAATTACTCCCCTAAAAAATTTTAATCTCTCTCACTCAATAGTAAATAACAGAACTGTATATTATGATTCAATCCATTCCACTGATTATTTCAATTTCAACCTTACATAAAAAATATTATTTTCATATAGATAATATTTATTAATATTCATAATGAAATCCTAATATATTCTCATTTTTAAAAGATATACACTAGGATTTTTTATTTACATCACCTTCCACAATATATATGGGGATATTTTAAAAGCACTAGTATTCATGATAAATATAAAAGAGTGTGCAAATCTTGAATAAAATAATATGTATAAATTTTTTCCGTTTATAATAAAATCACCTTTCATCATATAATTTCAAAAATATAATTATATTATGGTTTTTATATAATCTAGAACTTGCAAAAAATTAATATTCTAAATTATATTATATTAATTTATGGGGAACTAGAGTAATATGACTTGAATTTACATTCGTGATCTTGATAGAAATTATCTACACACTAGTAGTTAACTCCCATACCATTCCTGTAATATTGAGGGTGTTTATTCACATAGTAATTATATTTTTGAAATTCTACCATTCAAATGTTATACTTGGACAATGTTTCCCCAATGTGGTTCTCAACCACCTTTTTCTTCCACAACATTCTATATTAAATAAATACTACATATAATTTCTTATTAACCTTTAACTTTTTTTAATCTCTATAACATGTTACTCTTTCTTTTAACGTAATCTTGGTAATGAACTTTCCATATTAACTCATTTCACACAATGGATAGAATTCATGAATAATATCACCTGAAAATAATTACATTACAAACTCTTTATCACCATCTCTTTCTTAGTGTTTTCAATTAATGTCCCTCATTGATCATTATCTATGATTAGATGATATATTTCTAGGATATACTTCTCCCTCCTAAAAATCCACATGTTAAGGAATGTATTTTCTTTTAAATTGATTTATTTTTCTAGAACTAATGTATTAGTGGTTCTATCAATGAATAGATGAAGATTTATCCTAAACTAGTATAAAAGTATTTTACAATGTTGAGATACAGTTTTTCATTTGATACCACTAAGTTTATTGGTCAGATTATTAGTTAAAAATCCCAATATCATGATAATTTTTGCATCCCAAACATATTCTTCATTCATTTTCATTGTAGGTTAATCCCAATAATGATTATGAGAGTAAATGTAGTTTCTATTTATTATAATCAATTCCACTTAAAACAAGGTAAAATTTATAACTATATATTGAATAAATCTATGAATTTAATATCAATATTTATAAAAATAATTTCCATAATGGGTTTTCATAATGATGTATTTCCTATGTATATTAATTATAATATAGTTATAATGGGATTTACTAATCATTATCTAATAATAAATGTAATAATTTTAACTCCTATATCCTGGAGTTTGTAGTGATTTTACTGAATTGGTATATAATACATCTCATAAGATACAATGGATTAGTTATCCTAAAATACAGATTATAGTCTTGATCATTATATTACTACTGAAAATTAAATTAAAATTATAAAAATTAAATAAATCATTACAATTCCCCCAATCATATTATTATATCATACAGAGTAATCTACTTCATTTCCATCATAAATAAGAAAATAAAAGTTAAGTGATGAATTCACATGCTCAGTAAAGGGTATTGTATAGATGATTCAATCATGAGATCATAAATAAATATATAACATGGTTGGAATAAATAATTAAATATAATCCAGATGAGAAATATAAATACATTGGATATCTAATAAGGGGAATAAATAATTACTTTTATGAAAATGAATTCATAGTGATTGATGAATAATTGAAAATAACATAACATTATCTTCATAGATTTATAAAAGACATTATACCCATAAAATCATATCCTTTTGTAGAAAATTATACATAATATTGTATGTATACTCTAAATTTCCAATACATGTATGTCTCATAAGACTTGTATTGGCCCCTAGTGGCTATATAATTAGAGATCCAACAAATCACTTAATATTTATAGAGAATTTCTCATGTGAAATAATTTGGATAACACATACATAATAATATTACAAAAGAATCTATATTCACAAACATGTCACTCTGATCAATACATATCTATATAGATGTAATAGTTATATATTTGGTCAAGGATTCCCCATCAGTTTAATTAAATGACTATCTTAGCGAATATCACTCAGTATAGTTAGAAATATAATATAATATAAATAAAATGATATGTATCCTTACTAAATGATTAGTTGGGTTAGTTAAATTATTAATTCATGGGTATTAATAGGAACCATTTAATGAATGGATTGGTTAGACACCAAATAAATGATTGAAAAATATCATCTTCAATATATAATAGGAAATAAGGGTAGAATAATATGATAAAATAGTTATTTTAATTTTATAATTATTCATTGATTTGTAATTGTGAAGCATGACATCATTATATATAGAATTATAATGAAATTTAAATTCAATTTTAATGAGAAATTAGGAAAATGGTTTTGAAAACTATATTATGCTCTATCACTACTCGCAATACAAGAATAAATGCCTTTGATCATTATGAAGATCTGATCTTAAAGGTGAAATGTTTTTTGGGGTTTGGGAACCATATATATCCAATTATATTAATAAAAAAAATATAAACTAGATTCTTAATGTATAAATGGTGATATATTTTCAACCCATTAACTTCCTATGTCTTTTTTCAAAGCTTCTCTTGAGAGAATATGTGACAAAAACCATGCTTGATGGTTTTATTGTGGGGTTAAATTTGAGGATAGGTTGGTATTTATGGAAAATAGAGGAATTTTTTTTATTAATTTCCAAACATAGTACTCAAAATTTAGGACGAGGGAAAAATCAAAAAGAATAAGATTAAAATGGTTCTAAACAATTATATTTGACATTCAGGACTTGGTTTTTGGCTTTAAAATATTTTGAAACCAAAATCCCTTATATATAATTTGTTTAACATAGAGATTATATTAATTTAAATAGAATTATTTTTCAAATAAAAAAATTAGACTTTAGAGAATAAATATTGGTTTTGAAACCTCATGAATTTTTTTTATATTCGTTATTAAATATTTCTATTTCTTTGATAGTTTGTGTTACATACAACAAAGAGTTTAATTGAGCAATGTAAAATTATTAAATTATTACATGGCCTTTATCACATAGTAATTGGATTGGAGAGTATGGATAGTAACACCTAAATAATGAAAGAAATATGGTCTATAAATTTATAAAATTATTTAATTTGTTTCCAAATGATTAGAAATACAAGTAATAAATTATTTGAAAACAAAAGTGTTGTTTTCTCTAATTTTTTATGCATGTAATGAATTTGTATACTAATATATTAAATTACTCATTATTATTGAATTATTTTAATGAAATTTATATACTATTTATTTACTTGATCAAATTATTTAACCATGAAAAAAATTTTGTCTCGTCATATGATAAAAAAATCTAGTTTATACTTAAAAATATAGATTTTCTAAAAGTGTTTTTTTCAATTTGTACACATAAATTAAAATTATTTTATTAAATTTATCGATATTAGATTATATATAATTAAATATATATTAAATTTTTAGAATCAAACATTGTAAAGATATCAATTTTATTTTTGGGAAATATTAATTGTAATTTTGGTAAACTTTATAACCATAGAAAATGGTAAATCTTTTTAATGTAGATTAAAAATATATGTTGAGGCAATAATTATTATCATAATTCTGATGGGATGAAAAATTTTTAACCTTTAACACCATATGTTTTAAATTGGGGTTTTAATGGTCAATTGTCCATGAAAATGAAATATGTATTATTTAAATCAAAAAAATATTCAAAATGTCACTCTTTTTTTAAATATCACTTTTGAGTCCTTATGGGGAAAAAATTATGTTATGTATGAATATAAGTGTTCATTTTAATTTTAAAAAATTATTTTCATGATATAAATTTATTTTTAATTTTAGGTAAATTTATGTCGACCTTAATTGATTATGCAATACCAATGAGTAATTTCTCTAATTAATTAAAAAATATAATAAATTGTATTAAACATATTAAAATTACTTTAATTTAAATGATATAATGTTAACCATGAATTTAATAGATCTATATATCATATTATGATGGTTTTAAAGGATTATATTTTATTTCCCCCATTTTTTTAATGAATCAATTGTTAAATTCAAGGAATAGTGTCAAAATTGAAATTATTGATAATTTATCCATTTAATATTTTATTAAATTACATAAAAATAATAAAAATAATTATATAATACAAATGGGATATTATATGGTCTAAAATATCATACATTTTTATTTTATGGGACATTTTTCAACTTATAAGTAAAAATTACAACCCTTTAGTACTGAAAATATTGATAGTGTAGTTAAAATAAAAATTGCTTATATAAGGGTTGGTCAAAATGATAAGTTTTAAAAGTGCATAAAAACATGTATATATTATATTGTATGATGGGATTACAATCCTATCATACCTTATCTCTATATTCAGGTCCATTTGGATCCATTTAAGTTGAAAATAATTTTTTTATAATTTAATTGTTTTCGAAATTCCCAAATTTCCCCTCACCTAAATTATAAAGGAATCCTCCTCCCTCAATTATTTGCACTACGTTAAGACTTATAGATTATAAATCCTCTACGAGATTCCATTTTTTACTTTCCTATACACATCCATGAGGTTTTTCACTTCCCTAAAGACCAACCATAGAACCCATTAGTAGTGATCTAAATGCATCATTTCAAAGAAAAGGTAATCTCTTTACCCGATCACTTTATTTTCTAATCTTTATCACCTCTTATAAATATTTGTTATGTATCATAAATAATAATTCATTATCCTAAATATTATTAAATGTTAATATAAATAAAATAACCATTATACACCATCTCTCCCAGAAAACTAGAATTGAATGTATCGCTCGACCGTGTGTATGGGCTATCATCTCCACACAACAATTCAATTAATTTTTCCTGGAAATATTTTATTGGTATTGTGATGGGTTTTCTGATTATATATGATATTTATGAAGTAAATACATATATTTGATTATAATATTATATCTAAATACTTAAAATACTATTCTTTTGGAAATAAGTAAATCATGAGGAAAGTGTTTTATTTCATAATATCATAGATAATTGGGATTGTTTATGTTTTTGTATCTTCAAGGGAATACTTTGCATCCATATTCATATTTTCTAAATATAATTTAATGAATTATTTAAAATCATCATATGAATCTTTAATGTCATATGTAATCACAAACTGATTCTGGTTTCCACTAATACCGGCACCAAATCCATCCCATGACAAGGGCCAAATGGTGTTACCTATCCCCATGGGCTGGTACATGTTCTCGGGTATCAATGAATATGTCTTGGGAATAATTTTCCAGTGTATGAAAGCATAAAACATTAAAAAAAATCAATAATATGAATATGAAATTTTCATGCCAAATAAGCCTTAACAAAGACCATATTTGAATAAATGCTTTTAAAAAATTTAAAAGAGCTCCAAAAATAAATAAAAATACCATAAAAACATCCACAAATACTCCACATGACAAGGGGTCGTCACCCTCGAGCCGTCTCCACAACACCGCACCATAGGAGGGGACTAACAACGCAAACTACCTTCACCCGAGGATTTTCCTTTACCTATGTAAAACATAATCTAGTATAATTACACCCAAGATGTTTAATTAGGGTGTGAGACTAATTATAATAGAATAACACTGAAATATTCCAAAGAGTATGCAATACAAGCTGAAAAAACACGCATTTCTACTATGCAATGAAAACCGACGATATATTCAAATAAATGAAACCATAAATTGTAAATAGTTTTCTAATTAAAAATTTCAATATGTTAAAATTTTAAATAAGACATGTTAGATAATGTAATATAAAACCATGTACACCCTAAGATAAGGGTAAATACCACAATCCAATGAGTATCAATACTGGGAACACCCCTAGGCATTAGATTGTCTCGGGCCCTATGTACCTCGTACCTTGGTGTAAAATATCCATGTCACAATCATTTTCCAAACAAATCCACTTGTATGTAATATAAAAATAAACTAGTGGTCCAAAAACATCATCCATATTATGTATTTATAGTTTTGGTTGTCCAAAGTGCTAAGTGAAATAGGGACAAAACCCATCCGGATCACTAGTGTACTAGTATATATCTTCCCTCCTAGGTACCTAGGTTTCCCCCATTATGATCAAACAATTTCAGAATGATACATATTTCCCTTTTCATATAAAAACACAAATAATGGTCACATTCAAACAATAAATTATCTATACACCCTTTATACCACTTAAAACACACAACAAAAAAAATTTATTTTCAATAAAACAACTTCTCAAAATCTCACACTGTTTAGCACCCAAAACGCATTGAAATACCCAATTTTCACACAATTTTCACACTTATAAGACACAAAAATAGAAATTTCACCCCAATAACTTTCAATGAAACCTACTGAACAGTTATAGGGCATCCCTATATGAACTAAGAAATGATATCATTATAAAACCACAAATTTCACACAAACGTGACTCTTAAAGTCCATATGCTTCACAAACACCATAAAAAAGTTTTCACAGAAGAAAACAAAGTAGATAAAAATTAAAAACAATACTTTTCAGCCATAATTCATTTCAATAAAATAAACTATGTATTTATAGGGCATCCCCAAATGAACCAAAAAAATATTTCTATGAAAAACCCCAAATTTCACATGAAAATGGAACATAAAATTCATTTTCCTTAAAAATACCACTAAAACAAATTTTCACACCATTAATGAAATTTTATAAAGATGAAAATATTATAAGAATATAAATATTAGTTACAAGTATTACATACTCATGGAATCACATACCAAAATTGTATATACATTTAATCCTTTGTGCGAAAATTTAATCACACCACCACCGCACCTCAAGGAAGGTATATTGAGCCTAAAATCAAAGTATTGGACCAAGAAAACAAAAATTTAATCATTAGGTTAGAAACACTACCCTCTGGTCATTTGGTACTTAATAGAAATGGGAAGATACTTCATGAAATGTGGAGTAACTAAGAGGGAGAAACACATTCTTGAGGTTGTGTGAAGTTCCTTCACCAAATACCCCTTAAAAATGGAGCTCCAAGGTGGGTTTGAAAATAGTGGGAGGATACTATGGATATAATGGTAGAATGGGGTAAGAAAGTGAAGATATTGGTTAAATCATGAGAGGGAAAAATTGGAAATAAAAAACATTTGTAATGATCTTGACATAAGTGCACAGTTTTTGTGCACAGTTTGGAAAGCCGTGCACCTAAACCGTGCACCCTCCTTTATCCCCTCAAAAGATCTTCGAAATCCACCAATATTTTTGGGGGATTATGGGGAAATTAGCGGGGAATATTTGGATAACAATATAATAAATATAATTACCTTTAATGAAGATCATGGGTGTCACAATTCTCCCCACCATGAAAACATTCCGTCTTAGAAAGTAGACTAGAGGCTTGATCAGAAAACAAAAATGAGTACTCTTCCTCAACCCATGACTTCAACTCCCATGTCTCATGTGTGTCAATAGCATTCTTCCAATGTACCCGGACCATAAAATAAAACTTCCCAATAAGAACCATCTCTTTGGAATCCACTATTTGCACTAGCCACTCCAAAACTGACAAGTCAAGCTCTATCTCCAGTTCTTCCCAACTCAACACATGGGAAAGATCTGGGTTGTATTTACTAAACTGGGATATATGGAAGAAATCATGGATGGATGTAATATAAGTAGGTGAGGCCAATCTATAATCCACCTTTCTAATATGCTCAATGATCTCAAAAGGGACGACATATCATGATGTCAGATTCCCTTGCTTCCCAAATCAACGATGGCCTAGATGTGGGCCACATTCAAGAATACCTTGTCACCAAAATAAAACTCTATGTCTCAATGCATCGGTCAGAATAATATTTATGACAACTCTTAGATATCAACAAGTGCTACCTCATCAACTTGACCATCTTAGACGTCTCTTGCACCGGACTCATCCCTAATAGTGAGGTCTCACCTACCTCAGCCCAACACAGGGGGGAAAGGCAAGGCTGACTATAGAGTGCATAAAAAGGAGAAATTTTAATAAGTATTGGTAACTTTTTTTATATGAAAACTCAACCAATCCCATATGGCTATCCCAAGAACCTATAAATTCCAAAACACATGCACGAAGCATGTCCTCCAAAATCTGATTCGCTCACTCTATCTGACCATCCATTTGAGGATGGTATGTCGTGCTCATCTTAATCTGAGACCCCAAAGCCTTATTAAGGCCTTCCCAAAACCGAGAAGTGAAATAGGGGTCTCTATCTGAAACAACTGTCGATGGAAAACCATGGAGCCTTACCACCTCCTGAAGATACAAATAGCCACTCGTCCACCTTAGTTTTATCTTTGATCAGAATGAAGTGGGATGATTTATTCAGAAGATCAATCACCAGCCAAATGGAATTCTTACCCTGATTTGTACGAGCCGAGATGAAAATGAAGTCTATGAAAACCTCATCCCACTTTTAGGTAGGAGTTGGTAATGGCTGGAGAAAACTGGAGGGCCATTGATGCTCTACATTCACCTGCTGGAATCTGTTGCATCTTGACATGAAGTCTGAAATGTATGGTATTATACTAGGCCACCGAGAACTACTAACAGAAATAAAAATACATCTTGATGGAACCCATATGGATATCCCACTGAGACTGGTGGATATCCTCCATCACTACCTTACATAGAGATAATGACACAACTGAATTTCCCTTGAAGCAATAGATGCCATCGGGAGATGGAGAACAATCAGAGGATGTCTCACCACCATGAAGAAACTACCTCAACCGCTGAATAATATCATCACTTGGCTGCTCCCACTGAATTAGCTCCACCCGATAAGGAGTCAACTAAAATCTCACCATGAACACTCCCCCATTTTTCTATTTGGTCTCTACATGCATCTATGAAAAGAGTGTAATCAGATCCCATTCATCACTGGACTTCCTCAAGGGTTGCACTGGTACCTTTATTCTCAAGGAATCTACCACTACATTTACCTTTCCTAGTGTATAAACAATGTCGAATTCAAACCCTTTAAATTACTCTATCTATCGACATTGCCTCAGATTGAGGTCCTTCTGCAAGAAGATATATGCCATGATTTTGTGGTCAGAGTAGACCACAAACATTTCCCCAAAGAGGTAGTGATGTTGGGTCTTCAAAGCATTCATCAACACTTCCAACTCCAAGTCATGGGTTGGGTAATTATTTTTGTGTGTTCGGAGTTGGCGAGAGACACACTCCACCATGTGATCATCCTGTATAAGCACACACCCAATACCTATACCAAAAGCATCACAATAGACTACATACCCCGTCCCGACTTTTGGAAAAATCAAAATGGGGGCGATATTCAACCAACGATTCAGATCCTCTAAGGAATACTCACATTATGGTCCCCAAAAAATCTTCAATCCTTTCCTAGTGAGCGCAGTCATCAGTGAAGCAAGTCGAGAGAAATCTTGAACAAACCACCTATAATAACCATCAAGGAAAAGGAAACTCCTGATCTTGAACACATTCTTCAGCTTCTCCCATGACATGACTACACTGATCTTCTCAGGGTCCACTGAAACCCCTTTCTTTTAGATCACATGCCCCAGGAATCTCACTTCGCTGATCCATAAAGTTCACTTTGACAACTTTGCATAGAGGCGGTGATCCCACAATGTGTCCAAAACAATTCTCAAGTGATGTTTGTATTCATCTTCTGAGCCGTAGTATACTATAATTTCATCCATGAACACCACAACAAAGGATTCAAGATATCAAAGGAGAAACCTATTAATTAGTTTCATAAAGACCTCGGGAGCATTGGTCAATATGAAGGGCATGAACAAATACTCAAAGTGGATGTATCTTTTTTGGAAGGATGTCTTCTAGATATTTGGCACTTTTACCACGAGTTGATGGTATCTGGAACACAATTCTATTTATGAGAACCAATTTGACCACTTTAATTGACAAAAAAAATCATCTATTATGGGAATAGGGTATTTGTTCTTGATTGTTACCTTATTCAGCTTCTGAAAGTCAATGAACAATTGGAGGGAACCATCATCCTTTTTCGCTAACAACATAGGAGAGGCCCAAGGAGAGATGCTCGGGAAAATGAATCCTTTTGATTCAAAGTCATAAAAATGTATCGTTAATTCCTGTAGCTTAGTGGGGGGTGTACGATATGAGGGAAAAGATATCAACTGTGTTCCCGGTGCTAGTTCAATCAAGAACTCTAAATCCCGCTCTGGGGAAAACCGGAAAATAATCCAAGAATACCTCCAAAAACCAATTCACTACATGAGGTCATTCACCTTTAAGGGAAATACCATAATCCAATAGTGTGAGTGACAATAAATAGAAGATAATACTTCCCAACTCTTGGAGTGGAAGTCCTAAATGACCCGATTGAGGATCCCATTATCCACAAAAAACCTGAAAAATCCCATCAGGTTCCGTGAAACTCACTTACCATCTATAGAAATCGATGTGTACCTGGTAGTGTATTATCCAATCCAATCCAAGTATTATGGAAAAAATATCCATATCTAAGACCAAGAGGTACCACTTCATCTCAACCCTTGATGCAGAAAACGCACATGATGGGCACCTGAGACCATGCTCCTTCTACTTTCCAAACAATGTCACCAACTCCATTGCAAAAGATAGAAAATCAGTAGAAAAGTTTAGGTTTTCCACAATATGGGAATAGATAAGTGGAACAGATTCACTGGTATCAAAAATCGCAGTATCTAGAGAAGATGCAATCAAAACGGTACCTCGAACTGTCGATGGTCCCACCCCTGATCTTACTGGTGCCTAATCCACCACATGGAGATGTCCGGTCCCTGCCTAAGGACGAATTCTAGTCTATGGATATTCCCTAAACTAGATCAGCCTAGAAGATGACCCAGACCTACCTCCATGACCACCGAATCGAGATCCCCTTATCCTTGATGGCTCTGACTGTGCCGGCACTCCTCTTGAAGTTTCCAAACCTTCCCCATTCTGAAGTGGACATGCCACCCTGAAAAGTGAATAAATTGAATCATACCATAACATTGATAATAGGGATTCATAGAAAGTGGGCATGATTTCCAGATGTGACCCGGCCTCCCACACTAGTGGCACATGATAGATCATGCATTAGAAGCAACATATGAAAACTACCTAGAAGAGTGGCCAGACCTACCACCTCCCTTCTTCACATGATCCTCATGCTTCCTTGTCTTATTTAAAGACCCGCCACATCCCAATATATATACTGTTCTAGAAAAACCATCCCTTCCTTTACGGTTAATCTACACCATACACTCCTAGTCAACGACCTCATCATATGTCATCATCTTGAACAAGAAAACCTCGGAGTATATCTCTAACCACAAGTCGTTCTCAATCCTCTGGGACTTCGCTTGTTCATTAGAGATAATTTTAGGAGAATACCGAACCAACTTAGTGAAACATTTTTTTTACTCCATCATAGAAGGATCACATTGAACAAGATCCCTATACTCTTGGGATCTGGCATATGCCAAGAACATAGGGCAGTACTTCTCATTAAAGAAACCTTGAAATCTCCCCAGCGCATCTGCTCATTCTTCCTAGTCTGAAGTACCAATTCCCACCACCTATGGTTGGTATCATCCAATATAAAGGAGGTGTACTTCACCCTGAGCATGTTGGGTGTATCCAAGAACTCTAACAAGCACTAGATCTTTTCGAGCCATTCCTATGCTTCTTGGGGTTCTATGCTACCTCATATGGTAGGAGGCTTATTTTTCAAGAACTCTTGGGCCCTGTCCTTTCTAGGAACCATCTATTCTGCCCTAACAAGAATGGGAATAAGATAAGGTTCCTATCCTAGATCTTGGAATGCCGAGACCCCAACATTGAATAGCCTCTGATCAATCGATGTTGGAGAACTCCCCCTAGCTTCCCCCCGTGGGTGCATAGGAGATTTCTAGGGATGCATGTTTCTAAAAAATGAAACAGTCACAAAAACTATAGTCAATTCCACAATTATGAAAACTTTAATCAAAAACATTAAATATAAATAATATAAACACATTACAGTAATAAAAAAAAATTACTCCACCCCTGCCCGATGTCCACGTGTGGTCTACAACCCACATGTCTCACCTGGAAGTGAAGTCAATGAGACAGTTCCAACATCCCATGGTGACACATGGTATGCCATGAAAGGTGTGGGATAGGCACCCTAATCACAAACAAACCCTGATCCCTAACAGTCCTATTTTCTATCCTGATTCATCCCAAAATAGTAATAGAACCCAAAAACATTGGCCTCCTCTAATAACACTTTTCCAAGAATCGAATCTGATCACCACTAATACCGGCACTAAATCCGACCCATGACAAGGCCTGAAGGGTATTCCCTATCCCCATGGTCTGAAAAAAGTTACCTATTATCAATGAATTTTTTTGGTATCGATTTACCCAAGTATGAAAGCCTTAAACATTAAAAACAATCAAAAATATGAATATGAAATTTTCATGCCAAACAAGCCTCAACAAAACCCTAATATGAATACATGGATTTAAATAAATTACAAGAGGTCCTAAAATAAATAACCATAGTATCAAAACATCCACAAATACTCCACACTACAAGGGGTCATCACCCACAAGCCGTCTCCACACACTGCACCATAGGAGTGGACTAACAGCCCGAATAGCCTTCACCCAAGGATTTTCCTTTTCCTAAGTCAAAAATAATCAAGTATACATACATCCAAGGGGTGTATGTTGGGTGTGAACCTAATCCCAATATTATACTATCCATATATTATAAATAGTACAAAATACAAGTTGAAAAGCAGACAATTTTACTATGTAAGGAAAACAGTGACAAATTTAAAGAAATGAAACATTCAATTTTAAAAAGTTTTCAACGAAAAAATTTAGAATGTTAAAAAAATTTAAATATGGCATGTTAGATACTATAATTTACATAAAAACACACCCTAATACAATGGTAAATACCACAATTCAATGAGCACTAAAACTGAGATCACCCATAGGCACTAAATAGTCTTGGACCCTATGTACCTCGTACATCGGTGTAAAATATCCATGTCACAATCCTTTACTATGTAAGATCCACTGGTAGGGAACATGAAAATAACCCATTGGTACCAAAACATCATCCATATAGTTTATTTAGAGTTTTCATTGTCCAAAGTGCATAGTGAAACTGGGAAAAAACCCATCTAGATCACTATCATAGTAGTACATATCCGCCATCCTAGGTACACGGCTTTCCCGATTTGTTCTAAAAAAAATTCAGCATTCTAAATACATCCATTTTCATATAAAAACTCCAATAATGGTCACATAGAAACATTATAGTATCTATACACCCATTATACCACTTAAAAAACACAACAAAACATTTTGATTTCCAATAAAACAACTTCTCCAAATCTCGCATTGTTTTTCACCCAAACTCATTGAAATCCCCGATTTTCACACTATGTGAAAATGTATAAGTCACAAAAACAGAAATAGACACCCAATACCTTTCAATGAAACCAAAAAAATAGCTATAGGGCATCCCCATATGATTTAAGAAATTATATCTTTATAAAACCTCTATTTTCACACAAACATGACACTTAAAGTCCATATGCTTCACAAACACCATTAAAAAAAGTTTTCATGGAAGAAAACAAAGGATATAAACATTAAAAAAAATTATTTTCATCCCTAATAAATTTCTATAAAATCAACTAAGTAGTTATAGGGAATCCTCAAATAAACCAATACATGATTTCTATGAAAACACCCCAATTTCATATGAAAATGGTACATAAACATCATTTTCTTTAGAAATTCCACTAAAACCAATTTTAGAACCATTAATAAAATGATTTAAACTTGAATATATTATAAACACAGCAAGATAAGTCACAAGGATTTCATACACATGTAATCATCTATTAAATTGTTATGACTTTGAATCATTTGTGCGAAAATTCAATCGCACCACCACCGCACCCCATGTAAGGTAGATCGAGCCAAAAATCAATAGATTAGACCCATAAAACCCAAATTTAAACCGTATGTTAGACAAACTACCCTATGTGTATTTTTTACATCATGTAAAAGGGAATAAACTTCATGAAAATGGTAGGAACTAAGAGGGAGAACACTGACATGAGGTTTTGTGAAGTTCCTCCACCAAATCACCCTTCAAAATAGAGCTCCAAGGAGGGTTTGAAGAACGTGGGGGGATGCTATGGATGTAATGGTCGAATGGGGGAATAAATGGTAATGTTTGGATAAATCATTGGAGGGAAAAATTGGAAATAAAAAACATTTTTAATGATCTGTACATGGGCGCATGGTTTGTGTGCACAGTTTGGTAAACCGTTCACCTAAACAGTGCGCCCTCCTTTCTCCCCTCAAAACATCTTCAAAAGCCACAAAAATTTGTGCGGGGTTAGGTAGGATTTAGGGGGGATGTTTGGATAAAATAATAATAAATATAATTACATTTAATAATTAACTTTTGTGTGAAAATTTTAACCAAGTTTTACTTTTCTCAAAATGGTTTGAAAGGAATCATCTTTTCTTTTTCCAAAGTAGGTAATTTGTATTTTTTTTAAAAAAATATAGATTGAAAATTTTAAAATTATATGAAATGAATTGATTTTCCACCATCATATAAAATATTTTCATTGATCATCCATTACATATTTGCAAGGATATTTTCTCTGAATTTTTTTTTCATTCCTAATTGCGTAGATTTTAAAAAATTAAGTGATTTTGAAAATTGAAATGGTATTGTCCTCAAGAATGTTTTTAATGAAATTTGTTTGATATTTCCATTAATAAATGATAATTTTTTTTATTTTTCTTATAATTTAATGTGGTTATGATCTAAGGATTCCATCTTTATTAATTCTTTAGATGGTTTATATTTGTGATGGGATCATGTTTATGAAACCCATTTCTTTTCATTGGGTTATGCTATAATGAAATGTTTATAAAACACATTTTATTTCAAGGGATATAATATTATGAATTATTTTTGATGTAGTGGAATACATAAGATTGATTTTTATTATGTTATGGGTATGAATTATATCTCCCTCTAATTAATTATGTAATGATTGATAACCCATGAGATAAACAATACTGGAATGGGGTGTTAACTTAGTCCAGTAAGGGACTATGGACACTATGGTAGTATTGAGTGTGAATATTGACTATAATTATTGTTTTGGGAGTGAATTATTTCCACTATGATAAATATGGAATCTATCCTTTAATACCATTGATATGATTTTCTATGATTATGTGTATTCAACCATTTCATTTCTTATTTCATTGTCATTATCCCATGGATCATGTTTTTTGATTCTAATATGAGTCATGTTTTATAAAAATACATGATTTATACCATGACTCACAATTATGATCTATGATATAAATTGAAGGGTTCTAAAATGTTAATTTATTTTCTCATACCTTTATTTATCTTCAAATGTTTATATGATCATTGAAATAACCCTTGTTTACCCTAAATAAGCATCAGATCTCACCCTTTATTATGTTTCTTTTCCTTAGGTTTTTAAGAATTGAATTAATCATGATTTGTGTTTTGAGGGTGCTAGTTATGAAGAAATAATTCAGAGACTATACATATATTTTATGAACCAATAGTTTAATTTTTTTTGTTTCCAAACATACTAGGCCTAAATAATTTCTTCATGGATCTTTATGTTATTTAAAGAATATTCATCTATATTGATGTAATATCTATGTATGAAAAGTATGGATCATTATAGTTCGTATTAGATAAAGGATTAGATAACCTTTTGAAACTAGAATGAGAAAATCATTACTAAGAACCCATTGGATAATTATTTGTATAAGATAATGTCCTATTTTTTCTAATTAAGAAGAATAAAAATGGTTAAAACTATGTTGTCATATATGTTACCATGATTAAGACATCATATGAATACATTTTAATGATTATGTGGCTTCACATCTTGATTATTGTTACTCACATTATTATTTTTTGTTTTATTCAATGGATGGAACCATTATGAATCTTTTTAATGTTTAATGCGATGTACAATACAATGATTTTCTTCGAGAACAACTAAATGTTTTTGGTGATGAAATGAATAATAAGGTAGTTACTTTCATACAAATTTCTTAGTCTATGAATTATAATGAGCATACCAATGTGAAAAGTAAAGAACAAAATTCATTTGAGTCTTCCATGAGGTAACATACACCTTATTTTAGTGGGTATAATGATCTACTAGTCACTGAGTAATGGATTGGTTACAGTGAAATATTTTTTTTATTATCTAGAGTTTAGAAAATGATAATGTTATTCTAGCTATTTATCAGTTTTAAGGAGAAGAAAATTAGTGGTGGACTCTAATCAAGAGCATGGGGTATGTTTTCTAAATTTAATATGTAGGATCGAAATTATACTTATTGTAGTATCGAAATAATTATGTAGATTCTAAATATAGAATTGGGGGGGGGGGGTGAATTGTATGCTTCAAAAAATTCCTTTGGAACTTTTAAATGTGGTAATTTTTAACAATGTTAAACAAGGTAAAGTCACATGACCTCTTAGTTCTACAAACATTCTTTATTCTGGAAATATGGTTTCATAAATCAAGCTTAACAAATGTTTACAAGAACAATGATTCTACCTTAAAGCGTATATAATCATACAAATCAGAGTACAAGTATAAGAAAGTATAAAATAGTTATACTTTCCTCAACAAACAAAATACAGCGAGAAACTTGAAATAATACAAGTAAAATTAGTAAATCTATTAACCCAAAGAGAAGGGTATCCAACAGCCTTGGATAAAGGTTCCTTGATTTATACTTTCAAAAATGTCTGTCTTACCCACACTAGTGTATGCCCTTGATATGATGATCGGTGTCTATATTGCTATCCCCATAAGCCCTCAAAATTCAAGGTAGTTGACACCTCTGACTTCCTAGCTTCAGAAGCCCTCAAATGTACTCAACAACATTCGGAGTCGCACGAAGCAGTTCTGAACAAGATTTTCAGTACACACAAAGTATGAAATTCTCTCTCTAGAAATCACTTCAGCAGCATGTAATCTCTGGAGTCATAGAACAATGTTGTTCTCGTTCAAATGAGCTCCTATTTATAGGCACAACTTCAACAGTCGACTCCCTCCTCCAACGGTCATATTTTTCCTTGAATTTTAGAGGGACCTATACACGTGTCACTCAAACTAGGGTTAGTTAGAAACTGAATGTATGAAATCATTTTATAACAAAAACATGAGTATGAAAAAATTTGGTTTCTTAACAAAATTCATTTTTCAGAGTGCAAGGAAAAATAAATTTTTGGATTCTAACAAAAAACATTTGGTGTCTATAATTCATGGGTATTCGGATTCTGTCAACAAAATAATTTGGACACGAATTATATAGAATTATGGAGTCTGAATTTCAAGGAAATTCGGAATATGAATTCATAAGAATTCGGAGTCTAAATTCAGAAGAATATGGAGTCTGAAATCAGAATGTTCGGAACCTAAATTTAGCGAATTCGATGTTTGAACTGAAAAAGTTCTGAACCTGAATTCGTTGAATTTAGAGTTAGAACATAGAAAGTTCAGAACATGTATTCATAGTATTCGTATTCTGAACTCATAATGTTTGGAACCTGAATTTCGTGACTTCAGAGTCTGAACTTAGATGTTCAGAACTTGAATTCAGAGAATTCGGAACCTGAATTCAAATCCTGAAAACATAATGCTCTATATCTATGTATTTATAAGATTCTGTGGTTTTAGATATAAAACAGATTTTTATACTTAGACATAAAATTAGTTAGACTAAAATAATTAACAAATAAAAACATAGTAAGGCTATATTTCCATGGGGAAGGAAAATTTTACTTATCAAGATGAAACTTAGGGAAAACAAAAGTTTCCTTAAGATAAGGTGTTTCTGATTTTCAAAACATGAAGGAATGGAAAAGGCATAAGGAAACCTCATTGACTCAACAATTTCCCCCTTTTTGAAAAGCACAAACATCCTTAAGAAATAGAATATAAGGACTTAGAAATTATTTTTCTGTACTTTGGAAGTAAAACTTATCTCCCTTAACACATGGGAAAAGATGAACATGAATAACTCTCCCTCAGGATTTGGAAACACTATGAATCATATTCTTGATTTTCGGAATGAGACTCATCATTTTATTGCATTTGAAAATATGTTGGATAAGAACTCCCCCTTTCTTATGGAAATTCCTTCATTACTTACTATTCTTTTTTCCTTTCTCCCACTCTGTGATTTTCAAAAAGGAATAAAGGTAATGGAAATGTAAATATGGTACCTAAAATATTAGTACAAGACAACCAAAAATATACGAAGAGAGACAAAAAATTTCATTAGGATTGGAAAAATTTATACAAGGAAGGAATACAACAAAACATTGTAATTGGAAAAGATTATCCTTACTTCTACATTGGTATCAAATTATTTATTATATTTTGAGATTCTTGATCTCCTTGTGATCTTCCTATGCATGTTTGAGAATATGATCATGATCTTCTATTTTCTTCTCTAAGGCTTTGATTTTTCCTTCCTGAGCATTAAGAGATTCTTCTTGACCCTTAAAAACTTCTTCTTTCTTAACTAGCTTCACTTCTATATCAATCCTAAGATCCCTTTATCTTTTCCAACTCTAAGAAACTGAATAAAACTTCCCATTCTAATCTTTTACTTCTTACATCTGGGAATTCTGTTCCAGAGACAGCTTTTCCTCAAAACTATTTGTGAGATCCTTGATCTTCAAATCATCAGTGTCAAATGCATCCTTGAGACTATATTGGAATTAATAAAGAACTATCATATCTTCTATAGTTTTCTTTGAACATCTAGTCATTTTCATTCTAGATCATTTGTGGGCTTCTTAGTTTATGAAAAAGGTTTTGAAATCGGCCTCAAGATTGACACTCTTATCCATCAACATGGATACTGAATCTGAATTCTGATTTAAGTAATGTTGAAGCATCGTGAATCTGGAGTCTATACTGGGAAAAATTGGTATAGTTCCAACAATATTCTTCAATTAATGGACAATGAAATCATGTCCAAGGGAGGACGATTCTGAATCAGATATTTTTCTTGGTGAGGTTTCTTTTTCTAACTCAGCGCCTTTCCTCTTTGAAGAACCACCAACATATTTCCTTTTTTACCACATTCTTGGTTGGTGTATCAACAACTACCTACTTTACATTATCAACCTTCATAATGGCTTCCTCTTGATCAGGAGATTCATGTTCACTATCAGATAACTGAAATTTTTTGACTTCATCAAGTTCTTCCTTTTAATCTCCTACCTCAGCATCATCTGGGTGAATGAAATATTTATTGATTCTTTCTTTTTCAGATTGTTTGTCAACATCGTCTTCAGCCTTCTATTCATCCTTCCCAGGAGTAGCACGATTTGATGAATCAGTTTGAGAGGTTCAGAATGATAATTTCTCAAAAGGGATTACCTTCTCATAAAATTCCCCAACTTTCTTTATCAGATCTTTGGTATCACCACCTCCTCCTTCTTCTTCTTCAACTTCTTTTTCTTCTACTACTTTTTTATGGACTTTTTTTGGAGTCACAAACTTCTTTTTCAGAGTCTCTGGTAAAGGTTCTATCAGGAAGGATTCTGGTACTGGAATATTCTCAGAAGCTTTCCCAGTAGCCTTTATAAGGGATTGAACTTTTTCAGCCTCAGAAAACTTCTTCTTCTGATTCTACTATTTCTAATTATTTTAAAGCTCTTCTTCTACCTTCTTCCTCAAATATTCTTCTTCAGCAGGGTCCAAGCCAAACTTAGGCTCCCCTTCTTTCAAATTTTTCTTGTCTTCTCTCCACTTTGCTATAACTTTATTAGGATAGGCTTTTTGCTTCTTTCGCTTCGGTGGTGCAGATTGGGATTCATTTTCCACTGGTGTTTTTGTCTTCTCTTCTACATCTTTCAAATTCCTCTTCCTTCCACCATTTTTAAAGGTCTCAGCCACCTCATGTTTCTTTGAAATAGCTTCAGCATCCTCTTTAGGAAATTCATAGAATTATTCTGATTCTATGGAAAATCCATCTTTCATTCTTCTCAATGTGTTATCACTTAACAACATAACTTTTCAAATCCACGACATAGATTCTCAAGGGATTTTGAAGGATTCTATACACCAAAAAATGATCTTTGAAAGAATGGTTGGATACATAATAATATGATCCTTCATATTTCCATTCTTTATGTTCTAAATCATAACCAAAATATGCTTAACCAAGTTTATCTTCCTTAGGTTTACTAAGGAATCCAGAATATTCATATCACTTTTTGTCAAAGTATCCTTGTCTCCTTTTCTCTATATGATGAATCCCTGAACCCAAAATTCAAAAATACGATAATTTTTAGTCAGGTGAATAATCTTCAGAGTCTTTACCTCTGAAACACCATGAAAAGCCATGAGCTTAACCTCATCAAAACTTCCTTGAACATCAGGCAGTTTATGAGAGAAAAACACAGCTTCCCCTTCATAAGAAATACAAACCAAGTTTGCAGCCTTGGTGTATGAAAGTGAATATGTCTTTCCATAACATTTGAAAGAAAAATTACTTCTCCCTTATTTCTTGAAGAAAACTACTAACTCAAAGAATTCTATTAACAAATCTAGATGTACAAAATCATGGGCTTTGGTTCTGAAAGGAAAACAATTTCCCATCCATTCATCTTTATATTCAATGAGATAATAGAATCATACTCTTTGAAAAACATCGGATCAACTAACCTTTCTCTGTATATCTTCCATTAAGAGATTGGTTTGATAGTTGACATATCTTTCTGAGAGGAGACTTTGGCAGACATTCGGATGTAAGAATTATCTGAGAAGTTTAGAACGGGCTTATGATGGAGGGCATATCTTTAGCATGCACGAGCTTGAGTTTCAATGTTGGAAAACCATCATGGGTCCTTTATACAGGCAATTGAGGCAATAGTTCAAATTCCATACTCAATCCAATTGTTGAAAAACCTACTGATTATATCTAATAGTTGAGATGATAGATGAAAAAAAATTCTGATTGAATTTGATCATTTGAGGTTTTTTTAAGAAAAACATTCAGATTTAATAAAAAGTGAATACGAAAATCTGAAAATAGATAAAAATACCAACAAGTAAAAGATGATTACAAAAATTTAAGAAAAAAAAATTACCTTTCAGATTACTAGGAAGATTATTCATATTGAGGAAAATTATTCTTGAAGAACTTTAGATTATGAAAATTTTGATTATGAAATTTTTCAAAACAAAAATCTCCATTACAAAAAATTTTAAGTACAAAAATCTCCATTACAAAAATTTTAAGTACAAAAATATTCATTATGAAAATTTTGAGTACGAAAATATTCATTACGAAAATTTTTAATACAGAAGAGAAAAAGGAAAAAAAATTGACTACGAAAACATTTTTTAGACTACAAAAAAAATTAGATTACGAAAAATTTTATACTACAAAAAATTTAGATTACAATTTTTTTTGACTACGATAATTTTTTAGAAATCTAACAAAAAAGTGTACTCCCCCTATGAAAAGGAGTTCCTTAATGTAAGGATATTGGTTTCAATAGGAAGTTATCATGGAATATTAACTTACTGTTATCATTTCCAACTTCAATTTAATGTATTCAAATCTATCAGAGGGTAAAGATTTTGTGAAAATATCCGCAAGTTGATCTTGTCTTCCGATAAATTGAATATTGATATCTCCTTTTTGTGTGTGATCCTTAAGAAAGTGATGCCTAATATCTATGTTTTTTGCATGAGAGTGATTTGTAGGGTTTTTACATAGGGTATTGACACTATTATTATCACACAAAATTTGGGTTTTTGTAAAACTAATACAATAGTCTGTGAGTGTGTGTTGCATCCATAACACTTGAGCACAACAACTTCCAACTGCAACATATTCAGCTTCAGCAGTGGATACTGATACTAAGTTTTTCTTTTGGCATGACCAAGAATCTAATGAATATCATATGAAATAAAAAGTTCCCAGTGTACTATTCATATCCATTCTACATCCACCAATGTCACCATCCGAAAAACCTTTTATAATAAAATCATTTCCAGAAGTATAAAAGAGTCCAAGATCCATGGTTCATTTTAAGTATCAAAAAATCTTTTTCACTTCCTTTAACTGAGATTCCTTAGGATTGGATTGATATCTTTCACATAAGCATACTAAACACATTAAATCTGGATGACTAGCTATCAAGTAATGTAGACATCCTATCATACATCTAAAAGATGTTTGATCTACTGGTTTCTCAGCTTCATCTAGATCAAGTGAATTTGAGGTACCAATGGGAGTACTTATAATCTTAGTGTTGTTATATCCATACTTTTTGAAGAAGATATTTAATATACTTATGTATGGACATATAGATTCCTTCTGGTTTTTGAGAAATTTGAAAACCAAGGAAAAATGTTAACTCACCCATCATACTCATTTCAAACTCATATTTCATTAGATCCGCAAAGGAATCAGTCAAAGATTGCTCTGTTGAACCAAATATAATGTCATCAACATAAATTTGAACAATCAAAACATTTTTCGTATCTTTATTTATAAAAATTGTTGGATAAAAATTTCCCTTAATATAAATTTTTTGTAGAAAAAATCATGTAAGTCTATCATACCAAGCTCAAGGGGTTTTCTTAAGTCCATACAAAGCTTTGGTATGTGTGTAAACATGTTCATGATATTCTGAATCTTCAAAACCAGGAGCTTGTTCAACAAAAAACATCTTCTTGAACAAAACCATTAAGGAAAGAACATTTAACATCCATTTGGAAAAGTTTGAAATTGAAGAATTCTGCAAAGGAAAGTAGAATACGAATAGAATCAAGTCTAGCTATTAGAGAATAGGTTTATTCATAGTATATTCCTTCTTATTGATTATAGACTTTAGTAACCAGTCTAGATTGAGTCCATTTTCATATCACTTATTTCTGAAGATCCATTTTAATCCAATAATAGAAGTTTCCTTTGGACTTTTAACCAAGGTCCAGACATTATTCCTTTCGAATTCATTTAGCTCATCTTGCATAGATTTTATCCAATCATCATCACCTAAATCATCATCAGTGCTTTTTGGTTCTAATTGGGAATGGAATGCTAGATGTTCTACTTCATTTCTTAAGGAACTTCTAGTCCTTACAGGTTTATTTACATCACCAATGACACTATCACTGGGATTATTCTTTAGAAACATATTATTTGGGTTTTGTAAAACCTGTTCATCAACATAGGGTAGGAAGTCTTCTGGGGTCAATGCTTCAGAAAAATTTTAATGAATATTTCCATTATCATATGGATATTCTAACAAAGATTGATAATCAATTTTTGAAAACAAATCTGATGATGTAGGTTGAGGTTGTTTAAGAAAAGGATCTGTTTCATCAAATTTGACATGTACTATTTCTTCAACAGTATAAATGTTTTTAATGAAAACTCTATAAGCCATAGAAGTCGTGGAGTAACCTAAGAAAAATCCTTCATCATATTTTGGTGTGAATTTTTGTAGATTATCTTTAGTATTCAGAATGAATACCTTGAAACCAAAAACCTTGAAGTCAGAATGTTTAGTTTTTCTACCATTCCATAACTCATAAGGAGTTTTATTACGAAAATGTCTAATCAAAACATGATTTATAGTATAGCAAGCAGTACATACATCTTAATCTGAAAAATGTTTGGCTTATGAATATTCACTCAACATGGTTCTTATTATCCCTTGAAGAATTCTATTTCTTCTTTCAAAAAAACTATTTTGTTGAGGAGTTCTTGGTTCTGAGAAGTAATGAGTAATGCCTTTTCTACTACAAAATGTTTCAAAATCTTAATTTTGAAATTCTCCTCCATGATCACTATGAATAATTACCAAAGGAAGGTTTTTCTAATTTTTAACTTGGGCTCTAAAGGTTTTGAAATATGAAAATGCTACATATTTATTTTCTAGAAAATAGACCCATGTAAATCTAGTGTAATCATCAACTAAGAAAAATACATAATATTTTCCTCTAGTGCTTCCAGTTTCTATTGGACCAAAAAGATCCATATGCAATAATTATAATGCTTTAGTGGTTGAGACTTCACCAACCGATTTAAAACTTTATTTATGTTGCTTTCCATATTGACAAGGATCACAAAATTTGGAAGAATCAAATCTATGATCTGGTAGATCCTTAACTAGTCCTTTCATAGAGAGTTCGCATAGGTTCCTAAGGTTACGATGTCCTAACCTTCTATGCCACAACCAAGAATGATCTTCCATTACACTAAAGAAAGGTAGGTCTTGGACCCTAAGGTCTTCTAACATTAGTGTGTATACATTCTCTTGCCTATTGGCAGAAAGAATAACTATTCTTTAGAATTCTGTACTAAGCACTTTTCATTCCTAAAATTCACAAGGTAACCTTCATCACATAATTTTTTTATACTAATGTAGTTGTGCTTAATACCAATATCAAATAAAACATTAGATATCAAAAAATTTCCAAGAAGAATGATGTTACCTATTCCAATAATTTCTCCCTTAGCATTATATCCGAATGTTACTTTTCATCCTTTCATCTTGATAATATTTTCAAATAAGTTTTTGTTACCAGTCATATGCAAGGATCATCCACTATCCATGTACCAAATATTACTATTGGTACTTTCTTTATTTTCTTGAAAATAATAATGTTGGACTTTCGGAACCCAAACATTCTTGGATTTCGAAACTTCAGAAAGAAAAATTTTAGGTATCCACATTTTCATTGAAAAATAAGTTTTATAAAAACCTAATGACTTAGTTTTGTTTAAGGATCAATTTTTTTCCTAATGCCCACCTCACTGACACATAGTGTAGAATGGAGCACTTTGAGGAACAAAATAATTGTTACTAAAAATCAGTTTTGAACTAGTATAACCAAACACCGAATTATTCCTCAGAGGTCGAATTTGAGAATATATCTTATCCATGTTTTCATTACCTAAGGTAATGATTGTAAACACTACCTCAAGGAAAATATCTCCGACTTCAGTCTAATCACTAAGTTCTTATCCTCAAAAACATCAGTTTTAGCCCTATAGTTAGGCTCGAAAGCAATTATCATAGAAATTATGTTTTCTTGGTCCTTAGAAAATTTATCCTTCTCAGAATTTACTTCTTAAAAGTTTTTTGATATAATTTCAAAATAAAGGTTTTCTTATCAATATCTTTAGAAAGATCTGATATTTCGTTAGTATGAATAGAAATCCTAGAGTTTTCCTTATGAAACTTTTTCTTAACATTAGAATTTTTATTCTCAAAGGGCTTAGAAAACCTAGAAACTTCTTCATAGGTAGGTAAAGTATTATCTTAGTTAGAAGAATATTATTCATATGAGGATTCATAATATTTACTATCACTATAATTGGAATTTAAGGTTATATCGGTGATGGATTCAATATTGTGTTCCTTTTCATTTAAACAATGATTTTAAATAGGTAATCTAGATATTAGACCATGATTCTTATTTCTAGAAGATTCGAAATCCGAGGATTCATCAGAATAGTATATACCACTGGCACTCCAGGTGTTATTAGCTTTCAAAATATTCTTTGCTTTAGCTTTGTATTACTTATTTCAATTTATATCATAATGATTTTCCTTTTTATCTTTTCTATTAAGCATAGGACAATCTAGACTTATATATCCAGCTCCTTTTCATTCATAACAAGTGACTTCAGAGTCTTTATTATCCTTTATTTCTTTATTGTATCTATACTGAATGTCTTTATTCCCAACTATCTTGTTCATCCTTCAAGAAACATTAGCTAATTCATTTTCTGAGGATTCTTTTCCACTATACTAGGATTGAATAACTACCTTCTTTTATTTGGATCTTTTAACTCTCTCAGGAGTCATGGCTTTCATATGATTTTAATTTGTTGTAAAATAAACACTTCCATTCCCATTCTTCATCTTAACATTGTTAGCATCTCTCTTCATTCTAGTCTCATGATGAAGAAGAGTTCTAAAAATCTCATCAAGAGTAATCTGTGAGACATTCCTATTCTTATCTATAGTTGTTCTCTTGGATTCCCACTTATTAGGCATGATGTCTATAATCTTGTCTACAATTGCCTCATCATAAAAACCTTTTTCACTCATGGATTGTTTGTTGTTGAAAATAGTCATAAATTTATGTAGTACCTTACATATAGGTTATCCATATGGAAAGAAAGAACCATGGTACTCAACTCTAAGCATAGATCTTCTAGTTTCAATAACTTTTCATTTTCCAAAATGAGTAACTTCAAGCTTCTTCCAAATAAAATTTTCTACTTCACAAGAAGAAATCTGGATATATATATTCCTAGTCATATAACACAACAAACTATTGAGTACCTTGTAGTTTAGTTGATATTATGACTTCTCTTGTTTATTAAAAGTTCTGACTTCGTTATCAGGAATCTTGTAATCTCCTGTCAACATAACAATGTTTTCCACTCCAGTATTAATAAAAAAATTCTTCATACGATCTCTACAATATTCATAATCATTCCCATAAAAAATAGGTGGTCTAGTAGGATTAAGATTATCAATAAAACCAACATTCATTCCTACAATCTCAAAGAAAAATATCTCTCCACGGAAACTTTTTAGTAATAAAAGTTTGTAAACAAGGATAAAAATATCCTAAGCAAAGAAAATATAAAACAATGAAAAACATGAGAAATAAATCTTATATGTGAATATAAGTATTTCAGAGACCTCCTCCAATACAAATTATACGATCGAAATGACAATGATTATAGTATTTAAATAATGATGTATATGCTCAGTATAAAATAGGGGGGTTAATTGCATTCATTAAAAAATTCATTTGGAACTTTTAAAAACAGTAATGTTTAATAATGTTAAACAAGGTAAATTCACAAGACATCTTAGTTCTACAAACATTCTTGATTCGGGAAATAAAGTTCCAGAAATGAAACATAAAAAAAGGTTACAAGAACAAAGATTCTACCTTAAAGTGTACGGAATCATACAAATTAGAGTACAAGTATAAGAAAGTATAAGATAGTTATACATTCCTCAACAACTAAAATACATCGGAAAAATTGAAACAATACAATTAACAAGTAGTAAATATTTTAACCCAATGAGAAGGGTATCCAACAACCTTGTATAAAGGTCCCTTGATTTATACATTAAAGAATATTTTTCTTACCCACACCATGGTAAGCCCTCGATATGAAGATAAGTGTCTATCTTGTTATCCCTGCAATCCATTGAACTTCAAGGTAGTCAACACCTCTGTCTTCATATCCCCAGAATCCCTAGAATGTACTCAACAACATTCGGAGTCACATGATGCAATTCAGATCAAGTATTTTAGTACATAGAAATCATGAAAGTCACTCTCTATAAGTCACTTCAGCATCATGTTATCTCTAGAGTCATAGAATAGTGTGGAGCTCATTCAAATGAGCTCTTATTTATAAGCACAACTTCAATAGTCGGCTCCCCCCTCCAAGGTCATATTTTTCTTGAATTTTGGAGGGAATTGTACACGTGTCACACAAACAACGGTTAGTTAGTAACTGAATGCACGAAATAATTTTATAACCAAAAAATGAGGAAGAAATAATATGGTTTCTTAACCAAATTCATTTTTCAGAGTTTAAGGAAAAATAAATGTTCAGAGTCTAACAAAAAAACCTCATGTGTCTATAATACATGGGTATTTTGATTCTGTCTTCAAAAGAACATGGAACTTGAATTCTATAGAATTAAAGAGTCTTAATTTCAAGGAAATTTGGATTCTGAATTCATAAGAATTTGGAGTCTGAACTCAGAATGTTTGGAGACTAAATTCTGAAGAATTTGGAGTCTTAACTCAGAATGTTTGGAACCTGAATTCAGAGAATTCAGATTCTGAACTCAGAATGTTGAGAACCAGAATTTAGAGAATTCAGAGTCTGAACTCAGAAATTTTGGAACTTGAATTGTGGGAATTTTGAGTCTAAAATCAGAATGTTGGGAAACTGAATTTAGAGAATTCGGAGTCTGAACTCAGAAAGTTAGGAACATGAATTCATTGAATTCGGAACATGAATTCGAATCCTGAAAATAGAATGATCTATATCAATGTATTTATGATATTATGAGGTTTTAGATATGAAACCAAATTTTATACTAAGGCATAAAATGAGTTAGAATAAATTTATGAACAAAGAAAAACATGGTAAGGATAAATTTATACGGGGAAGGAAAATTTTCCTTATCATGATGAAACTCAAGGAAAATAAAATTATCCTTAAGATAAGGTGTTTTTGATTTTCAAAACATTAAGGATTGGAAAAGGCATATGGAAAACTTATTAATAAACATAATATTTTTAGTTGGATTAATATAAAATCTTATTTTTCAATATGTACATTCATCATACTATTCATATGAAAATTGAGGAATAATTCTTTGATTTAATGTAGAAGGATGATAATTTTTTGGTACATATAAGGAAAATTTCACAAGGACGTCAATTTGTAATTATAGTATTATTATATGACATTAAATTAATATTGGATGATTCTTTATTGGTTTATAACCATGTCTCTTAAGGGTCATAGACACAAGGGACATTACTAGTTATGGAGAAATTGTTCTATGTTCTCTCAAGTTGGATATGGAGATTGTAGTTACAAATCAATCTATTGGATTTTATAAAAAAATTGAATTCAATGGAAATTATAAAAACTGTATACATACTACTGCTCTTCGACTAGTTTATATATGATCTTAGTTTATGTGATCAAGTTGATTAGAAAAACTCAAACACAATCATCTTATCCACACCGATCCTCCTTGACTCGACAATACTTTCTATGTCCATATACAATAAATACGGTTCCCTTATTTATTGGTAAGGACTTGATGTGATGAGCTACTACTAGAGAGAAGAGGGGGGGCCTAGGGATAAAAGAAGATGATATTTAAATTATGTTCGAAACATTGAATAAAAATCAAGGAAAACTATATTAAGGGAAAAAATATTTGTTTCATGTGTATAAAGGAAGTTCATCAAGGAATTCAATATTGAAGTGATGTGAAGAGGACAACTAATGACCTAAACAGAATGAAAGCACTATAGAATTCACTACTCACACTCTAGTGCTTTAAATTAAAGTATCATGATAATTATTCAAACCTATGCCCAAAAATGAAGGTTAATGATAATGATCGATGTTAATAACCTATTTAGCCAATTGATAATTGGATATCTCTTGTGAAAACTATTTTTTATAAGGGGTACAATAATGAAAAGGTGAGAGTTAAACATAACTTCAACTCTAGAACTGATAATGTATAATTTGATTATGGATCAACCCACTCATTTATATCTAAATAATTTTATAGGTGTATCATATTATAACATCAAAAATTAGATGTTTAGTCAGCAGTAAAAACCCATAATGATATGATTATATCATCCCAAGTCTAGGATTCTACTCTGATTGATATTTTTCGGAATATATTTCTTAATAATCCTTATATTCATCATCTATTTTAATTTACTATTATTTTGGGAATGGATTATATTTATTTTCATAAATCACACATAAATTTCTATGGCGGGGAATTTACATTTGATATTTTTAACCAACCATTTATCGCTGATTAGTGTGATGAGAAAAATAAACTTATAATTGAAATTACATCCATCATATGGGTCGGGATTCATATTCAAAAGGGACATTAATCTCATATAGTTTGGGAGAAATTCAATGTTAATGACATTAATTTTTTTCGTGACTTTATCATTTACTTTATGGATGATTTTCCAAGACTTCCACAGAATAGTGAAGGTGGGTTTTCAATAGAACTCATACCTAGTGGTGAACCAATTTTGAAGAATCTATATAGGATGTCCCAGATTGAGTTGTATGAATTAAAAAATAAACTCCCTAAGAATCATGAAAATGGATTTATTTGATTATGTATGTCACCTTCGAGTGAACCTATTCTATTTTTGAAGAGGAATCATGGATCAATGTGTCTATGAATTGATTATTTGGAACATAACACAATTAATAATAAGAAAAAGTATCATCTAACCTATACTGATGACACATTTGACCAACTATATAGAGATAATTACATTTTCATGATTTTCCCCATCCTGGATATCATCAATTGTTGGAAATCAATGAGGATACACACACGACTACCTTCTATACAAGGTATAAATATTTTAAAATTTTTGTAATTCCGTTTTTTATTACTATTTCTTAGACTTTGATCATGTATTTAATGAATAGAGTATTTAGAAATTACCATTATCAGTTTGTGTTTTTTATTATATATTATTTTCTTGATTATTCAATGATAAATTATTAGGATGAATATCATTTGAGAATTAATCTGAAGAAACTATGGAAGGAAAATATTTAGGAAAATTTTAATTTGTTTGAATTTTGTCTTCATGAAGTTTCATTCATGGGTTATATAATCACAAGTGAGGTTATATCAGTAGACCCTTCAAATATATGTGTTATTTAAAATTGGTAAATACCTACCATTATTATTGAAATCTATAGTTTTCATTGTTTGTTTAGATATAATTATTTCTTCGTAGAGAATTTTTCATGGTTATCTAATAAACTCACAATGTTAAATCAGAAGGTAGATATGTTCCTTTGGATAGACTAATTAGAGGAATGATTTAAGGAACTAAATATAAGTCTAGAAGATTATTATATTCTTATACTACCTAGAGTAGATTAGTTTTTGAAATAAATAGTAATGAATCAAATAAGGGACGTAGATGTGTCCTCATGTAGGAAGATATGGTTACAACTTATGTATACCCACAATTGACGATTCATGGGAAAAATTACCCAACTCATGATTTGGAGGTAGTTGTTGTATTTTTTTCATTTAATTTATAGTGAAATTATCTCAATAATGAGATTTGACATATATATATACTGATAAAAAAAATTTACTGTATATTTTGACTCAGAAGGAAATGAATGTGAACCAAAGAAGATTGTTGGAGGTAATTAATGATTATGAAAGCTCAATACATTACCATAATTGGAATGAAACCATGGGGGTAGATTCTATGAGTCAAAAGGATCATTATAACTTATATATGGAGAGGTTCAAAAAAGATATTGTATTTTTATACTTGAAACTGATGGATCTTGAAATCTCGAAGAAATGGTAGAAATATTACCATTCTCAAATGAGTGTCCAACCATCAATCCTTGTGAAGATTAAAGAGGCATAGAAGGATGTTATATAATTGAAAAAGATGGTGATAAGTGTTCCTAAGACTAATCTTGATTATTGTTGAGTAATAATGATTAGGAACTGTGAATGTTCCCCTTTAGTACATGATTTAATGAAGGATATGATAGATGATTCTCAAAGTTCTTTTATCTATATTCATCCTGAAATTATAATGATGTATAGTGATATAAAATAGTATTTATGGTGGGATGGTATGAAGAGAGATCTTTCAAAGTTTGTTACTCAAGGATTGGTATGTTAACCAATTAAGGATTAGAGACAAATGTCTATAGAGATTTTACAACCATTAACCAAATGTATATGGGAAAACATAAACATGTATATATTCATTGGAACCCCCAAAACATCTAAAGGGGATTATTATATATGGTTATTAGTTTATATTATTATGAATTCATGAAAGATAATTTCAAATAGAGAATATTTCTATCATGAATAACTTAGTTGTTTATACATTAAGGATATTGTATGATTTCATGGTGTACCACTATCAATTGTATCTGATAGGTAATAGAGGTTTACCAAGAATTTTTGGAAATGTATTCATCTGTATCTGGATAGAGAGTTTTGTTTCATCTCTATTTATCTTCCTTAGATAGATGGTATGTATGATAGGATTATTAATACTATATATGACATGTTGATCGATTAATATATTTATTTCAATGGATTTTGGGATAAAAACCTTCTTTTAGAGGTTTTTTTACAAAAATAGATTTCACTCAAATATTCATATGGATCCTTATAAAGCCCTCTATGGTAGGAAGAAAATTTCTCCATAATGCAAGAATAAAGATAAAGAAATAATTATATTGGGACCTGATATAGCTATGGAAATGGTAGAGAAGGTTAGGCCCATTTAACAATACATAAGAGCAACTCAGATTCAAAAAAAATTCATACTAATAATCATCAGAATGATGTAGAGCTCGAAGTTAGCGATATGGTTTTCCTATGAATACTTCCCTAGAAGAGGGTGATGAGAATTTGTAATCAGGGAAAGCTAAACCATAGGTATTTTGGCTTTTTTATATTCTTGATAATATCATGATGAAAACTTATCAATTTGTGCTTCCACTATATATCTATCATGATCATAATATGTTCCATGTATCTCTCAAAATGTAGTTAGAATATGTACTTAACTTGTAATGAACTTAGATGTCACAACCTGACCCAATGAGGATCAATCCAAAACCACCCCAAGCCTGCCACCATAGGCCAAGGGATGGAGACAGTCGTAGAATGGAATATATAATATGGGAGACCATCCTAATGAACCTGTATGCACACACCCGACCATATGGTTGAATAAGTGTAGTGGAATAATAAGAAGATGCAATATCTAGAATACAAAACACACATGAAAAACCACTAGGGTATAAAAGAGTATGAAATTGTGAAATAAAAAGTACAGGGAAAATATACATGCCCAACCATAAAGATTTCACAATCCAAAAACACTATAAATTTAAAAGTGTTGAGAGAGCCAACCTTCAGATCTCCAAGCCCCGACCAAAATATGCAGTCAAATACACTATGTATCACTACGATACCAAATTGGAAGCACTGGAATATCTTTCATCCACATATGACATGAAATGTGTGAAAAAGACCATTTATGGGTGAGTATAAAAATACCCAGTAGGTCACCCCGAATTTTGAAGGGGGGGGGGGCAGTAAGAGACACAATCACAATATGTAGATAGCTCATCCCAAATAAAGAGAGTAAAAAACCCAAAGAAATGGATATAGATATATTTATTTTCAACCCAATGAAACCCAAATGAGATAGAAGAGTGTTCACCATATCATAGTCTAGCATAGGAAATTAGTGCCAATAGTTCCAAGGATCAATCATCGACACCTAGAATCTCCTATTTCTGTCCAAAGAAGTAACCATGTGGAGGGACCATGTCTCGTCACTGTGCCGCATAACTGAGGGGTCATAATCTCCCTGATGATGACCCACACCCTAGTCTGTAAGGGGGTTACAATTAGTATAAGGAGGACCTGTGTCATATCTGACATGAGGGGAACAACTTGGGGGTTAGAGGACCTGCACCCTAATTCTATAGGGGGTACCGCTAAATAGACATGGAACTGAACCATAATTCCAAATGGGGTGCCCCTATGAGTAAGGAGTACCCACACCCTATTTGATAGAAGGTATCACTCTGTAGAAAGACATTGGACCCATGACCTAGTTCGTCAGAGGGTACAACATAATAGATAGAGGACTCTCACCCTGATTCCATTTGGTGTAACACTTTGAGCTAGTAGGATCTGCACCCTATCTAATAGGGGTTAAAACTCCATATATAGATAGAGGAAATGTATTCTAATGTTATATAGGGGTACTACTCATTGTATAAATAGAATAACCATGCCCTAGTCCATCAAGGGGGTACCACTCTAATGATCCAACCCGATCACTGCCTCCGTCGAGGGATGCCTAAAGAAGTGTCACAATTGGAATATCTCATAATGTTTCTCAAAATCTACTATGAAGGCCTACATAGAGTTATACATGAGAAAACATTCATGATAGGCTACTCATGGGGAAAAAAGAGACTGAATGAAGGAAATTTGAGTGTTATATGGTTACTCAAAAAGGAAGTAGGGGTATATGGCATGTTAGGGGACCCACATGGCATATGGCCCCACACCACTTCCAAGATATGTCCTTGGAAGTACATGGGTCACTAACTTTTTAGCACTACATGTTGTGTTGGTGGACAACACTATGTGCCTTAGGCACTAAGGGTCACACCCGTGCTCTAGTCATGTCTCTGTATTTCGTTACAAAACATGTTCTACATCAGAGGGGACTAACAGTGTGCTCCTTCCATATGATTTTTCAACCCAGGGAGTGATACATGGTGTGTCACCTAGACAAACGATGTGTCTTCCATAACTTTCTCAAAACACAACACCGAATCATACAGGGAACTGCACGGAATGTGTTCTTCGACCTACATGGTGTATAGTTGGGGTTTCCATAGAAAGTTAGATATACTATCATGAATTCAAAATTCAAATACTCCACCATGTATCATTCCTCTAGCCATCTGATATTGGAGTTTCTTGCCTCTGTTATTCTTTTCTGGCCATGTAATGGCTTGAAATCGATTCTTTCAACCCATGGGGTTACCCATACACACCGAATGCATCTCCCATCATTATCATCTCTAATTTTAATCCAAAAACCATAAATTTTCCACAAAAACCTATAAATTGACAAAAATACATCCCTAATCACTGATCCATTTGTTTCATGTGAACTTATTGCAAATCAAGGGGTCCGATTAGGCCTAGTCCCACCCGAAAATGTCAAATCGGGACACCCATAGGCCAATCAGTGAAGAGTATGAAGAAAGGAGGGGGAGGGGGGAGGACAAGAAACTATGGTGTGAGATATTTGGACAAGAGTTATTTTCCAAACAACCCAATGAAGGATATACAGGGTTATAAAAAATTGAAAAATCAATTTAAACTAGTACACGAGTGCATGTAAAGGCTCATAATTCGCACAGATCAAAGAAAACGATGATCATGGTCAAATAGTTTAATCAATTGGGGAAACTAAAAAATGTTGATTCCTACCTTATTTTTTAAATTCATTAATGAATAATTAGATCTCCAATGAATGATAGGGGTGATTTCATTTTTTGTATCTCAATCTTCTCAGATTCTAAGTCTCATCATCATCGGATCCTGATTCTCCAATGAATGGATAAAACCAAATTCTAAATTGTCCAAATTTTAATTTTGAAAATCCTAGAGAATTTTTATAATAGGTAATTTAAAGATAATATATTTAGGTCAAATAAATAAATACATTAAAATAATTAATTAATTTAATTTAAATGTACCTACCATCGACTATGGTATTTGAATTCCTCACACCGACCAATTTTAGGTCGTTCCTTGGGTAAACCTCACATTCCAGATTCAAATGTGGTCACATATATTCAATATGACATTATTTTTACGATTTATCCTATTACATTAACAAACTGTGCATGCATACTATAAAATATATTTAATATAGTTATAAAATTAATTTTGGTCACACTAGACCTTAGAATCTCACACCGTCTCAGTGATTATCTTAAAAAATATATCATGAAACATTACATAGTCTTACGAGGAAAAAAAGGTATCTATATCATTTCCTACTTCAATATTTTCATCCCTAAAAAGAAAAACTATCAAAATATATCCAGATACTGACCCCGTGTATGGCTCCCCCACTCCCAAGATATATCTTTCATGCTCACATGATATAACAATACATAAACCCCGAGGATGGTACATCCACACAGGGTCCTCTCCTACCAATCCTCGATATCAATTGGGTTGTCCAAAAAATTGGATCCATCCTCGATATTCAGCTCACTCAAATTAGTAATGTTTGTAGGGTCAGGAATGTATTGCCAAAATTGTGACATGTGGAAGACATTGTTCACCTGCTCTAACAGTGGGGGTAGGGAGAATTGGTAAGAAACCTCCCCAAACCTCTGCATGATCCTGATCGGTTTGATGAACCTCATAGATAACGTTTCTCCCTTGATGAATGTCAACAACCCTCATCATGAGGACCCTCTGGGATTTATTTCTCCCTTCTCAAACTCCAAGAGCCTATAATATTGATCTACATAAGATTTATGCCAACTATGAGCTATTATCATCCACTAAAAGATGACCTAGACCGTATCCATTGTCACTTGTACCATCTTTGTACCCATAAGTGATTCCCCATCAATATGTATCTAGCACTAGGGTGACCTGAACTGTCTCCCGTAATGGGCCTCGAAACATACCATGCCAATAGTAGGGTAGTATATATTATTGTACTCAATATCTAAAAGAAAAAATTGACCCTACAAACATCATAAGATGTCTAAAACACAAATCCCTCCTCATATCCTCCAACAACTATATAGTGGTCTTGGTCTGCCTATATTTCTTTGGGTGGAAGTATGTACTCAACCTCATCTGGATACAGAATATCTCATACAATGCATCTTCACATCCATGATGTGAATTGTTCACCATGGTCATATAAAATTGTAAATTGAACCCATTTAAAGAGAACAATATCCCATAGATACATATTCCCCAAAATCTCCATTGAACTCTTCTCAATAATATCAAAGAAGTGTTCCGAATTCACGAGTCGATAAAAAATCACCCAGTTGAAATCATGGTATCCCATTGTACGTAGAATCCCTATGAAAAATTTCATGGACATAACATACCATTTCCACTCTGGGATCTCCATGGGATGAAACAAACCTTCCAGAACCTGGTTCTTAGCCTTCACCTGTAGAGAGGTGAGGCAGTGTGAGACGAACTCAACCACACTTCATATCATGCTGGCCCACCAAAACTACCACATATGTTCTATGTTCATATTTACTAGACAATAATTTAAAACTAAAGGTAATGTGTGAAACTCCCTTATCATATCCTCCCAAAACGTGATTGGGACCACCATCTATCCATGAAAAAAGATGATACGATTCCCTTCTTCAGAATATACATATGATTAATCTCATCAGGATATCTCGTTATATAATACCTCATAGTCAATGTCTCCAAACTGTGAATATCTCACATGATGAAGTAGTAGAGGAGTCAACTCCTTTTATTAAAGTAAATCTTCACCCTCCTACTCAACCAATTTTATTTGCAAGGAAGTCAACTTCTTAGATTAATCATGCACTAAATGAGACTTGTTCATCCTGATAAGGGTGTCTGCTACCATGTTTGTTTCCCAATATTATAGAATATATCAAAGTCATAGTTTTATAGGAACTCCAACCTGTGAATATATCACAGGTTCACATATTTCTACATGATGATGTACCAAATACTATGATGGTCTGGGTAAACAACAAAGTTATCTCCTATAAGATAATGTTTCCACATTCTTATAGAGAAGACAACCACTTCTAGATCATGGTTGTATGTTTCATAGTTATACTCATGGGGTCTCAACTGCCTCAACCCACATGTGATAACTTCCTACCTTTTCATTAACATGCATCCATTCCCAACTCTTGATGAATTTAAATAAACTACATACTCCACACCCACCATTGGTATCCTCAAAATTGGAATGCTCTTCTACATCAACCTCAAATCCTAAAAGGCCCTATAACACTACTAATTATAGCTATACAACAACCCTTTCCATGTTAGGGTGGTAAGAGGTGATACAATCCTAGATAATTCTTCCGCAAACCACTGGTATTACCCTGTCAAGCTAATAAAACTATGCACCTCTCACACACTCTTGGGTGGATCTCAAGATATTACTGCATCAATCTTCTTAGGGTATATAACTAAAACATTATCAGAAATGAAATTCCACAAATGGTGAACCTTGTTAATCTATTATTCTCACCTTGATATCTTACCATAAAATTTTTTTCTCCTAAAGATAATGTATGACCACCCTCATGTTATCTTAACGCTCCTCCTTTGATGAAGAGTATATTATTGCATCATCTATGAAGACAAAAACGAAATGGTACAAGTATGGCTTGAAGATATACTTTATTAATTCCACCAAAAAATATGGGGAATTAATTACCCTAAATGGATTCACAATGTACTCATAGTTTGTATAGAGACATTGGAATTATAGCTTCGGAATACCAGCCTCGTGAACTCTCAACTAGTAGTAGCCAAACCTGAGATCAATTTTAAAGAACCACCTAGAACCTCAAAACTATTCAAAGAGTTTATAAATCCAAGAAAAGGGGTATCTTTTTCTTATCATGGATTAATTCATGTGACAATAATCCACACAAATCTATAATCTCACGTAGGCCTTTTTTCATGAAAAACACTACAGCTACACAAGAAAAAACACTGGATATGATAAAAACATTATCTTGAAGGTATATAAACTATAAATTATGCTCAAAATATTGGAAGGAGAAATACTATATGATGTAGAATATATTAGAGTAGTTACAAGATGTAATTCAATAGAAAAATCCATCTCTTTCCTAGGAGGTTTTCCCAGAATGCCTTTAGGGAAAATGACCATAAAATCCTCCATAATTGAAGAAATATAGATCCCTGAAGAGCCTGTTAAAACAAGGTATACCCTTGATAACTTATTGGTGATGGTATTCTGAATCCTTCTCACAAAACCCAATTGTACCACCATGATATATCTCTCTCTAACGATGGAGAATATCATCCAATCACTTTTATGGAATCTAACTCATCTTCAGTGAAAATCAATATATGCTTAGATAATGGATAAAAAATCCATAACCATGATGATTTATTAGTTTTACATAATTATGATGATAAGGTATAATGAGAAACCGTCCCTTAAAATATATAACATGCATTGTTTTTAGATAAATGATATAGAAGAAGCATTCACTGTAGAGACTTCAAGACAAAGCTGCTGGGAAAAGGCCTCAACCGAGAGAACCATCTATCACACCAAGAGTAAAGAGATGATGGAATGACTCAAATTTCTGTTTAATAATACTAAATAAAGATTATATTAAACATATATCATACCTATTATCATCTCAGGCATTGTTGGTTCATAAGAATCCATTTCCTGCTTCTGTCCACAACCATGACTTTTAACTCCCTCAGCTTGATGTAGGCCACTAGGTTTTGGTGGTGGAGGAAGGATATCATAGAGTCATCTACCACCCACAAATCCTTCTCCTGGATCTCTACATACTCCTTTCCATGATCCTCCTCACTAGGGTCTATCCTAAAATATATTGGGAGATACCTGATCATGATGTTGTATCATTAGTGGTAGTTTATCCCCTATCATCCTACCCTCCTTAGGGTTGGGAAATACAGAACCATGTAACCTCACCCATCACTTGAAAATAATCAACCTTATCTAGTATATGTTGGTCCTCTGTAAGGTATTTATTCTACACAACCATGTGCCCAAGACAGATCGTGGGGAGGCCCTCTATGCCAAGATCCTATCGATCAACACCTACTAGTTTCTATAGAGGAATCATCTCTATAACATGTATTTCCAGGTCTAGCTTCATAGTGTCCCTATGATAGTAAGATACACTTAACCATTGCCCACTCAATAACCCCATTATATGTGGGAATGAACAAGGTAATTGTATTGGAATAAATATCTCTAGGGAGACCCTTCTCAATTTTCTATTCCTAGTATTAGCAATCTCAGATCATACTGAAGGAGTAACACATAAGTTATGAAACTCATGGCATATTAAATCATTATCATTAATCCCTATAGAATCTAAAGAGGCCCTTTAATTTTAACTGAGTTCATGAAAGAGGGGGTATTACTCCTCACCAAACATCTTCTAAAAGTCAGGCCATGAGAGTGCTGACTCATTATGCGTATGCATAAAAAGACCCCACAAGTGCCCAATTAATCTATGGAAAAAGAAATATATCAAAGAAAACACTTTCAGTTGGTGTATGGATACAAATGATGAAATGGATCATCAACTATAGCTAATCCTTTGATTCATAAGGATTTGAATCTCCGCGGATCCCCAACAACCTCTCTCAATGGAACTCACAGAGTGAGTTAAGCGTGTATGCATCCTAAACTATCTCTGTTGGTATCATATGATCCTCAATAGGTGTGGGTGAATATAACAATCCAACTGGAGGAATAATCTTATAGGATGGACCTAGAATTGAGGCCTCATCACTCATCAGATCGTCATCACGATCTAGAATTAGTAACATGGATGGTTGTTATCATAGAGGCAACCTAAAATTTTAATCATGACGTACAATGGTAAGATGAGAATATATATGAAATGGGGATAGGAATCAAGAAGTAAATTAAAATGACTCGATCCTATATGATGCATATACCATTAATCCCTATAACTAATGTTTTGTTATGCCGATATGATAAGTAGGTAGTCAAGGTCCAAGTGAATGGATTTGTTGGCTGCTTTCCAAACACTGGGTTCCGTGGCCTAAATGCCACACTTGAGATACTTTGAAAATATTTCCCAAAGTCCCAAAAAATCCTCATAATGAGACTACTCCAAAAAACAACAAAATGAACGAACTACTCTAATAGAAAAATGTCATGACTTGAACCAAAAGGGTTCATGCTGAAACTACACAAACCCACCTCCATAGGCTAGGGGGGAGGTGACAGGAACCGAAAGGAATAACTATTATGGGAGGAATTTTCATAATATACATGTATGGAAACACCCAAAAATATCATTGAAAAAGAGAATAAGAATAATAAAAATATGTAATATCTAAAATACAAACCATAAAAACAAAAACTCTACGTTGTACAAGATTACAATATTTTAAACTGAAAAGTAATGGGAAAAAATACATGCCCAATTAGAATGATGTTTGAAGCTGAAAAAATGGAAATGTAAATGTGCTAATAAAACCTAGCTCTATATCTCCAATCCCTGATCACTATAAAAATTCATATTCACTAGGTTTCACTTTTATCATATGTAGTCACTTCCAACATAGCCGTTGTCTTCATAAGACACGACACATGCGAGAAAATCCCATGTAGGGTTGTGTATATATATACCTTGTTGGAGAACCTGAAAGGTAAAGAGGTATTATTAAGATACATGATAGGAATAGAGAGCCATCTTAACCCAAATAAAGAGAGTAAACAAATCCAACGACATGGACACTGAAATATATTTTCTAAAACCCTTGAAAACCAAGAAAACCAAATAACAGTGAAGGGGGATCCCCATATCAATGCCCTTATAGGAAAAAGAGGTCTAGTTGTTCCAAAAATCCATTAATGACTTCATGCATCTTACAAGGATGTCTATTGAAGTGACCATGAATAGAGACCATGCCCCACCACTGTGCTGCCCATCAAAGGGGGATCAATCTCTATGAAGAGGACCCACACTATAGTCTACAAGGGGTTCCACTCAGTGTTTGGAGGACCCAAGCCCATTTAGATAAGGGGTATGAATCGGGGGTAGATGACCCACACTATAATTTCATAGTGGGTACGACACAATAGAAATAGGACTCCCACTCCATTTCATAAAGGTGTACCACTCCATATGTAGATAGAGGACCTACGACCTTGTCCACCATGGGGGAACCACTCAGTAGAGAGGGGAACTGCACCCTAATTACATAGGGTGGTACCACTAATATTAAAGTGGACATTCACCCTATCCAAAGGGGGGGGGGGCGCTCCATAGATAGATAAAGGACCCATTCCCTAATTACATGGGGGGGGGGTACAATTTAGTGGATAGATAGAGGAAACATGGATTTATCTGTTAGGGGGGCCAATCTAATGATCATGCCCAATCACATCTATCCTTGAGTTCCTTCTAAAGAGGTATTACACTGATAACATCTTCAATTGTATCTGAAGGCCCACTAAAAGGAAACCAACATGTTATATGTGAAAAAACACCCAGGATAGGCTACTCAAAGGAAACAATACTAGTTGAAATGAACAAGATATGGGAGTTAGAGGGTATCTCATAAAGGAAGTATGGGTAAAACACTTGTAAGGGGAACCATAAATTGTGTGGTCCCACTCTGATTCTGGAACATATCCCTTCCAGTATGTGGATCACTAACCATGTAGCACTACATAACGTGTAAGTGGACTACACAACATGACTCATCCAATAGTGTCCTGCACGTGCTTCAAGCCTGGTCTTTGTAACACTGCCCATGCCTATATACATCATTACACATCATGTTCTCCTACAAAAGGACATGTTGTGTGCTTTTACCATATAGTTTTTCTACCCAGGGAGTGATACAAGACATGTGTCCCTACCACACGACATGTCATCCTTATCTTTATCAAAACCCTACTAAAAAAGTCAAAGGGTAACTACATAGAATGTAGTTAGGATTTCGATAGATAGTTAGATATTATCTTGGGCATTCTAGATCTGATGCGCCCAATATTAATCTTACCTCCAACCACCGAAAATTGGGGGTTATTTCGTCTATTTATTATTTCTTGATATCTGGTGGTTGGAAATTGATTCTGTCAACCTGTGGGTGTTCACCATGCACACCACACATGTCTCATATTATTTTTGTCTTATATTTAGATCCTCTATCAATAAATCATTCAACCACAACCAATAAATCATCCTAAATCCATCTTTAATTTCTGATACATTCATCGCATGTGAAACTATTACAAATTTGATGATTTGATCTAGGTCGGTCCCACCCATTAATGTCAAACCATGAACCATGTATTCTAATCAGTGAAGATTGAAAAGAAAAGAGGGTGGAAGGCACATGAAGAAATGTGGTGTGATTGTTGGCCATTATGTTTTGGAAAATGAAAATAATCAGGGATATCCAATGTGATAAAAAATTAAATAATCAATTGAATCCAGTATATGGAGGCAAGAAAAGGCTCACAATTGTCACAAATCAATGAAAATTAAAAAAAATAAAATAGTTTAATAAATTGGTGTAAAAACCAAAAACTTTCGTGTCCTAACTCATTTTGTATCATTATTTAATGAAGAGCATGCTCACCAACGAATGAGAGGGGTCATTGCATTTGTTGAGTCTCGATCTTCCAGGATCCGGAGCCTCATCACTGTTAGATGTTGATTCTCAAATGAGAGGTACAAGGAAAACCTCTCAATTATCTCAGGGTTTATGCGGCTAAATACGAAGAATTTTCATGAAATTTAATTTATAGATGAATCTGTTTAGGTCAAAAAAATAAATAATTAAATTAATTAATTAATTAAATTGAAATTCTCCCACTAAATACTATGATATCCAAACGCCCCATGAAGACCAATTTTTGGGCATGCCTAGGGTAAACCTCATGTTACTGAATCAATTGTGGTATTATATTTTCCATAAAATATTATTTTTAAGTGATATCCCCTTTTATTTAATAAATAATGCACATTTAATATAATATAATATATTTTTTTATAAAATATTTTCTGGACACACTGGGCCTCAAAATCGAACGTCATATCAACGCATGGATTCAAAAATATATCTAGAAATATTACAATGTATTATAAGGGAAAATAGGTACATAAATCAAATTTTATAATGATTGAGAAATATATATATTATGAATAATTACAAATAGAGATTATTGATTATGGAGAGTAAGTTCCTTGACATTAGACCACTCACATGGTCAATGTTTTTTTTTGCGATCCAACCAATTTGAGGGAGCTATGTGGGATCATAAGGATGTGATGAGGTAAAATTATGCCCATAATTTTTATTCAAAGTGATGAATTTTGAGGATGAAATTAATGTTATGGTTGTATAATCAAACACCCCCATGATTTTTATGAGTCATTTTAGTTTAGGTATTTTCATTTTATTGAATTCTTGTGTCACATGAAAAACTGAGTTCGAACGAGCCGCATAACATTACTAAATTATTATGTCTTCATTATCACCTGATTATAGGATTTGTAAGTACAAAAAATAATAATTAAATTATTATAAATATAATTTATTCACATTTATGAATTTAATTCATTAGTTATCAAATTAATAAAATTAAAATTAAAAAATTATTTCAAAATTAAAAGTAATATTTCTTTTCTGATTTTTGTATGTGCGTAATGTGTTTTGATATTAATTAACTGAAGTAATAATTCTTTGTTAAATATTTTAATGAAATTTATATAATATTTATTTAGTTGATCAAATTATTTAATCATTTTACAAATATTTTCATAGTAATAAGATAAGAATAAATCCATTTTTTTTGCTTAAAAATGTATTTTTTCTAAAATCATATTTTGTCTCAATTTTCACAATTACATTAAAAATAATTTATTCACTTTTGAGGCATTTAATTAGATAATAATAATTACATATTTATAAATAGGGGTCTAAACATTCTAAAAAGAACTATTTTATTTTTGGGAAATATAAAGAGTAACCAAGGTAAAATTTATCACCTCAATAAAGAGTAAATCAGGTTAATCTAGATTACAAATAAGAGAAAAGCCATAATTTTCAACCCAATTCTAATTAGATAAATTTAGTTGGACAATTAATAAATTAGGTTCTATATTGAGTTGTTTAAAGGACACTTTTTTTATATTACTTACACATTATTTAAATCAAATAATGTTACAAAATGTTACTAAATTTTTTTAATTCCTATTATGTGTCAACATATGAAAAAATGAATATTATGAATGGATAAAAGTGTTTATAATGAGAATAAAAATATTATTTTAATTATTATTTTTAAATATTTTTATTAATTCTATATTTACCTTAATTTTTTATGCAACCCTAATGATGTATTTCTCCTTTTAAGAAAAAAATATAATTAATTATTTTAAAAATATAAAAAATTATATAATATAAATGTGTCAATGCGTCCAAATAATTTTATAGATATACATGAAATATTATGTAGTTGTAAAATAATTTTATTTGAATTCTCCCTTAATCATGATGAATTTAATGTTGAATTTGAAGAATAGTGTTTAAATTGAAAATAATTATATTTTAACAAAATAATATTTTATTAAATTTTTTATGAATATAAATTTATTGAAATAACACAAGGTCGATATTATGTGGTCTAAAATATCATTATTATCCATTTATGCTCCATTTGTGACCTTATAAGTAACAATTAAAACCCTTGATTATATGAAAAGAAGTTATCGTAGTTAAAATTAAAATTTCTTATCGAAAGTTTAAGAAAAATTATAAGGATTAAAATTAAATAAAAATAATTATAAATTATTTTTAAGGGATTTAAAACCTATACTATTTTATCTTTGAATCCATGTAAATTTGAAGGCATTTTGTTCGTGAATTAATTGATTATAATTTATTCCATGAAGAAATTAAAAACGTTCCCCTCACCAAAATTATAAAAGGGAACCTTATCACTCACTTATTTACCGAAAAAAATAACCTTAAAGATGAACCAAAAATTCATATAAAAATCCCATAGGTTTTGTTTTTCCATAAATTCAAACCCTAGAGACCATTAGTGGAAATATAAAGGATTAGTTTCAAAGAAGATGTAATCACCTTAGCTATTCACATTATTTTCTTCTCATCATTAAATACTCTAAATATTTGGTATACATAATAAAATAATAATTTTTTATCATATATGATGTTAGATAATATTATTCATATCAAAAAACAGTATACACTCCCATTCCCATCAAATGATATATTAAATTATTACCTACACATTTGTATGACTAATCGTCTCCATGAAGTAATACAATTCATTTCTCATCAACATATTTAATAGATGGGTATTGTGATGGTATTAATGATTATATTTTATATTTATAAAACAATTATACTTATTTCATTTTAATATTAAATCTACCTACTTACCATCCAATTCTTTGGGAAAAGGATAATGTCGTTTTTGCATACGTGTGAACTACTAACTCCAAAAAGTGATGTGATTCGTTTTTCATTTTATATTAATGAGTTAGTAAATAGGATGAATTTTAAGAATTTATATTATATATATATATGATATATTAATATCCCTATAATTGTGAGTTAATATTTACATGTTATTCATTCCATTTGTTGAAAAATGAAAACAGTGTTCATACTTGAGTAAGACCTACTGTCTGCATGAGAGATGCAATTAATTATTCTATCTCTATAATTTATATATAAATATAAATATGAATATAATTAATATATATGATATTTATATAATTATTAATATTTTGTAGATAATGGGACAAATACAAATGTATCATGAACAAAACTAATGAGACGATTGGCATATTATAAATGAAACAGTTAAAACCTAAAGATAAAAAATATATTTTTTTTAATAAGGAATAATTGATAAAAGTGTTTTTTGAAATGTTATATGTGGATAAATTTTGATATGATAGTTATTAATAAGAATCTGGAATATAAGTATAAAAAATATTTAGTTATTATACATGAGGATAGAGTTCTTTCAAATAAAGACCGACTCGAGGTAAGGGTTTTATTTCACAATCTCATCAATATTTGGGATTGTTTATGTTTAAGTCTCCACTGGGGGAATAATTTCCATCCAAAAAAAATATTTCAAAAAAATAAATAAATATGAGTTTTATAATTATCCTATGACTATATAAATTCATTTTTACCCATATTTTACTTTTTACAAAATAGTTTGAAAAGAATCATGTTGTCATATTCCAAATGAGGTACTTTATGAAATTTTTGAATAAAATATTGAAGAATTTTTTTTCGAAATTATATGGAAAGAATTATTTTTAATTCCCTCATGAGTATTTTTTTTCATTGAAGCATAAATTACATGGTTATAAGTTTCATTTAAAAGATATTATTTTTTCCTTTATAATTTATCAACTTTAAAAAAACAAGTGACTTCAAAAATGGAAATGTTATTTTACTCACAAATGTTTTTAGATATATTTTTATGATATTTCTATTAATAAATGATATCAGAATTTTATGTTTCTTATAATTTATTAGGTATATGATCCATGGATACCATTATTATTATTTCCATGAATGGCTTATTTTCATGATGGCATAATGTTAATGATACTCATATATTTTCCATTGGTTAACCTACGAATAAATATTTATGAAACCCATTTTGTTTCACTGATTCTAATATGATGAAGGTATTATTATATCAGGGAACACATATGCATGATTTTCTTAATGTTAAATATGGGAGATATATCTACCTCCAATTCATTGGGAAATGATTGATACCATACGAGATAAATATGAATGAAATTGGGTGTGAACATAGTTTTGTAAGGTACTATGTCCAATATGATGGTATTTGGAGTTAACCTTTCATACTATGATTATTTTGGGAGTGAACCCCTTCCACAACAATAAAAATGGATATAATTCATTACTACTACAGAAATGATTTTCTATGATTATGTGCATTCCAAAATTCCATTCTTATGTCAATGTTATGATATTATAACTCCTGTCTTTGATTCCCATATTATTTATTTCTTGCGACCCTCAATAATTTGTTATATGACTCAGTATTTGGATCTATGATATTCAAGTTATAGTTTTTAACTGTTATGATCATGTTTTACACCTTTTTTCGCATTTTACTCATATATGATCATAAATGTATCGGTTTTTACCTTACTAAGCATAAAATATCACCCTTTCTTATATTTCTTTTACCCAGGTTATGAAAAAAGTTATTAAGAATTATATTTCTAATAATTATTCTAGTTTTGAATAAATAAGGGAGATACTATGTACATGTTTTATAAATAAATTGTTTATTTTTATCAGTATCCAAAGATAATTGAACTAAAATATTGTGGAATTTATAATTATGTAATGTTAATAATATTTATCTATTTAGATGTAATATCTATTTATGAAAAATATGGGTATTTATAGGTTTTTAATATGATATTTTTTAATAAAAAGAAATATATTAATGATTAAAAATATTTTTGGATAAATATGTAAATATATTAACTAATACATCATTTATTCAAAATAATTAAGACATACATATTACCATATGTAAATAAAATCTTTTTTTTATTTTTACTCAATCATATTACTTCTTCAAAAAATTCTATAAAATTTACCAATAGTTATTTTTAATATGTTAATTATATATTTGAATTATTATTTTTTGAAATAATTATCTATTTATTTATTTATGAAATTTAATTACTATATAAAAATACCTATGTATTTAAATATCATCATTTGGTGCAAAAATTGAAAAACACTTATTTCTATAAATATTACTTTTATTCTAATCCTTATGACTATAATAATATTTTTATTAATTTATCAAAATAAATATTTAGTTATAAATTATTTTATTATTGAATGATTTAATATATTTTATTGAAAACTTGTCTATATGATTTCCATATTACAATTAAAACTATAATATTTAAATTTTATTATTACAACTATAAAAACCTAATATTCGGATTTAATTTGTCACACTACGATTTAAATGGTAATCTTACCCCTTATATATACATATCATTCAATCATCTAAAATCATTCATATCCATTTCTTATTTGTTCATAATTTTCTATTACATATCTTATTGTTTAACTCATATTTCAAATATATCATAAATATTTTTATTCCTTTTCAAGTTTGATATTTTACAGTTCATGATATAATACTGTTGTATATTTTAATGTGTTTTATATTAGTAGTTTCTGTCCCTATAGTGAATTTAATTTTATATATTTTTTATTCAATAATAATGATGTGTTTCTAAAATTTCATTATGAAATATTTTTTATAAGGAAGTGGATATTTACTATTGTATAATATTTGATATTTCACAAAAACCCACAAAACCTAAGATAAAAAATATGTTTTAATTTAATAATAAAACAATTAAACAATTTAATACCCATTATTGTTGATTTGGATCATCCAAAGGAAATTGATATCAATCAAAATTACACAACAAGAAAGTCTCATTATTTCTAGTGTGTTTGAGGGATATAAAAACCTCCCAATTCATGATATTAATCCTTATTTACACATGGTTATATTGAAATATTTGTTAACAGATAAAGATAGTCAATATCTAAAACTTAATGTCAATATTTATGTGTTTTAAAACTTTAAATGAAACTATAGGTTTCAGGATCTAACTAGTTTAAATACACATCAAATAGAATCAAATGATCAATCAAATTTATGAACATTTCACAATTTTTGAAAATAATTTCAACTCTTGAAACGTATGAATAAATCATTATAAATATATTTTAATAAACAAATTATTATTATATATGTTAAAACTGATCATAATCACTGTCTAATCATAAATAATTGATCATGACAACAGTTTTTTTAGAAAATATAATCAATATTATGTATTGTTTTAAAATATAAAAAATACATGCATGATTTGCATTATATATTTAATATTATTATGTCATGGTTCACCTAATAAATTACTTATAAATTTTCTATACCACTATGCCATGGATTAGAATTTAGTTAATAATTTTACCTTTTTAAATAGAAAATATTCCAAAATTTTACCATAAATATATTAGAAATAAAATTGATATGGAATAAAATCATTAATTAATTAGAGTGTTGAAGAAAAATCTTATATACTATCACCAAAGAGGGTGAATTATGAATCACATTTAAGATAATAGAAATTATATTTTTAAAATTAATTAAATAAATAAATTTGAATGAACATGGTCATTTTAAATGAAATTCTATAAATATTATTGATTATAAGATTATTTATAGTGAATCCCAATACATGATAGAGTTATACAAAGAAACAAACACATATATAATAATTTTTTAGGTAATAATGATAAATCTAAGAGAGATTATGAGGATGAGGAAATAAAAAATTTCAACATTAATTTTAAAAATCTATTCCCATAGGGATGAACTATAGATATTAAAAAAATATCAGGTGAGAATAATGAATTTAAACCAAAATGATAGAAAATAAATAGAGAAAACCCATTACAATGAAATTTACCTCACTAAAACATACTATAAAAAATTATAGTCAATATAAAATTATTATTTATCTATTATAAACCCTTATTTATATATAATTAATTTTATGTTACTTTAATAAATTAATTTTTTAAAAATTAATTTGTTAGACACAATTTATTTAAATCATCACATATCTTGTGTTCTCAATGTTCCATGCTATATTAATTATGGGGGAATTTTTTATCGTCCATTTTACATGAGTTTATCATCTTCAAAATATAAAATTACCTATATTGTTTTCATAATTATTTCAAAATTTCCAATTAAATTCATAGGGAGATGCATGTATAGTTTGAAATAATGGATTCTATAAATTTCTCATTTTTGGTATTTTCACAAACCATGTGGATAAAATTAATAAGTATGTTTCATTTAACAAATCATATTCCCAATCTATTTTAATAACAAAAAAATCTTTTAATTTTCATAAATCTTCATTAATCATGTTTTTAACCTTCCATAACTATTATTTAGAATAAATAGTATTAGAATTCATCTATGAAGTTTAATTGAAGTAAATGTGAACATAAAACAAAAAATTAATTATTACAAAACCATCAATATTGTAATGACATCATTAATAAATTATCTATATCAAATTAATATTGTTATAAAATGGTCGTAATGTGTAGTCTGAATTCATAGATAGTTGGGGTGAATGAGTGAATTAAATTTTATTTAAATTTATCCTTAATAAAATTATTTTAACTCTATTATTGTGCTCAAAAATATCATTTTACAGTATTTTTTAAAAAAAAATAATGCTATAAATCAAGTAGGTATTAAATATTTTTATACGTCCCACTACTCAAATCCAATAGCTGCAAGACTTTTAGGATCCAGTAAAACTTCTAACCACACATAAAAATAGAATCTCCATGTGGATTGTAAATGAATAGGGATTATCCTTGTTCTCATGATTCACAGTGCATCTCCCAACTTGTTTAATTTTCTCTATCATAATAAATTTTATATAACATGTAATTTTAAAAAAAACTAGTTTCTTAAACCAAGATAGATATATAAAATGTAATTTTTGTGCTTTATGAATTTATTCTTCCTCTTCATATTCTTCCTTTTACTCATTTAAATTCATAAGTAGAATCATTTTTATATAATCCATTATTATACTATATTAATCCTCTATACATTTCATGTTTTAGTCGATAAGTCTCTATCTATAATTTTTTTGAATGTAGATTTCCTATTCAAATATGAATCTTCCTTCAATAACTGCAACTTATATCTCAGCCTTAAAATTTATTCATACAACCTATCCCCCCTTATATAATGATACAAGACTTAAATATTTATTTTTTATAGTCCTATAATGGACAAAATGAGCAAGATTATCAAAATTATAAATCCTAAACATTGGCGTAAATCATAGAGAGACTCGTTCATCATTGAGTGTTTAGTTATTTTTCCTACAACTATTTTTTCAAAATTGTTCTCCCATTATAGTGAGATAAACTGCATTATAATGAAAGTCAAGTCTTGTATGATCCATATATGAATTATTACAATGTTATAAAATTAATTATTACAAAATCCATATAAACACATCTACACCGCATGGAGGAAGACAATCCTGGCTTCTCATCATAGTGTAACACCATCTTATAATCTAAAAATAATAAAATGTTGCAGCATAAACTATATATTTACTAAAAAACCATTAATCCTTAAATAATTGTGAAAAAATGAAATAAATATATATTAAATCACATCATGATTTATATTTCATGATAGATCACCAGAAAACATCATTTGAATAAATTCCACAATCATAACATAAACTGTGTTTTGAGGTGTGATTAATTCTTCATTTAGTGTAAAACAATATTCCTTATTAGTAATTATGATATGTTACTTTTATTTAAGTTTGATTTAATATTCATTCAATATAGTTTATGATTCAAAAAAATTCAATTCAATAATTACCCATTTTTCTATAGCACCCATTGTAGCATGATCAGAACACATAGGGCGTGTCTAGAATTAGCCTTAATAGATAATAATATTTTATAGAGTCTATCATAGTAGTTTTAAAATTATATAATATTCATTAAAAACTAAAATAATGGAACATAGATATCGTCATGGAGTGATTATCGATGTTGTTGGGTGATTTAATCTAAAACATCAAAATCTCATCCAAACCTCAATATTTTAATTACATAGTTCTCTTGTCCAAAACTAAATTTCCAAAAAAGAATTTACCTCATACAAAACATCATTTAATGTGTGTTTTAACAACATTTATAGATTGAATTTAAAATAAAAATCCTAAAATCATATAAAAATGATCTAATAAAAAATTAATCATTACATCATTTTAATTCATAGTTTTTGGGAATTATTTATTATTGGTAGAGGGGATTATAATGCAACAAACACCTCCCACACCTAGGCACCCTAGTGGGTAAATCCTTGTCCCCACATACTAGGATTGGCCAGCACCCACTGTATGTATTTTATTACATTTTTATGATTAAAGGTCTTGAGGATTGATTACCATTATTAGGGGATAGTGGCCATTAATATGAAAATCTGTTTGGTGCATCATATTTCATTCAAGGCCATTTTGTGGATTAAAGTCCCTGATAAAAAATTTAGAGGGTTCCTCCATTAGTCTTGATGTCTATCTAAAAGGGGCCAAAGGAACATAACGATTAATAATGATAGGGTCTTATAGTATGCTATCGTATCTAGATGATGCAATATCTCCAAGAATAACTAATATGGTAATGAATAATACCATCGAAAAATACAATAAATTGGTGTTAATGGGGATCATTCCACCAACCTCCAATATGTGGTTCCCTAACTAATTAAGACCTAACCACATCTTTTGTAATTATTATTTATCTTTTAACAATATAAAAATATCATTTCATCTCAAGAACCATATCATTTCTCAATAACTAATGACATAAATATATTCATCCTTCTTGGTCTCAACAATCTACATATTTGGGATTTACTGGAATCCTTTAATCAAAAATCAATATTCAAACTCAAAACACAATTAATTGAATATTATTTTTAGAATTATAAAACTATGTGAACAAAATATGTGTATAAAAAAATAAAACTGAATATTAATATCATTTATATAATAAACTTTTCTTACATAGTATTTATTATATCAATTTATTCAGTTTTATAATTAATTATAAAAATAACACATTTTTACATCCCCAAATATATCCTTTTAATCTATGAATAACAATATCCAATAAATATGTTAATAAAAATATTAAAATATGTCAAAATTCACACACACACACACTCTTAGAAACAACATTTCTCTACCTTTTAAAAAACTCCCCTAAATATAATCACCCCAAGAAGGATGAAATATTCTTTGATTTATATATTTGGATGGAAATTTTATGTTTCTATATTCTACATTGATAGAAAATATCCAAAAAAATAAGTTAGAGAGGTTATGATAACACCTTGCCATGGAATTGAGTTTATTAAAGTTAAAAAAATCATAAACCTCAATTTTAAAATGATTCAATAAGAAGAATATTTTTGAACACATCCACTATCATTTCACTGATCTAAGAAATATCTTAATTTTTATTTCATTATTCCACAAAATCCTCAATGAAATGATTTTTTATATCAATGCACATTGATCATTAATTATAAAGTATAATTAATAAAATCTTTATAGCAATTTTATTATCATTTCCCATATCACTTGGAAAATTCATATCCACCTATGGATACTAAAATTTCGTTTTTTCCTAAATCAATTGTTTTATTCATTGTGTAAAAAAACACTCGAACTTAGTAGTACTAACATTCACCAAAAATTATGAATTTAATCTCCATGAAAATAAAATTCCCTGTAAGAAGGAAATATAAACAAGTTTTTGTTTTTACATCATCCACATTTATATACTGGTCAACATGTACATATCCCAAGATAATAACATTTCATATACTATCATATATTATACTATAATCCCCCAAGGTTTTGAGGTATTTGAGAGTCCCTTTTTCAACCATAATTTTGATTCTTTCATCAAACTTTTAAATTAAATACACCATGTAAAATGATAAAATATATATGTTCCTTAATATACTATTGATAAATAATCCCCAATAATCTTTTAGAAAACTCTTGAATCACAATACATTCCAACATTATCCTTTGATTATTTTTTTCATTAAAATTGGGGTAGAAATTTTCATTAAATATATCATGATGAAAATCAATCAATTTTCATGTACATACTTCCCTTTTTATATTAAATATGGTACTTCCCAAGTGAAATTTGTATGAAAAAGATGTCTCATCCTTATAATCATGTGAATAAAAAATATCTTCTTCTTCACCAATATAAACTCCATAAAAACACATTCTATATGCCTAGAAATGGTAAATTATTCATCAAATATAGTAGAAACTAATGTCACTTCCTTCATTTCATTTTTGTAGAGATTTTTTCCATTATCCACTTCCATGAATTTAGTTCCATAATTAATTAATAAATATTTTATGACAATTAATATATAACTTTCATTAAGACAAAAAATTCCTTCTTAAAGATGAAAAAATATACTTTATTTTATCAAATAACGAATCCATTTATGTTATAAATATAAAATACTATTTCCTATTATAATTTTGGAAATTTTGGCATGAAATATATTTAAAATATCTTCTATTTATTTTATGACATAATATAATGAAAAATCTAAAAGATCAGAATACTAGAAAAAAATGATAAAGTGTCAATAAAATAAATCCATTATAGTAATGAAATAATTTTCACATTAGTCTTTCCATGTTTATGGTTATATATTTTACCTAATTAATATTATTATATATTTCCCACCTTATTTTGATTCCATTGTTGTTTTTTTCTTGGGAATGAGATAGAATGTTACATTCTTCTTAATATTATACAAATCCATTTTCATTTCATTAACCTAATATTGATGAATTAAAAAAATTTAAAACTGAAAAAAGAGGTATGAGTTATTGTCCTCAATGTTATACTATTATGAATTTTTTGTACTAGATATCTAATAATATTTTGGAGCTCCAAAAAATTTTAATCATCATATAAGTTGAGAAGGGATTATCTTCATAACTATTTTTTTTGAATTATCATCCTTAATCAACACCTGTATTCAAATTATTTATTTTTGAGATACATCATCACATCCTCTAATTTTTCATCTTTATATTTAGTTTTGTAAATTTATACATAATATAAAACATCACTCATTCATTTTTCTAGAACATTTACATAAAATTTATCCATAATAATCTTTATGACCTTATTATAGAAATGATATCATCTTATATTTGTAGGATAGTCAAGGAATATGCCTTCAACCCATCATTGTTCAAACCATCAAAAAATTACACCATTCACCTTAATAATATAAGGGAATAAAACTACCCTAATTCATTTCATGTTGAATGTATTTTTATTATAAATCTTATATAGTGTCATATCTAAATTGAACCAGTACAATCAATGGTTTTGAATATGAACTAATATACTAATTTATGGACACTAGGAAAATAAATACATACTATACTCCACTATAATATTATGATTAATTTACAAAAATGAATTTATCATCATTCCCTCCACACAATTGTGTTTTGGGGTATATAGTGTAATGAATTAATGATGAATAGTATGTTATTTGAGGTGTGATTCATATTTTTCACTTAGGTAATTAGTAAAATTATCTATATATAACTTCTTCGTGGAGAATTCATACTCTTTTCCAAAAAATCAATTAAAGTTATTCAATATATTCAAGGAATTAAAAATATGATTTAGAAACATAAAAAATTTTATATGAAATAATTCATCAATAATTGAAATAAAATAGTTACATACATTTTTCGAATTCAACATTACAGTCTCAAAAAATTATAAATGAATAGGTTTTAATGGGTTAGTTGTTTGAATCATGATTTTTTGTATAATTTACAATTATCTCCCTTTAGCATGTAAACCACTTCTATTTTTTCACTATCATTAGTATAGGCACATCACTTAAATTAATTCCATATGCAATCATACACATATTCTATTGATTAATACAACTATTTCTATAATGAATGAACTAATTTTATTACTTAATTCTCAAGTATCATGAATTTTTAGTGACACCAACCATAAACAAGTTTTTCATTATTAATTTTAAAATAATATGTATATATATATATATTATTCTCTTTACAAAACACCCATATTTTGAACATTTTTCATTATTTCCTTCATCAAATTTCTGATTCAAACTTGGATGTTTGTTTTTTAACACAACAACTAATATGGTATTATTCAAATTTATCTTTTATTAAACAATGACTTTTAAAATAACAAATTTTTTTAGTAGAACTTCATTTAAAAATTTCATTGATCTATCCTCATTCCATTTAAAATATTGTATAAGTATCTAATCCCTAGTCAAAGGTAATGATTATCCACTATATAAGATTCACATGTACTCATTTTTAGATTTCATAAGTGATAATTAAACTAATAAAATTTTATCATCCCATTTATATTTCTTATTATATAAAATTTGAGTATTGAAACTAACAATCAATTGAGAGGGTAATATATTGAGATAATATTCACCCGCATGGCTTGTATGGATACACCTTTATAAAAACCCATCAAAAGATTGAAATTTATTGTCAACACTGAATTATTATTTTTAATTGGTTATGATCTTTCATTAATTTAGTGTATTGAATCCACCTTAATCACTACCTCCCATAATTTCTAGGATAATAGAATTATTTATAATTGAATAAAAATAATGACTCAAAATTATTAAATAAAACACAATACCATCAATTCCAATTTTGAAGAACACATTTCATTGAACATATATTGTTGTACATAAGTCAATTAATTATATTCTCCCACTTTCTAGAAATCACCTTTTTTTAATTCGTCCAAAAATATTCATGGCGGCCTCCCAAAAATATATTATTTATTCAAGAATTATTTTCAACCTTTTATGTGTTAAAAGTTTTAAGAGTTTTGTCTTCAATATTTACCTTCAATAAATTTTCATATTTTAGAGAACTATTTTTTCCCAGAAATACATAATTTTATTCTAGCATCACGACCTAAACATTTTAATCAACTTCTTATTTGATATATCACTAACTTAATTAGAATATTATTTAATGTTTGGTTATAAAATATCCCATTTCCCCCTACATTCATCAATTTATATTGAATAGACTCAAGCTATTTATTTATTTCTTTAACTTTATATCCCATTGATACTATTGTTACATTTTAATTGATGATAGAATTTTCATTATTTTCAACCATATATGAAAATTACATATGTGACGTTTTTGAATTTGTTAGAGGTGTAAAAAATTGAAATTTAGAAATTTGATTATGTGATAATATCATTTTGGATTTTTTTATAATGGAAATTTCAAAATTTTAATACCTATACAATGGTATCCATAGATTTTTAAATTTATCGTAATGAAAAACTCGTCTTCATGAAAGTCATCTAATTATTTCACTAAAATTGTATGGGTATTTTTCTTGTTAAAAATGTTGTGTAATGGTTATCAATAGAGTACTTATCCTAATATGAGCTAGAATATTCTATGTAATGATAACTCTGAAAGTATAGTTTCTATGTATTCCTTATATAATATCTCTATAAACATGAAATCCTTTGACTCACTTTTGATAATTTGATGGTCACTTCATATATTGAATTTTTCCAACTCTTGACCAATATTCATGGTCACTTGTTTCCACTATATTCAATCACCATGGTTGTTAGTGTGTATATATGTTCAATAAATTTCATATATTTAGTTGAATTCCCCGATATGGTTATGTATCGTCAATCCATGAATTTAGTCCATTTTATATGTTTTTCATATATAGTTGATCATTACGATCCATAAAATTTTCAATGAGTATTCTATATATTGGTCAAAGTAAGGTTTAAGACCTATTTAATGGTAAAAAAATTATTTTTTTGAATTCATTTTATTTTAATATGATGATAATAATTTAGGATAGGTTGAGAATTTTTAAAGAAATTCAAAAGGGGAAAATGGGATATTATTTATAGGATTTTGTATCATTGACACTCTAGATGATCATATCCAATCTTATTGGAATAAACCCCTCAAAATAGAGTTGATTAATTGATATTGAATAATGTATAAATAAGAAGATAGAGTCTAAAGATGCTCTACTATGAAGAAGTGGAGACTACACCATAGGGATTAGTGATGGAAATAAATATATGAACAATTATAAGGTGCCTTAGAATATTCTATATAATGATAAATCTGAATGAAAAATTTCTATGTTAAGGTAAGATATTGATTTGTGTAAACACGAACTCCATATACTCAGAGTCGATCCTTTGATGGTCACATCAAATGTTTACTTTTATGATTCATGATCAATCTTCATGGTCTCTTTTTTTAACCGTAGTCAATCATCAGGGTAGGTAGTGTGAACATATGTCCAATCAATTTCATATAGTCATTTTTCTTCCTCATGATTAAAAAATATTGTTGATCAATATAGTTGATCCATTTTATTATGTATCTTCAGGTGGTTGGTCATTAAAATCCCTAAAATTTTAAAATAATTTTCAATATCATGGTTATAATAAAGTTAGAGACCTATTTATGGGTAAAAAATTAAGTTTTTTCTGGATTAATACTATCTCAATATCATGAAAATAATTTAGGTCAGGTTGAGAAAATATGAAGAAATCCAAAAAGTGAAAATGTGATATTATTCATAGAATCCAGAATCATTGTTACTCAAGATGAGCAGGATCCTAGCTATTAGGAACAAATCACTCAAAAATGAGTTGATTATTTTTTATTGAAGAAGTTATGAAGAAGATGCAAGATTCTGAAGACCATATACTCTGAATAAGTGATGACTATTCCATTGGGAGTAGTGAAACAATGACTTCCCCACACTATAGTGAATATTTATTAAAATTCTTTATGATTTGTGGAGAACATGAGGGTGCTATAATTTATATATAGTGTGGGTCATTATACTAGAGACTTCATGTGATCCCATAGAATAATATTATCTTAATTTTAAATGAGTTTATAAATTGATGTATGGAGAAAATCAAAGTGGAAAGGTTGTGAAAATGGGAGTTTTAATGAAGTAATTAATCTGACAATAACATTCATAGGGCTATTGAATATTTATTCTAGTGAAAAGATATATTTTATTTTTATGATAATTATGAGTGTAATACATTAAATTACTATTGATGTTAGCTATATGAACATTGAAAGAATTAGAGTTATTAAAACAACCAAAAAACATGTTCCTTTTTTTGGGGTGAAGGAAGGGGATGAGAAAGCATTAACACATTGGGTTCATGCGATCATGTTAGACATATGCATAACTGTAACACCCCAATACTTTAACACATTTTCCTTTTAGAATTTTTTTTCCAAGATCTATTTATATGAAACACTAATTTAATCTTATGTTACATGAAATATAAATTTCATATTTCTCTACATGGAACACCAAGATTATATTTCATTACATGCTATATTGACATTCCCCTATGGCTTGCGTAACACACAAGACCAATAATATATTATTAAAAAAAATTACTATTTAATATAATAAGACACAAACTAGCCATTAAATTAATTTCATGAATATTATTTACTAAATTATGAAAATATTTTTTTGAATTTATTTATTTCAAATTAATTATAAATAAATATAATAGAGAATTGAATATAAGGAGAATGTTTTTATAAAAAAACTATTTTTATGCTCACAAAGTCATTTTAACTTAATAAATTAAATTAATTAAAATTAATGAGTGATATTAATGTAAAATATATATTTTATATTAAATTAAATATTTTAGAAATTCATTCAATAGATTTTAAAAGAATAAGTAAATAACAAACCAAATTTTATGCATAAAAATCAATATTTTATAAAGGCAGTTGTACCGCCTTTTAATGCTGAACATTTTTTAAATACAATTTTTAACACCTTTATTAATTTATTATTAAAAAATTAACTTAATTTTTAAAATATAAACATTAAAATTTGGTTATCCTAAATTTTTTGTAATTTTTTGTGATGTTTAATTTTTTAATGAATAGTGAAAATACAGAATTTTATTTCAAAAATGATTTTTCATATAATTTATTTATAAGGATAAATTATTTTATTGATTGGTTTAAAAGTTATATTAGATCAATTATACACAAATTAATCTAATTTATGTCATTGTAATTAATTTCACATTGAAATTGGATATAACAACTTAGTAAACTATTAAGCATTTTACCTTTAAAAACCCACATTGTTGTCCCGTCTACGGGATTATATTTAAAATATTTTTTTCCACTGATGTGATTATAATCTGAAAAAATGGGTTTAATATCTTTAACCGGAAAAATTTATAATTTATTATAATTTCCACTTAGTTTTTGACAAAAAATATTAGTGAAATTGATTAAAATTAATTATAGTGATTAAGAGAAAAATTAGCTTAACAAAGGACCAAACCTTAAGATTAAGACCCCAAAAAACCTAGAAACATGTAAAAATACATTTTATAGAATTATTTTGAACCTACCCCTAATTTTATATAAAATATTTCAATATTTTATCCTATTTTGAAATAAAAAATTGTTGGTGGAATTTCCTTTTATAAAATTAACAAACATGCCACTTGTCCTCCACTATTGAAAGGAACCCCCCCCCCCCAAATTCACACCTCTCAAGCCATTTGGATCACCAAAAATATGCTAAAATAAGATCATAAAATCATTCCACTCATCCTAGAATCCTCCCTTTGGATATAAATCCTTCCAGGGAATCCCTTTGGTGCAATGCAAAATGAGTTACCCAAAGAAGAGGTAACATCCTTCCTTAAGCTCTTTAGTTTTACATTCACCACCCCATAAAATATTATTATTCCATTATTATATAATAAAATCAATATCATAAGTATACCGCAATGTTTTGATGTTAAAGTTTTTACTTGTACTTATACACACATCTATCTAATTGGTAACGAACCAACCATTTATTTGTACGATGAACTATCACCTCACAGAATAATGATTGTTGATTTTTCCTTTAACACCTATCATGGAGATAATTATGATGTAAAAAATATTTATATATGGTATTTATAATATTTATAATTTATTTATTATTCTATAATTTTTATATAACACATACCCTTATACTATTCATTTTATGTAAATAAGATATCATCGTTTAAGGATGTGTGGACTATCTCCTCCAGAAAGCGATGTGATTCATTCACACTATACATGGAATGCATAAAGGATGGTTTTAATAAAAATATGTTACATATATGAAATATATATTATAATTTAATTATAATATATATATATATCATTTAATTTTCATTCTTTTAATACAACAAAGAAATGAAAGTAGCATTCTTGTGTACGTAAGGCCTACCGTCTCCATGAACGGTGCATTTCACATCTTATATCCAAATATTATGGATTATTATAAATTAATATATCATAAATATATAATATATATAAATCATGTTTTAATTTATTGAGATATTAAAATCATGATCTATGTAATAGGAACAACAAATAACATGTCAAAACATACATGAAAAACTAGGCAATTAACACTCGGAATAGTTAAAATAATAAAATATTGTTATCAATTGTGTATTTAGATATTATAATAAGATCACATATGTTATAAAAAATATTATTATGGTTATATTATAATCTATTTACACATTTAAACAACTATAAATTAGGTCAAATACCACACAGCAAAATGTAGGGATATTGTAAGAGATTCTTGTCTTACTTTTTATTCTGCGGGGCATACACCATCATTACCACTTATTTCTTTTGTGTGGTGTATCTAGTAACCCTTTTTATTTATTATATCTTGAATAATTTTATATTCATGTAATTTATTGTTTTAATTTTAATTATATCATCAAAGTGGTTTTTACTTGAAAATTTCCAAGTGGTAAAAGTTATCTTTGCAATGTAACTTTTTTTGTGATTGTTAACATTCTATTGAAACAATCACATACTTAGGATCATTTTTATGGTAAAATTAATTTTAATTAAATATACATACTATAATGAAATGTATATTATTGTAGCCTAAAACTTATACCATTTTATCATATGTGGTTCACTTGGACAATTATTTGACTGACTGAAAATTATTGATTAATATTTATTTTTTTATCCAATATGGATATTTCATAAGGCATGTTTTTCTTGAGTAAAATTGATTACTAGATATATAAGTAATGAATTGGAAAGGAAAAAAATTAGTGTGTCCCATTTATAGATATCCACTTGATGCATCCTAAGTCTCATGAGATGAATTTGTTAGCCAAATTAGATGGGTTTTACCTAATATGATAAATTTTCTAGTGAAAGGTATTAACGGTAATGGTACGATGTACCTGGGAAACATGTCACCCAAAAATTAATAATTTCACTCATTATGACATTGCTTTTATTTATACATGGGATTTTTTCTTTGAAATATATATGGATTCATTATATTATCAGTTTATTTATTTAATGGAGTGTGTTTTACATTGATACCTTTCCATACTGATTATGCCCTATCTAGTTATTTTAATGGAACAAGTTATCAGTTATTTATCTTTACATGTTGATTATTCTTATCTATTGAAATTTATTTCTGCTTTACTCACCCATACTGAGCATTTTATATCAGCCTTATTTTGTTTCCTTTCCCTAGTTTATGAAGAAGAAATATTGGAATAAGCTTTCAAGGATGTAGTTTATTTCATTTTAGTATGTAACATGTTTTATTTTATATTTTACATTGTAATATGGGTATCATTTATGTAATATAGTTTTTCAAAAATACTAAACTATTTTTCCCTTGGTATTTGATGCTTAGATATATACCAAAGTAATAAAACAATGCATCAGATCTAGGCTTATGGGGTCAGGGTGTTATAGTTGGCATCAGAGAAGTTTTTGCAGCAACCTTGGAAACTAGATTTAGAAAACATAGATTATAGAACATAAACATAAGATAGACTTTGATGATAATTATAGAAGTAAATCCTCAAATTTTTGTAAGGTAGAGATTGTGTGGGTCTTCCTAAAAATACATCCATGCCTGGATACATCATGTGGTTGTGGTTCTGGCATAGATGTACGTAGGGATAACAACTCTAATCATGTGCTTCATGCCAAAATCGATGTCACTTGGTCCATGAAAACAAGCCTTACTTTGCACCTGGTTTAACACTCATGGGGGGATACATATAGTATAATTCATATTTTATTCAAAAACCATTATAAAGGATTTGAAGGTGAAGATATCCCCAAAGAACCCATGTTTATGATTATGAGATTAGTTATGCATACACTTTTCTAGTTCTGTGTGTTATGATATATTTAGAATTATCCAATGTTCCTAATTTTATAAACTAATATAACATGTTACATTGTTTAGAAACGGAACCTAGAAAGAAGAATAATATCAGTACTCATAGAAAATGTATATGTTTCTCTACCGAGGAAACCGATACAGATGGTATTGGAATGGGGAAAATTATGGCTATTCTAGGGAATCTTAATCAGGATATGATAAATAAACATGCTTGAATGGAGCAACTTGTTCCACAATGTGAATCTCCTTTGTTGGATCACATTATGTTACATAGGCCCCCATCATATATTAGGAATCCTGATCCAATAGCGGATGGTAAATAGATTAAGTCCATGGATAAGATATTTATTAAATTGGGATGTGCTGAAAAGGAAAAGATGACACTTGCAGTGTATTATCTCAATGGTGATTCAGATCAATAGTGGACGTTGAACCATAATATTGTGGAGTAAGAAGAAATAGAACTCATGGAAGGGAGAATATTTAAGTAGACATTCTTCGACAAATACTTCCCTCATGATCAATAAAAGCAAATAAATAGAATGTTCCTTAGATTAAATTAATATGGAAAAAGTGTTGTGTAGTATGAATCTACCTTTAAAATGGTAGAATGTTATGCTATAGATTTCATACGAAACATAGAGTGCCTGATTGATCTCTTCTTTGAATGTCTTAATCCATGTCTCTGGAGGGTGCTCATGTGTTATAACCTTTCATCATATGATGAAATAGTTTTATGTGATATATATATATGGAAATAATTATATAAGTCTTATGTATTCAAAGGTAAGCAAGATAAAAAGAGAAAGTAAGAGAAAATAACATATAAAGGTAAGAAGGTAATGAAGGATTTTCCCACATGTGATACCTATGGAAATAATCTCCCTAGTAAATGATTGAAAGGATTGAGAGTTTGTTATATGTGTGGAGAAAAGGGTCACCAAGAAAAATAATGCAAAGGGAAGAAGTAAAACACTTCTATATTCAGTGTTACAACTATAAGTATTTGAAGCACTATTCCAACGAATTCCTCAAGCATCAAGGGGATCTACCACAGAAGAAGCCATAAGGAGAAGTCCAAGCATATGTTATTGATACGAACGAGGTGGAATGATTAATATTATTGTGTATTTGGGTCCAAGAAATATGTTGAATGTGTATTCCATTAATGATGTTATGAAATATATAAGGATAGTACTAAACTAGTTTTTCATTTAATATTTGAGATCATATTTTGAATGGTACCCAGAAAAGTAATTCGGTAGCTGGTTAAACATTTTAGGAAACACATGGTTGAGTGAAAGATAATAATTAATATGTTCATAATTCTTATAAAATGATTCTGGGAAAAAGAAATGATTGATGTTAAAGCAGTTTAATACCTTGGAACTAATTAATGATTTTTTTGACAAAGTGGTTTATATTATCATTGATGGTGTCCAAAACACCTTTGGATTTATAGAATATATCCAATAACATGTGTTTTACTTAAAGAATAAAGATGAAAACATGTTTCCAATAATGTTTTATGGTAAATCAATATATTAATATATTTCAAGAGAATACATGATGAAGATGTCCACATTTTTGGTATGTAATGATTAAAGAGATAATTCTTGTTGATTGAAGGCTAATGATAAGTTCATTTTGGAAATTCAATGACCGTCTTTCTAAAAGTGTTGGATCCTAACTATTTTTAAAAGGTAACCATTTATAAAATGGTTTATGTTTATATTTCAATGTGGTTTTAGATATTAATATATTACTTCATTACATGAAGTATCTTGTGCTAAGAGATGATTTAGAAATAGTTCAAGAGGTAATCAAAGGAAAATATTATGTTTATTGAAAAATATATTTTTGTATATTCTTAGACTGTGAAATAATCCCTCAAATATAAGAAAAATGGTCTTGTAACAAAAATATTTTCCTATAACCATATTTTTTTATGATATCAATGAAATGATTCATTACATTTGCGGTTTAAGGATTTTTTATCATCATCTTTTAGCGGAACATGTTCTCTATCACTCTTCATCAGAACTTGATTGTTAGATTTTTCTTTTATAACCATTTTCTATTTTCCACTTATGTTATTCTATTAGGGAACGTAATTACTTGTCCATTTTATTCCCCTTTATCTCTTATTAAGAAGATGTTTTGTTAACCTTATTTACAATTTGGGTTTTCCAAAAATAGTTTATTTTCAAATATCAATTACTAGATTATCAAGATCAATTTTGAATTGCGAGGACACAATTTATTTAAGGCGGGGAGAATGTAACACCACAAGACTTTACAATATTTTACTTCCATAATAAATTTTATTTTTTTCCTATAATTTTTTATATGAAAAACCTAGTTATGGTTTTTTTCATGAAACATAATGTTTGGATTTCTCTACATAGAACATTGAGGTTAACTTTCGTTACATTCCAGAATGACTTTCCTCAATGGCTTTTGTAATAAAAAAGACTAATAATATATTTTTTGAAAAATTATTATTTAATACAATAAGATAGTACCAAGCCATTAGAATCATGGTTATGAATAGGTTTAACTAAATTATGAAAATATATGGTTGAATAGATTTGTTACAAATTAACTTGAAATGAATATAAGAACCAATTGAAAATAATGATTTTTTTTATAAAAAAACCATTTTTATGATCACAATGTCATTTTATCTTAATAAATTAAATCAATTAAACTAAAAAAAAGGACTTATTGAGACTGGCCTAGGGCTAGTCAAAACATAGTCTGTTAAAAGAGACTCTTTATGAGGATAATGTTGACTCATCGCAAATAGTCCATAAAAAAGAGGTATTAGCGATGGTGTTTTTCAAATACCTTTGGCGTTCCTTTCACGTGTTAGTGCAGGAAGAGTATTTGCAACGGGGATTAAACCCCCTGTCGCAAATATTCTTCTCAGGATTCTTTTATTTTAGATTGGGGAGGATCCTCATCCCAAAAAAAATGTCGGCATAATATAATTTTTCACGACCTGTCGCAAATAATTTATCGCCATGATAGTATTTGTGACGGATCCCATCACAAATACTATCTATTAATTTTTCCTCAATTAAAAACTACTGGAATATTGGCGATGGGTCCCATCACAAATAATATGTCGGTAGGAAAGTATTCTTGACCATTCCCATTGCAAATACCTTTTTAATCACCACCCCTAATTAACAGGGGGTTAGCATTTATGATGGGAAGCTCGTCACAAATATCCCCATCACAAATTATCTTTCCTATATATACCCTCATCTAATTTTTACTCATTTCACAATTTCTCTACTCCTATCTCATTATCTCCTCTTATATTTCTCTCTTTAGTTTTTTCTAAATTTTAAAATTTACAATGGACCAATTTTCAGGACTTGCATACAACGATGGATTCAGTTTTAACATATTTATTTGTCTCTTTTATTTTTAAGTTAAATCATTTTAAATTATATTGGATATAATTATTACTAATTAGAGGTAATTAAAATAAATTAGAATTAGATATTTTTATCTTTGATTATTTATTAGTACAAATATGTTGTTTCATTAAGATTTAAGGTTTTTATTTAAAATTAAATAGTGTTAATTTGTAATAATTTGGTTAAATTATCATTATTTAATAATATTTACATGTAATCATTATTAATTAGTAGTAATTTGTATTAATTAGTATTATTTAGTATTATTTAGTTTTAATTATTGATAATTACTAATAAATAGTAAAAAATAATAAAAAATAGTAATAAATTGTATTAATTAGAAGTAATTAGCAGTAATTACTGCTAATTAATAACAAATACTAATAAATAGTAATAAACAGTAATAAATTGTAATAAATATTTTATATAGTAATAATTAGTAATATATAGCGGCAATTAGTAATAATTGGTAATAAATAGTCATTAATAGCAATAATTATTAATAATTATTGATAGTTAGTAATAAATATTAATAAATAGAAATAAATAGAAATAATGTAAAGACCCGAAAATTACATATAATTTTTTAATTATTTTGGATTATTAAGAGTCTGGGAAAAATGACGACGCTTAATTATGAGGCCCAGTGTGCTTGGAATGGAATTTTGAAATTTTTCAATGTACATTTAGTAAATGCATGTGCATCATTTTCTATATTTTGACCTGGTGCTCAGATTAAAAATATAAGGGCACCTTTGAATCTATAGCTCCAGGATTTTCTTAAGGGAGGCTTAACATCGACTATAGTAGGTTGGGTGAAAAAGTAAGTTTGTTTGCGACTTTTGATGAAATAATCAAATAACATAAAAATAATTATTTTATTTTCTTACCTCTTGTTGAGCGGCGATGGTGGGGCCGATATGTTGTCAATCCATTTAATGTCATGACACTTCAGTTTGTAACCACGCCATAGAGAGGTTAAGAGGATCATTCATTAATGAACCTCATTAATCTCTTGTTGCGTTAACCTCCTTTCCCCCCTCTATTTAATTGAGGGTTGGGTTTGGATTTTTCATATGGCTATGAGAAACCTCGGGCGATGTATCACGACTTCTTTCACTGATGGAGGATAGAAGCTTGGGCGACAACGATTTGGGATCAACAAACATCAGAGACTTCATCCAGTGAGGAATCCTCTCCCACCACAACCACAACATCACCCAACTGATCTCAAGGTAGGGGTTTTGTTATTAAAATCATTTTCAATGTATCTTTCCCTCGTTCTTGAAAAGAATGATGAGTCACTGAAGTTTTTAACATGATTAAATTTATCTTTGTGATGAATTGATTATTAACCGCTTGTTATAATGCTAGCGTGGAGGGCTTGGTCAAACGAACAAGTCCAGGACCCTACACCGCTTGATTTTTCATTGAGTTCTTCAGGGGAAGATTTCTCAACATGAAGGAACATTGAAACCGGGAGGCACATAGTGACGATGACATCTAAGGAGGCTTGTAGCTCCTTCGGAAGGGAAAATAGACCACTGGAGCTCACCTCGGTGGTTCATGGAAGACCCTCTGGCATGGAACTAGCGTAGAATTGGTGTGACGGTGCTGGAAACCGATGTTGGTAGGTGAAGGCCATGGTCGGCGCTCACCAGCTGCGAAAGGAGGAAATGCCACTCGACATAGCAAAGAACCAAAGGGGTGTCCGAGTCTCTAATGTGTGCATTGGAGGATGGTCTGCTCTCCATCGCACACCGTAGGTGGAGGCCGCGACATCGAAGGCACAATAGAAGGCGAGGGGACCTGCTCCTTCCGGGCCCGCAGACATGAAGGCGGTGCCACGTGGCACCGCCAGTTGAAGAGTAGAACGACACATTGAGCCATTTGGGAAAGAGGGGATGTGTGAACCCTCGCATAAGTTTCACTACCCGGTTGGCCATACCGGTCTTTAACCCATTGGGCCGAGACCGCCACGGCCCAACCCAGCCAGTTCGGGCTAGGCCAGTCCGCGGCCTAGCCGGTTCGGACCGGGCCAGTCTGTGGCCCAGTCGGTTCGGGATGGGGTGGTCTGTGACCCTGCCAGTTCGGGATGGGCTAGTCTATGACCAAGCCAATTCAGGCTGGACATGGTTGGTTCTGGTCGGTCCAACTAGGTCGGACCGGACTCGGTCCCATTTCGACCGAGATACACTTAAAAGGCCGTATGTTGGAAACCGGACGTCCATTTGACAAACCGTCTGTAGTGCTAGAATCTATTCAATGAGATGGTTCTTTTGAGATACTCCATCATAGTTTTCTAGAAATCAAGAGTATGGTCGGGTTGTATTGTACCGAAATCCATCCGGGCCCATTGCACTAAAATTCTTATAATTCTCTGATCGAGCATCCGATTAATGTGCCGTCTGTTGCGTTGGGACCCATATGACATGATAGATCATTGAGTTACTTTTTAATGGGACTTCGTGCTAGTTAATTTATGACTTATTTCTTGAGGAGCAGATCCTCCCATAATCAAGCATACTATGTACAGGAATCCAGTGGCTGGCTTAGTCATGATGAATGATTTGAAATCCTATGTGGATCAACACCTAAGGATCCTATGTGGATCAATACCTAGAGATCCTATGTGTCTCAACACCTAGAAATCCTATCTGGTGTAGCACCTAGAGATCCTCTATGAATCATCACTGAATCATCCAGTGTAGATCAGCACTGAGTGATCCTGTGTGGATCAATAATAGAACCATTGACAGAATAATATGACCTTGATTTATGAAAAATAATATGTAATTTTGTACTTAAGTTATACATGGTTTAAGTTGAGTCTTTTCTTTAATTTTTTTATTAAGATCATGATTTTTGGTTTTCATTTGTGAACTTCTGAGAGACCTTCGGGGGTCTCGGGGTCCCTACTGTGTATTGTTATACTCACCCATGCATGGTTTTCACTCGCACCTTGTTGTGTCTTGTGCAGACGACAAGCAGCTTGGATGAGACTATAAGACCCAGGACTAGGCAGTACCCATAGGTGACTAGTTGACATGGAGATCTATGGAGACGAGCTATTACTACCCTTTAGGTTGGATCCTTAGTGGACAATCTGAGGAGCAATTTAATGTTTCCGGTTGTAGTTAAATCTTTCAGTTGGTCTTGTATTCTAAACCCATCACATTCAATAAAAACTTTTACTACTACAGTTTTACTTTGTGGTTGCATCTTGTCGTGTTCTTATACTATGTGTTTGTAGAGGTTTAATGGAAATGCCTTCCTGTTTTAAGGATACACCCTTTCAATGCTAGTCGCCAACCCCTGGCTTGTGGAAGGCAGGCCTAGGGTAGTCACGACACATTCCCTAGGGGATAGGTCACGATAAAGTGGAATTTGAGGGGTTAGTTATACCCATGAAATAGTACTATGATCATTCCAATGGAGAAATAGTGTTAAGTGTTTTGAGTGTGTTTTTCATTTTGGGGAGTCCATTGTTGGTGCGACAACCAACGTATCCATACACCTGGACCCTGAATTATAATTTCTGACTGAGTACACGAAAATACTAATTGCGTGTGTTTTGTAAATGTTTTACTTTTGATATCTTTTCAATAAGCATACCAGGTATAACTTATTGACCATGGAACACATGTTTCTTTTTTGGATGCTGATGCGTAGATATACATCTTGGATTATAGAGAGAGTACACGATGATGGCTTACCGAGCAAAGAGGAATCAACGTAGGGTCGTCTTACTATGTTGTCACCATCAGGTGGTGTACCGAATGCCCCAGAACTCTGAGGGTAGTACTTCCCACCCACCCCACTGGAAGACTATGCACACTGACTGAGTGTATTGCATGAGTTCTAGAGACAAAGTCCTCTAAGGTTTTGAGGTGAGATTGATCCCCTAGAAGTTGAGGACTGGATGGAGGCTGTGGCACAAGTTTTTCTCTTAGTTGAGACACTAATATATAAGATGGTGATCCTAGATGATTGCCTTTTCTAGGGAACATTAGGGAGATGGTGGAGCCTGACACTCTAGATGCATTAGTAGACAACACTATCCTGGTTGGACTTCGAGACCCTCTACAGGGCAGTGTTCGTACCAATGACTTTATGGTCAGTGCATATCTAGGAGCTATTGCACTTACAATAGTGCAACCTACTGCTGGAATAGTACTCGGTGAGATTCACTGACCAATCACGCTACTCCACCGACATGGTACGTGACCCTTTATTCAGGGCCCATACCATTGAGCAGGGGCCCTGGCCGGAGATCAGAGCATCGATGATATCACTCAATATCCCAATGCAGGCCGGAGTACTCGAGCGATCATTATTAGTGGAGATATTCTTAGCTAAGTAGGAGTTCATGTTGAGAGCCACCACCAGATGAATGGTAGGTGATTCATCTAAAGAAGGCAGTAGGCTGCTTATGTAGAGGTCCATGTAGGCCAGACCGTTCGGTGGATGACCCTAGGATGTAGGGTCGGAGGTATAGAGATCATGAGGCAGAGGAGGTTTTCTGAGGACAGAAGCCCGTTATTCTTGTGCCGGATAGGGACACATGGCTCACTACAATCTGACTCCCAAAATAAAAGATCAACATATGATCAATGGACCACCGAGGCATCAGATGAGGTTTGAGCGAGGGGGTCCATAGGGTGGCAGACCTGGTAGAGGAGTAGGTCGTGCAGTAGGTGGTGGATGATGGTTCTAGGTTCTACCAACACCACCCCCAGGTGGTCCACCCCGACCTCAGAGAGTAGGTGGATAGGGGCGAGCTCAGTTTCAGGAAGAAGAGTCCTACGACCACGGTGCTCCAGAGATGATTAAAGGTACGATCTATGTCTATTCATCCCTAACTGCAGTTCTTATAGACACAAGTTCTAGTCACTCTTTTATTACAATGACACTCGTTCGAAGCTCGGACATTCCGACAGAGCCGTTTCCTCGATCCTTACAATTAGAGACTCCTACTGGAGAAGATTCAATTACTATACACTGGTGCATATAGTGTGAGATCACTCTAGGAGGCAAGAGCTTCGGTTGGAATCTTATAGTAGTAGCGTTGAGGCCTTACGACATCATCTTATGTATGGACTAGATATCAATATTCCATGCTCAGATTGACTGTTTTAGTTGCAATGTGACGTGTTTCATTGAGGATGGGATTAGGTTTTCCTTCACCAATGAGAATGGAACCTTTTCAGCATAGGATGGACTTACTCAGAGGAGGGTGAAGTTGATCACTCATCAGTTGGTAGCCTTCCCCTTGGAGCAGTTGATGTGAGGAGTCCAAGTTATCCTGTAGTGGTGGACCAGTATGCTGATGTCTTTCTTGATGATACCAGGACTACCACCTCACAAAGAGGTAGATTTCTTAATCAAACTGTACCCCCGGGACGACATCGATATCTACACCATCATATCAGATGGCCCCCATAGAGCTTCATGAGTTGCAGGTACAGTTGGAAGACTTGTAGAGGAAGGGGTTCATAAGGCCAAGTGTTTCTCCATGGGTATCCCCGATTTTGTTCTCCATGAATTCAGATGGGAGTCTGAGGCTTTGTGTGGATTATCAACACCTTAACAAGGTGAACATGAAGAACAAGTATCCACTCCCAAGGATAGATGATCTCTTCAACCAGCTAAAGTGATCTAAATGGTTTTCAAATATTTACCTATGATCTAGCTATCATCGGATTAGGGTATGGGATGAGGTCATTCCGAAGATAGATTTCAGATATCAATACACCCATTATGAGTTCTTAGTGATGCACTTCAGTGTGATCAACGCGCTGGAAGTGTTCATGGGGATCATGAACAATATCTTCTAGGATTACCTTGATCGCTCCATGATATTCTTCATAGATTACATTATGATATACGTTGAATCAGAGGAGGAGAACACCACACACCTACTAGTAGTTATGGATACACTATGAGAGCACCAGATTTATGGGAAGCTCTCGATGTGCCAGTTCTCTATATGAGGAGTCCACTTCCTGGGGCATGTTATCTCATAGGCTAGAGTTGTATTGGATACAGAAAAGACAGAGGAAGTTCTTTCCTGGGATCCCAAAAGGAGTGTGAATGAGGTGCGAAGTTTCCTGGGATTGGCTGGGTACTACCAGAGATTCGTACCTGAATTTTCTAGAGTTGTGACACCCCTGTCAGCTTTTACAAAGAAGGGACATCCCTTCGTGTGGATGGAGTGATGTCGGAAGTGTTTTTAGGAGATGAGACAGAGACTGATGAGTGACCCCATCTCAAGGATACTAGAAGAGGGCATTGGGTATCTATTGTACTATGACGCATCAGGGATAGGACTAGGTTGTGTCCAGATGTTGGAGCCAGTGGTGACCACCAATAACTCATAGCATTTGAGACAACACGAGAAAAAATACGCTTCCCATGACCTGTATTTATTTGCAGTGGTCTTTATCTTGAAGATGTGGTGACACTACATGATGGGCAAGATTTTTACAGTGTACTCTAATGAAAAGTGTCTTAGGTATATCTTCTCACATAAGGACATGAACCTAAGACAACGGTAATGTATGGATTTCCTCTAGGACTATGATTTTGAGATAGTCTACACTCCGGGGAAGGGGAACATAGTACCAGACACAATCAGTAGGAGGTCTGGTCTACAATTGTTGAGTGAGGCGACAAAGTATATTGTTGTGTTGCAGTTATCCTTTGTGGATAGTGATGGACCAGCTTACCTCAAGTCTAAGACAGTTACTTCCCCACTCCTTCAGTGTGTCAGGGAGGCACAACTTGAGGACATTGACTGTGAGGCCCGATGTGCTTAGATGACCTCAGGATAGGCTTCTGATGGATTTTATGAATGTGGGGAGCATGTCATTCTCTTCAGAGGATGCACCATGGAACCACTGACGTTACAAGAGAAGGTCTTGAGGGAGTTCAGCACATCCACTTCGGCAGTACATCCTGTAGTGGCGAAGATGTACCATAACCTCTGGTGTCACTACTGGTGGCCATGGATGAATAAAGCAGTGGAAGAGTTCGCATAATGATGCCTCAATTGTCAACAAGGGAAGGCCGATCATCAGGTAGCTGTAGGATTAACTCAGACACTTAGGGTACTAGAGTGGAAGTGGGATGGAATATACATGGACTTCATGATTGGGCTACCACATATGTCCAAGGGACATGATTCCATGTGGGTGATCATTGACCAACTCACCAAGTCATCCCACATCCTACCCATCTAAGAGTTGGGATCCGTAGAGAGCATGGGACACCTCTATGTACATGAGATTGTACGACTTCACAGGGTTCCATCATCAATCGTCTCAGATCACGATGCTTGTTTTACATCCTTTTTGTGGAAGGATTACAGGTTGCATTCGGGACTCAGCTACGCTTATACACCACCTTTCATCCTAAGATAGATGTTTAGAAGGATCAAACCATTTAGACAGTTGTGGAAATGATTTGTGCTTGTGCCCTTAATTTTGGTCACAGTAGGGAGGACCACCTGCCACTGGTGGAGTTCGCATACAACAATAGGCATCACTCCACCATCGACATGGATCCATTTGAGGATATGTATGGGTGACCTTGTAGATCACCACTATGCTGGACAGACTCAGGGGAGTTAGAACTTATGGGTCCAGAGTTGGTACAGGCTACCACGAAGAAGGTGCAGATCATCCAAGAGAGGATGAAGATTGCACAGAGACGACAGAAGTCTTCTGCCGACAGGAGACAAAGACCCTTGGAGTTTGATGAGGGAGACCACGTCTTCCTACGAGTCTCAACATGACAAATATTAAAGACGTTTGGTTGGGGTGGAAAGCCATATTTGAGGTACGTTGGACCGTTCTAGATCCTCCGTAGAGTAGGAGAGGAGGCGTACCATCAAGAATTTCCCCCACAAATGCACCAGTTGCTTAATGTTTTTCATGTATCGTAGTTGAGGTGGTACGTGCATGATCCATCACACGTTATTGTTTGGGGGAAGATGGACATCGAGGATGCGGAGACATTTGCAGAGTTCCTAGTGGAGAAAGATGATTGACTATAACAGGGACTTCATTGATGGTTAATTCCTCTTGTGCGAGTTAGTTGGTAGCACAAGAATCCCGAAGAGTTCACCTAGGTGCGGGAGGCTAAAATACATGCTTAGTACCGCCATTTGTTCCCCTAGTTTTGTTGTAGCTTTTAGGGATGAAAGGGCCTGATGTGGGGAGAATGTAAAGAATCAGAATTTCCATATAATTTTTTTTAATTATTTGGGATTATTATGAGTTTTTGAAAATTGACGACCCTTGATTCCAAGGCCTGGTGTGCCTGGAACTGAATTTTGAACTTTTTTATGGTATGTTCAGTAAACACATGAGTGGCATTTTCTATCTTTTGAACTGATGCTCTGATTAAAAATCTGAGGGACCCATTGAATCCGCCACACCAGGATTCACTTAAGGGAGACTAATCTTCGACCGCATTAGTTCAGGTGAAAATGTTAGTTTTTTTTTCAACTTTTAATGAAATAATAAAAAAACATAGAAATTGATATTTTATTTCTTACCTCCTGTTGAGCGGTGGTGGTGGGATCGATGGGTTGTCATGAAATTTAATGGCTTGAATCTTCGGTTTTTAACCCCAATGTTGAGAGATTAAGAGGTTCATTAATTAATGAACCTCTTTAATCTCTCGTTGAGTTAACCTTCATTCCACCTCTATTTAATTGATGCTTGGGTGGGGGGTTTTGACACGACTGTGATGAGCCTCTAGCAAAGTATTGTGGCATCTTTCAGTAATGGAGGATGAATGCTTGGGAGACAACAATCCGGGATCAACGAATGCCAATGACTTCATCCAACGAGTACTCTTCTCCTTCCATAATCGCAACATCACACAATGGATCTTGAGGTACAGGTTTTGTTATTAAAATCATGTTAGATGTTTCTTTCCCTCGTTCTTGAAAAGAATGATGAATCACGGATGTTCTGAATGAGATTAAATTTATCTTTGCGATGAATTGTTTATTAACTTCTTGTTATAATGCTAACGTAGAGGGCGCGGTCCAAATGAACAAGGAGAAAACCCTTCGTCGCTTGATTTTTTTTTCTGTTCTTAGAGGGCAGATTTCTCAACTTGAAGGAACCTTGAAAATGGGAGGCACACGGTGACAGCGGCCTCCCAGGAGGCCCGTAGGCACCTTCGGAAGGGAAAACGGACCAACAGAGCTCATCTAGGTGGCCCTCAGAAGACCATCCGGTGTGGCACTGGTGGCCAGCGCTCGCCCACTTCTGAAGGAGGTGGTGCTGATTGGTGCTGTGGAGAACCGAATGGGTGGCTGACTCTCAGCTGGCTGTGTTGGCAGATAGGCGGTGCGCCGTCGTGCGCTGGAGGTATAGGCCGATGCAACGAAGTCACGACAAATGGCGAGGGGACCAGCTCCATGTGGGTCTCGTAGACTGTAAGGTGGCGCCACATGGCACTGACAGTTGAAGAGCTAAACAGTTCATTGAGTTGTTTAGGAAAGAGGGGCCACATGACCCATCGCGCGGGTTGCGCCTATCGGTGGGCCAGGCCGGTCTGCTGCCCAGCGGGTTGAGCCCACCGCGGCCGAGCTACGCCGGTTCAGGCCTGGCCAGACCGGGTCGGGTCGATCTTAACTAGGGTCAATTCACCCCAGGCCAGGCTGGGTCAGCCCGACCAGGTCAGACCGGACCCAGACCCATTTCGTCCCAGATACGCTTAAAAGGTCGTATCTCGCAAACCAGACATCCATTTGACGAACCGTCTGCGGCGCAAATATCCTTGGAATGAGACAACCATTTTGAGATACTCCAACTAGGGTTTGGAGAAAGATGGAGTATAGTAGGGTTGGATCATACCCGAATCCAACTGGGCCCTCGACACTAAAATGCCTATAACTCTCAGACCGGGCATCTGATTGACGCACCCTCTATTGTGGTGGGACCCTTATGATATGACAAATAATTGGGTTACTTCTTAATGGTACTTTGTTCCGGTTGAAGTATGAATGATGGCTTGAGGAGCGTATCCACCCAGAATCAAGCCTACTATGTATGAGAATCTAATGTCTGGGTGAGAAATTAAGAATGAATAGCGTTACAGTATGGATCAACACCTAGCAATCATGTGTGGATCAGCACCTAGCAATCTTGTGGGGATCAGCACCTAGTGATCCTTTGTGGATCAGAATCTAGTGATATTGAGTGGATCAGTAGAAGAACCATTGACAGAATAAGATGACCTAGCTTTACAACAAATCATTTATACTTATGTTCTCATGTAATACCCAGTTTGAGTTGAGTCATTGCTTCATGATTTGTGATTGAGATCATGCTTTGTGGGATTCCCTTGTGAAATTATGAGATACCTTCGGGGGTCTCAGGGTCCCTACTAGGTATTTTTATACTCAGCCCTGCATGGGATTCACCCGCACCTTGTTGTGTCTTGTGTAGACGACGAGCAGCTCAGCTGAGACTATAGGAGCCAGAACCAAGCGGTACCCGGAGGTGACTGGTTGACATGGAGAGCTATGGAGACGAGATGTACATAACCTTTAGGTAGGATCCTTAGTGGAGGATCTCAGGAGTTGTTTACTATTTCCTGTTGTAGTTGTATCTATTTGTTGGGCTTGTATTCAAGCCCCTTTACCTTCAGTACACACTTTTACTATACTTTGTGGTTGAATCTTGTTGTGTTCTTATACCACGTGTTTGTACAGATTTAAAGACAATGCCTTCCCATTTTAGAGATACGCCTTTCCGGTACTAGTCGTCAACCCCTGGCCTATGGAAGGCGGGTTTGGGGTAGTCACGCCATGGGCCCAGGGGACGGGTTATGACAAATAAATATTAATAAATAGTAAGAAATAGTAACAAAAAGTAATAAATAGCAATAAATAGTAATAAATAGAACGAAATAGTAATAAATAGTAATAAATAGTAATAAATAGTAATAAATAGTAATAAATAGTAATAAATATCAATAAATAGTAATAATTTGAAATAATTGTTTATAAATAGTTATAAATAGTAATAAACAGAAATAAATAGTACTAAACAGTAATAAACTGTAAGAAATAGTAATAAATTGATGTAATTTGAAGTAATTAGTGGCAATTAACTACAAATGGCAATAATTAGCCGTAATTAGTTTTAATTAGTTGTAATTAGTACTAAATAGTAATAGATAATAATAAATACTAATAAGTAGTAATAATTAGTAATAATTAGCAATAATTAGTGATAATTAGAAGTAATTTTTGATAATTTTCCGTAATTAGTGGTAATTATTAATAAATAGAAATAAATTATAATAACTAGAAATAAATAGCGGTAATTAGTAATAAATAGGAATAAATAGCGGTAATTATTAATAAATAGTAATAAATAGTTATAATTAGTAATTAATAACAATAAATAGAGGTAATCTGCAATCAATAGTAATAAGTTGTAATAAATAGAGGTAAATAGTAGAAAGTAGTAATAAATAGAGGAAATTTGTAATAAGTAGTAATAAATAGTGGTAATTAGTAATAATTAGCGATAGTTAGTAATAAATAGCAATAAATATTAAGAAATATATAAAATTGTTAATAAATAGTTATAATTAGTAATAAATTGTAATAATTACTAACACAAAGTAACAATTATTATTAATTTCGTGGTAAATAGTACTAATTAGTAATAAATAGCTGTAATTTGTACTAATTAGTAACAAATAATAGTAATTAGTAATAAATTGTAATAAATAGTGGTAATTAGTAATAAATAGTAACAATTAATAGTAATTAGTAATAATTAGTAATAAATAATAATAATTGTTAATAAATAATAATAATTTATAATAAATAGTAATAATTTTCAATAATTAGATTTAATTAGTAATAAACAGTGAGAACTAGTAATAAATATTAATAAATAGTAATAAACAATAATAAATAGAAATAAATAGTAATTAGCAATGAATAGTATTAATTAGTAATTAATAGTAATAATTAGTAATAATTATTAACAAATAGTATTAAACATTAATAAAGAGTAAAAAATTGTATAAAATATTAAACAATAGTAAAAAATAGCAAAAAATAGTAATAATTGATAAAAAAGAACAAAAAATTGTAATAATTATAATTAATTACATCTAATTAATAATAATTAGCAATAATTTGTAATAATTTGTATTAAATTATAATAATTAGTAATAATTATGATAATTTGTCAAAAATAGTAATAAATAGCAATAAATTTTTTATAATTAGTAACAAAATGTAATAATTAGTAATAAATAGTAATAAATTGTAAAAAATAGTAACAAATAGAAAAAATAGCATTAAATTGTAATAAATAGCATAAAATAGTAATAATTAAAAATAAAGAGTAATAAAGAGTAATAATTAGTAATAAATAGTAATAAATTGTAATAAATTGTAATAAATAGTATTAAATGGTAACAAATAGTAATAAATTGTAATAAATAGAAATATATAGTAATAAAAAGTAATAAATGACAATAAATAGTAATTAATATTAATAAATAGTAATTAATAGTAATAATTAGTAATAAATAGTAATAATTTGTAAAAAATAGTAATAATTAGTAATAAATAGTAAATAATAGTAATGATTAGTAATAATTAGTGATAATAAGTGGTAATTAGTGTTAATTAGTGGTAATTTGTAGTAATTAGCTGTAATTAGTGGAAATTAGTAATAAATTGTAATAAATAGTAATAATTAGGACCAAATAGTAATAAATAGTAATAAAAAATAATAAATTGTAATAAATTGTATAAAATAGTAAAAATTTGTAATAATAAGTAATAAATAGTAATAAATAGAAATAAATAGTGATAATTAATAATAGATTTTAATAATTAGAAATAAATTGTAATAAATTGTAATATATTATAATAAATTAAAATAAAGTTGATCAAGAACTTTTTTTATTTTGGATCATGTTTTTCTTATATGAAATTAGTCATTAAAAACAATTATTTTATATTTTTTTAGAGAAATATGGAAGAAGGATGTTGAAAACAATCATTATTAGATGATTGTTCTTGGATAAATAATTGCAGAAAAACTAATGGTTATGGTATTAATCCTATATATATTGTGGTTTTTGAAAAATTATTATCATTTTCATCATCAAAACTAGATTTTTTTTCAAAAGGGAAAATTAAATGTCCATGTAAGAAATGTGATCTGAGGATGTTTGAAACATTTGAAAACATTGGTGGTCATCTATTACATTTTGGTTTTCAACCGATTATATTTTTCTGGTATCAATATGGTGACAATAGTGCCATGGAATATACTAATAATTTGATTCCAAATCCATCAAAATTTTCAAATTCAGTAGATGATGTAGTAGATATGTCTTTTCAACAAAATGAATCTCAGGATGATAATTATTTATCTCTTGAGATGGAACCATCTTAATTTTATGAGTTGTTAAGATCCGTTAAGGATTCTTTATATCCTGGTTATAAGGAAAGAAAATACGAAGCTATTGCAATATTTATGGCTATTAAATCAAATAATATAATATCAAATAGCTGTTTTGAATAGATATTCTCTCTCGTTAAAGCCCTTTTACCTAAAAGAAATGTGTTGCCTATAAAATTCTATAAGGGGAAGAGACTACTTTGTAATTTGGGTCTTAGTTATATGTATATTCATGCATGTTCAAATGATTGAATTTTATATTATGATGAAAATGAGTCGTTGGATATTTTTACTATATGTGGACAATAAAGGTGTAAAGAGGATCAACATGGGAATTCATGATTGATTCCTATAAATTAATTATGGTATTTCCTATTTACAGCCAGATTATAACATTAATTTATGACTCAGAACACAATGTCACTTGGTGAAAGATTAAATCATCCATCTGATGGGGATTCAGAGAAGTTTTTTGACTTTGTACACCTCTCTTTTTCTTCAGAAGTCCAAAACATGTGATTGGGTCTTTTTACTAATGGTTTCTATCCATTACGATCTTACAGTATTCAATATTATTATTGAACTATCTTTATAACTATGTACAATTTAACTCCTTGGATGTTGACGAAGGATCCATATATATTTTTGATCTTATTAATTTCACAACATCCAAAAAAGAATATTGATGAATTTTAGAATCCATTGATTGATGAGTTAAATTTATTATGAAGTAATGGTGTTAATACATATGATGCTGCTACGAAATAAAATTTTCTAATTAAAGATACATTAAGGGGGACAATTAGTGACTTCCCAACATATGACTTATTATTTGGATAGAGTACAAATGGTCCAAAATCATGTCTATTGTAAGGACCCAACCCCAGTTGCCTGGAGCGGGAGGCTTTTTTGATTACATTGGCATATAAACAAGGAATATTCATCCCGATTGTGGCATACAACATTTTTAATACATAACTTTTCATTATATTTTACATACAGAAGATCTTTAATGTCGAGTGTCTTGGAAATCAGGAACAATAAAACTTGAATACAATATAAAAAATTCTTCTAATCCTCTTGTATGACATTATAAAAAGATAATACTTAGGAAAATTATTGCCTTTTATATCCTGGAGACATACATCAAAGGAAAGGGTGAGAAGAAGGCCCAGTAAGGGTAAACAAGGGAATCAGTGTACTTGTGATATCAATAAGAACATGAATAAAAACATAAATATATGAGAAATGTAAGTATAGGAGTATCATAAGGAAAATAACGTGAATCATAACATGAATATGCGTCTAAAACATTTCATTTAGATATTCATGACCATAGAACCAAGGTCCATTTCCAAGGTTTCATAAAAATTACTGAGGTTATTCACCAAGGAATCGTGAAACTCAGAATCTCAAGAGATTAAATCTTTAAACAATGCATTAGAGTGCTATCAGGGAACACCCTTAATATGACTTTTATTACATGTGATCCACATAGATCATAATCAAACATTTCATAAATAATCCATAGAGAATAAAATAAATTCTTTTCATTTCAAAATCGTGACGTTTTAAAAGCTCTTAAAAATATGCTCATTATATCACTTATAACCCATGGAAAGGGAGTGAGGGTTATATGTTTGTCAATTAAAAAATCAAATATATTATCTTTATATATTTTTGAACACCAATAGAAATGAAATAGTTCTGGGTATTCACATAAATAAACAAGGGAATTTCTTGAGAGAAAGTGAAATGAATTTTGAGACGAAATTTCTGCTGAATAACGTCTATAAAACACGGTTTTAGAAAACATTGAAAAGAGAGGGGAAAAGGGTCACCCACTCATAAATAATTCATAATACAGTATGGGTACTGAATAAAATTTTGGTATGGATATTTTAATGATATACCACATGAAAAGGAAACATGAAAGAAATAGAAGATGCAATTTCTTTTACAAGAAATTCGGCAGCATAACGACGTCACGTAGAATTTAAAAAAACAAATTGATGAGAGAAGGAAGGGTCTCTAAACAATTATAAATGAAATTGACAGAAAATAGAACATATAAGAACTTACCATCGACATAAAGAGATGGATAATATAAGACACAACATAAAGGAATTCATGACTTAAAAGACGAGGGTGAAAGAATTTGTTACCTTGAAGAGTAACTTCGAAAGAATGAAGTTCGGGACCTTGGGAGGCTTGAGGGAACCTTGAGAGGACTCCATTGGAGGTAAGGATACCAGAAAATCATTGAGGAGGATTTGAGAATGAAAAGGATGAGTGAAAGGCCTGCTATTTATAGAATATGTGAGGGGACAAGTCATTAATGGCCAAGGGACACCTCATCGGTGGTATTGAAAAAACAATGGGATTGCCCATGGTATTGTCCCATTGTATTTTCCACTTGTGCCACCTAATACCTTATCTTAAAATTCATTAATTGACCAGAATTATTACTTAATTATTACATCCTTAATGATGTCATTAAACACCTAAAACTAAAAACTGTATTTTCACTATTCACCAAAAATTCATTTTTTTTCAGAAAAATCCCCAAAAATAACCTTAACCTAATATCGATGCTCTGAATTCCAAAATGAACTTAATTTTAATCAAATAATTTTTTAAATATTTTTAATTTAATTTATAATTGAAAAAACGATTCACCCAAAAAAACTAATACTTGACTAATAATTTCTGAAACAGTTATTTACCTATATTATTTAATCACATTAACTAATCAAGGTGCCTATATTGTATTAATACTTTCTTTAATTGAGATTACTAATCCAATTAGTCACATTACTAATCCTAATGGTAAAATCACTTTTCATAATTTACTATTCACAAAAAAATTAAGTTGATCTTATTATATTTTAAATTTCTTACTGAACACATTTATAGAAGATTATTTTTTGAAAATCATTACAAATCATTAATTATTTAAGGTTTACATAAATATTTTAAAATATCCCCCTTTTCCAAAATTCATCAGTATACATCCCATATTTATTCTATCATATGAAAAAACACAAACTTCACCATAGGAAGAAATTACAATTTTATTTATCTCAAAGGATTACACATAGAAGCTACAGTCTCATTATATATACCCTTATAACCCCAGTATAGGACCTAAGTATAAGGTGTGCTATGGTGAGAGAATCTAAGGGTGGCTCGTACAACATTGCCCAACTAGTGATTTCTATAAGCTTTAACTTCTCCAGAATGAGATTCCTTTCTAGATTTACAAGATTATGTTCTTCTTGTGTTTGGTCCAGATCAAAGCCCAGTGGTGCTACCTCCTTCCCAAGTTTCATCAGATGAGCTCTGATCGGCCCGGGACTACTGGATGAGGCCATCGAATCTTATTTCGGTATTAATTAACCATGATCACTTGAATTTAGAGACAACAATCGCAACATTTAGTTTCCAATGGTCATATAACAGTCGAAACCCAATAGTCTCATTTTAATTATACTCACAAAATTAATTAAAGAATATAGTATTATTGAGTATAAACTGAAATAACACACGATATTAGGAAATAAAAATTCATTCAAAATTTTAGGTCGTCACATTATTCCCCCCTTAAGAAATTTCTTCCCTGAAATTTTAACTCGTATCCTCAGAAAAGAAAAGGTCTGGGAACTTCTGCCTCATATACTCCTCTAGTTACCATGTGGCTTCTTCATATTTGTGGTTTCTCCACAACACCTTAACAAGGTGGGTAGTTTTGTTGCGTAGAACCATGTCTCTATGATCCATGATCTCCACCGGATGCTCCTCAAAGGAGAGGTCATGTTCCAGTTGTACTACCTCTGGGTTTAGTACTTCTGAATGGTCAGGTATGTACTTCCTCAAGAGGGATACGTGGAAGAAATTGAAAACTTGTGCTAGATTTGGAGGAATTGCAAGCCGATATGACACTGGTCCCAATGATCAAGGATTTCATAGGGGCCAATATACCTAGGGTTGAACATCCCTTTCTTCCCAAACCTCATGAATCTCTTCCAATGTGATATTCGAAGAAATACCTTGTCACCAACATCAAACTCCAAGTCCCATCGACGGTTGTAGGCATAACTCTTTTTCCGACTCTGAGCAGTCTTAATATGTTGTTGGATGGCATGGACTTTTTCTGTCATCTCATGCATAAGATCAGGCCCAAGAAGCTTTATTTCACCAGATTCATCCCAACATGTAGGAGTTCTACATAGCTTCCCATATAGAGCTTCATAGGTTTCCATTTGAATGCTCGAGTGGAAGCTGTTGTTGTAAGAGAACTCAACTAAAGGGAGATGTTGATCCCATCCATCCTTAAATTCCATTGAGCACGTTCACAGCATTTCCTCAAGTGTTTGAATAGTCCTTTTATATTGGCCATTAGTTTGGGGGTGATAGGACATACTTAAATTCAGTTCAGTGCTCAGAACTTGTTGAAGACTTCTCCAAAATTTTGATGTGAACCTTGGATCATGATCAGATATGATAGAAAGGGGAACTTCATACAGCATTACAACTTCCTTCACGTAAATCTTGGCATGTTGATCAAGACAGAGATCTTCCCAGATAGAGATAAAATGGTCAGTCTTGGTGAGACGGTCCACAATAACCTATATTGCATTGTTTCGTTTGGAAGTTCTCAAAAGACCAATGACGAAGTCCATAGTGATATTGTCCCACTTCCATGCTAGAATGGGTAGTGGTTACAATACCCCTTTAGGAAGTTTTCACTCTACCTTCACTTGATGACATTCTAGGAACCTTGATGTGTAGTAAGCAATCTCCCTTTTCATATTATCCCACCAATAATGATCGCGAAGGTCCCTATACATTTTTGTGCTTCCAGTATGTATAGAGAAAGTAGAGCTATGAGCTTCATCCATCAATTCCTTTATTTCTGGAATAGATGGAACACATAGTCTTGTACAAAATCTCAGTACACTTTCCTGATCAATATTGAACTCAGGAAAGTTTCCATCCTTCACACCATCAAACTTCTCTGGTAACAAAGGATATTTTTTCTGAGCTTTCTTGATCTTCTCTAGTAATGACAGTTGATAAATCATTTGGGTTAGGGTTGATGATGCCCCTTTCCTTATAATTCCCATGTCCAGCTTTACTAGGTCATTGATCAAAGGATATTTTTGAATCCTCATCATGGAAAAAACAAATGGTTCATTCCTACTTAATGCATCAACAACTTTGTTTGCTCTTCCCGGGTGATAATGAACTGAACAATTATTGTGTTTAAAAAGTTCAAACCATCTCCTTTGTCTCATGTTAAATTCCATTTGTGTGAAAATATACTTCAAACATTGATGGTCCTTTTATATATCACATTTCTCCCCATGAAGATAGTGCCTCCATATCATAGAGCAAAAATGACCGCATCCAGCTCCAGATCATGCGTAGGATAATTTTTCTCATGAATCTTCAACTGTTGAGATGCATAAGCAATGACCTTGTCATTTTTCATGAGGACGCACCCAATACCTTTTAGGGATGCGTCACTAAAAATAATAAATCCTTATCCACTTGAGGGAAGAGTTAACATAGCTGTAATAACACATCTCTTCTTCAGGTCTTTGAAACATTCCTCACACTCTTGTCCAGATGAACTTGACCCCTTTTCGAGTTAACTTTGTTAATGGATTAGGAATTCGTGAAAACTTTTTCACAAAACTCCTATAATATTCTACTAATCAAAGAAATCTACGAATCTTAGTTATTGTTGTAGGTTGAGGCCACTCCTCTATAACTTTTGTATTTGCATGGTCAACTATGATTCCCTCATTGGTTACAATGTTCCCTAAGAAAGTGACTTGTTGTAACCAGAAATCACATTTACTAAACTTTCCAAAAGCCCCTCCTTATGCAGAGTTTTCAAAATAAACCTCAGATTATCTTCATGCTCCTCATGGCTTTTGGAATGTATCATAATATCATCAATAAAAACTACCATAAGGATATCAAGGTAGTCCTTAAATACTCTATTCATAAAATCCATAAAAACAACAGGTGCATTAGTCAGTCTAAAGGGCATAACAACAAACTTGTAATGCCCATATATTGATCGGAAGGTAGTTTTTGGAATAACTTATTTCTTCACCCTCAATTGATGATAACCATATCGAAGGTCAATCTTAGAGAAGAATCGATCCCCATGAATTTGGTCAAATAAGACATCAATTCTTGGAAGAGGGTATTTTTTCTTCTCTATGATCCCATCCAGTTATCAATAATCAATGCATAGTCGCATCGATCCATCATTCTTCTTCACAAAGAGAACAGGTTCTCCCCAAGGAGACACACATTTTCCAATAAACTGCTTTTTGAAAAGATCTTGGAGTTGTTTCTTTAATTCCTCTTGATCCACATTTTCCATCCTATATGGGGTCTTTGATATCGGATGAGATCCAGGTACGAGTTCGATGGAGAGATCTTCCTCTCTTTTTGGGGGAGGTCCAGGTAACTCCTCTAGAAATACATCAACGTATTATTTGATGATGGAGACATTTTCTATCATCAAACTCTCATCTCCTTCTTCTTCTTCACCGATCAACTCCATAAAGAAGGATATAGGTGGTTCTTTTAGCCAAAGATGATGCTGAGATATGTCTCCTTGGAAGATAACTGTAGGCTTTCCACTCGAGACTATTGATATTTCCTTGCTTCTTCAATTGATCATAGTATTATACTTTGAGATCCAGTTCATACCTAGTATAATGTCGAATTCCAGCATGGTAATGACTACTAGATTTGTGATATGATTGTGCTCACTAATGTAAATAATAGAGTTTATAAACACTGACGATGCTTGGATAGTCCCAATAGGAGTCATGACTGGAAACTCTACGTTTATAAATTTGGGGGTTGATTCTAAATTCATTGCAAACTTAGAGGAAATAATGAAATGCGTAGAACCAGAATCAAACAAAGTACTTGCTATCTTTGAGAGAACAATAAGAGTACCTACTACCACATCATTCGAACCTTCGACGTCAGTTGTCATGATAAAAAATTCATGACCTTGATCCCTTGGCCTTTTCTGAGGCTGATGATGGTTCCCCTCCACTGCCCTCAGATTTGGACAGTGATTTTCAATGTGCCCACATTGTCTAAAATTTATGCACTTGACATCTGGTAGAGCCTACACCATCTTCCCCTTGTCATTTGTTTCTAGAAGTTGAGGTTTCACCTCACCATGACAATTCCTCTCAAGGTGGCCATCTCTTCCACACTTGTAGCACTTCCCACTCTCAAGCAGGTAGTTCCCTAAATGCTTCTTCCCAACTTTATTACACTTGGGAAGTTTCACCTTCACTCCTCGCCTTCCCTAATCAAAATTCCTCCCTAAGATGGGCTCCATCGATCTCTTCATGTCATTGGATTTATGAGACCACTGTGTCTCACCAAAATCTAGCTCGACTTTCATTACACTCCTCATGATCTCCTCATAGCTATCATAATCTCAGTTGGCTATATTCTTCTGCAGATGAGGTCTTAGTCCACTAAAGAATCTATCAACCTTACCGTTTCGATCCATGTAAAAGATAGAGGTATATCGTGAATGACTTGTAAAGTTCATCTCCTAGCTTCCCACAGATTCATTATCCTTTTACTTCAGCTTGAGAAACTCCTTCTCCATTATTGTTCTCATGGAATGAGGGAAATACTTACCAAAAAATATCCATATGATCTCTTACCACTCCATAGCTACTACTTCCACTCTTTGACAAGTGTTTTTGATTAGTTCCCACCACTAATCATCTTCTCCCTCTAAGCGATAGACAGCCAGGGTGACCTTCTCTTGCTCTTAATCACATAGCACAAAAAACGATCTTCTCTATCGAGCTAATCCATTTCTCAGTAATCAATGGGTCAGTTGATCTAATAAATATTGGTGGTCGTTGGAAATAAAAGGCTCAATGGAATGTTGTTCCCTTCATGATGAGATCAACCTCTCATCTTGATTCATGCAATTACTCATAACTTGAGTCAGCTGGTTCATCATTCACATGAATGTTTCAATTCTGGCTTCCCTTGGAGGGCCATCAGTGCATGGTCCATTGTGGTCACCATTTGCACGGTTCTTCCTATTGCCTACCATTTTCTAAAAGAATAAAATCTTACTGAGAAACATGTTTCATTTACGAATCTTTTAACTACAAAGGATTATACGTCTTAAAACATCATGATTAAACAATTATATTTCTCTATAATTTCTTCATAATGATTTATAAAACTATTGCGATTAACCAAAAATATCCCCCATGATTCTCATAACCAAGAGTGAAGCAAGTCCCATTGTCGTGAACCGGTTCCATTTCGAGTCTTGCTCAAAGCGGTGTTTTCCAGTTTTACCCCTATGTACATCTGTGCCAGAGCCGCCTCTACCTGTTCGTATCCAGATATGGATGTATTTGTTTGATAAACCACTTACTCAATACTCACCAAAATACCAAGAAGTTTTCCCTGTATTTAAGCTTTTCTATAGGGTTTTTTCTAATGTTTTCATATCCTAATTTCCATAAATAACTAAACTATCCTTTGATACCAAATGTGGCATCCCGCCTTTTTAATACAAAACTTTTCACTACATTTTACATACAGAGGATCTTTAAAGTCTAGTGTTTGGGAAATCAGGAATAATAAAACATGAATACCACATAAAACATTCTTCTAATCCACTTGTAAGAATTCATCATAAGATCATCCTAAGTACAATTACTGCCTTTTATATCCTGGAGACATACATCAAAGGAAAGGGAAATCATAAGGCCCTATAAGGGTAAACAAGGGAATCTGTGTACTTGTGATATCAATAAGAACTTGAATAACAACATAAATATATGAGAAATGGATGTATAGGCATATCACAATGAAAAGAACTTTATTAATAACTTTAATATGTTTCTACAACATTTCATGTATACATTCATGAACATATCACCAAGTTCCATCCCCAAGGTGTCATAAAAATTACCAAGGTTATTCAGCAAGGTATCGTGAAACGTGTCATCTCTAGAGATTAGCTATTTACCCAATGCATTGGAGTGATACCAGATAGAACCCTTAATATGTCTTCAATTACATGTTATCCACATATATCATAATCAAACATTTCATAAATAACCCATAGAGAATAAAAGAAATGGGGTTCATTTCAAAATCCTGACGTTTTACAAGCTCTTAAAAATAAGATCATTATATCATTTATAACCCTTGGAAAGGGAGTAAGGTTTATATGTATTTCAATTAAATAATAAAATATATCATCTTTATATATTTATGAACACCCATAGGAACAAAATAGTTCTGGGTATTCATATAAATAAAAAAGGGAATTTCTTGAGAGAAAGAGAGAGAAATTTTGAGATGAAATTTCTGCAACATAATGGCTGTATAACATGGTTTTAGAAAACATTGAAAAGAGAGGGGACAAGTGTCACCCACTAATAAATAATTCATAATACAGTATGGGTACTAAATAAGGTAATGGTATGAATTTTTGAATGACATACCACGTGAAATGAAAACATGAATGAAAAGAGAATATGTGATTTCTTTCACGAGAAATTCAGCAGCCTAACAACGTCACTTAAAAGTTCAGAAAACAAATTGATGAGAGAAGAAATGGTCTCTCAAAAATTAGACCTAAAATGGAAAGTAAGGAGAACATATAAGAACATACCATCAACATAAAGATATGGAAAATATAAGACACAACATAAAGGAAGTCATGACTTAAAAGAGGAGGGGGAAAGAATCCCTTACCTTGAAGATTTACTTCGAAAGATTGAAAGTCGGGTCCTTGGGAGGCTTGAGGGAACCTTGGGAGGACTCCTTGGGAGGTAAGGAGACCATAACATCATTTAGGAGGATTTTTAAATGAAAATGATGAGGGAAAGGCTAGGTATTTATAGGAGAAGTGAAGGGACAAGTCATTAATGGCCAAGGGACACCTCATCGGTGGTATTGGAAAAACCATGGGCTTTCCCATGGTATTTTCCCATGGTATTGGACACTTGGGACACCTCATAACTTATCTTACTATTCAAAAATCTTCCAGAATGATTAAATAATTATTACATCCATAATGATGTCATTACACACTCGAAACTAAAAACTGTATTTTCATTATTCACTGAAAATTCATTTTTTTTAAAAAAAAAAGCCCTAAAAATAACCTTAAACTAATATAGATGATCTGAATTAAAAAATGAACTGAATTATATAAAAATAATTTTCTAGATAATTTTAATTTAATTTTTAATTAAAAACCACTATTCACCTGAAAAAACTAATACTTGACTAATAATTTCTGAAACTATTATTTACCTATTTTGTTGATCACATTACTTAATCAAGGTGCCTAAATTATATTAATACTATCATTAAGTGAGATTACTAATCCATCTTGTCACATTACTAATCCTAAGTGTAAAATCATTATTCATAATTTACTATTAACAAAAAAATTAAGTTGATCTTATTAGAATCTAAATTTCTTACTGAACAAATTTCCAGAAGACCATTTTTTGAAAATAATTACACATCATTAGTTATTTAAGGTTTACATAAATATCTTAAAATATCCCATTTTTCAAAAATTCATCAGTATACATCCTATATTTATTCAAACATCTGAAAAAAAACAAAATTCACCATAGAAAGAAATCACAATTTTATTTATCTCAATTTATTGCACATAACAGTTATAGTCTCATTATACAGCCCCTTATAACCCCAACATAGAACCTAATAATAAGGTGTGCTAAGGTGAGAGAATCCAAGGGTGGATCAGCCAAAACAGCCCGAGTATTTATTTCTATAAGCTTTAACTTCTCTCAAAGGCGATTCCACTACAACATCACACGATGAAGTTCGGCTTGGGTTTGGTCCAGAGAAAATCACAGTGGTGCTACCTCCTTCCCAAGTTTTATCAGATGGGCTTCGATCAGCCCAAGACTACTGGATGAGGCCATCGAATCATCTTTCAATATTAATTAACCAAGATCACTTGTATTTAGAGAAAAAATAACAACATTTAGTTTCCAATGTTCATATAACAGTCGAAACCAAACAGTCTCATTTTATTTATACTCACATAGTTAATTAATGAATATAGTTTTATTGAGTATAAACTATAATAACACACAAAATTAGGAAATAAAAATTCGTTCAAAATTTCAAGTCGTTACACTAAAGGACTGAGTATCTTAGTATTATTGGAGACAAGATACATACATAAGTTCATCATTAAAACTTCAAATGAAAATCAACATAGAAAATCCTTAGACAACTTTCACAACTCCAAGGTTATTTCAGCATGCCATTGATAATAAAATTTTTCATGTCATGAAAAAATGAAACATACGAAAGGGGTGAGATGAAACACTTAGTACATGTAAGAAATATAGAGGAAGATAACATAAACATAAGACATGGTGATTAATTGAAAACACATGCCTTTAAAAATAATCTTGGATATAATATGGAAGAAATAAGAGATGAGTAAATATTTCCAGAATATAACATAATCTTGGGTATTCTACTTGTCAAATAAGGACATGAACCATAAATACTATTTTAATAATGAGGGAATACATAATGTGGGACAACAAAGCCATACCTTCAAGGACTCCTGCCAAGACCATAAATAATCATTTTTTCATGGCCATATACCAAGACCATAGTTTGTCTCATGAGACCTACTGATGAATCGAGGGGATATAGTGGGCCACACCAGACACGTTCTATGACAAATGAATTCCTCATTTGAACAAGGATAAATAAAAACAATATATACAATCATATTGAAACTAATATATTAAATGGAAACAATATTACCCGAATATTAAACATAAACACTAATCATTCAGAGTAATTTGAAAAATGGTTTTAAGATAGCACATCCACATCCAAAATTATCATAAACCATTAAATTAAATATGAAAGATGATACCATGAAATATTAATCCCTATTATACATTGGAATCAACAAGAGTTTTGAAATTGATGAAGATACTATTATATTATCTTTGAGTAATTCTTCAAATAAATACCCCTTTTACTTTGAAAAGAAGATTTATTTTGGAAAAATATTTTAATAAAACCATAAGTGAAGTAAAATATTATTTTCATAATAAAATGAGTGATTTTATAAAGAAAATTGTTTCCAAAAACAGATTATAGGGTGCCCTTGAAAATTGGTATGAATTTGAGAAACTCCCTTGAAACGGCCTTGTATTTCATAATTTTTTTTGAAAGTTACTTTTAAAATATGTAACTCCTCATAAAATAAGTAAGGATTATTGTTCGTAAACATCTGTAGAACACTAACATAGAATAAATGAATATATATAATAATACAAAAAAATTAATTGAGGTAATTAGACAATAAAAGTAAGCCGAATGATAAAGGAAGTTCGGGTGAAAAAACCCTTACCATAAGTCTGAATGTGTTCCAATCTTGTTCTTAAGCTCCTGGAATATGAAATTACACTTATTAATATCTCATTTCAGAACCTATTAGAAATTTATTTTTTTTATAATAATTCTTTTTAGTTGATTTATCTGCTTCTTGATAAGTTATTATATTGAATTTCGTCGTTCTAGAGTGTTCATTTTCATTATTTTCATAATCAGTTCACTTGTTATTTTGCAATGGTGTTTATGTGGAATGGATATAAATCTACATAATTTAAGTTAAATATTATTTATGAACATCTTTAGGTGTTGATGATCATTTATATAATTTGGTTACATGTAAATAGGATTAATCATTAGATGAAATATTAATGATATTCACTTACATTATTTTAGCCATATTTTGATTATTATAAACTATTTTGGTCCTACGATTTAAGAATATGTATCTTTACTGGTTCTGGAATATTAATTAGGTTATAATATGTATATTATAGTCTGTTGAAACCCTAAAAAATGTTTCATGCCTATTAATGAAGGGTAAATTGAAGAATGAAACATCATCGTCCACGAAGGTTAAAAATTGGAACCTCATGGATGTTGATTTCGTTTATAAAATAAGAGAGAGAGAGAGAGAGTGTGTGTGTGTGTGTGTAAAAATATTAATGAATGTTCTTCCTTTCACTTGATATAATTCTAGTATATATACTATACTATATTTATCAGGGTACTTAGGACAGAGGAGGTGGGGAGAGGATAACAAAATAAGATACATTTAAATGAAACTAAATAAAAAAGAAGGATGCTTTACCCTTGAAATAACCTTCTAGAGAACCTCCTTAAAGGAAGGGATTTTTGTATTTTGGAATGAGAAAGAGTTTCCTAAACGTGGAGAGTGACTTTTGAATGGTAATTGGGAAGAACATTGAAGATAATCATGGCTTAGAGGAGTGAATATAATTGGGGGTGAGGGGGGGGGGTTATAGTGAAGGATAGAAGGGTTTTCATAATTTTTTAATCACTTGATTATTAATCACCCCCAAGACTAGAAATAGTGATGATTCCATGACCAAGAATAGTAATAAATGCATGTGAGTTAGAACCAAGTGGTCATAGGTGATCCATGACTTAAGCATGTTGTAGAACTTCTGGTTTTAGCATTTATTGGGAATTATTGTATTTTACAACTCATAAAAAATGCATGTTTTTTCAAAAAATCTGAAAAATTCCCCCAAACCATTTTTCGACATTTAGAATCAAAAAATAATGTGCATTTTTCAAAAATAATTTTCTAAATATGATTAATTTAATATTTAATTAAAATAATAATTTATTCTAAAAAATAGTTTTAAAACCTTTATTTACTTATTCCAAAACATAAGTGTATCATACTTCCACTTGAGTATTGTTTATATATATCATAGGTAAAGTTAATATTCATTAGGGTATATCACTATTCATATGGGTATGTTACTATTAATAAGGGCATGTTACTATTTTTCAAAATTTATGTTTTTCTTGTTGGACTCCAAACATCTTATTGATCGCAACTGTGTATGTCCAATTTTTGAAATTCACAACACAGAAGTGAAAAACATGTGTTTAAGGGTCACAAAGAACTTAGTATTTCATTATGTTGTGATTACATATGATTATGACATATTTATTAGAAATTAATTTCCATTCAAGAAATATTGGTTCGTTATATTCTCCCTTCCTTACTAAAATTTCGTCCTCAAAATTCACTAAATTGTTCCCTAAAAAGATTCAGATATATCTTCAACATATGCTCCTCAGGATACCAAGTTCCTTCCTCCATCTTATGGTTCCTCCAAAGAACCATTACCGGACGAGTCATACTATTTCTTAATACTTGTTCTCTGGTATCAAGAATCTTGATAGGCTCTTCGCAATAAGACAGATCCGGCTCAAGTTCTATTTCTTCATAGGTAAGTACATGTGTTCGGTCTGACATGTATTTCGTTAAAATTGACATCTAAAACACATTGTGAACTTTAGAGACACTTGGAGGAATTTCCAAATGGTATGCTATGACTCCAATTCAATCCATAATTTCAAAAGGTCTACTGTAATTAGGACTTAATTTTCCCTTCTTACCGAATTGTATAATACCCTTCCATGGAGATGACTTTAAGAAAACATATTCCCCTTCTAGAAATACCAAATCCCTCATTCAGTTATCAGAATAGCTCTTTTTCATACTTTGATCTGTTTTGATATGGGTTTAGATAATCTTTATCTTTATCATTGTTTCCTCAACATGTTTTTGGACTAAAACATTTATTTCACAAAATCATTCCCACAGGATGATGTACGACATATAAATCTATATAAAATTTCATATGGTGCCTTCTGAATAATTGAATGGAAGCTATTGTTGTTGGAAAATTATACGAGTGGTAAATATTGATCCCACATACCTTGAAAATCATTTGAACAAGACCTCAACATGTCTTACAAAGTTTAAATAGTCTATTTTTATTGTCCATCAGTTTGTGGGTGGTAGGCAGTGCTCAAACAAAGATCAGTATATAGGGCCTTCTAAAGAATTTTCTATGATTATGATGTAAAAAGTGGGATCAAAATCAGAAACAATTTATAGGGGTACACCATGAAGTCTTACAACTTCATTAATATATAGTCTTACTAAATGTTCAAGTGGTACATCTTCTCTTATAGTAAGAAAATTTTCTAATTTTGTAAGATGGTCGACAATGACCCATATCGCCTCATTCTTTCTGGGAGTCTTTGGTAGCCCCATGACAAAGTTCATTGTAATATCATCCCATTTCCATATAGTTATAAGAAGAGGTTGCATGAATCCTATAGGATGTTGTCTTCTAGCCATCATCTGTTGAGAAACCAAATATCTCAACATGTAATCCACAATCTTCCTCTTCCTGTTTCCCACAAAAAATGATCCTTTAGATCTCTATACATCATTGGGCTACCAGAATGTATAGATAAATTATAGCTATGAGCATAATCCAACAGTTCCCTCTTTAGCTCAGGAATAGTGGGAACACAAAGCCTCTCTCCAAATTTCAAAATGCCACCTTCATATAAGAAGTCAATCAACATCCCATCATTTAAACTTTAATTTTCTCTTGATACTCCCCATCATCAGCCTAAGAACTTTTTAAACTCTTTAGTAAAGAAGTTTTGACAACCATTTGAAAAATTAGTGATGTGTTACCTTCCTTGATAATTACCATATACATCTTTAATACATCCATGAACATATGACCCCTTTCAACTCTCATGTTGTTCATAATTCCGTGGTCCTTACTACTCAAAGTGTCTTCCACCCTGTTTTCCTTCCCTGGGTGGAAGTGTATTGTGAAATCATAATCCTTGTGTATCTCAATCCATCTACTTTTTATCATGTTGAGTTCTTTTTGTGAGAAGAAATATTTGAAACTCTTATGATATGTATATATCTCACATTTTTCACCATAGAGGTAATGTCTCCAAATCCTAAAAGAAAATACTACCAATTATAACTCAAGATCCTGAGATAAATAGATTTTTTCATGAATTTTTATATGCCTATATCATTATAAATTTAATCTACCTTTATTTATAAGGACATAACCATGTCCTTTCTTTAATGCAATGCTAAAGATCACAAATACATCATTCCACAATGGTAGGGTTAGGATTATAGCATTCACTAACATCCTATTAAATTCTTCCAAAAATTCTTCACATTCCATTTTTGATATGAACTTAACCCCTTTTCATGTGAGCATGGTCATTGGGTTTGCTAAACAGGAAAATGTTATGAATTAAATTCTGTTAATAACCTACTAAACCAATAAAAATACGTACCTCATTTATGTTCTTTAGAGTAGGAAATTCTTGCACAACCTTTATCTTAATTGGATCTACAAATATTCCATCCTTATAGATAATGTGGCCCAGAATGGAATCTCATTGGAGCCCAAAATCACACTTTCTAAACTTCCCATATAATTCATTTCTTCTAAGAGTCATTAGAATAATCCACAAGTCATTTTTATGATCTTCATAGATTTTAGAGTATACCAGGATACCATCAATAAACACCACTAAAAAGTCATCATGATATTCTTTGAAATCTCTATTCATCATATCCATGAAAACCGATGGTGCATTATTCAGTCCAAAAGACATAATTTTAAACTCATAATGACCATACCTGGTTCAAATTGCTTTTTTTTGAATGTCTTACTTCCTCACAAGCAACTGAGGATATCTAGATCGAAGATCAATATTTGAAAAATATTGTGCTCCATGATGTTGATGAAATAAATCATCAATTCATTGAAAATTAAACTTAATATTTTTTTAATATCATTGATTTCCCTATAATCAATGCACAACCTCATAGACCCATATTTCTTCTTAATAAAAAGTATAGGGGCTCCCCATGGAGAAACACTAGGGAAAATAAATCCTTTATAACTCAATTCATCTTGTTGTTTCTTTAGCTCCACTAACTCTAATGTGTCTATTATATAAGGGGTATTTTATATGGTTCTTGAAATATGAATTAAGTCAATAGAAAACTCAATTTCCCACTATGGAGGATGTCTGGGTAAATCCTCTTTAAATACATCAAAATATTCTGCCACTACATGCTCATCTTCAATTTCAAGATTTATTTCCTTGACCATATATACTGGGTTCTCTTCCTATTCAATAATTGAATTTAGTAGAGCTACTAGGGGTGGATCTAGATGAGAATCATATGACAATTTTTCCTTAAAGATAAGGGATTCCACACCATTCTAATAATTTTTAAAATTATTCTTCTTGCAATAGATATTAGAATAATAATTTGAAATCCAATTCATATCGATAATTCTATCAAATTAAGTCATTGGTATAATGAAAAGTTTATAAAATAAAGCACATTTATCTGTCATGAGTGGGACTAATTGACATTCCTTTCTTGCAATGATACATACACTAGGGGTTCTAATGATAAATCCATTACTAAATCAAATTGTAAAAGTATAATTTTATTGGAAAATTGGGAAGATATAAATGAATGAGACGATCAAGAATAGAATGAAGTATTGGCTATGTTTTCTGAAATGATCAATTTACATTCCCCCACTTCATTAGGAACTTCAACCTCCACAGTTGTGATTGTATAAGCTTTTCCTTGCTCCATTGTCCTTCCTTGGAAAATGTTCCCCTGAAGATTAGGAAATTCATGTGCATAATGTCACATCTCCCTGAAATTGCTGCACTGAACATTGACAGCTTTGTTTTTCCCATCACAATCCAGAGATAGGTGTTTTTTTCTCTGCACTTGTAACTGACTCCCATTCCCTTCAAGTAAATGCATGGGTGATTCTTCCTACAATTACTACATTATGGAAACTAAATTATTACTTTCTTCCCCATTTAATTATTTCAATTTGCATATTTTTGTACAAACCTACTTCTCTATTTTTTTCATTTAAATAGTAAGACATAGAAAAGTCCTTTTATGTCTTGATAGCACTTGAGACTATGTCATCATATGATGAGAAACTTTGGGAGACTAGAGCCCTTCGAAGGAATGGTTTTAAAACATCAAATAATCAATCTATTTTGCTCCTTGGATAACGTATGTAGTCTGTATCATGACTTTACATCTTTGTAAAGTTGGATTCATACTTAGAAACATTTTCATCCTTCTTCTAGATTAGATTCAAGAATTTCCTCTCAATATATTCTCACTGTTCACGAGGGAAATATTTTTCTAGGAATATTTCCTTAAAATCCCTCCATTCCATTTATTATATTTCGTACTCCTACTTTGTGTTTTGGATTAATGACCAATACTGATCTGTATATCCTGATAGATGATAAACATCTATGAAAACCTTCTATCATTTGTACATCCCAAAGAGAGAAAAATCTTCTCTAGGGAATATATCCGCTGCTCTTCTACAAATGGGTTTCATAGTCCCACTGAATGATGGAGGCTATTGTCGCATAAAGCAACATAACATACCTCCACCACGTGGTGGATCTAGATGCTCCATATGGGTAAAGTAATTATTCATAACCTAAGTATATTGTCCCAGTATAGTTATAAGTTTCTCAACACTAATCACTACACCAGATCTAACATCATTATCTTGCATTGGGGGGAAATCCTTACAGAGGACACTCATGTTCATGCAGTTTATATTCCTTCTACTAGGTTCAACATCTACATAATGGCATACACTAGAGTAGTTTATAAATCATAATCTTAACTTAGAAAAATAATTAGCATAAATTGAAATCCTACGCATGGATAATCCTATAATCACAATAATGGTTTCTTTGAAGAATAATTTACATTTCAATCCTTCATAATGACTTGAAAAGAAAATATTAATTATCCAAAGAATATCACCTGGGAGTATCAATAACAAGAGTGTAGCAAGGCCCGTTGTCGTGTACCAGGATACCCTGGGTCATGACTGAAACTCTTTGACAGAGCTTTCACTACTTGGTACATCTATGTCAGAGCCACCTCTACCCATTTGTATATAGACAAGGATGTATTTTCTAGAAAGATATACATAATCTATTCCTTAGAAAAATACCAAGATGTTATTGTATCCTTATCCTCAAAGACTCTCTTATGGATCTCTTCCCTAATCTACGTTTTCTAAATCTAGTTTCCAGGATTTCTACTAAACATCCTCTAATACCAACTCTATGGACCTAACCCCAGTTTCTTGGTGCCAATGCCTTATTTGATTACATTAGAATATAAAAAAGGAATAATCATCCCGAAGGACAGAGTACTTTATTATTATTGAAAAAACGATACATACATGAGTTCATCATTACAACTTGAAATGAGAAAAACCATAAAAACTCTTTAGACAACATACATAACTCCTAGGTTCTTTCAGAATGTCATTCATAATAAAATTATTAATGTCCTAAGAAAATGAAACATAAGAAAGGGGTGATCTCAAATGATCATTAATAGTAAGAAATAAAATAGAAGATAAAATAAATATTAGACATGGTGAATATTTGAAAACACATGCCTTTAAAAATAAACATGAACATAATATGGCGGAAATATGAGCTGAGTAAATATTGCCATAATATAAGGTAATAATGGGTATTCTACTAGTTAAATAACCAAATGAACCATAAATACTATTTTCATAATGAGGGAATTCATAATGTGAGACAACATAAACATATCATCAAGGCCTCATTCCAAGACCATAAATAATCATTTTGTCAAGGCCTTGTGCCAAGATCGTAGTTTGTCTCATGAGACCTACCAATGCACCAAGCGACCATAACATGTCCCAACTAACACTTTCTATATCCAATGAATTCAAAATAAGAATGGGGATAAATAAAAACAATATATAAATTCATATTTAAACTAATATATGAAATGATAATAACTTTCGCCAAACATTAAGCATAAACACTAACCATTCAGAGTAAATTGATGAATGATTTTAAGATAGGACATCCCCAGAAAAAGTAATCATAAACCATTAAATAAAATATGGGAGATTATACCATGACATATTAATCCCAATAATACATAGGAATCAATAATAGTTTTGAAATATATGAAGATACTTTTATAAAATCTTAGAGCAATTATTGAGATAAATAGCCCTTTTACGTTAAAAAGAAGAGTTATTTTGGAAAAATATTAGTATAAAACCATTAGTGAAGTAACCTTTTATTTTAATATTTAAATGAGATATTTTTTAAATAAAATTGTTTCCAAAAATAGATTATAGAGTGCCCTTGAAAATAGGTAAGAATTTGAGAAACTCCACTGAAACAGGTTTGTATTTCCGATATAATTTTGAAAGTTACTATTAAAATGTGTAAATACTCATAAAAAAAGTAAGGATTATGGTTGGTAAATATATTTAGAACACTAAAACAGAATTTATGAGGAGTAAATAATAATACATAAGAATTTAATTGAGGTAATTATATAATAAAAGTAACCCAAATGAAAATGGAAGTCCGAGTAAAAAACCCTTACCTTAAGTTTGAATGTGCTCCGCTCATGAACTTAAGCTCCAAGAATATGAAATTAGAAATATTATTAACTTATTTCATAAACTATTAGAAATTTATTTAGTTTATCATAATTCCGTTTTTTTCATTTATTCTGTTTCTGATATGTTATTATATTGAATTTTATCATTCCAGAGTGTTTGTTTTCTTTATTTTCATAATCAGTTCACTAGTTCTTAAGTAATGTAGTTTATGTGGAATGGATGTAAATCTCCTAAATTTAAATTAAATATTATTTGTGAAAATACATAAGTATTAATGGTCATTTATATAATTCGGTTACATGGAAAGAGGATGAATCATTAGATGAAATAATAATGACATTCACTTAGATTATTTTAGCGGAATCTTGATTTTTAGAAACTAGTTTGGTCATTCAATTTAATAATATGTATGTATACTAGACCCGAAATATTAATTAGGTTATAATATATATATATAATTGTCTGGTTCAACCATAAAAATAGCTTCATGACCAGTAATGAAGGATAAATTGAAGAAATAAACTTCGTCGTCCACGAAGGATATAAATTGAAACCTCATGGACATTGATTTCGTTTAGAAAATAAAAGAGAGAGTGAGTAAGGATATTGATGATGGTTATTCAGTTGAAATGATGTAATTCAAATATATATATATGATACTAGATTTATAATGGTCATTCGGATAGAGGATTTTGGGAGAGGATTACAAAATATGATACCTTGAAATGAAATTAAATAAAAAAATGGGTGCTTTACCTCTTGAAATAACCTTATGGAGAACCTCCTTAAGGGAAGGGATTTTTTATTTTGGAAAGACCAAGAGCTTCTTGGACGTGGGGAGTGACTAGTTAAGAGTAATTGGGAAGAAATTTGAGGAGTTTCAAGTCCTAGAAGAGTGAAGAGAAGAGGGAGTGAGGGGGGTTTTATAGTGGATGAGAGGAGGGTTTTCATAAATTTTTAATTATTAGTTTATTAATTTCCCTCAAAATAAGCAATAATGATGATTACATGAAACTGAATAGTAATGGATGTGATTTCTAACCAAGTGGGCTTACATCATCCATGACTCAGTAGTGATGCAGAAATTCAGGTTTTGGCATTTATTTTGAATTATCGAATTTTACTATTCATAAACAATTCATGTTTTTTAGAAAAATCCCAAAAAATCACCCAAATCATTTTTCCACGTGTAGAATTCCAAAATGAATTCTATTTTTCTAAAATAATTTTCTAAATATTATTATATTAATATTTAATTAAAATCATATTTTATTTTTTAAAAAAACATTTCTAAAACCTATATTTACTATTCCAAAACATAGGTATATTGTACTTCCACTTGAATATTGTTTATATACTATCATAGGTAAGGTTACTATTCATTATCGTATATCACTATTCAGTAGGGTATATCAGTATTCATAAGGGTATGTTAATATTCATATAGGTAGGTTAATATTCAATGAAAATTATGTTTTCTTTTTGGACTCAAAATAACTTTTTGATCGCAGCCATGTATGTCAGATTTAGGAAATTCACATCATAGAAGTTACAAACATATGTTTAAGGGTAACATAACACATAGTAGTTCATTATATTGTGACTTCATATGATTACGATATATTTATAAGAATGGAATCTCCATTAAAGAAATTTTGGGTCATTATATCTATACAATATGTGAGATGGCAAATCGTTAATGCATGTCATTGGAAGAAAACAATATATCTTAGACAACCATTATATTTTTCTTCCAACCGATCATCCTTTTCATAAGAACAATATCATTTTAGAAAATTAACAATTAAAAGATATGGACATCTAATTTAGATCTTAGTTATGGAGTTAAAATAATTTGTCTCATTATTACCCCCATTACATTTGGACCAATTATAAACCAATAGAAAATTGGTGGATTTAGGAAAGAACATAATTGTATAAAAGAAATAATTTTCTAGAATCTTCCATATTGGTCTGATTTGTTGGTCCATCACATGTTTTATGTCATGCATATTGATAAAAACTATTTTGATAATATATTTTATATAGTTTTTGGTACACTAAGTAAAACCAATGATAATGTACGGAATGATTAGATCTTTCCCATATTTGTAGGGGGCCGAAACTTGAACTATTTTAAAATATCAGATCACAAAAGTTAAATAATCCAAAAGCATCATATACAATTTCCAAAGAAAATTGATTTTTATTTAGTTGGTGGATTGTAGATTTGAGACTTTCAAATGGTTATGTTTCCAATTTGGCTCGATGTGTCGGAAATAGTCATATTATAGGATTAAAAAGTCACGAATATCATGTTATAATGGAAAGGATTATACCAATTGGGTTAATAAGACTGTTGAATTATATGATTTGGGATGCACTAGAAGACATATTATATTTTTTCCAAGACAATTTTGTGGTGAAAAAAAACTACGATGCACTAAGTAAACTGCTACAAGTTATTGTTTTAATTTTATTAATTTAGAAAAAATATTCCCACTATCTTTATTTGACTCAATGGGACATATGATATTACATTTGTCACAAGAATAAAACATTGGAGGTAGGGTACAGTTATGATGGATGTATCCATTCAAGGGATGCATGCTAAATTAAATAAAAAAGTAAGTAACAAAACATCGGTTGAAGGATCAATTGAAAAATATTATTTCCATGAGTAAATTTATTTTGTATGGTCTCATTATTTTCAATATGAATATCCCTCATAACTACATGGGAAATAAATTTGAAAAATTTTGATGATGAAATAAACAATCAATTATATATTTTTAATCCACCCAAACAAGGCTTTGGTGGAGTTCATGAATGATAGCTTTCAGATGATGAACATCACCAGGATCATACATATATTCTGCTCAACTACGAATAAATGACACCATTTTTACTATGAGTGATCCTATCAATTATTCTATAATATTTATTATAGTAAATTAATATTTTATTTTTTGTAGATTATATAATAATCATCTCAAGAAAAAACTTCAACAAATTACACCACCTGCTCTTGAAGAACACCGAAAAAATAATGTTTCATACTTGTTTCAAATATTGGTTTCATAAATTATTTATGGTTTAACATATAAAATAAATTTATTACTTGTTATATTGACAATTGATTACAAATTTTCAGGTATATCAACATGTTTATAAAATTGATAATCGGATGTGTATATTTAGTAACCCACCATCCAAAATGGTTAAATCTTATTATTTATATGTGGTGAATGGTTTTAGATTTCAAGCATGTGTGTATGGGGAATAAAAAAACAATGATTAATTGTGTTTTCTTGAGAGGATATCATTATATAGAGATTGAGGTTGACTTTTATGTCATGATAGATGAAATAATTGAACTATGTTATCTGTGTTAGAATTATATAATGATGTATAAATGTTAGTAGTTAGATACTGAGAAATGATTTCATGTTTATTTGAGACATGGAATCATTGATATTAAATATAAAATTTTTCTTGCTATAAATGAACCATTTTATTGGATCATTAGGAAAATAAAATGTACTAAAAAAATTATTATTCTACTTCAAGAGAGTTGGGTGATTGGTGGAGCATAATAAAAATGAAATCTTGGGAAAATTAGATTATTCAAAGTGAATGTGGTTCCGTTAAAGTGAAATAAATTTAAATTTTTCAATAGGATACTCTAAATCCATATTTTTCAACAAGATACTTGAATATCGATGATGAAAACCCATAGTTAATGGTTGAAGGTGAAGATGATTTTATTGATGTATCAAATAAATTTTAAATGACAAGAGACGATGAAAATGAAACTCCTATAAAAATTGATGATAATGAGGTGGAATATGAAGATATTGAAACTGTCATATATGAAGATGAGTATGGAGATGAATATTGATATAGTAAAATTCATGTTATAATGATATATAATATATATCTATATATAATAATTTTTTTCAACTATTTGTTTACAAAAATAATTATCTGTTTTCTAACAACATTCATTTTTTTGTTTCAGATGTTCTCAGATCTGTTTCATGAATTGGAGGGGCCTAATCTACATGGTGATGAGCAGGATTTTGGATCATCTGACCCTTATACCGCTAGCCATTCATTAATGACTCGGAGAGGTCATCGTCTTGAACGATTGATGATTCCTGACCCTATCCCGGAGTGATGTCCACATCCTGGATTCAATCCATTATTGTTGAGATATGATTACTTTTTAATTTTAGTTAGTTTTCATAAATTATCATTAATTTATTTATATACTAATTGTTTGATTATTTTTTATCGTTTTTCATAGTTTTTTCATATAGATATTAGACAAGGGAGTGCTGTATTGAATAATTATTTTTCTGAAGCATGAGTTACATAGGATAAGATTCCCATTGATGTTCAACACTTCATGTTTAATCATTGGATGGTGTGTAAATAAATAATATTTCTTTTAGTGTTTATTTAATTAATTACTTGATATTTTTAATTATTTTTTGGGTTTATGGTATCCCATTAATTATAGCATGAATGATGTTATCTGGGAGGAATGAGAGGGTTGTATGCGTGAGCATTATTGCCAGTTTTTTCATAATTTGAGGAGGATAAAAATGAAAAAATTGGGAGTCACATAGTTTCATCATTATTGTTATGTCCACCGACCTGATTACAATTAATCTCAGGTTTGGGATGGACTAAATTCACACTGGATGGGTGGTCATTTTCAGAGAATATCATCAATAGGTCGACAAAACATGGGGAGAAAAAGGTGTCACATTGAGCTGGTAGTCATATATTCAGTAATCATATGGAACATATGGAAAGTACCTTATCTTAAATAATTTATATAACGTTAAATGTAAAATATTTATTTTATATTCATATAGACATAAAAATAGCCTGATGTTATGGAGTTCAATGTTTATAGGAGGATATACAATGATCCTATAACTAGAGAGATTGGAGGTGTTCTCCAGCATTATATTTTGGTTAGTATAATTTCTTTTGGAGTTTTAAAATTAACTGCCAATAATATTTTAACTGTTTTAATTTTAAATAGCAATTGAAGGAGTCATATGAGGCCATGAAATCTGAGACACAGACTAAGAGTTAGACTGAGACTGTGGATCAGACCAGTGGGACAAGATTTGATGAGGTAACATAGATATAGGTGACCCGATATGCCTTCGAAAAAGGCCAAGTTGTTGGTATCAGCTCTCGATTTTTGCCTAAGAGTTATTATGGTACAGTTGCAAATAAATTAGGTAGCTCGAGAGAAGATCATTGAAAATTATCATCATCTATTGCCCAATATCAAGAGAAGATTCGAGCTTAGGGTAAGATTATAGAGATTATGCATAGTGAGCAGGATGAGATGCATCGATGACTGTAGTAGCAAGAAGAGATGCGTCGATGACAGCACCACCAGTAGGAGCACACAATGGAGTATATGAAACATTTTACTCATGGTTGAAGGACGAAGTTCTCTAGTCTAGCTCCTCCACCTCCACCCGTGACCCTCCCCCTCAGTGACTTATTTAATTTTTTTATGATAAACATTAGAATTTAAATTTTTTTTATAATATTTTTATTTTTCTAAATATTTTCGTTTCTATATACTACATTTTTTATATTGTTGTAAATATTGTGTTTGTTATTATTATTATTATATAATTATATAATTATTATTTATTATTTATTATTATATTATATTATATTATTTATTATTTTATTATTATTTTTAGTATTATTACTATTCCATATTTTTAATTTTATTATTTATTTATTATTATTATTATTATAAAATTATTATTACATATATTTTTTATTTTTTTATTTTATTATTATTATTGAAATTATTTTATTATTATTATTATTTTATTAAACTTTTTTAATCTTAATTGTTTTTTTTGTGATGGGAATATCTCAAATACTTATTTGCGAGTAGCCCGTTGGAAAACGTTATTTGCGATAGGCCCGTCGTGAATGTTGTTTTTAAAAAACCCAAATAAAATATTTGAATAGGACGTATTACCATAAAAAAAATCTTTATTTGAGATGGGTCATCATAAAAAATGAATTTTTGATTCCATTTTCAATGATGGGGTAAATGTGACGAGGCCGCGTTGTAAATGATAATTTACGACAGGTTCCCATCGCAATTGTCCCATCATAAGTGGTTCAATTTCTAGTTGTGTTTCAATTAGTGAGTTATATTAATATAAGATATGTATATTATATATTCAATAAAAGATTTTTTTATTCACCCAATAGATTTGATAAGAATAAGAGAAGATGAAGCTCAATTTTATGTATAAAAACCACAATTTTATAATTGCAGTTTTACTACCTTTTCAAGGAGATCGTATTTTAAGTATAATTTTTGAAACCTTTATAAGTTTAATATTATAAAATAAACTTAATTTTTTAATTAAGAATATTAGAATTAGTTTTGGTTAAATTTTCTGTAATTTTCTGTGAGTTTTTATTTTTTGATGAATACTGAAAAATAATGAATTTTATTTCAAAACTAAATTTTATTATCATTTATTTATATGGATGAATTATTTATTTTATTGTTTTTAAAGTTGAGTTAGATAAATTATACATACATTAATAAAATTTATTTCATTTTAATAAATTTCACTTTGAAATAAGATATAATAACTTAGGAAACTATTGAATGTTTTTACTTAAAAAACCCACATTATCAAACCATTTTCAGTATTTTATTTAAATTAATTTTGGAAAATTATATGATTGTAATTTATAAAAATGGATTCACATTTGGAATCATCATAATATATAATGTCTAGTAAGGTCAACTATGTTTTTTACCAAAAGGATTAGTGATATTAATTAATATTCATTACAACAATTCAGAGAACGATTGGCTTAAAAAAGGACTAACCCATAAAATTAATGGCCCAAATAATTTATAAACTCATTAAAAATCCATTGTATTTTCATAATTGGACCCTATAATCACTTGGATATAATTTTTTTTATTATGGGTTCCACTTTTCATTGGAAAAATGAGGGTGGAATACCCATATCAAAACATTACAAGAATAATTATAAGAAGGCACTTAACCCTCCTGCTTATTCACACCTCTAAATCTATATATATTTCCCAAAATATGCTCAAATAATCTCCCAAAATCCCTACCCTCATCTTAGAAGTCACTCTTTGGGAATAATTATATCTAAGGAAACCCATTATGCAAACTAAAAGAAGTTACCCCAAAAATAGGTAACATCCATCCTTGAGAACTTTTTATTTATTTACATTATCCACCCCGTAAAATATTCTTATTCAATTATTATATAATAAATTAGTATCCTAAATATACTGGGAAAATTTAATGTTAAGGTTTCTATAGGAACTTATACAAACATCCATCTAACAGGTAATGAACATACTGTTTATTTTTACGATGAACTACCACCTCACGAAACGATGATTGTTTGTTTTTCCTTTACCAACTATCATTGTGGGGATTATGATGGAAAATATATTTATGTATCATATATATTATATTTATAATTTATTTATTCTTATTTAATTTTTATATAACACATACCCTTATGCTTTTCATTTTGCATAAATACCATAATAATGATTGTGGACATGTGGACTACCTCCTCCTCAAAGTGAGGTGATTCATTCACATTATATAGGGAACATATAATGGATGGTTTCAATAAAAATATGTGACATATATGGAATAAATATTATACTAAAATTATAATATACATATATATCATTTAATTTTCATTCTTTTAATATGGAAATGAAATTAAAGTAGCATTCATGCATACATACGACCCACCGTCTCCATGAATGGTGAATATCAACTCTTATCTAAGAGAATTCTAGATTATTATAAATAAATTAATAAAAAAATATATTAAATATAAATCATATTTTAAATTTTCTATATGATGAACTCATGATCTTCAAAATAGTAATAACAAATAACAATAATAACATACAGAAAAACTAACCAATTAACACCTAAAATTGTGAAAATAATGAAAGATTATTATGAAATGGGTAAAAAGATATTATAATAAGACAATATATTATATAAAATATATTATTAATGTTATATTGTAATTTATTAACATAATTAAACCACTATATATGAGGTTAAAGACCACCCATCAAAAAGGTAGGATAAGGTATGGGATTCTTGTCTCACTTTTCTTTCCATGAGGCATACACCATTATCACCACTTATTTATTTCATGTCGTGTATCTACTACCCCATTTGATTTATTATTAATTAATCCTTTTATAATAATTTTTTTATGGTTTTAATTTTAATTATCTCATCAATGGGATTTGACATTAAAATTTCAACGTGGTAAAATTTATCTTTTCAATATCACTTTATTTTGTGATTGTCTACTTTCTCTTGAAACAATCACATCCTTATGATAATTTATATGGTATATTAAATTTTTCATAAATATCCACATTTTCATGAAATGGATACTATTATTTCCTAAACCATATACCATTTTTAAATACAGTGATCACTTTGACAATTATTTTATTAATTGGGAATTATTGATAATTTCATATATTTTATTTAATATGAATATTTGATAAGGCACATTGTTCATTAATTAAATAAATTTATTGATAGATGAGGGATGATTTGGATAGAAATATCATATTTTTTCCTATTTTTAGATATCCCCTCAGTGCATTGATAGTATTATGAGACAAATTAGTAGGACAAATTAAATGCATTTTTTCCCAATATGCTAAACCATCTTGTGAAAGGTGTTGAATGTATTATAATAATGTACATAGGAAAAATGGAATAGAATAATTAATAATTTTACTCATTTATACTTTTTTTTATTTATCTTTTATATTTTCACTTTTACATATCTCTATATTCATTTTATTATTGGTTTATTGATTAGATGGCATGTGTTTCAGTTTTGAACTTTCCACATTGATTATGGATTATCTTATTTTTTGAATGGAATATAGTGTTAGTTATTTACATTTTCAAGTTGATTATTCTCATCAATCCATATATTATCCCAAATTATTTACCCTTACTATGAATTTGATCTCACCATTATTATGTTTCCTTTCCCCAGGTTATGAAGAAGAAATATTTGAGTTTTCCTTAAAAGATGCATATTATGTATCATGTTTTATTTTTATATTTCCCAATTTAATATGGGTAACATGTATGTAATTTTGGTTTAAAAAACTATTAAACTATTTAGTACCTTTGGATTTGAATCTTCTATATATGATAATTTAATAAAATAATGCACGGAACCCGAGCATCTTGGGTTAGGGGTTTTATAATAACAATTAATGTGATACATGATCACTTAACCCATTTGATTCCTATAATGACTCAAAGAATATTGAAGGGGATATATGTGATGGGGTTCACATGTAATCATGTAACCCTAGAATTTGTATCTTATGCCACCATGATAAATTCTATTGATTTATGTTGAATGATTTACATAACTAAATATATTTATGATGGGTTCTTCATACAATCATTGATCATCAAAGGATGTCCTAGAGAAACATGACTTTATACCCCCAAAGAATCATATGATCAATGATGAATGAGATAGGCCATTCATGGGATATTTTTTCATTACCTGATACCCCAGAGTCATGAAATCTCCCAACAACAGATATATCGTAAGAATAATCTTGGCGATGTAGTCCATGAATGTCCTATCTCACGATCACAGTTCTTAGAGTGGTGTACTGGGAGACAACAATGATGACATGTGACTTAGTCTCATGCAGGAAATAATCCCAGGTTGACATATTTTTGAAACAACACACCACATTATGAATAGTTAAGTGTTTTTCCACTATGTGAAGTAGTGTATAAATACTGGTGACACTTATAACCCTCCTACCAGATGCTCTATGTAAAGGAGACATTTAATGGGATATTACATATGGAAAACAAGAAGGATTTTTTTTCCAAATTTATGGTTATAATAAATGAATAAATTTTAGATCCTCACACCTAATAAATTTATTTTGAATCATTGGAATATATTTAAGATGAATGACTAAACGCTGTATGTGTTCATTGGCGTGAGAGCTAGTCATATAGTAACCCATCGATCATGAAATCATATGAATAGTTTTTAATAATTAGATCATGATATGGACCCTACTTCATGATACTATGGAATTATATCTACCATACCTATATCAATTATGCAACATAATGGCCATAATTCCCTAGGGTTCTCCCACGAATCCTTTTTCCTTCACACAAAGTGCATGGACCATTTTTATGCATTAATACATAGCATCATGGAATTAATATGATATCCTAACTCTCATGAATTCTACTCAAAATAACCATGTGATTTGAATACCCTAAAATTATATCCCTTATTATCCTAAAAAATTTCAAAATCTTGGGTTAGTAATCATTATAATTTCAATCCATCTCTCTTACCTGACAATGATCATCGAACATATGAACTATGATGAATCTAATTCCAATTATAATCTGGTTACATATGATACATTTTTTGAGGTATGATCCCCATATTAAGAATATAAAATGTGTTTATTAATTTGATATATTATCACTAATATTTACTCAAATGGGATTTTATATTTTCAAAGATCATGACTTCATCATAACAATGAATCCCATATAAACAATGAGGTCCCTGATTCCTACTATAATCAAGATATACAGGACGCATTTTATAAGTCCAAATACCCATATCTAATATATTTTCATTTGACATTAAATGGGTCTCCATTTCCTAAAAATAACAAAATAACTGCATATATATTGATTTTTCATTTCTATTTCCCCTTTGGAAGCTCATATTTTTTCTCTCTCGGAGAGATATTCCCCACTGAATCCTAAGCATGCTTATCTTAGGGAATCCACAATGTATAAGACCTATACTGGAATACAACCATTTATGGGGATCTTCCTTAGGTGTGAGAACTAAATTCATTTCTTTCAAAGGGACACAGTCCCAATGAATCATCAAAGGGATATCCAACTAGGTAACCACCACATAGATTAAACTTTGAATTTTTCTATCTCCGGTTTCATACATCGATCATGACTTATATGGGTACAGAGACCTCCAATGATCGTTCCATTAGTGAGAAATAAATTCTCCCCAACATGGGCTCCAAATTTAGGTGTAATCCTTGAACAGTTTTCCTCTCTATTTAAGGTAAATACTCCCATAAAACTATTTCTAGGCAGCCCCAATATGCAAAAGTCAAACATTAAAATTGATACTAATTAGACAGAGATTCCTTCCCTTAAGGGATAAAAAAGACACATCCTCTAGTCTCACACCCCCATATCTAAATATAAATTCTTTCATATACATCATTAATACAAGATATTAGAGGTCATGTAATGCTCTTATCGCAAATAATTAAACTTTTCTCCTCAAACTATGGTGGAATTGATTGTTGAATCAAAAGGATATAAAGGATTCAATAATGAGGATCAATACCAACATCATTGATCTTTCATCATCAATCACTTAAGTCCAAATTCCTTATGAGATATTTTACATCCTTCTCTCACCAAATCATACTCATATGAGTATATACATCATGTATATTAATAACAAATTCCACATAAGCCTTATTTTATCACGCCATATTCCAGAAAAAATCATGCCCCACCTAGAGGGTTATATTGCTTATGTGTTACACTTTGCTATCCTCATTGGTCCATATTATCTATGAGGATAATATTTATTAGGATATAATACTTATGATATAAACTCATCCTACTAGGTCCATATTCTATTATAGGTCAGTCAGAAATGGCCTCCCATCTATATGTCCCACACCAATCATTATTATGGGCCTTTTTTATGAATTCCTTACTACATGACATTTAACAACATGGATTGGGCCTTATAAAATGAAATTAAAAGTTATGATGTGTCCCATTAAGAATAATAGAACTATATGGATTCTTATTCCATTCACAAGTATACATAGGTATCCCCCGTTGTGTTCTTAATTGTAATAGTATATGCACCGATTAGATTCTAGACTATAATAAACCCTACAGTTTCATGCATTATCGCTTTAGAATTTAAGAACCCCTAAGAAAGGATCACTAAGTTATTATGGATAAAAATATTTTGATAATCTCATTAATTAATTTTTTTTCATGTTAATTAAATTCATTAGATATGTATATATAATGACATCAGTGGAAAATAAACTGTATTGAAATGTTAGGGCAAGCAGTCAGATATATGGGGTTTGGGAATGACTTATGAACATATCATAAATCCTTAAGAGACACTTGAAGTAGGAAATAATTCCCCCAAATTGGTGTGATAATCCTAAAATAAACTCATATCCTCTAATCTGTGTTATTATGTTCTATTAGTAATGAAATCTAATTACCCTGTTCCTTAGGAAAGATGGAAATAAGTTCATTATGGATGTGAGAGTAGTGGATGTTTTAGGTTTCAAAATTAAACCCATTTGGAAACCACCCAAGACAAAATCTATTGACTACGTCAAAAAAGTTGTCAATTTTTTATTCCCATAAACCAATTTTTTTCTATCTAAATCCATGTTAAACAATCAAAAAAATGGTGAACTCGATATGATGCTTTCAATAAATAAAAAAGATCATTCAACCACATGTTGATCGATTTTTTTGACACATCGTGAATGAAATGGTGACCCTGACATTAATGTTACTATGATTAAAAAAATGAAAATAATTGGTTTTCAAAAAATAATTCCATTTTTGGTGTATCCTATACATACAGAAATGTTGATCTCGACATGAATTTTTCATTACGAAGGAGGAACAATTATGAAACCTATGCATAGATAACTAATCATGTTTCTTGCATTATTGAACTGATTAGTGGACTTGTTTGTGTGGAAATTATGATCATAGATACCTCTCTCAAAAAACCCATTTTCAATTTAATTCAATGTCATCATAATTAAGGAAATACTCTGATACTATAGTTTCAATGGGAGCCTATGGTTTTGAAAACCAAAAGAAAACCTTGCTTACCCAATACCTCCAAATTCATGTGGCAGACATGATGGTCCGGGAATATCACAAGAATTAAACCATAACAACCTATGAGTATACACTTAAGGTCATATAATAGTAGAAATATATCATCACATATTCCCCATTTATATCTATGATGAAATTGGTGGTTCTTGTAATCATTACCAACTGCTTCTAGAGTGTATCCCCAGGAAAAAATCATTAAACTCATCATCATAAGAAGGTGGACCAGGGATTGGAATATGTATCCATCCTAGTTTAGGAGTCTCTTAAGAGGGATATTATCAACAGACTTGTTCTACATATTCTTGATAATTCCCCACAGTCACCTATTGAGGTGGATTCCATATAGGTTACCTCCCTAGTCACTAAAATCTAGTTTCCAATGTGATCTTTTCAGGATTAAAAAGATGTAGAAAATTGTTTGTGTGACTGCATTTTATCATCCTTAATTGAATCCTTATAGATTAATATAGTGAAAAACATTAATATAGAACATTTCCCTACTCGTCGATATCATGCCTTCCAACATAATCCGACAATGGGTAGGGTCATGCATAAATCCCTGACCACACATCAGATTCCCATTAGGATATATTGGTGGAAATAGAGGAAAAGAGTAGGAATATATCCCAAATTAAATCGAATACATATGACATTATGTTATGTTGGATGAAAATGTGAAAGACGATATTCCTTCATAAAACCTTATAAAGTACCACTAAATTCTACAGCAATGAAAGAGATTCATTGAAATATTTTTTTGATGGTATGGATATGAAAATATTCCTATTCCAACCACCATCGTGATATATTATCATTTCTAACATGACAAGATGACAACTAAGAAGATAAAAAATATTCCTCATCCATTCCAAGTTGATTATCAGTTTATTACAATAAAGGATGATGTATAGGGTCGGGTTTATATTCTCATTCTGACTGGGGATCGTCAATATCTTTTTATAATTATCATAGGATTGGTGCATGTTCTTATTGAAGAATAGTAATAGTATATTAACATGTCAAACTAGGACCGAGATCTTATTCCCATTCTATCAGGGGTTCATCAATCAGGTTTAAAAATCAACTAATGATAGGTTCATATTATTTTCATATAAGGATACTGAAACATTTCAAAGGAAAATTAGGATTTATACCATAATCATACTCCAAATGAGGATAATAACTATATTCTAGAATCCACCTATGGGGTGGCTCTTATCATTTCCTACAGTGCTAGTTAGTGTATTCACATAGCTTATAAGAGTTAGAAACATATTCCTACACCCACCATCAAAGGTCTACAATAGAAACATTAAAAGTATATAAAGTATGAGGCCCATATTCTTTCTCCAATTGTGAATTTCCATTGGAATATTGTATTTTGTAATGCACATATTAATTGGGATAATATTCCAAAATTAACATGGTGGCCCAGCATATTTTAGCCACTACCCAAAGGAAGGTTCATAATTCCCTTAATAACAAAAAATCTCATTGATATATTGAAAAAAAATTGTAGAATAGGGATCATATTCACATGATAAAAATAATTCATCAATATAATATAGAAACTATACAAAGTAGGTTCATACTACTATTAATCCCAAAATGTCTGGTTATCATATTTCGACCACAACATAATATGAGGCTTATAATACTACCCCATTAAATTCCATAATCCTTGAGGTCATACATTGAATATATAAACATCTCAATGATCTATATAATATTCATTTGATGTAAAATACCACAAATACCATAATAATATTAATAAAACTAAAATAGAGATGTATTGGTGTGGTAAAACCCCATAAATCCATTGTGGATAACCACCTTTCATTGATATATCACCCAATTAAGGATATCGTCCAATTTTATTTAGACATTGTGAAGGTAAATTCTAAAAACACTAGGATTATCTATATGTAATGAACCATTAACCACCAATAATCCTTCAGCTCAGACAGCAGGTGACACAAATAAGTGAACACCATCCTTTCCTTCTAAAGCCCATAAGTTATTTTCAGTGGGAATGCAACCTATTAGGTGTGAGAAGGTAGTGTAATATTTCATCATTAGAAGAATAGTATGACATGGAAATTTGGAACGAACTGGCGAACAAAAATCTTCTGACTATGTCCTGGCCCCTTCTTACATTCAACAATGATAAAAAGATAGTATATTGGTGGATTTCATGCCTTATATATTCCTAAACCTGTAGGAAATATTTTAGTTGATAAATTATAATAATATCATTTATTATTGATATGAGGATAATATTTTGCAATTGAACAAACTAGGATTCTAGGTAGAACACACAAAATTTTTAAATCATGGTAATTAATGTTAGAAAATCATTATGCGAGCCTACAAATTTTTTTCCACCATTTAATATAATCCCAATGAGAAATAATAGATGATGCCTCATTGGATGTATTCATCTGATGGTGGGGGAGTATAGAGTAATACAATTCTCGAAATCCCCATGATAATAAACCACCCTGAAAAAAATCCAAAAATGAAATTGTCTTAGTAAAGGTTATAAGGATAATAAATTTTCAATAAAGTTAGTTAATATAGTGAAATTTCCCCCTTTCAAATAATAGGATATCTGTGCACATAGAGAGAGTGTTGTTGGATATATCCATTTAATGGAATCTTTATATAATGAGAACACTTCATAGATAAGAAAATTCAAATCTCATGTTACATGATAACACCCTATGGAAACAACTCCCATTTTATGATGGAACTATTTGTAGCCAATGATGAAGTGAAAATACTCCAAATTAAGAATATTTTACTAATAGACACAAAGGAATCTATTCGGGAGCAAACCCATCCCATAATGTTGGTTGAATATTTACCACTACCTCGACCCCCATGGTCATCAAATCCCAGGTGGGTCATGAAAACATGGTGGTGGATCAAAATCAACACCAATATATAGATATAGAGTTTTTCCACAACCTCCAAAATAAAAATCAGAAAATCCTCAACATATTTAAAATTTTTTTGTGGAATCACCTTACCCACCCCATACCTTAGGGATGAGTCACTATTAACATCTCCATCATGAATATTAGTCTCCTCCAGATAGGGTAGAGGTTTCAAACAACCAACGCCCCGACCCTTCATTCTGTCACATGAGACACCCATCTCATTTAGGGCTTGATCCATGAGAATAGTTGGATAATCCATTTTGGTAACAATTAACATTAAATAAATAATATAACTATCAATATAAAATATTAAAACCCACTAGGTTTACAATAAAAAAATAGTTTTTCTATTGACTTGTTTGGGAGAGGATATCATGGTAATCGGTGGTGTAGAGTCACTCTATTACTTATAGAATGATGAGATGATTCATACCACATAAGATTCCATAGTAGAAATCATTGAATAATGTTTAGATGATAATTAATGAAATTCCAATTATGATAAACATAACTTAATCGTAGTACCCAATGTGGTTGGTTTCTATGACCCATAGACTAAGGCCTCAAGTACTCGAAATAAGATGAATAGGTAAAACTTAACACCATTAAATAATATGTTTCCACCCCATCATCTCCATTCTATCATATATAAAAGGAAGGGTGTCACCATATCCCACATTCCACTAATGAATAAAAAAATCTCCTATAAAGAAGAGAGTATAGTGTAGTACGACTCTGAGATATACAATAACAAAATATATAATGGGAGATTTATTAGGGGAAATGTTCACACTAATTATCGCCAACAAGTAGAAGAGATTTCCTCTCCTCTCACCCATAAAGAGAGGGAAATATACACATAAGGATGGAACATTATCATTTTCATAGTTGTAGATCGAGAAAAATAGTTTATCTGTATTTGGGAATTGTGGGAGAATAATATTTTGTTGTGTTATGGTGAAAACCAACCTTATATCAGGATAATCATTTGGTCCCACTCTGGAATAGAAATCCACAACCACAAAATTCAAGGTGTTCAACTCACAATTTTTGAATCCAAAAACTAAGAGTTATTTCTTATAGTAATACACCCATAACTCCTCAAAACCATCAAGTCTATTGTCTCTTGAATGGAATCCATGGTAGGGAATTGTGCCCCCATGCATACTAAAAGATATATGTAACCCAAATGGGTGGATTAAATTCTACCCCCATCACATTTTCTATAATAATATTTTATTAACCCATGATACAATGGGAGAACCACCAAAACACCTCTCACAATTTTTCCCAAATACATCCCAATTAATGGGCCCTAGAGAACAACATGAGGTAGAAAAATTGAGGTGCTTCATGCAGACTCTGGTGGGGAAAATATTCAACTATTATAGTAGCCTCAAGTAGGATATATGACCAAATTGGAAGACATACATTGTTAATTATTATATTAACTGAAATCTACACTAATAAAGATGATGATTTTTGTCCTCAATAAATGCATTCAATATAAAATAGGAGGGTTAATGAATTTATAGCCATATAAAAAGGTCTAACATACTCTATTTAAATCCTTTTCATATAAGAGTAGTTGCTCGAACTATGTGAAAAAATATTTGTGATGAAATGTTGAACACAAATCCTATTAAAATATCTTATTGTGTTTTATCAGATTGAGGAAACGACCTAGCATCTAGAGAACACCATTCGTCAATCTAAGATAAAATCTAGGATCATGTACATTACACTAGGTAAATGGTATTGAAAGGTAGAAACTACCATCATCACACTCAAGAATGTTTAATTTCCTTCTAGATCAATTGGGGAGGCCCCATATAGATAGAGGCCATCTTCCAAGTGGAAATAATACTAAAATCACCCAAATTTATAGGAAAAAAGAGATCAATTCTATCAACAATTTGAGGAAGAGAATAAAAGAGTATACAACATCTGAGATGAATAGGTTCCAGGGTATTTTCTTCATTCCAATGAAAATAATATCCAAATGCTTCATAATCATAGGAAACCCAATGAGGTGATCCATAGTGAAAATAAAAACTATATAATTTTTTATCAGAGGTTGTTCTACACTATCCAAGACTAATTTGTCTACAAAAACACCATCTAAGTAATATTTGATTCTAGAAGGATGATGCTACAAAAATCCCCAGTATAATGGGACATGTGTCCACCACCCAATTAGAAATAGAAGATTACTATAAAAAAGATATATCCAAAAGTGATGAATTGTTTTTGATACTTCGATGTCCCAGAAGAGAGTCGATCGGGGCCCTGCAATACAGAGAGAAAAAATTTATCAACCAATAATGGTTGTGACACCTCCTACTACATATATGAGAACACCCTCAGAATCATCCTTTTGGGGAATATGTAATCATCATATGGTGAATAGTTTTCAGGGAGAGGAGCCTCAAATTTCTCCCAAAATAACTATTACACTCATTGATTTCATTCCATTATCATTAAGGGAATGAGAACCACCACAAAAAATGGAAACCTCATCATGTAATGAAATATTATTTAGAAGTTTTAAAGACATTCACTTATCATACCTATTAAATGATGATGAGTATATGTGTATAGTTTATATCCCCATACATAAAATGAGAGATAGAGGTAGAGGCCATAGAATTCAAGGGATCTTGAGAGATATAGTCATTATCGAGCCTAATATACTGAAAATATCACTATAAAATCAATATATGATTTTAATCCCATAGGAATGATCATTAGTGGGAACATTGGGATCATGAAGGCACCCATGAGTCCTCAAAGTGTTGTCTGAACCAAATTATTTTGGATAACTAGCTGGTGGGTGTGTTGTAGCCTGAATGGCCTATATGACATGGTAGACTAGCTAGGCCCACCCCATCAGTAATAGATATCCAACAATATTTATCCAACTAACAAATTAGTTAACCTCATATGGAATCAACCCTAATATATATACCATGGAGAAATCCCATATTGGGATGTGTATTTTTTTTGTGTAGAATTTTGATATTTTGAAATAGTTGATAGCCATAGAAAGAAAGAACCTTTCCATACACACACTCCATCTATTAGAAGACCTAAAAGAGTTTCTAATTAATGTCCTTAAGAGCCCTAATGTTTTTTAGATGGAAGTTACCATGACTAAGGTTTATTAGTAGAAAAAAATCCATCATAATTTCATGCTACTATCTCATTCATGGAGAAAGATCATAAATAAGTTATTTATGGAAATATTAAACCACTAGATGCTTCAAGATGGCTTGAAATTGTCAATATTTAATGATATTTTGTTTACAATGACTCTAGTATTAATATCATCATTTTCCAAACGATTTGATGTTTGGTGTATAGTTAGGATGATTATTATATAATGAAGGACACCATTCATGGGTATGAAAAATAGAGAATAGAAACCACTCAGAATGATCTAGCTCAATTCACACTTTGGGGAAATAGTTTCTAACACAAAATTCATGGTCATCTAGTAGGAATATATATATAATGTTCTTATAAAAAGAACATGTATTTATATCCCCTAGGAAATTCCATCAATATTCCATCAACTCATAAATTACACATTCAAAGAGAATGTTGGAATGATGTGAATTGATACTTCTATTTTCCAATCATGTGAATCCAAGTATGTTGACGTGTTCTTATATAGTATAGAAGTAAAGAAACAAATGATCGGGATAAGCATGTGGGTTGATACACCTAATGTATTAGGAATATCCCCTAAAAAACAGGGACATTGATCAATGATTAGTTTATGTTACCTATAAACATGATCAAGGTGAAAGATCCGACTAGAGTAGAAAATCAAAAAATATAAACATCCATGGACCATTTCTATTTGATAATGGTACTATGGTCTAATGTGTTCCCTTTAAATGATAACAAGATCAATGTTTGGTCTGAATTTATAAATTAGCTGTTTTCTTCAATGTAAATTAATAATTCCCCAAGAAATATCATATTACTCTAGATTTTCATACTAATTCTACAAATGATAACAAAATAAATTAAAAAAACATCTCAAATATTCTATTGGTTATGAAACCTACACCTTGATACACATAGGTCTAAAGAGTGTCCTTTTATTTCTAATTAAATAAAGATATTATCCATTATTATATACTATTCCTAGGGACACATAAATTGGAATGTAGACAGACTATGAAGAGGATGACCTCAAATATACCCCTATAACATTCAAGGAAGGTGTATCATCTTCCATCAATGAGATCTGGTAGAAGAATCCTGGAATAAATGAGGACCTATAACATATATTGATAACTGATTCCATGCCGCTTCCAGAACGAGAGATGTACATCTCATTCTTGAAGTAACATCAATTTATGTTCTACTGTAATTATATAAAAAGTCCATGATTGGACCTTGGTATTTACTTTAATAACCATGGCCATCAAGGTGATCCGTGAGGTTTCCATCTGGTAGAAAAAGGAATGTATCCTTCACATTATTCTAAGGAAGAATACGATGATGATAAAATCATTATGGACAATTTCATGCTAGAGGCTAATTTATCCAAATAGGTTACCAATATCACCCTCATTAAAAAAAATAACAGTTAAAATAGGGGTTTCATAAACTTCAAGGATCTTAATTGACAGTTTCCAAAGTAATATTACCTGGTTCAAATCACAGAACACCGAATGAATTAAACTGTAGGAATTCAATCCCTTTCCTTTATGATTGAGTACTTTGGGTATAATTAGATCAAGAAATCCCCTAATGATGATGAAGAAACAAACATCATAGAAACTAATGGAATATAATGATTCCAGTTCATACATTTAATTTTTATGAATGTAAAATCCACTTATCAAGGTTCTATATATCATATCTTTACACCCCTTATGGGAAAATCATATAATCCTGTGATAATAATCTATTTGTTAAGTTTTGGTAGCATTGTGAGTATCTTAAAATCCATCAAACAATTGATGTAATAGTACATATTGAATACAACACCAATTAAGTTTTATTTTAGGGTAATGTTAGTGAAAATAAATTATTTTCTAGTATTCCACCTCATAATTGAGGTCGACCCATAGATTACTAGCATGATCCTCATTATTCCACCTCCTCAAAAACTAAATTATTTTAGGGCACATTAGGGATTTAATTATTATATTAGGTGTATGATAGCCAATATTTCATAAAATTTTACCCCTTTAACTATGTAAATTAAGATTGGAGATTCATATCAATGGGATGAAGACTACCATAGATCATTTTAAAAAATTATTCTATATCTACTACACAAACTAGTCTCAACTGTACTAGTTGAAGGGAAAGAAATCATCCTATATGAGGCCACCATGAATTTAACACTCAACACCCTTATATCATAATAAAATTATGTAGGAATTGAAATGTGTCTCTACTATCTTAGATAAAAAATCTAGATAGTGTGACATTATATTCTAATATGTATTAGAACTACCTTTCACTCATCTTCCCAGTGAAAATGTTATGGCACTACTTACAACACCACATAGACCACGTGATCTATTTTATTAAACCACTCATGTGTATTCTCAAATTACCTATATTGAATAGGAATTTTAGCTAATGTGATGTCATGATGAAAAAACATGACATAAAATTAATATGGTAGAAGGAAATCAAAGGGTTTGAGCAAGGAGATTTATTCATACAACATCCATTCATGGAAATAAAAATAGTAGACAATGAGATCAAAAATGAATAAGTATAATATACCCATGAAACTCTCCAATAATTGATGATATACTTTGATGAATCCTATCAATGTATGATTAGGAAATGAAATGATAACTTGAAGTTCAACCGTGTTGGTTTGGGGGTTTTCTCTCTTTTTTCACCCAAGGAAATTATTCCCTATTCCTCTCTATTTTATGAAGGCAAAATCAACAATGAGGCGGAATTCCAATATATTATTACATTGCAATAATTTACCATATAGCTACAGATATCTCATAAAAATGTTAAGGTAGATTCATAGCTAGTGATTAACAAGATGAATGGTTTGTATGCCATCAGGAAAGAAGAATTGAACCTATCATTGGTTATGTTATGTCACAAAATTGACCCTTGGGGTACAAAATATGACTACCCCAAGCCCATATAAAATAGGCCAAGGGATTTCGACTAGTTCCGAGTCTGAATATACCACAAATGGGGGGCATTATCTTAATTTACGTATATGCACAAACACATATCCATGCTGATAAAATGAGGAAATTTAATACAACTGAAACCAACACATGAATATAACTATGATCCAAATATAGAGTATGAAATTAAAGTACTAAAAGGGAAAATTATCCAAATTAAAGTCCAACAAAAACCAATAGAAAGTGGAACTTTCTCTTTGGGAAACGACTATGATCAAATAAAAGCACACTAAAATCACCTCGATCTATCAATCTTAGTCTATGGTCCACCCACTCCTTATCATCCTAGGACCCCTTCAAATGGGCCATCATATTCAGAAGTCACAATAAGTTTAGGCAGGGACCATGAAAGGGTGAGTATAACAATACCTAGTATGACACCCCAAAAACAACAATAAAAAAGTACCAAGAATATAATTCTCTTAACAGTAATGAAATGCTGAATAGAAATAAAAGAGAACCTAGATATACTCATGAAGAATAGAACACCACCAAGGGGTTAGCACCAACTATCAATCACATAATTCTACATGAATAAATTATCATTATGGAAGAATCCACTCCACGAGTTGTGCCATCACTGGAGATAGTCTTCCAAGGCGTCATGATAATTGGACTCCACCCAAGACTTCTGGCTAGTCTCAGAAGACCCTGCTACTCAGATAGAGGGTCACACCCAAAACCACTAGGGGACACCATAAAATCAATCCTAATCAACATACTATGTAGTAGATAATGTTCAAACTATATCATGATCCCTACCGATATGTTCTGCTTGATGGAGATCAAAAACCCACTCAAGGAGGTCACATTGCTTCCACAAACCCCACCTAGGGTATATAATTGTTTTAGGATCACAATTAATTCTTACTGAGGGACACCAAGAACTATATATGATATTAATTCTCTATAGGGGATCAAAATCCTAGGATGTGGAAGGATTATTACAATTCACCATCAAGGAAATGGACAATGGGAAAACACTCAGCCATGATAGGTCTAGACAAACGAAACGAAGGGCTACATACTCCCTTAAAAGGGATACATGACATATAATGGGAATACATAGTGTGTACAACCGCATGTCATCTTATGTGGCAACGAATAAAATGGAATGTAAACCTCAAAATATAGAGAATTTGAGTAAAAATGGCATGTTGATGTTTTTCGATACTCTTCCCATGACTATTGTACATGCCCATGTATCTTTGGAAATGTCTATGTTGGTGTACATGGCATCCCCAGTATACGGAGTGTCTGAGATCACATGCTTTTTGTGGTGCCTATGTACCGTCGAAGGTAAACGACTAGATTCTTGGGTATATTCACACAACATGTGACCACATTACACTTCATGTAATATTTAACTCCATTAGAAACACTAGCGCCAGGGCCAGGGGGTCCCCCATAATGTGTTATCACAAAATACACATCATGTAGTTTAGGATTTTCCAGATCCATCATGATCTTCCTCCATGTATTCGTTTTCATCATTATAAACACCACCTACAAAAAAATCATAGATCTATGATGTCTAACCCATGCCATCATCTCTAGAAGTGATTTGAGTTCTCGATCTAATCAAAAAACAATACATCGAGCCTTTCATCAATGTGTATCAAATCTAAGAAGATTTGGATCTATAACTCTGTCCGATCTAACTTAGATTATCCACAACTATCATCGATTAAAAATTAAATCCTCCATCATGATCCAAACCAACGGTATTGATCAATTTCACTGATGAATGGTCGAATAATGACCAGATATTAGGTATTGGTCAAATTGTTAGAAAATGAAAATAAAAACAATAACTGAATGAATAAACAAGAGATAAATCCATATGAAATGAAAAGTGAGGAATGAACCTTGTTGTTTTTTTATTTATCCTCAATCTATTTTAAAGAATTTAGATAAATGAATAAGAATAATACACAATGAAAAAATAAAAAATATACATCAAATTAAGTTCACTATCAATGCACAGATCAATTATATTCATGGTATTGATCCATGTTCGTCCAAGCTTAATGAATGTGATGGAAAATGAAAATCAAAAACCATATTAGCGTTTGGATTGATTATCGAAGAAGAATGGTTTAGAATTTGCATCATGGAAAAGATCTGAAAACTCCATTAGTCAAAAAATCCAGGATCTTGCTTTGATGTGTCATTATTCTTCAAGAATGATCTCCTCCAACAGTATTTCGGTTTTCAAGGTTAAAATTCCAACCCTAAGACAAACTCAAGAGCCTTATATTTAATGAATATAAATACCACACATCGAATAAAATTAAATAATTAATTCAATCAATTTATTTTATTAATTCTACACCGTTGATAATGTTTCCACAAAAGTCATGTGTAGACAAAGATTATGTTCCACCCTAGGTAAAAACCACATTTTGACCTCAAAAAACATTCATATGTCTATTTCATGACCTATTTCTAGAGTTATTCCAAATATTTATGAAAACAATGCATGCAAGCTATTTAATTTGTTTAATATATTTCAGACATTTATCCCGGGCACACCATGCCTCAAAATTGCAGTCAACAATAGGATCTGGTCTTGAAAATAATGCATATAATGTAAAATAATAATATATTTAATATAAATGTCATTACATTCACCCAAACTTATAGATATTCATCCAAAAAATTGAAAAAACTAATCAAAATGACCAGGGTACTAGGCTCACATTTAGGTATCCCATTCCTTGGTGCTCTCATGATGATTCCCGTGATTACACCAAACACAGACTAGGGGAATCAATTGACCATGATAGATCCTCTCCTTCTATTCCTAGATATCAAATGGGTACTTAGAAATGGTTGCTCCATCCTTGATTTCCATATTTCCCCAGTAGATATCATGTGATAGGTCTTGCACTTAACTCCTCAGCTTCAATATATGGAAGACTTCATGTACCCTGTCCAACTACATATATAAATACAAGTGGAATTCCACCTCTAAAACACTACATAGTATTTGGAATGGTTCAATGAATCTCTGATATGACCTTCCACCTTAGTCGAATCTCTGAAATCCACACTGAGGTGAGACCCTTAGAAACACATGGTCTCCCACCTAAAACTCTAGAGGTCACTTTCATTCACCGACACAAAAAATATGATAACTATTTGCTGTCCTCATCTAATCATGGATGATCTGCATCTTCTCGGTATTAACTTACACCATCTACAGTCCCATGAGTGCTGACTCACCTGGATCATTCCAATAATGTGGTGACTTTTAGGGTGTCTCATACAAGGAAAAAATGGCTCCATACCAATGGTGGAATGGTATATATAATTATATGAAAACTAAAAATAAGTTCGGAAATACTCCCAACAATGAAAAGAGTCCAAAATTAAAGACCATAACATGTCCTCCAAGACTAGAATGGTATAATCCATGTGGTCTTCAATATGGGAGTGAAATAACATTCTCAAACACAATTGAGTTTCAAAGGCCCCCTATAATCCACTCCACAATCATGACATGGAGCTCACAACACGGTTTGAAACAATCATTGAGGGAACTCCAAGATGTTGGAATATCTTCAACACATACAATCATCCCAGGATCTCTACTGAACTCTTCTCTTGAATTGATAGGAAGAGGGTCAACATGGTGATTCAGTAAATGATCAACCCGATTGAATCGCGTACCCTATACGTGTATTGTAACCCCATCATGAAATCCATAGATATCCCAACCCCATTCTACTCTAGAACCTCAAGGGGTTTGGATAAACCTGATGGAACCTGGTGCTTAGGCTTCACCTACTGATAAGGGAGGCACCAAGAAACAAACTCTACAATACAATGCTTCATTCATTGCAAACAAAACTGACATAATATGTGTTGGTACATCATTTACACACCTTGATATACTGAAAAATGGGATGTATGAATATCCCACATCACATCCTCATTTATCATCAAAGGTACAATTATCCCACCTCTATAAAGGTTAACATACTCTCCACATTTAGAATATCCATCAAGATAAAGTCTAGTAGATATCTATGTTTGAAAGGTCTCACAGTCAATATCTCCACACATAGCATCTCTAAAATGATATAAATTCTAGGGGTGACAACCATTGAAAATATATTTGAAGTACCATCCATTTCTAATAAGGACAAATGCAATAAGGCTAACTGGTTTGATTCCTTAGACAAAAATTGAGAACAAGATATCTTGCTGAGACAATATACCACCATGTTCCACTTCTTAGCATTATAGACAATATCCAAGTCATAGTACTAGAAAAAATATAGTCATGAACTCTATCTCATGTTATGATCTTTCCGGGAGAATATATACCTGATACTCTTATGGTCATAGTAGGTAATAAAATTATTTCCCATATAGTTGTGTCACCATATCTTCAGTTCAATGAAAACCGATGCTAGATCAAGAGAATGGGTCATGTAGTTATGATCATGTGGTATCAACTAATGTGAACCAAAGGCAATATCCATCTACATTGACATCAGAAGACAACCCAGACCCATCATTGATGCATCAAATAACACTACATTCCCAACACCCTCCTATGACAGTCTAATTATGGGAGAGCTCATCAACATCTACCTCATATTTTGAAATAACCAATAGTACACTTTCATCCCCCAGAAAATATTACCCTTTCTGTTCAAATATACCGACAGTGTTTCCACATTGGAGAAATTGGGTACAAACCTATGATAGTACACTCCCAATACATGTAAACTCTAAACCTTAGTAACAATCAGGGATGATTCCCTTGAAAGAACCACCTGAACCTTAACATGGTCAACTACTACTCATAGATCTGAGATAATGTGTCCAGGAATGTAGACCGTTCAAATTTAAAACTAACACATTGAGAGCATCACATAAATAAGTAGATAACAGAGTGTGACTTGGAATATCCTCAAGTGTCTCACATGCTTCCCCTTGGATGTTGAGTACACTTGGATATCATCGATGAAACTACTACAAACCATTAAAGTAAAGGATGAATTTTCTATTTTATGGGTCCCATGAAATCTTTTGGGGTCTTCATCATGCCAAATAGTATCACCAAGTACTCATAGTGACCGTAGTGATATCTAAATTATGTCTTTGGTATATCCTAATCCCTTACTCAAAGTAGGTGATAGCCTGATATGAGGTCAATATTTGAGAACCATCGTGTCCCTCATAAATAATCATAGAGTTTTTCAATCCTTTGTAGTTGATACATATTCTTCACATTAGCTTGGTTTAATTGTTGGAAATTAAATAATTACCACAAGCCCTCATCTTACTTCTTGGAAAACACTGGGGATTCCCAGGGGAAACAATTGGTCTCACAAAACCCTTCTCCAAAAATTACTATAACCGCACCCTCAGCTCAAGAAGATCTACTAGAGACATCTGACATGCAGGTGTATATATCAATGTAGTATCAGGGTGTAAGTCATTATAGAAGTCTAGATCACAGTGGGGTGGTAAGCAAGAATCATTATCAGGAAATATTTCCTCATACTCTTCCACCACCACAAGGAACGGGAAGCCCATAACACCTACTGCTCCAAGAGTGATGCTAGATAACTGGGGAGTAATTAGATTTTCTCTTCTATTTATGATCATGTCCTTCTCTTACATGGTTCCCTTTTCACCCAAAAAGGAAAACCTCATCCCACCATTGAAGACACACAACATCCTCTACCTAAAATAGTTGATCTGGGCATGAACTGTGGATAGCGAGTCCATACCTTAGATAACGTCTTATGACCATATCATTGGAACAAGGAGATCTCATACTAAACTCTCACCTCCTATTGTCTTATAACACTATTTGTAGAAGTGTGAAATAATTATGTCACCACCTGTCAGAGTCTTTAACCACATGGTGTGAGGCAATCATTCAACCGAATTTTCTATTTCTCAAAATAGAGTAGTGGAATGAAAGGAATGAATTGGACCAATATCTATAAATAATGAAACTAAGGTAGAAAATAAATAGTTCATAGATCATATCATCCTTGAATATTTAGGTTCATAGGACTCTATAGAATACAATAGACCTCATCCCTGACCACCAGTGCCATGATCTTGGCATGGACCAATTGGGGGAGGTGGTGGTAATATGTCAAACTTATAAACACCCTCTGCTACACTACTATCCACTCAACCATGTCTACTATCTTATGGACTAACCTGCTCCAACCTCTATATCTGCCTCGGTGGTCTCTCAACCATCTCTCAATAAACTGTATAAAAAATTAGACAATCCAAAGCCATATGTATTTGGCCATAACAAGAGAAAAACCACATCTCTCTTTGTAAATTAAATCTGTCATGAGAGCCATGATCCACTAACTATGTGTCCAAGGATCAACACCTAAAGTGGAAAACATGATTGGGTCCTTATGATTATCATCGGATACCTTCTGCCGAAGTCTTAGCTCTTCAGTTCCCACTACCAACACCTAATGTCGTTGCCCAGTCTACCGAGAAGATCTGATACAACTTTTTCATGACCAGACCTACCAGGGTCCATACCACAATTAATCCTAGTCCTCATCTAATAGTGCTTGGTCTGGTACTATGTGAATATATCTGACAAATGAGAGGCATTAGTCTAATTTACCTACACACACACAAACACATCTCAAGGATGATACAATATATAAATGTATAACAATTGAAACCAATGCATGAATACAAGTATGATCCCATAAAAAAGTATGTAAGTAAATTAATGAAATAGAAAATTGGGAAACATACAAACCGAACAAAAAACCGTAGAGACTGAAACATACTCCAAGGGAGAGGACTACGATCAAATAAAAAAACTTAGAAATTACAAGGATCTATCATGCTCTATCTACAATATTTCTGATCCTTATCCTCTTAGTACACCTTCAGCTCAACCATCATCTATATAAGACAATACATGTGTGAGATGATCCCATGCATATTTGAGTATAGCATTACCTAGTAGGAGAACCTAAAACACTATAAATGAAGAATCAATAGTAGGTAACACATAATAGTAATATAGTAATAAATGGAAGCAATAGAGATCCCAAATATACTTAGTAAATACATCACACCACCTAGAAGTCACAACCAATTTCCATCTATATAATTCTGCTCGAAACAATTATAATTTTGATATAATACACTCCACGATCCATACCATCTCCAAAGACACTAATCGTAGAGGTTAAGATCATTGGGTTCCACACAATAATTCTCATTGGTCATAGAAGACCTTGATACTCTGATACGAGGTCATGAAATGTACCACTGGGGGACACCACCGACAAAATCTCTAAGAACTATCTATGTAGTGGATTGTATTACAATGATACCATGAACCATACCGATACATTCTCCTAGATAGTGGACTAACACCCTAATCAAGGAGGTCAGACCGATTCCACAAATCCCACGGAGGATGTGGAAATGATAAAGGATCACACTCCAATCTCACTGAGGGACACCATGAACTATATTTGAAACTCATCCTCTAGAGGGCATCTAAATCTTGGGATTTGAACACAATACTACACTTTACCATTATGGGAAGGGACCAAGGGAACACACTCAACCCAGAATGTCCCAAACTGAAGAAAAAAGGCTATAAACACCCTAAAAGGGGTACATGACTTGTTATGGTAGTACATGGATATTCCATCTATCCGTAGGTATTCTAGTTTGGTAATGACTCACATGGAATGGAAACCTCAAAATACACATTGTTTGAGTAAACATCGTGGTGTATAGTGGTCACCTGACACCCTTCTGGTGTTGTCTATCCATTCCCATGTATATTTGCTCATGTCCATGTATAAGTACATGGTGTGCTTATTACATGGTATTTCCAATCAGTGTACTTATCTCCATATCTGTATACCCTTTAAGGTACACACTGAGCCGCCTGGGAAGAGTCACATGGATTGTGACCATGTCACACGACAGATAATTTTTTACCCCATTTGAAAACATTACGCCATAGCCTAGGGGTCCCACAAGGTGTGTAATCCTGAAATACATTCCGTGTAGTTCAGGATTTTGTAGATCTATAAGGATCTATCTCCATATCATCCTTCACATATCTGAAATAATTACCACCACTAGAAGTCATAGATATGAGGTTCTATAACCCATTCCATCATCTCTAGCCAGGATCCAGGTCCTCGATCTACTTGAAATACAATCCATCAATCCATTCATCATTGTGCATTAAATACTGGGAAGAACATGTACTATAACTCTGTTTGTTCCACATCCAATCATCCAAACCCATATTTGATTCACAAGTCGTATCATCCATCACGATCTATACCCATGGGGTTGATATTTTGCACTAAAGAAAGTTATGAAATGACTAGATACAGGTTATTGGTCAAATCATTGGACATAAAAAACACCAACTATGATTGAATGAATATATGGTGGAGAGATAAAAAAGCCATGAAAATTGGGGAATGAACCTATAATATTTTTCATTCAGCCTCAATCCATTTTCATAGAGTTTGATCAATTAAGTTGAATTAAATAAAATAGATTAATAAAATAGATCCATAAAATCAATTCTACCATAGATGCAAAAGTAAATTATATTTTTTGGAATTGATCCATGTTAAACTAAGATGAATGAATAAGAAAAAAAAAATCAACATCCTACCTGGAGTTTGGATCAATCATTAATGAAGATAGATTCATTATTTCAATTTTTTATGACATTCACAAATGTAATTGTTTCAAAAATCCACCATCCTAATCTGATCCATTTTTCATTCACCAAGAACGCTCTCCTCAAATGGTCTCTAGGTCTCTAGGGTTTAATAATCAACCCTGAGACAAACTCCAAAGACATGTTTTTAAAGTAGATAAGGTTGCTTCATCCAATAAAATAAATTAGTTCATTTAATGAATTTACATTATTAATTACACACTTGTGAACATTTTTTTTCAAAAACTCCACACACCAATAAAATTATGTCACGCCTAATGTAAAACCATATCTTGAACACAACATAACCATTGGATTTCTGATCAAGCCCTCCCTTAGGTGTTATTACTCATTTTCATGAAACAAATGTGTCTGTACAAATTAATATATTTAATATATTTCAAAATTTTATTTCGGGAACACTAGGCCATGGAATCACATTCCGTCTTAGTGAATGATCTTTAAAATAATCCATTTAATATACAAAAATTATTCCTAGAAAATCAAATACATTACATGTGAGGGGATTGATGGTGGATTTCCCATTAAAAACAATACTAAATCATTCACCCAATCAAAAAATTCTCATTCTAATGTGATAGCTAAAATATCCATGGTCTGGGCTGATCCTATGTAATGCCCCGACCCCAGCTACCCGGAGCCGGTGCATTACTTCGTAACATTGGCATGATCACAAAAGATCAAGTCTCGAAAGAGAGATTATTTTAGAAGCCTTGGAAACACTAGATACATTCATAAGTCTTTCATTACATCAAAAAGTAAACAAACTACAATAACATGGTCTTCATAGTCAACACTCATATCCTCTTCTGACTATCCCTGCAGGTCATTCATAAAATACTTCTTCACATCCTGGAAAATATTAAAACATTGAAAGGGGTGAGCTCAGATGCTCAGTAAGGTTAACAATATAGCGGAAGCTTTCATAAATAAACATTAACATTTAAGGAAATGTATAACTAAAACACAAGCCTTTTAAACATGAACTTCAACATAATATGGCAAAAGTAAAATGAGATAATTCCATTCACTTATTCACATGGATATTCTACTGGTCGAATAATCACATGCAATATCAATAACCACTTTCATAATGATGGAATGCATAATGCCAGACTATCATAACCACGTAGTCAAGGAATCGTGCCAAGACCACAAATAAGATTTTGTCAAGGCCTCGTGCCAATACACTAGTTTGTCTCATGAGACCTGCTGATGCATCGAGGAGCTATAGCGGGCTCCACCCATCACTTATTAAGTCCAATGCATTCCTCATATGAATAGGTTTAAACATATCATAAACCATAACATAATCGTATCACATAAAACATGCATAAAGGAAACATAACATTTCCACATTTCAATCACAAGATATAAATACAACACATTGATATAATAAAAACGCTTTCAAAACCATTTTCAATAAAATAAAAGAAAGTTAAAACTTTGTATTTATTTTTCATTAAAATGATGGCTTGTAGAGGAAGCCGAAACTCAAATAATGGTCACGGAGGCGGAGAAGTCGTTGTCACCGCATAAGTACGGAAAGAAAAAAATTCCCTTTTTGTCGTTTAGTAAAACGCTTCGTATAAAAAAGATTCCTTTTGAATAAGCGTAAAAGTCAAAGGGGTTTATACACCGTATAAAAGAAAGTTGTATATAAAACCAAATATGCCTCAATGAAAGGGGATTGAGACGAAGTCCTTAAATAGATCATTTTTAAAATAAAATAGATCTATTATGTGTATTCACTACAGGTACACATAATGAAAGTAAAAATACAAAATAGGACATAATAATATCATGACATAATTTGAAAGTAGGAGATTAACCCAAAGAATGAAAGTTGGGTTAAGAAGTTCCCTTACCTCGTGTCTGACTTGACTCAACCGTTCCTTAACCTCCTGAATAATAAACTAGAGTTAATACCTACCTTATTAAGAACCATTTTCAATTTCATTATCCTTTTTATATCACTTATTACAACGTTATGAACATTATGTAATTATTTATGTTAATAATGGTCGTTTTGTCGATCTTTGGTACTTGAGTAAAAAATAAACTTCTTATAATTACAAGTTGTTCATGTGGTGAAATATCCATTATATCCAGAATTATATTCATGATGTAGATATCATATATATCATATATACATTATATACATTCATTCATAATGTCACGTAACATTTAGAGGTATGAAATGAAATGCACCGTTCATGGAGACGGTAAGCCGTACGTACGCATGAACGCTACTTTCATTTCTATTTCGTATTTAATGGAATGAAATAATAATGATATAAATTTATAATATAATTACAATATAATATAGTGTATAATACCATTTAATCCATCCTTTATACATCCCACATATGGCATTAACGATTCAAATCACTTTGAGGGGGCGGTAGTCTGCACTTCCTAAAATGAAATTATCGCATTTTACCCATAATGGAAATCATAAAGTATGACATAAATGAGAAATACAGAAGCATAAGTAAAACATAAACATATTATATATCATATATAAAAATAGTTACATCTTAATGGCCACCTTTGAAGGAGTTATATGAGTGTTGAACAATCATCGTTTCGTGAGGCAGAAATTTTCCATCCACAGAAACCATATGTTCTTTAACCATTAGATGTAGGTGTATGTAAGTGTAGCTCAAATACTTCTGATAACAACATCCTAGTATATTTAGGATACTTTTGTTGTTACAAAATAAATGAATAATAAGATTTTAGGGGGTTGGAGAAGAAAAATAAAACAAAACAACATTAGAGAAGACATTACCTCAAAATCGGGTATCTCTTTTTGATTTGAGCTAAAGGCTTCCTTGAGAAGAGTTATGCCAAAAGTGAGGCTTCCAGGAGTAAGGGAGGAATGTTGGGAGAGTATTTGGGCAGAGGTTGTCCGAGCCAAATGGCTTGAAAGTGTAAATGAGGTGGGAGAGGTGGGGTCCTTTTATAAGAGGAATGGAGGGGCTCTTTTGGAAAGATTGAAATGTTACATTATTAAACAATGATTTTCGGATTCTAAAGGTCCCACTCTTATATAAGTTGAGGCTAAGGTGATAAGGGTTTGAAATATATTCATCCAATTGGGTTTGGACATGTTTAAGCCTTGGATTTTGCATTATCTTCCCATTTTATTTAAATCGTTAAATAATGAGGTCATCGCTGCATCATCATGATGTCAAAAATAATTTAATTTATTTAATGTCTAAAAATTATAAAAAAAATACTATGATGTAGGAAATCTTTTTAGCTTTCTAATTAATATTTATAATAAAAATTTGGACTTGTTTAACCCCACTTAAAACCTGTTTTAGTAAAACAACTCATGTTTGTGTCAATTTAATTTTAACATTAAATAAATATATATTAATGTCATTTTCCAACTAAAGTGGCTCCATGGGGTCCCCAAGTTGACCCATGGGTTGTCTTGGTCGGAAATGACTCATACAATAGGAGTAGTACAAGTGTCATGCTCATCTCATATTATTATAACATTATTTGTACCTTAAACTACACTAATTACCTCTAATCGCGATTAAGAACGTAAAAGTTACTATTCACCAAAAAATTATTTTAATCTCATTGAACCACATTTTACTTCTTAATGACAACCATGTATGTCGGATTTTTGAAAATCAAATCACAGAAGTGGTAATATTTCATTTAAACGAAAAATCAGTTATTTAACTACCACTTAGTGGTTTCACTATTCATCAAAAATTGAAGTTTTTCAGAACAAGGCCAAAATTTCACCCTAAGCTATAATTGATATTCCGAATTCAAAAATGATGTCTATTTTACAAAATTCAAAAAATATAAGTTGCATTAATTAATTTTATAATTAATTCCCGCAGTTACGACAAATAGCGTGTTTTTAAGAAACAATTTATATCAAAAGCTTGGCAATTGTTTATGTCCAATTTCAATGTTAAATTAATTCTAATGACCACCATTGGATAAAATGGTAAAAATATATTCTAATTATACCTTAAAACCACTAAATAGTATAATTTATCACAATAAATTATTTTTATTAAAAAAGTTGTTTTAAAGTATTTTTCACAATTCATAAAAATTAGAAGTTCTCAGAAAAATACTAAAAATTCAACATAGGCTAATTTCGATATTCCGAATCCAAAAATGAAGTCCATTTTGAAATATAAAATTTCTATAATTTTAAAAAGTGGTCATTACTATTCATAACGGCTACTTTGATCAGTCGTGGTGTTTTAGAACTCGAAGTTGCGTACAATGCAAGCTATTGCATTATTGAATAAGAAGCGTATCATGGAAGCTCGGGGTGTTACATTATACCCTCCTTCAATAAATTGCGTCCTCGCAATTTGAAACTTTTATTTGAAAATAAAAGGTTGAAAAGAGAAAATACCTTTGTGGAAAACCCACATCGGAAATAAGATTAATAAAATTTAGCCTTAATAAGAGGGAAATGGAAATAAGAAAGTCGCCACCAAATTATGATCTCGATAAGGAGAACATTGGTGGCAATTAGAGACATATAATTGGAGGAAAAACGTAAATATTTGTAGGGAGCGATTGGGGTCATCAATCACAATCAACTATCAAATTGAGGGCCTTAAAGCCTTCAATCTATGTTGATTTAAAATATCATCAGTTCAGCAAGACATAAGGTATTAGGATAACACATTTTTTGTTTTAATATCCCTTTACTAAAGTTTAAGAATTAATTTATTCATTGAATAAGAGATAGGTATATATATATATGCTTGACAATTAGAGTTTCAACCTTCAAGTCATCTTTCACTCAAAAAGATAATAGAACTCAAAAATATTATACTTATCATAATTGTATAAGGTTCCAAATGTTAACACATACCATTTAGATTAGTAAAATTATTTTGTAATAACCAGGGACTTCCTGTAGGCTAGTGGTAGGAAATAAAGTCATGTCGCACTATGATTGTGGGTTCGATTCCTGCAGCTTTGTCCGACACGACGGGTTATGTCCCACCCTGCAGGTTGTCCTTTTTCCTAAAACTATAGTATTATAATATTCCAAAAATAATCTTCATAAATTTTTTAACCTTAAAAAATACTATCCAAAGATCAACTTAATCCATTCCAACCTTTATGGTTATCCAAAATACTTCTGTCCAACTCACAGTCCAAATTTTATAAGGAAGGTAAACATAATGAAGATCCTTTTTTCCATGTAACAACATGTGAACACCTTCATCATGTATTCTTTTTAAACATACTGAATTACCATGATCCCTTATTCCATATAGAATACTAGATATACTCCTTCTATCCAAAAATGTATACAAATCATCACTCAGTTTCAAGGATGTTAAGAATATCCAATATAATTTATCCAAATCAATCACGTCTTATTCCAAAATAACTATCTCGGTATCAGAACCATATTATGGTTTATCTTTCTCTCAACCATATATTTTCCAAAAATTTAACCTACTGTGGAGTCACTTTTCTTGGTTCCACACAATCTCAAGTCCTTGATGAAATAGTACTACAGTACAATCCTTATATACTCCATAATTATTATAACCAGTACATCATTGATACAACACTCAAATTACAAAATTCTTTAATAACCACATAAGAACTCTAATCATTACTCCTCATCTGTGGTAGTATCATAACTTGATTATTATCTAATAACATCATTTGGGGCATACTCTGATGATTTGGACATTGGTTTGCGTAGTGTCCCCAATCCTTGCAGAAGAAGCATTGTACATTTGAAACCATTTTCTTACCCTTGCAGTCACGCACTTTGTGTCCTTTTTCTCTACACTTATAACAAACTCCCATTCCCTTTAGGCAAGTTCCATGATGTTTCTTCCCACAATTACCACATATTGGAAAATTCTTCTTTCCCCTCATCCCTTTATCCATCATTCTCTCTTCCATCCCTTTCGTCTCTTGCTTCACTTCAAAGCCATAGGACTCAGAGAATTCTTTACTTATCTTATTAACACATGAGACTATTTCTTCATATGTTGAGAACACATGGGAGACTATTTCCCTTCGAAATGTTGAATTAATATCGTAAAAGATATGATCCTTCTTACCCTTTGGATCATACGTATTGCTCGAGTTCACATTCCTTCTACTGGGCGCCATTTCTATACAATGACATAAATTGGGTTAGTTTATGAATTATAATGAATAATTCCAAACTTTTAAAATAATTAATGTAAATTGAACGGTTTATGGATATAATCCATAATCATAAGAATGTTTTCTTTGAATACGTATATACTCATAAACCCTACATAATGGTTTGTAAATAAAATGTGAATTATCCTAAGCATATCCCCCGGGAGTGTCGTAACCAAGAGTGCAGCAAGGCCCGTTGTCGTGCACTAGTTCCCATTCGAGTCTAGCTCAAAGCGGTGTTTTCAGGTTTTACCCCTAGGTACATCTGTGCCAGAGCCGCCTCTACCTGCTCTATCCAGACAGGGATTTATTGCTCGGAAAACTCATAACATCTCTATAACACCAAAATTCTAGGAAGTTCTTCTATACTAATCCTCAAAGTCTATATTTGGGCTACGTGCTCTAATCAGAGTTTATCTAAATCTAGCTTCCAAGGTTAGTACTAAACTGCCTCTGATACCAACTGTAACACCCCGACCCCAGCTACCCGGAGCCGGTGCATTACTTCGTAACATTGGCATGATCACAAAAGATCAAGTCTCGAAAGACCGATTAGTTTAGTAGCCTTGGAAACACTAGATACATTCATAAGTCTTTCATTACATCAAAAAGTAAACAAACTACAATAACATGGTCTTCATAGTCCACACTCATATCCTCTTCTGACTATCCCTGCAGGTCATTCATAAAATACTTCTTCACATCCTGGAAAATATTAAAACATTGAAAGGGGTGAGCTCAGATGCTCAGTAAGGTTAACAATATAGCGGAAGCATTCATAAATAAACATTAACATTTAAGGCAATGTATAACTAAAACACAAGACTTTTAAACATGAACTTCAACATAATATGGAAAAAGTAAAATGAGATAATTCCATTCACTTATTCACATGGATATTCTACTGGTCGAATAATCACATGCAATATCAATAACCACTTTCATAATGATGGAATGCATAATTCCAGACTATCATAACCACGTAGTCAAGGCCTCGTGCCAAGACCACAAATAAGATTTTGTCAAGGCCTCGTGCCAAGACACTAGTTTGTCTCATGAGACCTGCCGATGCATCGAGGAGCTATAGCGGGCTCCACCCGTCACCTATTAAGTCCAATGCATTCCTCATATGAATAGGTTTAAACATATCATAAACCATAACATAATCGTATCACATAAAACATGGATAAAGGAAACATAACATTTCCACATTTCAATCACAAGATATAAATACAACACATTGATATAATAAAAACGCTTTCAAAACAATTTTCAATAAAATAAAAGAAAGTTAAAACTTTGTATTTATTTTTCATTAAAATGATGGCTTGTAGAGGAAGCCGAAACTCAAATAATGGTCACGGCGACAGAGAAGTCGTTGTCGCCACATAAGTACGGAAAGAAAAACATTCCCTTTTTGTCGTTTAGTAAAACGCTTCGTATAAAAAAGATTCCTTTTGAATAAACGTAAAAGTCAAAGGGGTTTATACACCGTATAAAAGAAAGTTGTGTATAAAACCAAATATGCCTCAATGAAAGGGGATTGAGACGAAGTCCTTAAATAGATTATTTTTAAAATAAAATAGATCTATTATGTGTATTCAATACAGGTACACATAAAGAAAGTAAAAATACAAAATAGGACATAATAATATCATGACATAATTTGAAAGTAGGAGATTAACCCAAAGAATGAAAGTTGGGTTAAGAAGTTCCCTTACCTCGTGTCTGACTTGACTCAACCATTCTTTAACCTCCTGAATAATAAACTAGAGTTAATACCTACCTTATTAAGAACCATTTTCAATTTCATTATCCTTTTTATATCACTTATTACAACGTTATGAACATTATGTAATTATTTAAGTTAATAACGGTCGTTTTGTCGATCTTTGGTACATGAGTCAAAAATAAACATCTTATAATTACAAGTTGTTCATGTGGTGAAATATCCATTATATCCAGAATTATATTCATGATGTAGATATCATATATATCATATATACAGTATATACATTCATTCATAATGTCACGTAACATTTAGAGGTAAGAAATGAAATGCACCGTTCATGGAGACGGTAAGCCGTACGTACGCATGAACGCTACTTTCATTTCTATTTCGTATTTAATGGAATGAAATCATAGTGATATAAATTTATAATATAATTAAAATATAATATAGTGTATAATACCATTTAATCCATCCTTTATACATCCATAATATGGCATTAACGATTTAAATCACTTTGAGGGGGCGGTAGTCCGCACTTCCTAAAATGAAATTATCTCGTTTTACCCATAATGGAAATCATAAAGTATGCCATAAATGAGAAATACAGAAGCATAAGTAAAACATAAACATATTATATATCATATATAAAAATAGTGACATCCTAATGGCCCCCTTTGAATGTGTTATATGAGTGTTGAACAATCATCGTTTCGTGAGGCAGAAATTTTCCATCCACAGAAACCATATGTTCTTTAACCATTAGATGTAGTTGTGTGTAAGTGTAGCTCAAATCATTCTTATAACAACATCCTAGTATATTGAGGATACTGGTTTTGTTACAAAATAAATGAATAAAAAGAGTTATGGGGTTTGAGAAGAAAAATAAAACAAAACAACATTAGAGAAGACATTACCTCAAAATCGGGTAACTCTTTTTGATTTGAGCTAAAGGCTTCCTTGGGAAGAGTTCTGCCCAAAGTGAGGCTTCTAGGAGTAAGGGAGGAATGTTGGGAGAGTATTTGGGCAGAGTTTGGCCGAGCCAAATGGATTGAAAGTGTAAATGAGGTGGGAGAGGTGGGGGCCTTTTATAAGAGGAGAGGAGGGGATCTTTTGGAAAGATTGAAATGTTACATTATTACACAATGCTTTTCGGATTCTAAAGGTCCCACACTTATATAATTCGAGGATAAGGTTATAAGGGTTCGAAATATATTCATCCAATTGTCTTTGGACATGTGTTAGCCTTGGATTTTTCATTATCTTCCCATTTTATTTAAATCGTTAAATAATGAGGTCATCGCTGCATCATCATGATGTCATAAATAATTTAATTTATTTAATGTCTAAAAATTATAAAAAAATACTATGATGTAGGAAATCTTTTTATATTTCTAATGAATATTTATAATCAAAATTTGGACTTGTTTAACCCCACTTAAAAACTGTTTTAGTAAAACAACTCATGTTTGTGTCAATTTAATTTTAACATTAAATAAATATATATTAATGTCATTTTCCAACTAAAGTGGCTCCATGGGGTCCCCAAGTTGACCCATGGGTTTTCTTGGTCGGCCATGACTCATCCAATAGGAGTAGGACAAGTGTCATGCCTATCTCATATTATTATAACATTATTTGTACCTTAAACTACACTAATTACCTCTAATCGCGATTAAGAACTTAAAAGTTACTATTCACCAAAAAATTATTTTAATCTCATTGAACCACATTTTACATCTTAATGACAACCATGTATGTCGGATTTTTGAAAATCAAATCACAGAAGTGGTAATATTTCATTTAAACGAAAAATCAGTTATTTAACTACCACTTAGTGGTTTCACTATTCATCAAAAATTAAAGTTTTTCAGAACAAGGCCAAAATTTCACCCTAAGCTATAATTGATATTCCGAATTCAAAAATGATGACTATTTTACGAAATTCAAAACATATAAGTTGCATTAATTAATTTTATAATTAATTCCCACTGTTACGACAAATAGCGTGTTTTTAAGAAACAATTTATATCAAAAGATTGGCAATTGTTTATGTCCAATTTCAATGTTAAATTAATTCTAATGACCACCATTGGATAAAATGGTAAAAATATATTCTAATTATTCCTTAAAACCACTGAATAGTATAATTTTTCACAATAAATTATTTTGATTAAAAAAGTTGTTTTAAAGTATTTTTCACAATTCATAAAAATTAGAAGTTCTCAGAAAAATACCAAAAATTCAACATTGGCTAATTCCGATATTCCGAATCCAAAAATGAAGTCCATTTTGAAATATAAAATTTCTATAATTTTAAAAAGTGGTTATTACTATTCATAACGGCTACTTTGATTAGTCGCGGTGTTTTAGAACTCGAAGTTGCGTACAATGCAAGCTATTGCATTATTGAATGAGAAGCGTATCATGGAAGCTCGGGGTGTTACATCCTAACTGGGATGAGATAGTCTTATTCATCATACAACAGAGTGTGATTTCCCTGGTCGTCATTTACAAAAGGAGGGGATCAATTAGATTAGCATTTTCTTGAAAAATTATGAGATGGCATCCATCCTTGGATGGATATGTACGGAATATACTACCTCTATAATGGTAGTATCCTATAAAACTGATCCAAAAAGGAATATATCTAACATCAGACAACAAAATGTTCCCATTTTGGTAGAAAAAAATAGAATAAATTCCTCTATAAATGAGGCTTAAACAAAGTGATCATTAGGTACATTGTAGAATGATATATCCTTACCATAATTACAAAATTCTCGTTGGGATCTTATGGACCTCATCAATTAGAACCCCATATATCTAATTTTTTCAGACTTGGTTACTCTTGGGAAATAATGATTTAAGACTATGTGGTATTCCCTAGGAAGTTCTATGCCTGTAAAGTACATGTAAACATGATCTATTTTCAGATAGTGTTTTTGTATACCATAAAATACTCTTAGTCATTTTCCCATATGGTTAATGGATGTCATGGGTCCACAAACCATATGTAAAATAAATATGTTAATGCATATCCTTATTACTATCAACTTGTTCTCCAATTGTTCTATAGCTTCACCCCTTAAGGAATTTAGAATTAGGAATATCATCTTCTTCATGAAGACAAATATCATTACCATATTTTTTTGACCCTCATACAATATTGATAGAAAATGGCACCAATATTATTTCCAAGTTCAAGAGTCTATATCATGGGTACAAAATCGAGTAGAACTATTCATATCTCTTTCATGAATCTAAAATGATAAAATAGAGGATTTAAATAAGAACCCATAATATATAACCCTAAAAATGGTGGTAAAGGATATCAATTTGAATGAAAAAATTCTACCCACATTGTCGGCCTATCATACCACAATCTTCACTACCACACAATTGACACCATATTTTGTTTTCTATGGAATAGAGGTGGTGCTACAAATACAAGTCTTATTTCCCTAACTATGAATCATTTTATATGGAAAAAATAGATTATTAAATTCATAATATTTCCTTGGTGGGGTAGAAAAACTAATCGATAATAGGTTTCATACATCACAGAACATAGATGTCCTATCCAAATCAGATTGCTATAGCCTTTAATACGATTTTCCTGCTTTTCTCATTCTGAAAAGAAGATATAGTTTATGTTATCAAAAAAATGATGATATGAGAGAATAAACCTATAATTCATGAACCAATGTTTTAATTTCCATATTTCCTACACAAGGGATTTTCCAATGGGGATTAATACTTAGCCATGATGGACAGGGAATGCATCACGCCACCCACTAAAGCAAGGTTTCCTAGGAAACAGATTTGATATTTATCACTTGAATCACTATCCCTAATTTCAATACTATAAAATAAAAATCACCCATGTTCCATGTATCATGACTCTAAACTAATGTACCACTACATCCAAGTCTCACAATGTTAAATTGCATGACAACTTCATTTTCACATGATGTTAAACTACCTGAAATGTTTTCTATCCTACAAGACTATAAATTATATAGAGTGGGTCATATTTTAGACACATTACCTACATAATATCAAGTTCCATTTTTGGTTATGTTTTAAATTTACCCATTACATACAAAAATGATAGAGTTCCAAGATACTTCCCTATACCAGAACAGAACATGGAAATCAACCCTTGTGATAACTTGTTATCCATACAAGATCCTTAGCCAAAAATAGTTTCTAGGCTCTCCAATGCAATGAATAAAAATAACCCTCACAGTATATGGTCATGATCTATGCAGGGTACCTATAATATAACTATGTGTTGCTTGAGAAACATCTTCTTGGGATTTTTAGTGATGCATGGATCTCTATTCTAGGACTACCTACACCTTAAAATAGTAAATAATTCGAATATATTTGAACCACATCAACTCATTGGACTTTACCTAAAATGACTAAATAATGCATGATTCACATTATATTTGTATTTTTAGTTCTGAGTAGATCATTTATGGTAGACACGTTATTTTTAAAAAAAATTATATTCTAACTTTTCACACTATAATTCAAATTTACCAATAAATGTATTGGTGTTTGATCATTTCCTCATTGATGTTGGGTACCTCCATTAATAAATAATTTACAAAGTTCTTACACCTCACTTGTGAGTGAGAACCATGTTAATATAATATAATGTACTAGTTTTAAGACATTAAACTGTAAAACAACTAAGTTCCTTATTGTATTACCCAAATAAGAAGAACAACTAAGTCAAATTTGAATGATGTGAAACTTCATAAAAACATTCTTGTTGCATGATGTTAAAATTAACTACACTTGGTGCATTATAAAGGACCTTAAACTATATAGAGTAGGATAACTGATTTTATCAATTTCTTACATGGTAACTAGATCTGTGAAATGATATTTAAAATAATCCCCTTATCCATAAGGTTTTATTTGAATTATAGAATGAAAAAGGTTGTTATATGAGAACTACACTATGGGACGATACTGATCAAAATAAACCTAGAAATCCATTAAACAAGATCTTATCACATCCTATATTGTTTAAATGATTCTATTAGAGTGAACATATCTCTATGGGTGGTAAACATTAGTGAAAATATTCTTTTTATGTAGTGTTTTATAAAGGATTCACCAGAACCTCCATGAAAACATTAGATCTTGGTCAGATAGGGTGAGGAGTTGTAATCCATGTTATCTTACAACTTATCTTATGTATATCATAGTGAGATGTTCAATATAGTAATATTACTTGATTGAAATGAAATGTATTGATTTTCTAAGGAGATCAACTATTACCCATTTGGTGTTAATTTCATGAGATGTATTGTGGAGTCCTATAATGAAATTCCTGATTATGTTATCCAATATCTATAAATTTATGGTAAATGGTTTCATCATACCCAAATCCTTTTATCATTCAAAATTTTTCTGCAATCCTACCAAACATCGAGCTACACAATTCTAAAATCTCCCTATTCATTTTATCCCATTTGTTTTTTTACATCCAATCTATATAAAATTTAGTGTATCCTTGATTAATAGAGATAAATGTGTTATTTTCACCATCCAATATCTCCCACTTTAGTTATTGTTTTAATGGGACACATATTCATTTTTCAAAACATTTAACTCCATCTTTATGAAATTTTATCTTTGAAATATTCACTACCTTTCTCTGTAGATCCTCATTATGTTTGCAGGCCTCCTTGACCTGCTCACGAATGAATGATTGAGCAGCCATTTTAGCATGGTAGAATAAAGAACATTTTATTTTTCTAATATATATCATTTTCATTTCTAGTATTATTATATCCCATTCAATTAACATCATGGATAGGGTTGTGAGGTCCTTTATACTCAAAGCATCAAGAACATTATTTGCCATCCAAATAGGGAAATGGGTTGAATAGTCCAAATTCAAAATATGCTCTATCTACCTTAATTAAAAAAATTGAACACTTTTTGTGTGAATATATATTTGAGGATTTTATGATTCATATATATGTCACACATTTCCAAATAAAGATAATTTCAATATATATTCAATACTATGTATAGTACAATGAATTTTAGAACATGCATTGGGTTGATTTTCATCTAGATATTTAACTAGAGGGAGGCATATTATATCACTTTTATACCTTTCATGAGTACACAACCCAAGGTTTTTAGGCACATTTGTTTATCTATAGTCCTTCACCACTAGTGGGTAATGTTATCCAAGGTATAGTGGATAGCCTCATCTTCAACACATTAAATAATTCATCAAGTTCATTATTCTATACAACCATTACTTCCTTTTGATAAATCTTATTTTATTATCTTGATAATTGTGATAATATTCTCAATAATCAAATATATTACCTAGATAATACATGGAAGGCATTTATATCCATCATAAATATTATTTTGTGCTATATTTTAAATTCATCAATCTTTAAAGGATGCATAGATATCCCTTTACTGATGATAAAAAGATATAGAAAAATTAATTTCTCCATCCAAAACATAGATTTAATGTACATAATTTTTTTTCCTTTAATAAATTCCTCAGTAAAATATTCAAATAATTCTCATGTTCCTCCTTTGTTTTGGATTATTATTGAATACTATCGTTAAATTCTAAAACCAATTTTTGTAGGTAATTCGTAAAGACTCTATTCATAATTTCTAAAAAGATATATATAGAATTAGTGAGTCTATATGGAATCACTATGAAATAATAGTGTCCATACATTGTAAAAAAAGTAGTATAATTGATATCCACATTCATTACCTTTAAATGATAATATCAAATGTAAAGATCCAGCTTAAAGAAATATTGGGCTCTATGTAGCTAATTGAACAAGTCATCAATATACGGTATATGATACTTGTTTATTTATGAAATAATAAGCTCATAATGATCAATGTAGAGGTGAATTGGACCATCCTTATATTCAAAAGGAAAATTAACATCACCCCTTGGTGAAGCACTTCAGTGTATTAAATATTTATCTAGATACTCATATAGTTCCTCCTTTATGTTTTAATGTTTGACAGTGGCCATTCTATATGTAGTCTTGGATATTGAAAAATGAATTGGTATATGTTTCATTAAGAACTCAACCCTTCATCTTAGAGGAAGACCATTAAATTAGTTATGAAACACATCAATCAGTATCTTATAATGGGAATGACATCAAGGATTATATTTTTCTCAACATCAATCATTTGAGATATATATGATTGAAAATAATGAATACATATACATTCATGATATAATGATCCTAAAGGAGATCAATACTCCTCCATAAACTTGAATATAATCAGAGGATGATTTTTAATAAAGAGGATGATGTCCTTATTGTTGGTGCCAAAATATTACACGAAAGGAAGGGACGAAAAAGAAGGCTGGCATGCTGCCTCGCGAAGCACCGACGCGAAGCACCGCCACGCAGCACCCCGAGCATCGCGGTATCACGATGCTCCAGTGGCGGCAAGTCTCCGCGAACACATTTGACATTCGTGAGCCTACCGCAAAGCTCCAGAAGCGGTAACTCTCCGTGAACTCATTTCACATTCCCGAGCCCACCGCGAAGCCCCAAAGGCGGTAACTCTTCACGGACAACGTTGACGTTTGCAAGCCCACCGCAAAGCCCCAGAGGTGGTAACTTTCCACGGACGTAGTTGACGTTTTCGAGGCCACCGCGAAGCTCCAGAGGTGGTAACTCTTCGAGGACGACGGTGACGTTCGCGAGCGCGCCGCGAAGCACTTGAGGCGGCGCACGAGTTCTGCTTCACGGCACCCCCTCCCTATAAATACTAGACTCCCCCTAAGTCCCAGGGACGAACAATCCAACATTTCGACTTCTCCTCTCCCGAATCGCGAAGCACCCTTTGCCCCCAGGAATCATGAGCTCCGTGAGGTACTTCTACTTCGCATGACGCCTTCGCTTTGTCTCGTTTTGAGCCCCTCTTCCGGGAGCGATTCCCTTCGCAAATATCAAGGGAATTCGCGAAGGAAGGGGATTAAAAAGGGATCCCGGGTAGCCGCGGAGCATTTATGCTTCGCGAAACACCCAACCTGTACTAGTGATCCCTATGCTAAGGCAGGATCTCTACACATCGCGAAGAACACTGCTTCGTAGCACCCTGCTTCGCGAGGCACCTCTTTTTCATGAGGCAGCGCTCCGCGAATACTGTTCCACCTCGCGAAGTACCCTCTATTCACACCTATTCCCCATGCTAAGGCCAAGGAACTACACATCGCGAAGCACACTGCTTCGCAGCACCCTGCTTCGCAAGGCACCTCTTCTTCATGAGGCAGTGCTCCGCAAATACAGTTCCACTTCGCGAAACACCCTCCACTTACACCAATGCCCCATGCTAAGGCCAAGGCACACCGCTTCGCGAAACACACTCCTTTTCTTTGCAATTCCACTTCCCGTGGGACCCTCCTGGTTTGCACGATGTGATTTCAAAGTCCCACGGACAATACCACTCATAGCGTTGCTTCACCTAATGCTTCTTCGCATAGGCACGCTAACAGCTATTTCTTCTTCGCATAGCCACGCTAACGTGGACCCCTCGATGGTTCGCTCCACAACCCCCCTTGACCATGGCCTTTCTAGTACCCTCCCTCCCCCAAGGACTAGAGGGTACCGGTTATGTATGTCCTAGGGGTGTGGAGTGAACCCACCTCATCCAAGCTGCAGGACGTTAAACTACTAAGCACCTCGCCCATAACACAAAATGTTAAACTGTGACCCGACCACGTGCATCTCACGGAGGGTCCCCCCAGCTCGAACATTTTTTACGCCACTCATCTCCCCAGGAGTGGAATCACACATCCACAAGGGATGATATCCTCTTTATTGGAGTAGCATATGTTCTCAAGAGAAGGGCGACCCTAGTTCCCCAACGGATGGCTGCACCCCTGCATCTCCGTACTTCCCCACTACCAATGTCAGTGGAGGGCGTGATAGGGAACGAGGCGCCTCCCATCATTGGTCCCAAATCCCTCTTTCGCTGTACTTTTTTGCACTCCGGGCCTCCATCCTGGAGTAAGTCCCAGCACCATGGCCCGCCTAAGGCGTAAGCCCCTCTTCGCTTCACATGAATGCACCCTTCGCGGCGTGATCGTCAGGCCCTTGCTGTCTCTTGTTTCTCACACCGAGCATGACTCACGTGGTCATAGAGTTGGCATTGGCCATGACAATACTTCATCCAACATGACGTTAAACTGTATTCCATCGTCCAGCATGACGTTAAACTGCATGCCCTCGTCCAGCATGACATCAAACTGTATGCCTTCGTCCCGCATGACATTAAACTGCACACCCATTTGAACTACGAGGTATTTGATCCATGTCAAGGCATGGTACGTAGGAAGCCTCCACGAGGTTCAAGCCCACCCATCATCCAATTCACGTTGAGTTCTACCTGCGTCCAGCATGACGTTAAACTACAATTCAAGTCCGACGGCAAGCCGTTGTGACCAACCCGAACTACGAGGACTTTGATCCATGTCAAGGCGTGGTACGTAGGAAGCCTCTACGAGGTTCAAGCCCACCATCCGGTCGTTCCGGCCTCATTTATGTCGGTTCACCCCCGTCCTGCATGACATTAAACTGTATTCCACTATTTGAACTACGGGGACTTTGATCCATATCAAGGCATGGTACGTAGGAAGAATACCCGAGGATCAAGCCCAACAATCATTGGCCCAGACCGTCTCCTTGTTAGTGTGCATTGATCCCCCCCATTTTCACCCGAACTACGAGGACATTAATCCATGTCAAGGCATGGTATGTAGGAAGCCTCCCAGAGGTTCAAGACCATCTCCCATCGGACCAAGGTCCCTCATTTACGTCGGTTCACCGACACCCACCGCCTGTCATTCATTCACGTCAGGGTTCACTACCGTCCCGCATGACGCTAAACTGTATTCCATCAATCCTTTGAACTACAAGGACATTGATCCATGTCAAGGCATGGTACGAAGGAAACCTTCCAAGGGTTCAAGCCCACCACTAGTGGACCCCCGGGTCTACTTTCACGTCGGTTCACCGATGAAAACCTTTGAACTACGAGGTCTTTGATCCATGTCAAGGCATGGTACGTAGGAAGCCTCCCCGAGGTTCAAGCCCATCTCTCATTGCACCAAGGTACACCTTTACGTTGGTTTGCTGATGACATCCATTGGGCCAAGGTCCACATTCACGTCAGTTCGCCGACGAAGCCCCTCTGAACTACGTGGTCTTTGATCCATGTCATGACATTGTACGTAGGAAGCCTCCACGAGGTCCAAGCCCACCACCACTAGGACCCTCCTGGTCCTCCTCATTCACGTCAGTTCGCTGATGATGCCCATCAAACCAAGGTCCACCCTCATGCCAGTTCACCGACACCATCCCGAACTACGCGGACTTTGATTCCCTGCCACGGGGATACGTATGATGCCCCTTCAAGGCTCAAGCCCAACTTCACCGTTCCCCTTGCGATGGTTCCTTTCCATTCCCCCTTCCACTTCATTCGTCTATCCATCATCCACCCTGATTCTCACCCGGACCGTCATATCCCGGTGAGACCATGTGGGTACGCTCCTCTTCACAGCCGCCCATGGGATGGTCCCAGTATCGGCACCCCTTCAAGGGAAGTCCCTCAATCCGATCTTTTTTAGCGAATGCTCTGATCGGGGTGATCCATCTCCATTGGACGTTAAACTCGTGGTGTACCCTGTGTTAACCACCGGAAGCTGAGGAAAACCTCAGATATGTGTCTATGGCATATAATTTCCCGCGCTCGATATGGGATGCCTCGGGCTTCCACTCCCTCGAGAAGCCCTGTGACCAGGGATAATAGATAGACATGCCAGGTTCCCTAGCATCCAGACACGCTACTGATGCCTCAATGTGACTACTCCCACGACTGATGGTTTCTGCCCTGACCGGACCCTTTGGAATGTCCCGACAGAAGCAGTGTAATGAACCGGCATCCATGGAAACATGACACTGGGAAGTGTTTCACGAACAACGTATTAAATCTATGAGGGAGACCCGGACTAGGTGACAAGTTATGAGGAGGAATCCACAGAAGGAAGAACCGACATCCCATCATCCCGTTTCGATCAAGGAGCAGACGTCCCTGAATAAGGAATGAATGCTGCCCTCCTTTGGAAAGCGGGAACGCGGGGCTACATGCTGAGCGTCCTCCGCAGACGGATGTGCGCGCCCCGATGAAAGCGTCAGAAACACTTATACTAGTAATTTATATTGTAGCCATACAAGGAAATTAAATACATATCCAAAATATAATTTAATTACATTAAAGAGAGTATAATAAGGTTCAATAGGAAATTAGTCTCATAAATTTTGATATGTGAGATGTTATATACGTGGGATGAAATAATTTTCCTATTATATATTTTCTTTTATAGATGTACTTCTATGTTCTCAGGTGGTGTTTGAATTGTTTTACTAATCATGTGTGATATGACATAATGACAAGAACAAAAATCAAATAGTTCTTTGTTATCATAGAATGGATAACTAGAGTACCTAAATCAATTTCATTTTTATGATCCACCTCATCATTGATGATGGAAAGTACTCACTCTTATTATCTTGGCCTTGGAGGTTGTTAATAGTAGTTATCATTGGAAAAAAATATATTAGTGTATTTTTTATCATAATGTATTTATTATTTGTATTTGAAACATTAGAAAATAAGATGGGTATTCACTTTATCATTCTATTTATCCATAAAATTTCTGGTTTTATCATACTGACATTCTCTATATATGTTCCCTACCCTCCCATACCTAATGAATTTCCTTATCCCAATAAAGAAATTTTCAAATTGCTTCTTCCTACACTTTTGACAAGTGTGATATTGGATATTCTTACCAACTTAATATTACTCATTTGATATTATAGAATCAAAAAAAATTCTCCATTGGATACCTCCAAACCCTTAGGGCTCCTGATTTTCTTGATATCTATTTAAAAATTTAGGGAAAAATAGATAATTTCATGAAATATGTCAATGTATCAAATTTATAATGATTTTCACGCTCTGCTTAACCCCACTGATGACATGGTCCACTATTCTTTCAATGACAATAATATATCTAAAGGTATTTATTGGAGGTCATGTGAAATTTACCTCATATAAATTGATGGATTTTTTATCCTTTTTCTTGAGACCAATGAACTCCCATTCCATTATATGTTAGAGAGGGAAAGGATAAAATTTATCATTAAAAATTTTCTTAAATCATTCCACTCTATATCTTTTATCATTTCCCCAGGTTGTGTATTCTAGATCAACATCCTCCATTAAAAACTTCTCTCTTAATTAAATAATCATACAAAAAACCTTTATATGCTCATAAAATTTAAGGGAGGATAATATATTTGCAAAATATTTTATAAAATGTTTCATGATTAGGAAAAAAGATTATCCACTAAAATTATAGGTCATTTCTAACATAAAACACTCAATTTACTCATGACCATTCTTTATGGGATGTGTCTTGTCCCCCATATTCATATTTCTATTAAAAAAATTAATTAATTGTTTAATTAAGGTTATGAAGATATAATCTCTTTTCTCCCATTATATTAGTTATCTCATTTTGACAATACTTGTTATTCCAATAACATTGATTATTTACTTGGTTCTTCAGATTTCAAGTCATTGACTAAAATAAACAAAAAAATAGAGACGAAAATTTTCAAACTATTATACCTATAAGGGGTTAACTAGGAATATTGATGTATACATTATAAATTAAATATATTTCATAATGTATTAATTTCTATGTTTTATTCTATGTTATCCATGATCTATTTCCTAACATAAAATTTCATAGGCATTTTCCCCTCATAATAGTTCGAATAAATATTATGAATTACCAAAGTATATTCCCTATGAGTAACAGACCAGGTGTAAATAAAGGCCAGTTTTTCTTGAATTAGGTGGAAATCGAGTTAATACACAATTCTCCCTTTTCACGTTTATTAAACCTATGTATAATTAACTAGAGCTAAATCATAATATTGTATCTTGTCAAGGATTTTGATTCATGTATACCAGTCTATCTACACATTACACAAATTTAAGGATGTTTTCCTATATTTACAATTTTTCCTAATACTTCACTAAAATTTTCTCATCCTAATCCCCAAAACAATTAGAAATTTCTTCGACACCAACAATGAAAACCCATCTCTATTATACAAATTATTTTATTACATATTATTGAACAATTCACAAAATACAATCCCAAAAGATCAAGAGGCCTAATGTCATTGGGTAATTAGATGTATTTTGAAACAATATGTAACCTAGACATAAAAATATTATTTAAAGACTCTATAACATTCCATAAAATTGTATTTATATTCTAAAATAGCATTAGATAACCTAGGTACATACATAATAATATGGTGAGTTATAAATCCCAGTACGGTAATTATCAAAGATTAACAGAATGAAATTAATAGAAGTGCTTCAGGAAGAATATAAAAGTGAAATAAAAGGATGATTATCTTAAACATGAATAACAAAGGATGATATAAGATGATAACATCAAAGTTATAGATGAATATGGAAGCAAAAGAAAACATTACCTCATAAGCATAAATGAAGGACACCTTCTGAGAAATCATAACATACTGTTATTAGACTAGTTACACCTACACTATTTCTAGTATATCATGAGATAAAAACAATACCCAGTGCATTGGAGGGATTTATAATACTAGGAACACCAGTCATATTCATATTATGTACATGCATTTTTTTCCACAAGATCATACAACATAAGAACACATTTGATCAATTTTAGACCCACAATTGAGGTCATTGGTTTATATACATTGATGTCAGATATAAATTACAGATATATAAATCTTGGTGAATATCCATGAGTGGAAATGGGGAAGGGTGTTCAAAATAGAACATTTTTTCCTAGAAAATCATTGTATAATTCTTAAATCATAATAGGTGAACATAATGGTTCATAGAATGGATTAATAAGAGTATAATATATTTTATCCTTAATTTTGAATCGAAATGGTTATAAATTGATGTGTAAAAAAATTACGATCACAAAATTAGAAATAAAAAGGATTATTGAAAATAATGTACATGAATATATAAGAGTATGATAATCGAAAACCTTGATAGGGTACTTTGAAAATCCTTATAGGAGATTATAAAGGAAAATGAAAAAAAATAATAGGGATTAGAAAAGTGAGCTTGAGGGGAAATTCACGATCAATGGTTTTTGAGTTAAGATTAATGGAATGCTTTTTCTATATCTATAGAAATTTGGATGAAATTACTTATTAATCTATAAAAAAAAAATTTAGACTCTGTGTTAAAATAACTAAAACAACAATAATTCACTTTTATTTCCTTGTGGTTTCCTTTAAACAGGAGTGGAATTTAATATTTCAATAGGATAATATCCTAAATCATTAAAATATTACCATTCATAATCAATAAGTGAGATATGTTCATAATGAATATTTTATAGCTATAAATTACAATATATATTTTGGAGGAATCTCATAGGTTTCTATAATTATTATAATTTCATCAAAAATATTTTTTAACTAGGAAATATATATTTTTGTAATGGATTTATTTAATATTATTTTTTACATCAATTTTAGGATATTATAATTACATAATACCTATTATATATTAATACAACATTTATTTTTAAAACATAAATTTGACTGTAACACCCCAAGCTTTCACGATACACTTCTCTTTCAATAATGCAATAGCTTGCATTGTACGCAAGTTCGAGATTCTAACACACCGCGCCCAATAGAAATAGCCATTATGAATTGTAATACCCTCTTTTTGAAATTATATATATTATATATTTCAAAATGCACTACATTTTTGGATTCGGGATATCGAAATTAGCCTATGTTGAATTTTTGGTATTTTTCTGAGAACTTCGACTTTTTTATGAATAGTGAAAAATACGTAAAAACAACTTTTCTAATCAAAATAATTTATAGTGATAAATTATACTATTGAGTGGTTTTAAAGTATAATTAGAATAAATTTTTACCATTTTATCCAATGGTGGTCATTAGAATTAATTTCACTTTGAAATTGGACATAAACAATTGTCAATCTTTTGATATATATTGTTTCTTAAAAACACGCTATTTGTTGTGACAACGGGAATTAATTATAAAATTAATTAATGCAACGTAAATATTTGGAATTTTTTAAAATAGACATCATTTTTGAATTCGGAATATCAATTATAGCATCGGGTGAAATTTTGGCATTGTTCTGAAAAACATCAATTTTTGATGAATAGTGAAACCACTAAGTGGTAGTTAAAAAAATGATTTTTCATTTAAATGAAACATTACCACTTCTGTGATTTTATTTTAAAAAATCCTACATACATAGTTGTCATTAGGAAGTAAAATGTGGTTCAATGGTATTAAAATAATTTTTTGGTGAATAGTAACTTTTAAGTTTAATTAATCGTGATTAAAGCTAATTAGTGAAATTTAAGGTAAAATGATATTATAAAAATATAAAAATACTATTATACTTGTCCTAACCTTATTGGATTAGTCATGGCCGACCAGGACAATCCATGGTTCAACCTGGGGTCCCCATGGAGCCACTTGGGTAAGAAAATGACAATAATAACTTTTTATTTAAAGTAAAAATAAAATTGTCAAAAACATGAGTTGTTTTACTAAAACAATTATTACATGGGGTTATATAAGGTAATGTTAAGAATATAAATATTCGTTGGAAATCCAAAAATATTTCCTATATCATGATATTTTTTTATAATTTTTAGACATTAAATAAATTAAATTTTTTATGACACCATGATGATGCAGCGTTTACCTCATTAATTAACGATTTAAATAAAATGAAAAGATAATATAAAATCTAAGACTTAAACTTGTCAAAAACCTATTGAAGGAGTATATTTCTAACCCTTATCACCTTATCCTAGAAATATATAAGTGTTGGAACTTTTAAAATCCGAAACTCATTATATATTAAAGTAACATTTCATGACTTTCCAAGAGTGCCCCTCCTCTCCTCTTATAAAAGGCCCCCACCACTACCACCTTATTAACACCTTCCAAGAAAATTGGCTAGGAAAAACTCTACCCAAATACTCTCTCAACTTCCCTCTATTAATCCTAGAAGCCTCACATTGGGCAGAATTTTTCCCAAGGAATCCTTTGGCTCAAATCAAAAAGAGTTCCCCGATTTTAAGGTAATGTCTTCACTTATGTTCATTTGTATTATTTTGCATTTCCAACCCCTTAAAAGTTTTCTATTTCATTATTTTGTAACATCACAAGTATCTTCAATATAATATGATGTTTTTATGAGAAGGATTTTATTTACACTTACACACACCTTCGTCTAATAGTTAAAGAACATACTGTTTCTGTGGTTCGCAAATTTCTGCCTCACGAAACGATGATTGTTCTATCTTCTCCTACCACATATCATGGTGACCATTATGATGAAACTATTTTTATATATGATATATATTATGTTTTTTTCTCCTTAGGATTTTTTATTTTTCATTTATGGCATACTTTTATGATTTCCATTATGGGTAAACGCGATAATTTCATTTTAGGAAGTGTGGAATACCGCCTCTTCAATGTGATTTGAATCGTTAATGCCATATGTGGGATGTATAAAGGATGGTGTAAATGGTATTATAAAGTATATTATACTAGAATTATAGTATACCTTTAAATAAATATAATTCCATTCCATTAAATATGAAATAGAAATGAAAGTAGTGTTCATGCGTATGTACGACTTACCGTCTCCATGAACAGTGCATTTCATTTCATACCGCTAAATGTTACGTAATATTATGAATGAATGTATGTACTGGATATATATTATATATATGATATCTACATCATGAATATAATTCTGGATATAATGGATATTTTACCAGATGAACAACTTCTAATTATAAGAAGTTTATTTTTGACTCAAGTACCAAAGATCGACAAAATGAACGTTATTTACATAAATAATTACATAATGTTAATAACATGTTAATAAGTGATATAAAAGGAATAATAAACTTGAAAAAGGTTCTTAATAAATTATAAATTAACACTAGTTTAATATTCAAGAGGTTAAAGTACAGTCGAGTCAAGTCGGACACGAGGTAAGGGAACTTCTTAACCCAATTTCCGTTCTTTGGGTTAATCTCCTACTTTCAAGTTATGTCATGATATTATTATGTATTGTCTTTTATATGTACTTTCATTATCTGTACTTATAGTGAATACAAATAATATATCTATTTTATTTAAAAAATGTCCTTTTTAAGGGACTTCGTCTCAATCATCTTTCATTGAGGCATATTTTGTTTTATACACAAATTTCTTTTATACGGTGTATAAACCCCTTTGAATTTTATGTTTATTCAAAAGTAATATTTTTATACGAAGCGTTTTACTAAACAACAAAAAATAATGTTTTCTTGTCATAGGTATGTGGCGACAATGACTTCTCCGCCACCGTGACCATTATTTAAGTTTCGTCTTCCTCTACAAGCCATAACTTTTATTTAAATGAAAAATATATACAAAGTTTTAATTTCCTTTTATTTTGTTATTGAAAATGGTTTTGAAAGTGTTTTTATTATATCAATGTGTTGTATTGATATCTTGAAATTGAAATGTGGAAATGTTATGTTTCCATTATGCATGTTTTATGTGATATGGTTATGTTATGGTTTACGATAATTTTAACCCTGTTCATATAAGGAATGCATTGGAATTAATAAGTGACGGGTGGAGCCAGCTATAGCTCCTCGATGCATCTGCAGGTCTCATGAGACAAAATAGCATCTTCGAACAAGGCCTTGACAAAATCTTATTTGAGGTATTGGCACGAGGCCTTGGCTACGTGGTTATGATAGTCTGGCATTATGCATTCAATCATTATGAATGTGGTTATTGATATTGCATGTGATTATTCGACTAGTAGAATATCCATGTGAATAAGTAAATTGAATTATCTCATTTTACTTTTTCTATATTATGTTGAAGTTCAAGATTAAAAGGCTTTTTTTATTCATACATTTAATTAAATTTTTATGTTTACTTATGAAAGCTTCCACTATATTGTTATCCTTACTGAGCATCTGAGCTCACCCCTTCCAATGTTTTAATTTTTCCATGATGTGAACAAGTATATTATGAATGACATACAGGGATAGTATGAGGGGATAAGAAGACACGATTTTGTTGTAGTTTTGTTTTAATTTATGATGTAATGTAATACTTATGAATGTATCTAGTGATTCCAAGGCTATTAAACTAATCAGTCATTCGAGACTTGATCTTTTGTGATCATGCCAATGTTAAGCAATAATGCACCGACTCTGGGTAACTGGGGTTGGGGCATTAGAGTTGGTATCAGAGGCAGTTTAGTACTAACCTTGGAAGCTATATTTAGATAAACTCCGATTAGATCACATAGCCCAAAGATAGACTTTGAGGATTAGTCTAGAAGAACTTACTAGAATTTTGGTATTATAAATATTTTGTGGGTTTTCCAAGCAATACATCCCTATCTGGATACGAGCAGGTAGAGGTAGCTCTGGAATAGATGTACCTAGGGGTAAAACCCAAAAACACTGCTTTGATCTAGACTCGAACAAGAACTGGTGCATGACAACGGGCCTTGCTGCACTCTTGGTTACGACACTCCTGGGGGATATGCTTAAGATAATTCACGTTTTAGTTACAAACCACTATGAAGGGTTATGAGTATATACTTCCACAAAGAAAACATTTATTATGATTATGGATTATATCCATAAATAGTTCAATTTATGTTAAGTGTTTTTCAAGTTTTTAATTATGTATTTTGATTTATAAACTAATCTAGTTTATTCCATTGTATAGAAATGGCGCCTAGTGGGAGGAATGGAAACCGTATCAATGTACGCACTCCATGTAGGGATTTCCCTCCTGCTCAAGATAATAATAGTGGAGCTGGTGATACAACTGGTGCTGATCACCTTATCACCATACTGGGGAAACTCACTCAGGTTATGAATAATAACCTTACTCATATGGAGCACCCTGATCCGCAATGTGGAGGATCAATTTTAGACCGCTTCATGAGGTAACAACAACCAACATTTAATGGGGGTAAAAATCCATTAGTATCTGAGAAATGGATAAACTCCTTAGAGAAAATATTCCATGCCTTGGGGAGTATAAAAAGGTAGAAGGTCATCATGGCAGTTTACCACCTCATGGGAGATGCCGATCAATGGTGGTCGCTGATTCAAAACAAAAAAAAAGATGATGAAGTATCAAATATGGATTGGAGGGAGTTCAAAAAGATTTTCATAGAAAAATACTTCCCTTGTGACCATCGAGCAGATACGAAAAGGTAATTTCTGAGTTTGAGACAAAAGAAGGGTGACAATGTCACAAAGTATGAGGCTAACTTTAAAAGGTTACCAAGAAATGCAGCAGATTATATACGTAACCCAAGAAGTAAGATTGATCGTTTCACTGATGTGTTAAAACCATTTTCCCGTCAAGATTTAGTATCACAATCCTTCTCATCATACGAAGATATTATCTTGTGTGCTATCAAGATAGAAAAGGAATTCTCTAAGTCTTATGACAACAAAGTAAAGCAAGAGAATAAGAGAATTGTGGAACAAGAGATAGATAAAGGGAAAAAAGGAAAGAAGGATTTTCTATTATGTGATAATTATGGGAAGAATCACCCCGGTGCTTGCCTAAAAGGAATGAGAGTTTGTTATAAATGTGGAGAAAAAGGTCACCAGGCTTGTGATTGCAAGGGAAAGAAAGAGGCTATCAATGTTGAATGCTACAATTGTAGGTAAATGGGGAATTATGCAAATGAATGCCCTAAGCGTCAGGGAAACATACCATAGAAAAGGCCAAGGGATCAAGGACAATCATATGATGTTACTACAGTTGAAGTGGAATAATTAATGTATTGGTGCTTTTGGACTCAAGGATTATATTCTGGTTATAAGAATAATGTGATATATATATAAGGATTGTAATGTAGTACATGTTTTTTTTCATTTAGGTTTTAATATGATGAAGGTAATCATATTTTTAGTATGTTAAAATAAGAGAAACATTACTTTGTTTGGGGAATCTGATGTTACAATTGATTTTGGAATTTAAGGACCTTTTAGAGAAAGTCTTGACAGAGGTATTTTGGATAACTATATAGGTTGGAATGGAATAATTTGAACCTTGGATAGTATTGTTTAAGGTTAAAATATTTCTGAAGATTATTTTTGGAATATTATAAAACTGTAGATTTAGGAAAAGGAAAACCTGCAGGTAGGGGGATAACCCGTCGCATCAGATAAAGCTGCAGGAATCGAACCCAGAACCATAGTACGACGGGCCTTTATTACCTACCACTAGCCTACATGAAGTCCCTGGTTATTACAAAAAAGTTTTCCTAATCTAAATGGTATGTGGTAATATTTGGAACCTTATACAATTAGGATAAATAGAATATTTTTGAGTTTTGTTACCATTTGGAGTGAAAGATGGGTTCGTGGTAAAAATTTATTAAAGAATTAAAGCCTACATGACAAGTAAGTATATTTCCTTACATTCTTAGTAAATCTCTTAAATAAATTTCTCAACTTTATGAAAGGTAACTTAAAACAAAAACGTTTTCAGTTAACTTTTCCAACTGGGGATTCAATGATCGTTTAACCAATCACAAGTTTGTGATTTTCTTGTGGTTAACTTTCTCTTAATCTTGTTTTCTACAACTCTCCATAAGATCTTGATGGTTTGTTTCTCCTCCATATCCATATTTTTAAAGAATCTGAGTATGGGCTATCTCGGGTGACCTTTGTACTTCTCTTTCTTTCTTTTAATGTTATATTTTTATCAACCTTATTTCCGATGTGGGTTTTCCACAATGGTATTTTCTACTTTCAACCTTTTATTTTCAAAGAAAGATTTTAAATTGCAAGGATGCAATTTATTTAAGGATATGAGAATGTAACACCCCAAGCATTCACGATACGCTTCTCTTTCAATAATGCAATAGCTTGCATTGTATGCAAGTTCGAGATTCTAACACACCGCGACCTATCAAAATAGCCATTATGAATAGTAATACCCACTTTTTGAAATAATATATATATTATATTTCAAAATGGACTTCATTTTTGGATTCAGGATATTTAAATTAGCCTATGTTGAATTTTTGGTATTTTTCTAGGAACTTCCAATTTTTTATGAATAGTGAAAAATACTAAAAAACAACTTTTTTAATAAAAATAATTTATATTAATAAATTATGATATTGAGTGGTTTTAAAGTATAATTAGAATATATTATTACCATTTTATATAATGGTGGTCATTAGAATTAATTTCACTTTGAAATTGGACATAAACAATTGTCAATCTTTTGATATATATTGTTTCTTAAAAACACGCTATTTGTTGTGACAGCGGGAATTAATTATAAAATTAATTAATGCAACTTATATGTTTGGAATATTTTAAAATAGAAATCATTTTGGAATTTGGAATATCAATTATAGTTTAGGGCGAAATTTTGGCATTGTTCTGAAAAACATCAATTTTTGATGAATAGTGAAACCACTAAGTGGTAGTTAAAAAACTGGTTTTTTGTTAAAATGAAACATTACCACTTCTGTGATTTGATTTTCAAAAATCCGACATGAATAGTTTTCATTAGGAATTAAAATTTGGTTCAACGGTATTAAAATAATTTCTTGGTGAATAGTAACTTTAATGTTTAATTAATCGCGATTAAAGGTAATTAGTGAAATTTAAGGTAAAAATGATATTATAAAAATATGAAAATACCATTACACTTGTCCTAACCTTATTTTATGAGTCATGGACAACCAATAAAATACATGGGTCAACTTGGGGATCCCATGGATCCACTTGGGTAAGAAAATGGCAATAATAACTTTTTATTTAATGTAAAAATAAAATTGTCACAAACATGAGTTGTTTTACTAAACCAATTCTTACATGGGGTTATATAAAGTAACTTTTAGACTATAAATATTCATTGGAAATGAAAAAATATTTCCTACATCATTATATTTTTTTTATAATTTTTAGACATTAAATAAATTAAATATTTAATGACACCATGATGATGCAGCGATTACCTCATTAAATATCGATTTAAATAAAATGAAAAGACCATGTAAAATCTAAGACATAAATTTGTCAAAACCCTATTGGATGAGTATATTTCGAACCCTTATCACCTTATCCTTGGAATATATAAGTTTGGAACCTTTAAAATCCGAAACTCATTATATAATAAAGTAACATTTCATTACATTCCAAGAGTGCCCCTCCTCTCCTCTTATAAAAGGCCCCCACCACTACCACCTTATTCACACATTCCAAGCCATTTGGCTCAGCCAAACTATTCCCAGATACTCTGTAAAATTCCCTCTCTTACTTATAGAATCCTCACTTTGGTCATAATTTTTCCCAAGGAAGCCATTTGCTCTAATCAAAAAGAGTTACCCGATTTTAAGCTAATGTTTTCACTTTTGTTCTTTTGTATTATTTTGCTTCTACAACCTCTTAAAATATTTCTATTTATTTATTTTGTAACAAAATCAGTATCTTAAATATAATAGGATGTATTTATGAGAAGTATTTGATTTATACTTACACACACCTTCGTCTAATGGTTAAAGAACAAACTATTTCTGTGGTTGGCGAATTTCTGCCTCACGAAACGATGATTGTTCTATCTTCTCCTACCACCTCTCATGGGGGCCATTATGATGTCACTATTTTTATATATGATATATATTTTGTTTTTTCTCCTTATTATTCTGTATTTTCATTTATGGCATACCTTTATGATTTCCATTATGGGTAAATGCGATAATTTCATTTTAGGAAGTGCGGACTACCGCCCCCTCAAAGTGATTTGAATCGTTAATGCCATATGTGGGAAGTATAAAGGATGGAGTAAATGGTATTATACATTATATTATACTATAATTTTAGTATACCTTTATATAATTATAATTTCATTCCATTAAATATGAAATAGAAATGAAAGTAGTGTTCATGCGTACGTACGGCTTACCGTCTCCATGAACGGTGCATTTCATTTCTTACATCTAAATGTTACGTAATATTATGAATGAATGTATGTACTGGATATATATGATATATATGATATCAAAATCATGAATATAATTCTGGATATAATGGATATTTTACCACATGAACAACTTGTAATTATAAGGAGTTTATTTTTTACTCAAGTACCAAAGATCGACAAAACGACCGTTATTTACATAAATAATTACATAATGTTCATAACATGGTAATAAGTCATATAAAAGGAATAATAAACTTTAAAAATGTTCTTATGAAATTATAAATTAACTCTAGTTTGTTATTCAGGAGGTTAAAGAATGGTCGAGTCAAGTCGGACACGAGGTAAGTGAACTTCTTAACCCAATTTTTGTTCTTTGGGTTAAACTCCTACTTTCAAGTTATGTCATGATATTATCATGTCCTATCTTGTATTTGTACCTTATTTATGTGTTATTATAGTTAATAGACATAATAGATCTATTTTATTTAAAAAATGACCTTTGTAAGAGACTTCGTCTCAATCTTCTTTCTTTGAGGCATATTTTGTTTTATACACAAATTTCTTTTATACGGTGTATAAACCCCTTGGAATTTTATGTCTATTCAAAAGGAATCTTTTTATACGAAGCATTTTACTAAACAACAAAAAGGAATGTTTTCTTGTCATACGTATGTGGCAAGAATGACTTCTCTGTCGTCCTGACCATTATTTGAGTTTCAGCTTCCTCTACAAGCCATAACTTTTTTTAAATGAAAAATAAATACAATGTTTTAATTTTCTTTTATTTTGGTATTGAAAATGGTTTATAAAGTGTTTTTATTATATCAATTTGTTTTATTGATATCTTGTGATTGAAATGTGGAAATTTTATGTTTCCTTTATGCATGTTTTATGTGATATGATTATGTTATGGTTTATGACAATTTTAAACCTTTTCGTATAAGGAATGCATTGGACTTAATAAGTGATGGGTGGAGCCCGCTATAGCTCCTCGATACATCGGCAGGTCTCATGAGACAAACTAGTGTCTTGGCACGAGGCCTTGACAAAATCTTTTTTGTGGCCTTGGCACATGGCCTTGGCTACGTGGTTATGATAGTCTGTCATTATGCATTCCATCATTATGAAAGTGGTTATTGATAATGCAAGTGATTATTCAACCAGTAGAATATCCATGTGAATAAGTAAATGGAATTATCTTATTTTAATTTTTCCATATTATGTTGATGTTTAAGTTTCAAAGGCTTTTGTTTTAGTCATAAATTGTCTTAAATGTTTATGTTTATTTATGAAAGCGACCGCTATATTGTTATCCTTACTGAGTATCTGAGATCACCCATTCTAATGTTTTAATTTTTCAAGGATGTGAAGAAGTATATTATGAATGACCTACAGGGATAGTATGAGGGGATATGAAGACAAGATGTTGTTGTAGTTTTTTTTACTTTATGATGTAATGTAATACTTATGAATGTATCTAGTGATTCCAAAGCTACTAAACTAATTGGTCTTTCGAGACTTGATCTTTTGTGATCATGCCAATGTTACGCAATAATGCACCGACTCTGGGTAACTGTGGTCGAGACGTTACATTGACTGTCTTAGAAACTTATGAAACATTATTCGTTAGTTAATTTTAACATGATGATTTCAAATATAATATTTTTTACCAAATTAAATATATATATATATATAATAATTTTTTCTTTTAAATAAATATCCATTAAAACTAGAAAATAATTATTTTTTATAATAAAAACAAATTTTAGTCCATTATAAAAATTACATTGGACTATATTAGATTATATTATAATTTATATTTTAAAAAATATTATTTTCTGAAATTATTTGAATAAAATAAATTTATTTAATTTTTTTGTGAATTTATTTAAAATACTTTTTTAATATTAATTATTTATTTTCAAAAAATATAATTTTTTTTGTCCACTCATTATCTTTTATTTCTAAAAATCATTATATAAACATGAATATTTATAAAATAATGTAAATGGATAAATATGATTATTATATAATTAATTGAAAATATGAAAAGTTATTATATTATGTTATGGATACATGTACCATTATTACACCAGAGCACACCCAAAGGGTAAGGGGTGTGATTGTACTATTTTATCAGGTTGGTTAAATGAACATGGTTTGACAGGATATATCTATGAGCTTAAACTTATCTGGTAAATAGTTTCATTTATTTTTAGTTTTTGAATCTCATCTTTGGCATAATCAAGGGAAAATTCTTGTGATTCCTTCTCCCTTTGAATCTCTAAAAAAATGAACTTTTTATGGTACGATACTAATAATCAAGGTCATCACATCTTCCTTATATGTAAATTAGATAATATCATAGCCTTTAATATATACATATTATAATATTCAATTTATAATGGAAATATTATAAATAGTTATGATGATTAATGGTGTTTTTGGTGTAACATGGTATATTTCATTGCGATTCAAAATAAAAAATGAAATATTGTCTATGTGTTTTCTATAACAACATTACACGATAAGAAATTTATCATTAATAAGGGAATTTCATTGATATTGTTTTGGTTTTTATCGGAAGAATATTCCATCCTTATATAAGAATAGACCTTGTAAATTCCAATCCCATGTGTGAGAACATGATCTATGTGTGATATCCTTTGCTGACTCTATTTTCATGGTGCACTCAGTTAATGAAAAAAACTACCCCATCACAAAATTTGATCATGATCTATGTAGGGGAACTATAGAAAAACATTGTGTATCTAGATCCCATCTTCATGGGATATATAGTTATGTTTGTATCCCTACACTAATTCTTGATTCCCTAAAAAATAAAAAATACACTTATATTTTAACTTGATCAATTTATTGATGAAAGCATTAAATGAAGTATATATGGCTTGATTCCCATTTTTAAGAAACGTACTAGAGTGTGTATTTTTACTCTAGGACTAGCCACAAATTCTAGAAAGGCAATGTTTCCCCCTTTTCATGCCATAATTTCAAAATTCCCACACCTGGTCTTTTTTCATGACTCTTAACTCATTAATGATGGGTCTCTTTTTTATAAAACAACGAGACATGGTTCCTACACATATAATAGGGGTCAAACCCTTGTGAAGCAAATAAAAAGTCATAGATAAATGAAATTAATTTGAACAACAACCATGGTCTTCTTTTCATGATTGTAAACTAGAAGAGACACATTCCCTAGTCACACGATGTCAAACTGCATGATAACTTCCATATAAAATGATGATAAACTATAATAAATTTTTTTCCACCCAACTTGTCATTAAATTAATGTTTTTGGTCCAATTTTTATAGCCTCTTGATCCCCTACATGATTTATTGATCTATATAAAATCCTTTATCACATGGTTAGCCTGTTACATATCGAATTAATAACCCTATTTCATGCATACAAGATTGATCTATGCAATAAATTATTTCATTCAGGATCAATGTAAAGGATTTATTCCAATCAATCTTGTTTAAATAGTTTTTTATAGGTAATCTTACCTGGACCTAGCAAATGTTCTCAAAATCTAAATGAGATCATATCCCCCTAAAGAGCATGAGTCAGATATGTGTGGGAGATTTCTATATATGTTCTCTTATATGGGGACCTGTGCTTGAAATAAAATTCTATTTTATTTTTTATATATTCCATATTTGTATAAGGGGACCTTATTTCCAAATTAAAATGTGTACATTGATTCTTTTCTATAAAAGATATATAGATACACCTATATCCCACAACATGGGCCCAACCATATTGTAATCAAATCTCCTATCCCTGTTTATGGATCATATCTGTGGAAGAAATTCAATTTTCATGAAATATGTATGGAATAATTCATCTGTTTACAACATATGATGTGACTCATGGATCCCAAATCACGTTTCCATCCACAATGTATAAAGAAATAAAGACCTTTTTTTGTTCCCCGACATATGATCTAAATTTATATAGGGGACCCATTTATATTTTAAGAACTACGTGTGTCTTGATTCTTATCCACACATGATACTTAGTGATTCTCATACCCTTATCATGGGCACCTAGATGATGTCTATAAAATAATGTAATCCCTTCTCCCTCTATATGAGCCTTATATATATAGAAAACTTATTGTTTATGGATTATGTTTTTATTGAGGAAGACCTATTATAATATGTAGTGACATAAAGGAATGTTAAATTATTTCAAACCATATGTATACCAATATCATATCCTTACTTAGTTCCCTAACCATATAAAAAATAGCTATCCCCATTTGGTTGTAAAACCGTGAAGATTCCCTCACCAAAGAAATCCTCTCCCAATATGAGAACCCTTCAGCTTCATGATATTTTAAAAATTTAGAGACTATAAACCCATATGATAGGCTGCAACATCTCATTGGAAGAGTATAATTACCTATTCCAATATATACGAGTAAGGTATATACATGCTACCTTCTACCTATGATAAATTATTGGAATAATTCATGTTCATACATATCAAATAGTTATGGATGGATTATCATTCATAGTCCGAGTCACAATATTAAAAATAGTGATACCTATATTTTTCACCCCTTAATATGAGATGATTCTATATAGGGATGGGTAGATAAATTCTTGTAATCAAATATTTTACTTCTAGAAAAATAATTTACGATCATTGTCCCTTTTCACCGTAATGTGTTAGTCTCTATCACACTATTAGATGGCTAGGTGTAAGGTAAAATACATTTTCACCTCCTCGAATACATGCCAGGTCTATATAGGGGATGATTTTATTCAAGAACTACATTTATATTGATTCATGTTAATATTAGATACATAGTGATTATTGAATATATTATCTAGGGACATACAATATATTTACAAAAAAATACCCCTGCAACCATAGTTTTTGAACAATTGTAGAAATGCTTCACATCCTCGATAGACTTATGAAATTGAAATATTACATTTTTATTTAATGAACATATTTCTTATCTATGCTGAGGAATCATCACAACTATTTTGTTCAACATAAATAAAATTACCCCTCCATACCAATGAGTTTGCTATTTTTAGAGATCCGTATATGAAGTAGCTATTTTTGGATTCATATACTTATAAGATAAATAGTGACATAAGGATTCATTGTCACAAGACTATATATTGTGATTAGAAAGGGATGTCTCTTCCCTCATCATATGAGCTAGATCAATATTGATTGATTTATTTGATGGTGGTATTTATGGATTGATTCATGTCATGATAAGATGGACAATGATGCTCAGTGGACTCCAACCATAAAAACTAAAAAATATACCAACTCACCTGGGCTCTTAAACAAAAACATGTTTTTTATGATTTGTCTCATCCATTATCCACATAAATATAAGTTTCGTTTAACTCTTGATAATGTTTTATTTGTGAAAAACATGAAAATGAAAAAAGATCACATCCGATATATGACCCTAATAAATATTATAGTCCCCAGCATGAGTTATCTTATACATAAATCCATTCCATGTAACATATCCCTTGGAATTCCTATCTCACAAGGTCATGAACTACTAACCATCACTTTAGGGGTGATTTTCTAGCCACATCTCGAGTCTCAAAATGTTCATGACTTATTCAATCTTATAGGTTTTGAATAATTACCTAATAGAGAGTGTTCTGACCAATGATGGGATAAATAAAAGAAATAGCATGAATCAAATTTAATTTCATAGGATTGGTCAGATTTTGTAGTATTTAATTGGTTACATTTGAGTAATATATTTATAATTATTCCTTATCTGTTGTTATAATCTATGTAAGGGATCCAACATAAGTCTATTTATCCAAAAATGATTCAAGGATAAAATTTCCGTACATGTATTTCTAATTTTATGATAAAAAACACCACATAATATGGTCCTTTTTATATGAAATTAAACGACAAAACACTTGATTATTTATCACATGTAGCTAAACTACATGTACATTGCGTTCTTATTGAATAAAATTAATATTCACTAACCATCATCCATTATCACTCTGTGTTGAAGGAAAAAAATATATTGACCATGGTAAAACTAGGATTGGGGTGTTTCTATGATCATTTTAAAAACCAACATCCATAAAACAAAATTCATGTATGGAGTATCTCATATTTCTAAAAATATCCACGAACCTTAGAAATGTACATGTATGACCTTAGGGGACCCTCTACATATCCATGTATATAACCCCGAAACACATGTATATGCACCCCAAATGAATCAACTAGATCCACCTTTTCCTTCTAAACAGTTCCAATGATTCTAGTGATCCATGAAAAAATTTAAATGTAGGACATCACCTTAGAGTGATTCATGGTCATCCCATGTGTGTTAGTCCCAGAATATTACACATTATATCAGAATAATTATAGATGTTTTTCAAAATTTTCATCCCCTATTGAAAAAATGTCGAAGTGTTCTTGACCTCAAGATCCCTAATTATTCAATTGTCTTCCAATTAATTATTAGAACCAATAATAAACCATGACCTTAAACTATGTGCACCATTTTCAAATTCTTTTTAAACATTACTCTACCCTTTAGTGATCCAAATAAAAAGTCCCTAAAATTCAAGTGAAAGTGAATTGAAACTTGTTAGACTAAAAACCCAAAATATGATTTTTTATACAGAATAAAATATCTAATCACAAATGATTCTATCTTGAGAGTTTTGAAAAAAGATATGGGGAAAAATAAAAATGTAACAAATCTAACAGGGTCTATCCCATTTCCCTATAAAATGTTGATCCTTACTTGATAGACTGTACTAATCTAGTAAAAATTTAGAGAATTGAATTTTCACATTTCTTCCCCTCGATAATGTGTTCAGTACATAGTATCACAACTTTTATGGTTTTAAAACTCTTCAGGGTCATAATTATATCCATAAACCACTTCATTTATCATGTTTTTGTACCCAAATATACCTTCCACAACACTCTAAATAAAGCAATTCATGATTAAAGGGACCATGTATTTGATAATACATATTATCCCCTGACACTTCTATATAAACAATTATCCCATTAACATGTGGCATCTTTTCCATATAAAAGGGTCCTCTAATCCATGTGAGCCCTAGAAACACTACAGTGGAACTTTTCACTAGAGAGTGATTGATGAGTATCTTTGGCATGTTTCCCTTAAATAAGTTTCCATAGTCCAAAATATTTTATCCTTTATTTACATAATCTACATTCGAAATATTCTATTAGACCTGAAAATCAGGATGATATATCACCATATACATTACCCATTCTCAATGTAAGGTTGTGGTACCTCCTTATTAAAATTTGTAGTGGTTCTCATCGGGTGGATGCAAACAACATTGTATATTTATCATATCTTCATTACCATAAAATAAATATTCCAGTTTCCAAAGGCATTCAATACTGAATAAATGTCCTTTTTTTCATATCAAGTTCACCTAAAACTTACCATACAAAATATATATAGGGTTCCATAACCATCCTTGGGTAGACATCACTATGTAACCAGCAACATTACTCATGTTTTTAAATCAACAAAAATCATCCATGAACCTTAGAAAGTGGAATGTCTAGCTTCATAGGACCCTCTACCTTATATGGAATTTCTTATCCTGGTGAGAGGCACATCCATGATCATTGTGATCACTAAGAGGGAGAGGGGGTGAATTAGTCATTTATTTTTTATTTATGTTTTATTTATTATAAAACACCCTTAGCCACTTGTTAAATACTTATAACATTACTCAAAATAACCTCACAATAATGACCATACAAACATAATAATGTGTAATGATCATGTCAAAACAAGATTATCTAGTTCAATTTGATCAAGAATAATATAAATAAATACTAGAGGGGTGTGGATAGTATTTAAAAAATTATATAAAAACTTTGAACAAAATATATTATTTAATCAATTAATAATGTGTGAACTATTAAAGATTAAATACATACTAAATTAAAGATATAGAAAAATATTTTTATATTAGTTTAGATCTCCATGATCCCACTCTACTCACAAATCATCTCTACATGGTTAAAATATCTTTACCCACTAAAAGAAACTCAATTTTATAATTTCGCAACCTATTAATAGACTCTTTATTTTGCAATACTAGTAGTTAAAACCCTGAATTTTCTCTAGAGTAACAAATAATAATTACCCAAAATTTTCATTAGGAGTCACAACCAAAGAGATTCCGTTTGGGTGGTATGATAAAAAATGTTGTCCTTCTATTGTGTAGGCATAAAATTAATATTACAATTAAAAATAGAAGAATTAAAAAATAATATAATGAAAAACATGAACAACGTAAACCAATAGATTATTAGAAGATTATTATGATATCACTATATGATATTTGTTCATATGAACTATTATAGAAGGAACATTTTACATATCATTGTTATCGTAACAAAGGAATGGTAGTCACAGAAGGACTTGATCATCTATGCAACAAAATATCGTGTCACCAGCATGTGGAATAAAATATATAATTTTTATGTTATCAGTTTGTCCCTTGATAAGATTATGATGGATTAATCTCCTATTATTAATCTAAATATATTATAGAACTTAATTATTAACCTATCACTACATTCCCTGATTTAGGGAATAATATCACATAAAATAATGTTGTTACATATATTACAAACTAATGGATTAAAGAAAAAATAGATTTTTATCTGTATTATTACTGTATAAAATTTCCTCAAAATGAATTTAAAAAAACATGTTGTTCCTAGAAATATAAAAATTATATAAAAACTGAGCATCAACAAAGACAATACTATATATATAAATGTATAAAAAAATTTCTCTTACTTTTTACTCAAACAGGTAATTATATATTTTTTCAATATATAATAAAATATTAATTTATAAATATTCTTTTAGATTTAGTAATTAAAATAATAAGAATAATTTTTCTTCATTATTTACATTTACCAGCTGCTCAATTTATATTTAATGGTATTCTAATATTTTAAACTATTTGTATTAAAAAATAATTGAGTGTATTGAAATTTTATGATGAATGTATTAAACTTTTTTTTCATGGTTTCAATAAAATTTAAGTGGAAGTAGTAAGAAAAAAAATACATGGTTGAAGAAAGAGGATTATATCACTACCACTAGAGTAGTTGTGGTGCTACTACTACCATAATGCGGTATCAGTGCAAAGTGGCGCTGCCACTACTGTTAAGAGATACTGCACTGCGTGCCAAAATTTCTACCATTATTGATTGTATATGGTACTATCATTGGAGGTGAGGGATGATTATGGCACTATGATGATGCATTGTATGCTTCAAACTAACTCTATATGGTCATAGTGGGATACCATTGTAAAGATGTTAAAAGGTTGCTACTGTTAGAGGCAGTAGAGTGGTGGTACCATCATGGTGTCACTCTATTATTTTTATGGTGGAAAAGAATACTACCATTAGGTTAGAGGATTTGTGCTACCATCCCTACCTGATCTGATATGTTGAAGTTAAAATCATAGAATATATACCGTTGATAAGAATTGAACCCAATGCACGGATACCCTCATGCATGGATAGAGGGAGAAGTGCTTGTTGGATGGGGAATTATGATGTTAGAGAGAGTATGTAGTAAGTGTCATGTTACTGGTTTATCCACCTAACTATATGGTTTGGAAAATGCTTGTGAAGATTCCAAGATCCAATACAACTTGTAAAATTTGACCTGGATGAGGTAATAATATTAGAGGCTTCTTATGGGAGTTGGACTGAAAGGAAGTGCACTGATGAAGTAGTCCAAGAAAGGGAAGCGACTACCATAGGAGCATGCATGTAGAAGTTTTGAAGCTCACAACTGAATAATATGATATATAATATACTTGAATCAATATATAATGAATATACATATATATATATATATATATATATATATGCTAATTAGAAAAATTCGAAAAAAACCAAACAAAAAAATTGACATATTAAATATTTAATTCATTTTTAACATTATAACATGTATATAAATATAGTTACACAAATATTTTTTGTAAAAACAAAAACATTTTCTTTAAAAATTTATGTATACAAATTAATATGTTTTAAAACAATTTTAATTTAATTAAATGTTAGGATTTTTTAATTGATCAAAATTGAAATATTAAAGTAGTAACATTCAATTTCAAATCATAATAATATACCTCTTTTTGTAAAATAAAAAATAAAATTTAATCATTAAAAAAAATTCTCCCCAAGAAATTTTTCAAAATGTAAAAAAATTATCCCTAAAAAATAACAGAGTTAAACTCCAAGTATTATCAAAGTAAAAATTATTTTATTACAATTTATTTCTTAATAAAATTACACATGTAAGAAGGTAACCTGTTTTTATTAATAATTATTTATGATAAAAAATAGAAAACAAACAATAGATTTATTTTAAACTTCAATTTTATAAATTTTATAGAATCTAAAAGTTTAAAGATTTTTTAGGAAGATTTTTTTTGTTGGGAACAAATTCTAAATATATATCTTTATTATTCACATGATACCACAAAAAATGGAATATTACATTTATATTTTTTGTTCTAGAATGTTGAAGAGGTTATTTAAAAATAGAAATTTTACAAGAAGTTAAATAAATTATTATATTGTCAAAAATAATTTTAAAATCATATAATATTTATTTAATACATGAACATCAAGAAAAACAAATAGGACAAGTAATACATTCATCCCTAACATTAGATAGTGAAATTAATAGTTGTATCTTAGTCACAATGAAATTAAAAAATTACACAAAAAAGACACAAACCTATTGTGCATTTCCTATCAAGCTCACAACTTCTAAAATCAAAGTCAGAGTATGATAATAAATCAAAAGAATATTTTTATGAAATAAATAAACTTGTACCAATTTTTCCATTAATATATCTAATAACTCTCTTAATAATTATATGATGAATTTATTTTGGATTCAATAAAAAACTAGCACATAAAGAGACCAAAAACATTATATGTAGTCTAAAAGTAATCATATACAGTATTCTTCCTACCATGAATCCATATATTTTAATATCAACACACATTCCATAGTTTTCCATGTATAATTATGAAGTAGTAATAATAGGAGTTTTATATACTTACCTGAATCAAGGACATATATTTTAACATGTTCATTAAACAATTTTAACTTATTTAGGAGAATTTATTATCTTCTCAATAATTAAATTTTATTCCAAGAAAAATTTCAATTCTCCCATGAATATCATATCAATCTATCTTGAAATTAATTTAGAAAAATCATTACACAACAAAATAATTTTTGAAAATAATATTATATCATCTTCATATATCTATATAAAAAGTGTCATTTTAGACTCTCTTTATAATTTATTTTGGATCAACCATTTCTTTAATAAAATCATTTTCCATATAATTTGAGTATGACTCTCATACCATGCTCCTAGATCTTTCTTAATTCCATATACACAATTATTAATTATTTAAAAAATATTTCGATATTTTTTAATTTCAAATAAATGTAAGGGTTTAACATAAATTTCCTGAGAAAATATTATAATTTAAAATGTACTTTTTTACTTCCATTAAATATAATTATATATTTTTTAAACAAGAAAAATATAATAAAATTAAAATATCATCCACCCTAGAAATTGGGAAAAAATAACACTAAATTTCAATTCCTTCTTACTAATAATACCCTTGGGCCACTAGTCTTGAATTATTTTTTTATGTTTCAATATTCATCTAGTTTATTCGTAAAGATCCACATAATTACTATGATTTGTTTTCAAATTTGTAATTAAACAGATTTACAAAATATATTTTTTCAAATTGATTTTATTCAAAATTTATATAATTAATATTGTTTAAATAAATTAAATCATCATAAATTTTAATTGTCATAAAATTAGTAAAAAATGCAGAATTAATATAGTAATGTATAATAGGTTTGATGATTTGTAAAATATATTTAACATTTCCACTTAATTTTTCAATCATATGATCCTTAAAAGTATTCAACTCTTTGGGATATGTTTAAGAAGAACTGTTCTCCACCTAAACTGATGCATCATTATTATCATGGAATTTATCTTTACTGAAATTTAATTCCATGAATAAATCATCATCTTTATTTGAATCATAATTCTTCTTATTTTAAATATTTTCATGAAATCTGACATGAACATACTCTTCAATTACTAATGTTACCTTATAGAAAACACTTTATGACTTTATATTTTTATAATAACCTAAATTATACCCCATAATCACTTTTGTAATCACATTTTTCTAATTGTATTATATATTTATGATAATGACTTTGTAACCAAATACCCTTTGATATCCAATTTTTGTTTTAAACCCATTAATAAATTCATAAAGATATTCTTAGAAAAGGTCTAATAAATGACTAATTTAAAACATAACAAGATGTATTTATATTTTCTACACAAAAATATTTTGTTATATTAAATTTCATTACCATTGATCAAGTCATGTATTATATTGATCATTTAGTACATTCAACCACACCATTTTTTCATGGTATTCTTTGGGTAGGAAAATAATGCCTATTACCATTGTCTTTAATTTTTTTTCAAATAATAAAATAAAAAATTCAATACTTATATCAATTCTTATAGATATGATTGGTGTATTTTTTATGTTTTGAATAAGTTTATAGGAATCACAAATTTTGATAGAGTTTCACCTTAATGTGATAAGAAATAAATATATATGAGTCTAATGTAATAACCATGTATTAAAAACTCACACTTATTACCAATATAACTAATAATATTTTATGAAAAAATACATAAATATGTGATAAATCAATACATCTACCAATACTACTATAAATTATCGATTTAGAATATTTTTATTATCTACTAACCCTTCACACAAGATTCACATATAAAGTATATACTTGTATGTAACAATTGAAATTTTAAATAGTATTAATGCTGTGAAATATTCTATAATAGTCCGATATTTTCATATATATGACACATATTCCATATAAAGTCAAATGATTCTATATTATTCAAATAATTAATGTTTTATTAGTTAAATGATTAAAATAATTAGTATAAACATTTCCTTTTCCATTTTTGGAAAATAAAATAGAATTATTTATCAAAAATATGAATTTTTTATTTTAAGAAACTAAATATAATCCATTATAAAAATGATTTTATATACTTACTAAATTATGTATTAAAATAATAATAACTAAATTTTTTGAGATAATAACAGTTTTATAAAACCCAACATCACAAATACCTTTAATGTGACCTCTAGAGTTGTCTCAAAATGAGAATATGCCACTATCCCATGAAATATAAGATAAAAATTTATAAATATATTCTATTTTGAGACTTGAATATATTTTTTATAAATTTCAGGATTCATTGAGACTTATAAGGAAGATTTACTAAAATTAAGTAGTCAAGAAGAATGTATTGGTACCTATGTTAACTTGGGTCCAATCAGATTAGTTGTAGACTTTTTTTGAATTAAAATAAATTTAAAACATATATTGATTGGATATTTATAAAAAAACTATTAGAAATAGATTTTATTGAATTAAAGTATTACTTGTTAAATCTTAGAGAACATTTACAGGCGTAACATCATTGCATTATACATTTAAAAATGTTTTACATGAAATATATTATTTTGAACAATTATAAAAAGTAGTGTTATTTATTTGTAAAGATAAACTATTATAGAAAATAACTCTTGAAATAGTTTGGATTCATCATATATATAATTTTGTCTTATTTTTATTTCCACTAAAAATGTTGGTAAGGTTTATTTATGATTGATAACATCCCTTTTCAAATTCACTTTCACTTTTTGAATATCTTCCAAATTAGTTTAAACATTCACCTTGGATTCATAATCTATATGTCAATTTTTCTTATTTTCCTTCTTGAGCTTCTTACATTCAATCCCAATGTTAGTCCTATAATCCATGATAGGATTATAACTAAATTTTTTTATTATTGTTATTTAATTCTAGAAATTCCTTAAATTTTCTATATTATTCTTCTAATTTCAACATCTCAAAATCTAAATTACTTTTTTATTTTTCATTTTGGGAAATAAATATATTTAAATTATAAAATTCAATTTTTAGTTTCACATTTTATTTTACCAAATTCTTATTTGGAAATTTTATATCATTATTTTATCAACTATACTTAACCCATCATTTATTAATTCCTTATTTTATTTGAGTAGTTTTTTACTTTATAATTAATAAAATAATAATTCAAACATAAATCAGAATTAGATTATTTATCATATATGGATAAAGAATAATGATTAAAATTTGAATGAGTTATTAATGAAGAAAAAATGTATCCTTTACCTCAAACATGTAAACATAAAAACATGGTTCATTCTCTTATTCACTTCTTGACTCAATGCTAGAGTCTAAACTATCTAAACTATCCAACCCTCTAAAAGGCTTGATTTTACTTTCTCATTTTTTTTAATTTTTTGATTCTTTAGTTTGGTAAAATCACTTCTTATGTAATTTTTAGTTCTAGAAATCCTGATATTTTTATTCTTAAAGAAAATAATTATTATTATAATTACATTTAATGAAATCCTATTTAAACTTTATTTTCAACAACTCATTTCATGTTTGTTTGTCATAAAATTGAAACTATTATTAATAAAGTATACCATATCGTTATCACTTTCATGAAACTTTGATTCAGAAGAATTAGATGATTCATTAACATTATAATTAAAATCTACACACTTCTTCCTTGTAGAATCCTTATAAACATTTTGTTTCAACTAAATATCATACTAATGAATATAAAGAGAAAGTTCATCAAAACAATTATCTATAAAATTCATATATTCCTCAATCAACACATTATCTACATTCTATAACTTTTATTAAACTCTCAATACTCTTTCAATTAATGTTAAGTTGTCGAGTAATTAACTAAGTCCAATCTTGCCAATTTTTATTCTTTTAATTCATTGGAACATCTTGTTTACTAACTAATCTTATAGATATTTAAATTCCTAGTATTCTGTTCATAACATTCCCATATTATTTCTATTAATCTCTTCTATCCCATAGTTATTGACATGAAAGATTCTATATATGTCATGGGTTATCTTACATGATGAAACATCACTCTAAAAACATAAACTAATAGAATAATATAACATATTTTTTAGTTTTTAATTAAAAAAACAAATTAATATATCATTAACTTCAAGTGTCTCTGTATAGGATTCAGGTAATTTATATTGTTTCTCTATGACAGTCCAATGATGAAAACATAACTATTTCAAGTACACTTTAATTAAATCCTTCCATTAAAAGTTGTAACAACCATAAACAAATGGGGGATCTTGTGTATAAATACATCATTAGAATTATATCTATCATATTTAATAAATTCTAGTTTTTAAATTAGAATGTTTGGTTTTAAATATTTATCTTATTACAGTAGTTAATAATAAAAAACATAAAAAAACAACTTAATGGAACATATCCTTTGATTCCAATAGTTTTTCATCAAATTAAACCCATCATAGGTTCTAACTAATAAGTGACTCACGACTAATAATAATATTTTGGTATTATATTATAATAATTAACAAATCTAACTATCCATTTAGTATCCAACCCCCTGATACCAATTGCTTGTTATCAGATTAAAATTATCAAAGGTTCCTTATCAAGGATTAGAAATAATAAAATTCCATGCAATCCACTAGAAAATGGACCTTTTTATGTGGATAGATAAAGACCATAATATCCATACACTTTCATTACACTATTATCAATACAGTAGTGCTTGAGCTTCCTTAAAAGAAATATGAAGAAAAATATGTAACCACTTTATACATATTAACCGAAAAGATAATATTGATGTCACTCTACTTCTTGTAATTATTTACTTTTTCAATATGTGGAAAAACATATAATTCACATTCCTACCTTTTAGTAGGTAATAACTTGTTCATTTTTTTTGTATATCCATCTGATATGATCATCAATATTTTTTTCTGAGAAGTTCATCTACAATGTTTTATCAAGGACATCAGAAATAAAATTCTACAAAATTACACCCAATTTGATTGATTTTAATTTTTTCTTCCACCAAATTATTTAGTGTTTGGAAACATCCAAGATATAATATTTATCTTTTCGATCTTCATTAGGTATGTTTATCTGATCAGTCTTTCTAAAACTATTTCTACATTAATTCATCTTTCTCACATATGAAAAATATAAACATCCATAATCTTAGTTTCACCACTTATATAGATCCATTATAGGGAACATATGAAATAATTCAATTTTTATTTCCCACATAATGAAACAACGAAGTAAAAAACCCACTCTAAAATATTTCATCCAAATATTTTTCAAAATTATGGAATCTTTATTGACTCCATATTTCCTCAAATTTCATAATAACCTATTGAGAATAACATTTTACCACCATGATATTTGGAACAATAAATTACTATGTTAGTGTCTTCACTTTTTTACATGTCTATTAAAACATTATAAAAGGATTCAAATAAAAATTCATAAATATGAGTATTTCAAGTATGAAACCTTTGTACAATTACTAGAATCAATACCAATTCCCATAACTCTTTTTCTCTCCAATTACTAGAATCAATACCTCTTTTCATCTACCTATATATTCCGTCCAAAATATGGTTATCATTAAGCTCAAAATATCATCCAATAATATTGTAGTAAATTCATCCTAAAAGCATCCCCTATGAATGTATGATATACAATCTACAAATGTTCCTCTGTTGTATTTTTTATGTTTTTTTTCATATTTACCTAATCCAATTTTTATTTCATCCAATTACATTTGTTCAATATCTCCCTATGTTTTTGATACAAATTCTTCTATTCTTGAAACATCACTTTCATTCATCCATAAATTCATAAATCCTCAGCTTCAAATCATATTATTCATTGAATATAACATTATGAGTCATATAAAAATTTGGATAATATCCTTTTACAACATTATCATTAACTATTTAGAAGACTAACTAGTAAATTTTTTCAATAATTCTACTATCCAATTTTTTTTGTCAAGAATGTTTTTTAGAACAACTTATTAAGGACATCATACATCCTATCATGTTTATCCTCTATTCTAAAAATTTCTTAGTTCACGATATAATTGAAACTCATAAAATATGAAAGATTAAAAACATAAAAACCACATATTTTTTCAGAATAATCTTCTCAATTGGACTCTAGAAGCTTTAGAATATAAACCTTCAATACCAAACATCATCTAATATCCTAAATCAAATAAAGTTCACGTAATGGATTTTGGGTTGGAAACATTAATATAATCCTCTCCATATGATTCCATATAATTATGATTTCCTTTATTATAATAATTTTACAAGGTGATTTTTTTATTGTTTTTACAAAAAATAATATCATTTCTTGAAGTCCGTTTTAAAAAAGATATCAACCAAAATCCTTCAAAACAACTTCCAACTACCTAAAAAACATCATCCAAGATAGACTAAAAAATTTCCCCATTTTTGGGTTTTTATCCAATAACTATGAATCCATTAAAAATTAAAACACATGAAGGGTATCATTAATCATGTAATTATATTCTTACATAAATTAAATCATTATTGGAAATAATAATAATAAAATAACAATGCCAAATTTTTCAAAATAAGAAACTTAAGAAACATATAATACCTCATATTTATCTAGATAAATTGAAAAAAAAAATCTTCTTACACAAATAAGAACAATTTTTCCTACATTAGCTGAAGTAAATAGTTAATATAGGTTACAGATTCACACATACTGAAATTACAACTTACATCTTTTAAAAAACCACTATAAAAACATGGACTTCGTAAAAGTATAAGAATATTAAAATCGATAGATTTATCTTATAAATAATGTTCTTCAAATTGAAATCACAATCTAGAGAAAATATCTTGAGGGTATGTATTCACATAAATTAGAATAAAATAGAGGGAGATTTTACTCCCAATTTCAACCTCTTCTTTTATAATGTTTCTTTATGTAGTGGTTTAGTGAATATATTTGAAACTTATTATATTTAATGAAAATACCCAATATTTAGTTTATTATTCTCCCAATGATCTCTAATGAAGTGATACATAATATCTATGTTCTTGGAATGATATTGTTTCACTATATTTTTTGTGATATTTACAGAACATTGATCTTCCCAACCTAAGAGAATGTGTAACATTAATTCTGCTAAAAAATAATCCAACTCAATCTTCATCCAAATAAGCTACATAGAATATTGAGTGGGGGAAACATACATAGATATAGGTTTACTAAGATTTATAGAATTTTTCATCTTGGATACCATCTTACAAAACATACCCCCCAAAAGGATACCCAACAAGATTTGGATCTTATGTCATAAAAACATCCTGGTTAATTAGCTGGGGTATAAACAAACAAATAAATATTTAATATGTTTTTTTATTTTATTATAAAATGTAATTTTCCATTGATATACCAGTTAACAGGTTTTCCATCAAAGATATGACATTCTTTTATAGAATATTGAAATATTTCAAAAAATAAATATGTTAAAATATATATATATCCACATATTCATGTAATATAAAAAAATTCCAAACAAGATACATAAATTTTTATGATCAACTTTCTTTAACTTCTAAAATTTATTAAATCTTGGTTCCCATTGTAATTGTATTGGAAACTGGTTTTTAATATTCCATTCCAAAAATTCATATAAGTTCCTTACTATACACTTCTTGATATAGTAAAATTTAGTTTTTCTTTTCTGTTATTTTTATTCCCAAAAATTATTTCATTTCAAGGAGCATGCAAAATTTAAATAACAACTTAATCTCCAGAGAAAAATTTTCACAATATTATTCAACTTTTCTAGAAATGATAATTTCATCTACATAATAAATCAAAATGAGAGATAACTCATGATTTTAATTTATATAGTAGTTAATATCAACTCTTCCTTTATTTAATTTTAAAATACTTAAGTGAGTTTCTAGTTTGGTATACAAATATCTCAGAGATTTCTTCATACTGTAAAAATTCTTCTTAAAGTTACACACATATCATTCACTATTCCCAATCATGAATCCATAGAGTTGTTCAATATGATCTTTTAATTGATATCTCCATTCAGAAAATTTTAAATTGCATCCATCTTAAATATTTTATAACATTGTTGTGCAATGATAGGAATAATGAATTACATAGTTTCGAATCACCCCTATGGAGAAAAATTCACATCATAATGAATGCCTCCAATTTATGAGTAACATTTTTAAAAAAATTATTATTATTTTCATTATCACTTATCCAACATCAATTGACATGTCTTAGAGAACCCAAATTTTACCAATAAATTTTTTATTTTTTTATTTATGTACATGTTCTCAAGTTTCATTCTTCTAGATATAATCCAACTAGTAATTCATAGCATGAAAGAACTCATGATGCTTCCATGATTCAGAAACATCTTCTGGATCAAACATTGAAAATTAATGAATATATAAAATATAATTTGAATGTTTCTTGGTTTGAACTAGTCTTTATTGATCTTGATTGATGTTATAATATTCCACCTGTTTCCATATACTAGAATGATATAGATAATGTTTACCATCATTACATGAGATAACTATTTTAGAATTTTCACAATGACCATCTTTAAAATTTTTATAATGATTGGTAATATTTCCACATTTATTTATTATAACCATATAATATTACATATCTTTCACATATTCATCTATTTGTGAAAATTTATTATTATATTTTTCAAGAAATTTCAAATCTATAGAATTATCCACTGTTAATTTTTCTATATTAATAAAAATATATCAACTAGAATTAGTATCATATCACTAAAAATATTCCATCAAATCCTCTATGATCAATTCTTCTAATACTTTCACCCCCTACTTTTTTAATTCAAGTAATTTTAAAAACCATTATGTTCTTCAAAAATGGAGTTTCATTATAAAATATTTCAGAAGGAGTCATATAAGAGAAGAGGGTACAGAAAAATCGATTCTGAATATAATCAAAAATACTATTATCTTACCACATAGTGTAATTAAAAGTATCATGTTTGATCAACATGGTTCACCCTATCTCCAAAAAACATCAATTTCTTATTTGGACAAAAATATTTTTTTTGTGATGTGTATGATGCACTAAAATCATGATTGACTCCATTTTTTTCAATAAGATATCTGATCTCATATTTTTATATTCACTATCATTATTAGTTCATAACATCATCTATTAAAAATCATATTCTAGTTTTCTATACGCTTGAAACCCTTAAACATTATTGGTGCCTATGATTTATGTTCTAAAAACATAATACATGTTATGTGAGTAAAATAATCAATAAAATAATTAAATTAAGTATATCCATATATTTTTATTTACTAAATATACTAGAAATATCATATTTAATCAGAAATAAGGGACAATATTTATGTATCTCAACTATCTTATGAACTATGTTTTTTATCTTCCCATTATGGAAAATAAAAAAACATTAATCACTTTTCTTTCTCATTCGAAGAATGTCAGGGACACTATATCTCATTATAAACATTATCATATTCCTTATACAAAAATAACCAAACCTCTTATTACATAACGAATTTTCATTTATAATTCTTATATAACATTAAAATTATTCACAAAAAACATGAAAAAAATTTCACTTAGTTCACTGGATATTTTTAATAATATCCCAATAATCTAGTATTTCTAGAAAAGAAATTATTTTTTGAATTGGTTTAACCTTCATCATAATGTTTTGAAACACTTAACAAGTTTTGTTTTCTCCTTTAAAAAAAGTGTCTTTTGGATTTAAATTTTTCTTCTCCAAGGAAATAATATCCAACACCTTTGATATTGAGTGAATCATCATTTCCAAAAGTCCCTACACTTTATTTATAATCTTTCAGATTCATCAAAATAATGAATTATCCCATCATTAGAGATAAGAAACTGAAATCCAAAATCCAACATCATGATGATTTGGTATCTTTGAGGGAAGTTTAAAAAATGTTTTCCCCTATTCTTATTTCTTACCATCTGGATTGTGAAAGTTGTTATTAATTTTTTTTGATACATAAACATGAAAAGAAATTATTTTTCAAAATTTTCAGCCTATTAATATCTTTCCAAAATAATTTACAAGGGTTTGAATCCATTTTCAATGTTTTAAAAAACATTCTTACACTATATTCATTGAGTTGGTTGACTCCCCCTCAAAATCTAATTCTATATTATATTGGAATTAATTTATTATTTTGTATTGATACAACATATATTAGATTTAAAACCAAACCCTAAAATAACCAGAAATATATGATGAAGGAATATTTTCCCATGTAACCTCTATAATGTATGGATCTGTGTATATTCTTTTAATCAACATTTATTCTTTTCTAGTTTAATTTTTTACACATAATATATATTTTTTAATTCTGATAGTTTCTTCTCTAGGATAAATTTATTTTCAACCTTAAACAAATAATAGATAGTAGTAGTTTTTTATTCATAAATTGACATTTTTGAAACATATAAATTTTTCGAATGTGTATTCTATAGAATCATAAATTGTATTATAATATTTCATATTTTTATAAAAAACATCATATTTTTTATCATCCATTGAGGTTATTTTTAGTATATAATTTTGAGGGAGGAACCTTTTAGAAATTTTTCCAACTTTCGTAACAATGTTCTAGAAACATGAAATTCTTTTCTATGTATTAAAAAGAATTCTTGGAACAAGATGTAAATATATTGTAAGCACCCTTCTCTTATATTTGAGGTACGGGCTTATTCTTTTCTAGTTTCCTTAAGTGTTTTTGAGAAAATATAGAAAATGGAGAAAAATCCTAAATTTTGGAACTACTTTCCGTGTACTTTTCCACACACTGTGTACTTTTGGCCATGTGGGATGGTTACATGGGGCGTGTAGCCTTGTCGGTGACGAAGGGTGTAAGAACTGACTACACACCATGTAGTGGTCCTTTACATTCCATGTAGTCCGTCGGTAGGCCAAAACAGTAAGGTGGTGGAGCAGCCGCCAGGTGGGCGACAGTACACGCCATGTAGTCGGGAGTACATGTCTTGTACTCATGTCGACGGATGAACAGTGTGTCGGTGCCACCATAGGAATAGATAAATGAAGGAAGTACACACTGTTTACTTTGATTTTTTCTATAAAATGGGTAGTAGCCTCCCCTATTCACAGGGAAGGTTTAGAACGGGAAGAGAGCTCAGGAGAGAACGACCGAACCTTCAGAGATCACCGGGCGCACATCTGGAATCTGATTCCTCTTCGGACAGTCTCGTAGGAACCGCATGGGTAAGCCCCCTCTTCTCCTAGTGTGGTTCTTACCAATTCTTCCCCTAATGGGAGTTATTTAAATTTGAGAGGGTTTTCTTCTTCGTCAGATCTACGTCGTTCTTGGGCGTTTATGGGATCAACGATCATTTATACCTCTCGTCGGTGTATAAGGTAGGTGGCTTGGAGTTTGTTTTTCCAACGGTCATGTATTTGTGCGTTTTTGTGCCACGATCCCATGTTGGGGTGTCGTGTGGCTGAGGCCATTGCTATATTAATTACCTAGAATTGAATTGGTGATTTAATTTTGATATTAAAATGATGGTTGGGATGGTTTCTTGGATCTGGAACCACCCCGAGGGTGTGCTCCACTGTTTAGCCGTTTGGTCGGGATACCCGAGGGTATACCTTTAAAGTAGTAATTGTAGAATTCCCTTGAGAGAAATTTCTTGTTTACTGCTTCTTTACATGTTGGGAATTTCCCGGTTACCTGTTTAGCCTGAGGACGTTGTTGTGATTAGCCTGTGGGAACTGCACTATTTAGCCCAAGAGCTATTGTTATTTGTCCTGAGGGCAACCATCATGCCTGAGGGTAACACTTCATAGGCCTGAGGGAAATTTTTGTTATTCCTAAGGGATATAATTGTGGGTTGGATTCTGATTACCTGAGGGTAATGTTTTGGTTGTCTGAGGACTCTCATTGCTTACATAGAAATTCACTATGGTGTTTTTCTTAATATTAAATGATTAAATGAATACTAAAATGGAAATAAAACTGGTAGTCAGTTAATTTTGAGTACTACGTACTTTATTGCATTTTATAACTGTACACTGTTGTTTCATGCTTACACGTAGTTGGGCACGGGCCTTTAGCGGGTGCCTACTGAGATATAATTCTCCCACCCTGTTTGGGTCATGCTTTTCATCCCAAACATATTATATTGTTGCAGGTGTGGATAGGGGAAAGAGTCCCTATACAGGTACTTGACTGTTTCTTTAGAGTAGGAGGGCATGGGGCCGAGCCTAGGCTCGCGATGTCGTTGCCACCTATTTTTCTTTGTTTTGTTGTACTCTGTATTTTGTTGTACTGTATTGATGTATAACATGTTTTGGATGTTTTCTTAGAAATTGAGACATGTTGCATCATTATTTATCTACTACTGGTTATATCTTCTGCAGTTGTTTATTTCAGATGTGTATGGTTTATTTCTTCTTATGCTACTGTTGCATGAATTATTTTGGATTCTGTTGCACTAAAATTTGACAAATTTGGGCATTGTTTCCCCACTATCAGACTCGGGCCCTCGTTGCTAGTCAACAGCCTCTGGAATATGGGGAAATGCGCATGAGGTCTTTTTTCGAACCGGGTTCGGGGCACCCATTGAGTGGCACCCGGGTCCGGGATGTTACATAGTGGTATCTAGGGGCTATTTTCTTTGACTTACTATTTGGCGACGTATTCAGGGATAGGACAAACGGTAGTTAGTAATAAGTTGTGCTCGGTCGTAGCTTACCTGTGTATAGGGAAAAGCTAGTCTGCCTAGTATTTTTGCAATTCTTTTGATTTTACAAATTTTACAGTTGATTTGTTTTCACCGTTGGGTGATGCCCTTGGGATTATGCTGTTATATTTTGTCTATGAGTTTTATTTAGTTGCAACCCGATGAGATGAGGGTATGACATCTCATGCATCATATAGGCACATTCTAGAAATCACATGCCATGCATAGTTTCATGCCATGTAGGTGCGTTAGAAATTGCATGTTGTTGTGATAGTTTTTGTGCTAGAAAAGCATGTTGTTTTGATATCTGCTTGATAAATACCTGCTATGTGATAGGGTATTCTTTGTTTGAGCCTATTTATAGAATGGATTCCATACATTGGTTTTTGGGGAGTATGGGCCCCCATTGACCGGAATTTGGTGGATCAACAGTTTTTTATTTTGTTATAACATAGATAATATGTCAAACATTGATTCGTGGGGAGTATGGGCCCCACGGGTTAGAATTTGACACTTAAGTGTTGGTTTCAGTATTTTCTGGGTTTCGGGGATGTTTCTGAGGCATACTATCCTGAAACCCAGTATACATGCCATGTAGTACTTTATACACACCGTGTATGTTCTTTTTTCATACACGCCATGTAGTCTCTTCACATGTCACAAACCATGTGGGCGGCGATACAAGGAAGGGAAAATCTAGGTCATAACACATCGTGTACCAAATGTACACACATGGTAGTGTTGACCCGGAGTCCGGCCGTGTAACTAACAATACAGGTCGGTGAACTCCTTTACAGAACACGTCGTGTCAATGATGAACACGCCATGTAGTGTGACCTCGGGACTCGGCCGTGTAAATAACAACACTAACCGGTGTCACCTCTCCTTGAACACGTCGTGTACCTTTGGGACACGCCGTGTAGTATTGTCCGAGGATAGACCATGTGGTGTTAACCGTGTGGCTAGGGAAACGAGGTGATGTACATGCCGTGTTCGGGTGTAACACGACATGTAGTTTCAAGCCGAGTAGTCAGCTGTGTCACAGACGACACAGGTAGTTGTAAAATAACACCATACACATTGTCTATACTTTTTACACACCGTGTAGTTTTTCTTTAACGGGAGCTGTGTGTCTTAGCCATGTTTAAGGACCCAGACAGGGGAAGAGAATTCAAGTACACGCCGTGTAGTCAATGTACACGCTGCATAGTATTCTTTTGAAAATTTTGAAATGCCTTCTTCCTTTTGTTCCCTTTGTGGTTCCTTCGCTTTCAGTCTTGATAAATCTTGAATCTAAGGCATTATTTTGACCCTGTAGTGTCATGACGCCTCGACGTCCACGAGTTATTCGCCAGGATAGCGGAAACGATTATTCTCTGGAGATGGTGGGCCATGGGCTACCAGTTGATCCTCCAGCAGAGCCAGATGCGGCGCCAGCTATTATACCAGACACAGGCACGAAGGCACAGTTCCGTGAAGGCTTCATACGGTTCATGGAGACCTTTCAGGGAGAACTGTAGGCTGCCACATCTATGGCTGAGATGACACGTATCTTCCAGCAGCATCATCCGCCTACGTTTTCATGGGATGACAGACAACAGGCTACGAAGTCTTGGTTGGGGTCGATGAAGACTATTTTTGAGCATCTTTAGATGCCTCCATGGCAGAGGGTCAAGCTCTTGATTTATATGCTGCGTGATTTCTCTAAGAGGTGGTGGGATATTACCTCTCAGTTAGAGTATCACAGGGACATGGAGTGAGAAGTCTTCCAGGAAGTCTTCTATTACTTTTTATTTCCAGAGACTTTGAGAGAAGGTAGAGGTCGAGAGTTCATGAATATGCAGTAAGGAGATATATCTGTGATGGAATATTCTACTCGTTTCACCGAGCTTCAACATTTTGCACCCGTGATGGTGGGTGATGAGACGTTGAGAGCCAGACATTTTGAGGATGGTCTTCGTTTTGACATCCGAGTGCTGGTGAATGTTTTCAGGTTGCCTTCAGTACACGCTATTGTGAACCAGGCACTGATTATGGGGAGGAACCTGTGGGAAGCTAGTGGTGCAGGCCAGGGTGGTTCAACACCGGTTACTGGTACTATTTCTACTGGAAAGAGGAAGAGAAAGATGGACTTCCCTTAGGGTGGTAGTATCAGCCAGGCAGCTTTTTCAGGTGGCCTGGTCAGGTGCTAACAGTGTGGTAGAGCAGGGCACAAGAGGCCGCAGTGTCCACGAGACCTAGTGGAGTTCCGATCTTGCAGCAACATGGGTCATCTATAGCGCTTTTGCAGGGCGTTTACACTGACAACTAGTGAGAGGGGTTATGTGAAGACTCCATGCGCAGGAGCAGGACCAGTGGATTCTTACCAGTCGAGGAAATGGAATACTTTAGGGTGTGCAGGCAGAGATGGTGGTCCTGGCCATGGTAGCGAGACACTAGGATCTCATAGGCAGCAGGTTGGGACAACTCAGGGTAGCCAGGCTGTGTCGTAGGGCTGCGGCACTGGACATACATATGCAGTGCAACAGACCCAACAGGAGAAGGATCCCGAACCTTCCACAGTCAGAGGTACTATTTTAGTATCTTATGTCTTATCTTCATTACATTTTGATATGGGTGCTACACATAGTTTCATATCTGTACTCGTTGTGGAGAGCCTTGGGATCACTGTTTCTTCTTCTTCTGATATCATGATGCTAGACAATCTGTTGGGAACTAGAACGGATGGTGCACGTCAGTGTAATGAGTTCCCCCTTGAGTTTGGTGGGTGTCTCATTCTATGGGACCTCTATGTCTTAGAGATGATGAGATATGATTTCATTCTCAGGATGTACTGGTTGGTTCCCTATCGAGTCTTTGTAGACTGCTATTGTCGCAGGGTGCGTTTGACGACACCAGAGGAAGGAGAGTTTCTATACAAGGGCGAATGGGATGTTCAGGCGAGTCAAGCTGGACCAGAGCATCATGGACGAGGTGGAGTCATAGCCCAGATTGTGATCATGTATCTGGATGATCAGGGGACTTGTCAGACAAATTTCCCTCCTGTGGTTGATTATTTCATGGATGTCTTCCCAGGCAACTTTTCAGGTCTACCTCTAGAGCGAGAGGTGGATTTCTCTAATGATCTAGTTCCAGGAGCAGCACCGGTGTCCATTCCTCCATATAAGACGGATACACCTGAGCTGTAGGAGCTCAAGAGGTACTTAGAGGAGTTACATGAAAAGGGTTTTATCCGACCCAGTACTTCTCCTTGGGGTTCTCCGGTCCTTTTTGCGAAAAAGGCAGATGGTACCCATAGACGTTGCGTGGATTATCGGAAGCTGAACCAGTTGACAGTTAAGAACTGATATCCCTTGCCAAGGATTGATGATCTGTTTGATCAGCTTCATGGATTATGAGTTTTCTCGAAGATTGACTTGAGATTAGGATATCATCAGCTACCTATGAGACCATCAGATATACTGCTTACAGCTTTTTAGAGCAGATATTGTCTATATGGGTATATAGTTAGGCCGTTCAGGCTCACGAACACGCTAACAATTTTCATGGCTCTGATGAATCGTGTGTTCGATCCGTATCTTGATTATTTTGTGGTAGTATTCATGGAAGACATCTTGGTGTACTCTCGCACTCGACACAACCATTCTACCAGTCTTGAGATCATATTGAGTACACTGAGAGGGCATTAGCTATATGCTAATCTCTCAAAGTGCCACTTTTGGATGGACCAGATTCACATCCTGGGTGACATTATCTCAGAGGCAGGAGTTGCAGTGGACCCAGAGAAGGTGAGAGTAGTTGTTTCCTGGGAGCATCCAAAGAACGTGTTTGAGAAACGGAGTTTCTTGGGGATAAATAGTTACTAAAGATATTTCATATAGGACTTCTCCTGCTTAACAACACCATTGACAGGTCTGACTAAGAATGGTGTGAAGTTTGTTTGGTCAGAAGCTTGTGAGCCAGCATTTCAGGACCTGAAAGGATGGCTGACATCAACAGTGGTCCTGATACTCCCAGAGTAGTGGAAGATCTATACAGTTTACTGTGATGCATCAGGGATTGGGCTAGGAGCAGTGTTGATGGAGGGCGACCGAGTTGTTGTGTACAGGTCTCCGCAGTTGAGGCCATATGAGAGGAATTACCCGACGCATGATCTCGAGTTAGCTGCAGTTGTTCATGCATTGCGCTGTTGGAGACATTATCTGATGCGAGATCATTTTGTGGTTTCTACCAAACTCGAAAGAATCTAGTATATATTTACTGAGCGTGACCTGAATTTTAGGAAGATAAGGTGGGTTGACTACCTAAAGTCTTTCGATTTTGAGTTTTCCTATACACCTGGTAAAGGTAATGCAGTAGCTGATGCACTAAGAAGGAAGACTCAGATACAGGCAGGGAAGGAGGCCAGTGGTGAGTGGGAGCTTATGGATTTGTTCTTTGAGATGCATCTGGAGGTGTACGATAGTCAGGGGAAGACTTATCTTAGATCTTTACCTGTGAATTGTACTCTCCTGAACAGAGTGAGGATGAGAAATCTATCAGATCCAGAAGGCCTAGTTCTACGGGAGCCAGTTGCAAGTGAGGACCCTCCTCCTGGTTGGACGATAGGTGATGATGAGATCGTCCATTTCCTTGGAAGACTATAGGTTGCAGGGGATACATGCGAGGATTTCATTTAGGAGTTTCATGATTCAGAATGGGCAGTTCATCCTGGGGTTACCAAGATGTACCGTCACTTGAGACGTCAGTACTAGTGGCGGGTATGAATAGAGATGTAGTTGGGTTTGTTACAAGATGTTCCACCTGTCAGCAGGTGAAGGAAGACCATCAGAGACTAGATGGATTGTTACAGCAGTTACCCATTCTAGAGTGGAAATGGTATGATGTCGTGATGGATTTTGTGACTGGATTGCCGAGGTCCCCTTGAGGCAATGACGTCGTGTGGGTTGTTGTGGACAGACTCACGAACGTAGCTCACTTTTTGCCTATCAAGGAGACCTTCGGTGTTGACGATCTCGGAAGGCTGTATATCCAAGAGATCGTACGTCTTCATGGGGTCCCTCGTTCTATCAATTCTTATAGGGACACCCTCTTTACGTCTCGTTTTGGCAGTGTTTTCTGAGGGCACTGGGTACACATGTGCTTTTGAGCACATCATACCACCCTCAGACAGATGGCCAGTCAGAGCATATGATACAGGTTCTTGAGGACATGCTGTGTGCATGCGTCCTGGACTTTGGGGGATCTTGGGAGAATCATATACCCTTAGTCGAGTTTTCCAATAACAATAGATTCAAGGAGACTATTGAGATGGAACCATATGAGGATTTATATGGTAGGCCATTCCGATCAACCTTGTGCTGGTTAGAGGTAGGTGAGGCTACTTTACTGGGACCACAACTCATGCGGGAGAATTTTGAGCATGTCGAATTGATTCAGAAGCGGATGGCTACTATGCAGTCTCGTCAGAAGTCATATGCTAATCGCCGCAGACGAAAATTGGAGTTTGTGGTCGGGGATCAAGGTTTTCTATGTGTTTTGCAGAGGCTGGGACACAAACGGATCAGGAGACAGGGTAAGCATTCACCGAGCAATGTGGGGCCCTTCGAGATTCTGGAGAGAGTCGGGCTGATATCCTATCGGTTGCGGTAACCGTAGTGGTACTGAGCCATGAACGACGTCTTCCATGTGTCTCAGTTGTGCCACTATCATTCAGACCTGTCTCACGTCTTTCGGCCCGGGGAGGTTGAGTTGGAGGCAGATGCGTCCTTTGAGGAGCATATGATCCGTATCGTTGATAGGAGCACAAAGGTTGTCCAAGGCCAGTCAGTTCCTCTCGTACGTGGGCTATGGCAGCATGGCCGAGTGTAGGATGAATCCTGGGAGCGGGAGACCGACATACGTTCTCAGTGGCCAGAGTTGTTCACAGATATATCTTCTCTATGCTTGGGAGGGAAATTCAGGGATGAATTGCAATATGGGGGGAAGTTTGTAAGAACCTGGTTCTTATATATGAGGTACGGGCTTCTTCTTTTCTCTTTTCCATAAGTGGTTTTGAGAAAAATATGGAAAATGGGGAAAAATACAAAACTGTGGAACTACACTTCATGTACTTTTCCACACGCTGTTTACTTTTGGCCCTGTGGGATGGGTACATGGGGCGTGTAGCCTTGTCGGCGACGAAGGGTTTAGGAACTGACTACAAGCCGTGTAGTGGTCCTTTACACGCCGTGTTGTTAGTCGACAGGCCAAAACAGTAAGGTGGTGGAGCTGCTACCAGCAGGGAAACAGTACATGCCGTGTAGTCAGGAGTACATGTCGTGTACTCATGTCGGCAGATGAACAGTGTGGCGGTGCCGCCATAGGAACAGTTAAATGAAGGATGTACAGGCTGTGTACTTGGAATTACATGCCTTGTACTTTGTTTTTTTTTGATTAAATGGGCAGTAGCCTCCCCTGTTCTCAGGGAAGGCTTAGAACAAGAAGAGACCTTGGGAGAGAACGGATGAACCTTCAGAGATCCGTTGGGCGCACGTCTGGAATCCGATTCTATTTCGGCCAATCTCATTGGAACTGCACGGGTAAGCCCTCTCTTCTCATGGTGTGGTTCTTACCAATTATTCCCCCAACGGAAGTTATTTACATTTGAGCGGGTTTTCTTCTTCGTCATATCTACATTGTTCTTGGGCATTTCTGGGATCGACGATGGTGTATACCTCTCTTTCGTGTATAAGGTATGTGGCTTGGAGTTTGTTTTTCCAACTGTCGTGTATTTGGGCGTTTTTGTGCCATGAGCCCATGTTGGGGTGTCGTGTGGATGAGGCCATTTCTATATTAAATACCTAGAATTGAATATGTGATTTAATTGTGATATTAAAATGGTGGTTGGGATCTTTGCTTGGATCCGGAACCACTCCGGGGGTGAGTTCCACTATTTAGCCATTTGGTCGGGATACCCGAGGGTATACCTTTAAAGTAGTAATTGTAGAATTTACATGAAAGGAATTTCTTGTTTAATTATTTTTACATGTTTGGAATAGCCCGGTTACCTGTTTAGCCTAAGGGCGTTGTTGTGAATAGCATGTGGGAACTACACTATTTAGCCCGAGGGTTGTAGTTATTTCGCCTGAGGGAAACCTTCCGTGCATGAGGGGTTGTATTCTGTGCCTAAGGGAGACACTTCGTATGCCTGAGGGAAATTTCTATTATGCCTGAGAGCTATACCATCGGGTTGGATTCTGATTACCTGAGGGTAATGTTTTGGGTGTCTGAGGACACTGACTGCTTACTTATAAATTCACTGTGGTGTTTTTCTTAATATTAAATTATTAAACAAATAATAAAATGGAAATATAACTGGTAGTTAGTTAGTTTTGGGTAATTCTTACTTTTTTTCATTTTACTACTGCACAATGTTGTTGCATGCATACACACTGTTGGGCATGTGCCTTTGGAGGGTGCCTACTGAGATATATTTCTCACACCCTGTTTGGGTCCTGCTTTCCGGCCCAAAAAGATTATATTGCTACAGGTGTGGATATGGGAAAGAGTCCCTATACAGGTACTTGACTATTGCTGTGGAGTAGGAGGGCATGGGACCAAGCCTAGGGTCGCGATGCAGCTGCCAGTTTTTTTGCTTTGTTTTTCTGTAATCTGTTTTTTGTTGTACTGTACTAATGTATAAAATGTTCTGGCTGTTTTCTTAGAACATGTGACATGTTGCATCATTATTTATCTACTGTTGGTTATATCATTTGCAATTGTTTATTTCAGTTGTGTATGGTTTATTGCTTCTTTCGCTACTTTTGTATGATTTATTTTGTATTCCGCTGTGCTACACTTTAACAAATGAGGGAATAGTTTCCCCAATATCATACCTGGGCCCTTGCTGCTAGTCGAAAGCCTATGGCATTTGGGTAAATGCACATGAGGTCTTGTGGCGAACCGGGTTCGGGGCACCCATTGAGTGGCACCCAGGTCCAGGACGTTACATATATTTCCTTAACTTTTATCATTTCAAGAAGAAGTATATTTAAGATTATATTATCATCAAGAGACTTCTTATGACCATAAAATACTTTCCAAAACTTATATATTTACTTAGGATAATATTCTTCATTGTTTTTTGTCATATTTAACTTCTTCAACTTTGTTCTCTCCCATTTAAGTCATATAATATTTCAAAAACATTATTTGAACTCTATTTTTAGCACAAAATCCATATATTTCACTTATTCTTCTAAAACACTACATTCATCACTATTGAAATTTTATTATTAATTTTTCTAATGTTTTTTTCTTCATTAGAATTATTATTGATGTTATTTTATATTCATTAAACTATTATAGTTTTAATAAGATTTTGAGAAAATATTATCCTTTTGGATTTATGGAGCATTTTATCCTTTCCATTGATATAATATTTGGATATGTTTTCATTTTTCATGAAGGAAATAATTAATTTTCATTCATCAAAATCACTTTTTTATACTCTTTACTTCATCAGAAATTTTCAAAAAAGCTCCCATGTACTCTACAACCACTATATTTTAGTGGTAACATCCATTTTTTCTATAACATTACCATTTTTACATGTTTATAAAACAATTTTATAAATTCATAAAAAAAATAAAACCTACTCTTTTTTGTCTGAGTCACTATATTCGTTATCTTTATAAACATTATATGATTTTTCATTCTTTAAAGATTTGATGAAAATTTTTCAATCATCTATTTCCTTAATGTTAATAACATTACCTATTCTAATTTCTTACGTGATAAGAGTGAAGTTTATATAATTTATATATTGGGTTCTAGGATATATATATTCCAACAATGAAACATTCAAATCAATCATATCAAGAATATTTCATTGGACCATTTCAACTATGGTTGAATCCTCCAACTTCACATGAAGAAAAATTATTGTTCATAAAATGTCCATTACCCTTGTAATGATGTCTCCAATAGATTGGGAGTCACCCTATTTGAGTTCTTAAAACTTCATCGTCCATATTTCAGACATTTATTTTTTATCATTTGTATTTCTTTCATGGATATTCTTTATCTTCGCTCAGATTACATTAGAAATTATAAATAGTTAAACTCAAAGAATATAACAATAAAATATTGTGGATAGTATAACTTTTTTTGTCTCTCCAATCATTCTCTATAATTTTCTTATTAGCCATTATAAGGGGTAATTTTCAGTATGACATATTAAACTATTTTTTACAACTTGATGAACATTACAACCAATAGACGTGATATATGTTATGACCAAACCTTTCTAATTATGAAATTTCATTCCATAAAAAATTGGAATCCCATTACTATTTAATGGAAATTTGAGTATCCATATCCACTTATCTTATCTTTAATCATAAAAAGATATTCAAAAAAGGAAATATTTTCATTGATGCTAGTTAAAAGTCCAAAGAAGGATCAATGTGACAACTGAGAGTGGGAGGCGATAAATTAGTGAAATAATTTTTATTGATTTTTTCATTATTATGTGAAACATTATCCTATAAAATATTTAGATCATTAAATAAAACAAACTCAAAATCACAACATATAAAGAACAATAATTCACAAGGTTTTAGTACTCGATAATAGTAGATTATACTTTCCATGGTTTGGAAATAATCCAATACAAAAATATCCACTAGAAAATAATTCTTTTCATGTAGATATGGAAAGAATGATATATACGTAAACATGTGTTTCACTATGATCAACAAATCAGTACATGAACTTCCTAGAAAAAAGGATGTAATAATTATTTTTTAAAAAACATTAATAACCATCACCAAAAGGCTCATATTATTATCACTATTCTAATTTAGCTTCTTCAATTTTACCCTTCCAATAAAACATCTTGTTCCATTTCCTAGCTAGAAGTCGTTATAAATTTCACAATACATTGGATGTCCATCTGATATGTTTAACTAAATTTGTTTTTGTTATTTTCATTTGAAAAGTTTTCTAGCACCTTCAAAAAAACACGTCAACTTCAATACACTATGTTCTTCTAATTCTATTTTTATCTTAACAAAATTATAAGTTTAAAAGTACTACACAAACATTTCACCAATTTTTTTAAACACTATATAATATTAAGTGACTACATATTTCCTCAAATTTTCATATAACATGAAGATATTCAAAATTTACCTCCATTAAATTTGGATAAGTAAAATACTGTCTCAACATCATAACTTTTAATTTCTTTATGAAAAAAATATAAATATAATTTTACCTAAATGAATATAAAACAATCGATATATTGTATAGTAAGAAAACAACTTAACAAAAAATACATGTAAAAAACTTCAATTTTTTTTTTCATTTAAACAGGTCATTGGAACTTCTCAAAATACATCCCATAACTCATCATATATTCGATGTATAGATATATTATCCATTTATAGATTTCTTAATACTCAATATTATGTATGAAGTTCATTATACCAGAATTTTCATATGACTATTTTGCAAGAAATAAAACCCTCTAACATTGTATATGTTTTTCTGATGAATAATGTAAAGAAGTTTGTTTGGATGATTTCATAATAACGTTTTGAATGAATTGACATTATCCAAAGTTCAATGAAAATAAATTCTCAGGCACATCATTGAATGATTTTTTCCTTGTGTGTCCTATAAAACATCGTAATAATAACTTTAAACAGACGAATACATTTTTCTCCATTTCTAAAAAAATCTAGGATCATTAGAACGTTGTAAGTCATGATGTTGGAACCATTTAGAATAGTGATGCATCACTTGATTTTTTTATTGAACATTATGTCCAATGGAACATTGGAAACATTATAATCTAAAAATTTAGTATAGAATTTCATCACATATCCTTATCCATAAAAAGGTAATCTCATGGACTGAGGTTAGGAAACCTTTACCCGATCCACTCTATCTAATTCCATATCTATTCGATTTCCATAGAAATAGTTTAAAAGTGATCTGATTTATTTTAATATAATTAAAGATAACCATTTCAAGAAAATAAAATTTTTCAAAATCAATCTAACCAAACTACTTCAAAAAAACATCTAGAAATGTAACGTCCCATTTCCAAGAGCCACTAAAAGGTGCCCCGTACCCAGTTGGTCAAAAGGCCTCAAGCACATTTTCCCGAATGCTAGAGGCTGCCGAATAGCAATGCGGTACTTGGGTGTGATAGTGGGGAAACTGTTCCCTTATTGGTTGAGTAACACAAGATATGTAAAACAGATAGCAACAACAGAAGCATTAAAACATGAAGTAGGTAAACCACAGAAGTAATAAACGACTGAAGCACACACATATATATGATGCATGATACATATTTCTTGGAAATAATCCAAACATGACACAATTCTAGAATACAATACTAAAACAATGTTCAAAAGAAAATAGATAAACTGCTCCACAGCATCGCAAGCCTCAGCTTGGTCTCATGCTCCACATCCCCACAACAATCAAGTACATAAAGTAGAAGGTCACTAGCCCTTATCTACAACTACAATAATATAAGTTGTATAGGCCCAAAAGAATGACCCAAATAGGGTGTGAGAAGAATACTAGTAGGAAACCACAAAAAGATATTTTCCTAACATTCACTGGGTATATATGGTAGGCAATAAGAAAAATGAAGCAGTAAACAAGGAAATTCAATTAGTAACAATCCTACAAATTATATTTCATTCATTTTCATATATCATGTAAGTAGCTACACAAAATAAGGTAACCCAATGAGAAGTAATCATAGCCTAACCCCTCTTTTTCAACCAAACAAACACAAGAAACCCTCTGGGAAGTACACACAGTCTAACCACTCTGGTTTATCTTTAGCAAAGACACTCTAAGGAAGAACTCAACATCAATTCCCACTTAGGTCTCATATCAGTAACTAATAAGAACTCTGAGGAAGTACTCAACATCCAATTCAAGCTATGAACTGAATTTAGGAAACTACAAACACTCTGAGGGAGAACAATGTCCATCCCCCCTATAGTCTCATAATGTAATAGTAAAAAAACACTCTAGTTAAGCCCTCAACTTCCATTCTCCCTATGGTTTAATACACTAGGTTCTCACAGACCAGTGTAAGTCAATCATGAAAATATATATAATGAAGCCAATGTAAACCTCAAGAACAACATGGAGAAACAATCTAAAACATATCATAGCATTTTAGATAATAATAACTCTTTCCTATCAATTCTAGGCATGAGATGCAATGATGCCTAACAGTCAAGCAGGACCAAAATGTCAAAACAAGAAAACAAGGGAAAAACCTCCATAACATCGAAACATTAACCCTATTCATAAACAAACAACCTCTATCCAAACAAACAAGTCATAGAAGGAAAAACATGGCTAAATACCAAAAACACGCAATACCCCTTTCTTGGGTATTGGGAACCTTTGTCCATGAAATTCAAAGACAATCTATGTAAAGAAACAAACCACCTACCTCAATGTCATGAGATCGATATATGTGAACCCAAGACCTTAAATTTCCCTAGATTGCCATAGATATACAAAAATGATAAAAACATTCAACCAAGGATAACTCGCGAGAGAGGAGAAATCAAGAGATGACGTTAAATAATATGGGAGAACTCAATATGGAGATTCCAATGAAATTCATGAAGTTTGAATGGGAGAACAGACAGAGAGTCAGAGGATCATAGAAGAATCAATGGTCTCTATTTCTATAGGATGAGATGGATGAAGAAGAAGATGGTTATGTCCATTAGATGTGACCTCGGTCTATTCAATGAATTTAAATGAAAGTACATGGCATATTATTTAAAAGTACATGATCTGTTCTGGCCTTTTGCAGCCTCCGACTTATGTAGTCTCCAGGTCACCATACATAGCAATGTACTCAGCCATTACATGGCTAGTACATGGTCACCCATGACAACCATGTACATGGAGTGTACTTATAAGTACACGGCGTGTAGCCATGAAATTTCCAGAAACTCCTCTTTTCTCAAAAACAACAGAAAACCAGATTAGTACATGAAAATATGATCTTGGTTCTTACAATATTTGTCCCTTAAAACAATTCATCCCTAAATTTCCCTAGAATGCCAGAGTAGAAGAATAATCTTCGAACAAATCCAGCCATTGTGATCATACATCAACCACCCACTCCCAAGTCTCGTCCTATACACTCTCGTGCTTCCATAGCACTCGTACCAGAGGAACAAACCGGTCATGGAGATCCTTATCACTTTGATCAATAATATGGATAGGATGATCCTTAAATGAGAAATCCAACTCCATCTCAACCTCCTTGGGTTGGAAAACATGAGATGAGTCTAAGATGTAATGTAGATGCTAAGAAACATGGAATACATCATGCATACCCCATTACCTCTGAGATAATTGCAACTGATAGGAAAACTGGCCCGACTCTCCCCAACATCTCAAATGACCCGAAATATCTCAGTGAAAGCATAAACTATCTTCTAATCCTCCTGTGTCCGAACCTCAGTGTGACACATAAGAAAACCTGATCTCTGACCTCAAACTCTTGAGGTCACATACTTTGATTAGCATAAGACTTCTATCGTAATTTGTAGTAGACATCCTCTTCCGAATCAACTCAATAAGATCCAGGGTCTCCTGGACAAGATGGGGTCTGAGCATAACTATCTCTCCTACCACCAGCCAACATAAGGGTGATCAGTATGGCCTACCATACAAATCCTCATAAGGTTCCATCTGAATAGTTTCTTGAAAACTATTATTTTAGGCAAACTCCACAAGAGGTATGTGATTCTCCCAAGAAACTCTAAAATCCGAGATGAATTCTCAAAACATGTCCTCAAACACCTAAATCGTGCACTTGGACTGGCCATCTGTCTGGGAATGGTAAGATCTAATCAAAAGTACCTATGTACACAAAGCCCTATGAAGTCCATGCTATGCCGGAGAAGTAAAATGGGAATCCCTGTCAGAAACAATGGAGTGACGAACTCCATGTAAACATACAATCTCTCGGATGTACAACCTTCCTAGATCATCAACACTGAAAGTATCCTCGATAGAAAAGAAGTGATAAAACTTAGTTAGTATATCAATGAAAACCCACACTACATCATTCCCTTGAGGAAACCTCGGAAAACCTATCACGAAATTCATCCCGACATCATTCCATTTCCACTCAGGAATGGGTAACTATTGTAAAATCCTTGCTATTTAAAGATGCTCTGCCTTCACCTACTGATAGGTGTAAAATCTCATGATAACCCCAAAAACATATCTCTTCAAACCTGGCCACCAATACTAACGCTATAGATCATGATGAATCATCATGGCACCAGGATGAACTACCCAAACTAAGGAATGAATGTCCCGCATCAGCTCCTCGGGTATGTCTGCTGACTCCCATACACTCCCATGATAATGCTGGATCTCATCCTTTCCTATGGCCTATCCCGGATTATAGTCTTCTTCTGATACACTCTCCCATAAAACCAGGCCTTTAAAATCTGATAGCTTCCTCATTCTCACTTGATCAAGTAGAGTAGAGGTAACAAATACAGAAGAATGAAATGTCTTCCCCTGTCTGTCATACACCACAAAATAAATCTCAGATAATAGATCCATAAGCTTCCACTCACTTTCGGCCTATTGAACTTCCTATATCTGAGTTCTCCTACTCAGCACATCAGCTACTGTGTTGCCATTCCCAGGCGTGTAGGCAAGATAAAAGTAAAAGGATTGAAGGTACTCAACCCACCTTCATTGTCTCAAATTTAGATCGCACTGAGTAAAGATATACTTGAGTCTTTTTTTGGTCAATGAAAACCACAAAATTATCTCCCAGAAGGTAGTGTCTCCATCAACGTAAAGCATGAATGACTAAATCCATCTTGAGATCATGTGTCAGGTAATTTCTCTCATGTGGCCTCAACTACTGAGAACCATACACAACGACCCATTCAACCCATTATAATCACTACTCCCATCCCGATACCAGATGCATCACAGTACACTGTATAACACTTGACCAACTCTGAAAAAACTAGTATCGGTGCTGTAGTAAACCTCCCCTTAAGATCCTGAAAGGCTGACTCTCAAGAATTTAACAACATATACATTGAACCCTTCTTAGTCAGGTCCTCCAATTTTGCTGCAATTCCTGAAAAGTCTTGTATAAAACGTTTGTAGTAACCAAACAGCCCTAGAAAACTCCATACCTCAAATACATGCTTCATTTTCTCCTATGAAACTATTTCTCTCACTTTCTATGGGTCTACTATTACTCCTACCTCTAAGATAACATGACCCATGGATTGATTTTGGTCCATCGAAATGTGACATTCTAAGACCATAACATATATCGAATGCACTCCCAGTTCAATAAAAATGATCTCAAGATGGATAGCATGGTCATGTTGAGTGTGAGAGTACACCATGATATCATCAACGAAAACCAGCACAAAAGAATCCAAAAATGGATGGAATACTCGGTTCATCAGTTCCATGAAGACGGAAGGTGAATTCATGAGACCGAATGACATAACCACATACTCATATAGACCATAATTGCTCTGAAAGGATGTAAGAGGTACATATGATAGTCTAACATTCAACTGATGGTAACTAGATCTCTACGCAACCTTCGAGAACACCCAGGCTCCTCGAAGCTAATCAAATAAATCATCAATCATCCACATGGGCTATCGCTTCTTGACTATCAAATGGTTAAACATCTGATAATACACACAAATTATGATGGTACCATCCACCTTCTTCACAAAAGGACAGCTTATCTCGAAGGATAAGTAATGGGTCAGATCAAGCACTTTTCCTGAATTTCCTCAAACTTCTTCTTGAGCTCTTGTAATTCTGTTGTAGCCATCCTATAACTAGGAATGGAAAACGGTTCCACTGCTGGATCAAGATCAATAGAAAAGTACACCTCTCACTTCGGAGGCAAATATGAAAAGTCCTCAGGAAAGACATCCCTGAAACGATCCACCACTGGAGGAAAGACCATCTATGAAATCCCCTAGTCATCCAGATATAAACTAGAAATCTGGGATGTAACTCCGCCCAACTAATGATGCTTGGGTCCTACTCTGGTCACTTGGAAATCACATTCGCCCTTATGAATAAGAGATCTACCCTATGGTGAAGTGAAACTCACACTATGACGATTGCAGTTTACAACAACACGAAAGTGAAATAAACTATCCATTCCGATAATAACGTCATGGCCCATCATCTCCATGACATAGAGGTACCAAAATAAGTGAAACCCACCATCCTCTAGAGGGAAATCATTTCACTGATGTACACTAGCTGTTCTAGTGCCCAACAGAGTGTCCCGTGTCAAGATATCGATATAAGAAAATATACATAGCCCTAGTCTATCCAAAACAACCACATAAACAAAGAAATGGGAATCCCCTATATAAAAAAGAGAAGAAGATAAAACTAAGGTTAATGGGATTGTACCTCACATTGTAGAGGTTCATCGATCCGGTTCCTGATGGGTCTCCTCCACCGCAAAAGTCTAACTAGCACCGCGCCCCTGTGTCCCTCCCTGAACACCCTGAGTAGATCCACCATGTTGTCGCTGAAAGCCTGACAACTAGCTACCAAGTACATGACCTCAACCTTGGCCTGAATGGCCGAAATAACTCTAGTTCCCTGACTGATGTGAAAAGGGTGCTGCTTCTTTTGAATGAGGAGTCATAGAAGAACCCGTGTCACCGGTTACTAGTCAGAAGAACCGACAGAAGCCCTGAAGGTGAGCCATCTTTCCATAAGATCAACACTCCATTGGGTCTCTCAGGCTATGTGTCATCGTATACCCACTCTTCCCACACTGGTAGAACACCTGCTGGCTACTAGAAGATGTCTCTTCCCTTCTACGATCTCCACGTATAGACTCCCTGTGGCGCTTCCTGCAGTTAGTAGGAGGGACACCAACTCCAGATGTCGAACCACCCTAGCTCACCACTCCACAATCCCTCATATTGATCTCCATGATCAGGGATTGGTTGACTATAGAAGTGATGGATTTCAACCTGAAGATGTTCACTTGAGATTGGATGTCATTTTTGAGACCATACTCAAACTTACTTTCCATAAATAACTCATCACCTCCTATAATAGGTGTTAATCACTGCAGATCTATGGAGCGAGAAGAATACTCCATAATAAAAAGAGTAACCTACTCCAGACTCATGAACTCTTGGTCTTGATCATCCCTCAAAGTCTACAGGTAGAATTAGTCATTAACGGAATGCTGGAACTCATCCCAAGCCATAACCTATTGATGTCCCTCCATTGAGATCAAATCCCACCATCTCTAAGAGGAATATTGAAGCATATACGTAACGATCTTTACCCTCCTCTCTGGAAGCGTCTCGAGATGCTTGAGGATACAAAGAATATATTATTACCAGGACTCTATAGCCGGAGGTCCTCCTTCCCCTGTGAAGGTTGGAGGATGATACTAGAAAACCCTCATCATCTATGCCATGGAAGGGGCAAGATGCAGTACTCCTCAAAAGGATTTCATGAACCTCATAATGCAATCTCAGAACTGTGTGTTAGCACCTGTGTCTAGGATGATAGTTGGTTCCAAGACTATCATAAATAGAGGATCTTATGGTAGTCCCTTATCAATCATATCCGGTGTATGATCACTACCCTGCAACTGGTGGAAAACTGGGGGATGTCTCGGTGGCATGACTCTGCATGGTTAAGTGCACACCTTAGATCATGATTAACAAGGACTGAAACAAAGATGTTTAAGAAGGGAAGAAGAGAAAGAAAGCATCCATGTTTTTCAAAACCTGGATACACAGTGTGTTCCCTTAAGCCTTCACGTGGGTGTTTACTTTTGGAAACCAAGTTCTTGTAACACCACATTCACACTGCGTGTTTTCCTAACACATGTAGTGTAATTGAATCCTCTTCCCTTTCATGAGTTCTTCTACAAGGCTAATCCACATGGTTCTTCTTAAAAAAGACTACACATCATGTTAGTTATTGACACGATGTGTACTAGATGAACATCAATGAACCATGTTGTTAGTTACACCGCTAGTTACAAGGTTGATTCTACATGACGTGTTTATGAAATACACTGTGTGTACTAGAAGGATTACACCGCCCCGTATTGTTCGTTTCACGACCGGATACAAGGGTTACACTACAAGACTTGTTCAATCATGACACGGTGTGTATAACATAAGTGTTATCCATCTGTATCATTAGTCACACGGTTGGACACATGGTTTCAACAACACGACAAGTACATATGGTTGATGATGTGTCCCACCAAGATTTCCCAACCCCTTGTCTTTTCCCACATAGCCAGGGACACAGTTAGAGACTACATGATGTGTACATATAGTACACATCGTGTACATAAGAAAAATAGTTCCTTCTAGAAAAGAATGAGACATGGCATGTATTCATCCTTACACGCTATGTATTCTGGGTTTTTCTGGATATTATGACTCTGAAACTACTCTAGAAGCTCAGAAAAACGCTGAAAAGAACATTAAAGTTCCCAATTCCAATCAGTGAGGTCCCATACTCCCCGCACATCAAAGCTTGGCATCTTATTCATGTCATATACAAGAAAAACCCGGAAATGATCCACCAAATTCCAATCCATGAAGGCATATAACACCTCAAGAACCAATGTTTGGCGTTCATTCAAACAAACCATAGACAATTCAATAACCAATCAAAAATCAGGTATTCTATCAAGGAATCTATCATGATTGTAGGTATATCTAACACAACCTCTATCTGAACAACGTGCAATCTCTAATACCCCCTTAATGGAATTAAAAAATGAATGACATGTGATATCTAGAAAGTGACAATATGATTCATGAGATGGAATAACCTCATATAAATGGGTTGTAAAAGAAATAGAACCTCAATAATATCAACAATAATAGAACAAAACTTGTGAATCACCCAATGGTGAAATCAAATCAACTGTAAAATTGCAAAACTAGAAAAATTACAATAACTGAGGTAAATTGGATTCTCCCTGTACATGAGTTAGCCAATCACAGGAACAACTTATTACCATGTATATATTCCTTCTTATCCATAACTATAGGCTACGAACAATAATTAAATATGAAATAATTCTTCTTATACCACTTTGTAACGTCCTGGTTCCAGGAGCTGCCCAGAGGTGTCCCATACCTGGTTGGTCACATGGCCTCAAGTGTATTCCACCAAACGCCGGAGGCTGCCGACTAGCAGCAAGGTCCTTGGGTGTGATATTTGGGAAACTAGGCCCTCAACGGAGAGTAACACAAGAGAAGTAAAACATATAGAAATAGCAGAAGCAGTAAAACATGAAATAGGTAAATAGTGGAAGTAATAAAAAACTAGAGCACACACATATATATGATGCATGATAAAAATGTCAATGAATGTAGCCAAACAAGTCACTATGCTGGAAAACACTACTAAACCAAAGTACAAAATAAAACAGATAAACTTCTCCACAACATCGCAAGCCACATCTTGGTCCCATGCTACCCACCTCCATATCAATCAAGTACATGAAGTAGAAGGGGGATTTACCTTATCTAGACCTACAACAATATAATCTATTTGGGAACAAAAGCATGACCCAAACAGGGTGTGAGAATAATCCTAGTATGAAACCATCCAAATATCTATTCCTAATAGTCAGTGAATATATATGGTAGGCAATAAAAAAATGTAGCAGTAAACAAGAAAGTACACATAGTAAAAATCCAAAAAAAATCAATTGCATTCATTTTCATATATAAAAAAGTAGATAAAAAAGTAGGTAACCCTATGGGATATACACATAGCCTAACCCCTCTGGTTCATCCAAACAAACACAAGAATCCTTTTGGGAAGTACACAATGTGTAACCCCTCTGGTTCAGCTTTAGCAAAGAAGCTCTGAGGAAGCACTAACCATCAATTCCCCCTTGTGGTCTCATATCAGTAACTAATAGGAAATCTGATGAATAAATCAACGTCCAATTCCCCCTGTGTCCTGAATTGTGGAAACTACAGACACTCTGAGGGGGAAAAAGTCCAACCCCCTATTTTCTCGCAATTTAATAGTAAAATAGACACTTTGGAGAAGCACTCAACGTCCATTCTCCCTATGGTTTACTACACCAGGTTATCTCAGACCTGTGTAAGTATGTCATGAAAAAACTATATGGAAGAATATGAAAACCTCAAGAACTACTTTTCCAAACAATCTACAACATATATAGCATGTTAGATAATAATCACTCCATCCTAGAAATTCTAGGCATGAGAACCGAAGCTGCCTAATAGGAAAGTTGGACCAAACAATCAAAACAAGAAAACATGGGAAAATAGATTTAGCATAGAAAAATTTACCCTATTCATAAACAAACAACCTCTATCCAAAAAAACATGGCATTGAAGCCAAAAAGGGCTATAATCCATATACACGCAATACCCCATTCTTGGGTTTTGGTCACTTTTGCACATGAAATTAAAAGACTATCTATGGAAATGAACAAACCACCTACCTCCGCAATGTGAGATCGATATACGTGAACCTGAGGAGTTAAATTTCCCTAGAACATCGTAGATCAAAAAAAATGGTAAAAACATTCATCAGACGATAACAGGTGAGAGTAGGGAAATCAATAGATGATGTTCAAGATGATGGGAGAACTCACTGTGGTGATTCCAATGCAATTGATAACATTTGAATCAGAGAATGGACAGAGAGTCGGGGACTCAGATAAGAATAGGAGGTCTCATTTACTTCTGGATGTGAAGGATGAAGAAGTAAAAGGTTCTGTCCATCAGACGTGACCCCGATCCATTTAATGAATTAAAAATAAAGTACATGACATATTCTTTAAAAGTACACGGTGTGTATTGGACTTTTCCGGCCTCCACTTTAGGTGGCATTTATGTCCCCACACATGGCCATGTACTCGGACATTACACAACTAGTACACAGTCACCCGCGACAATTGAGTACACGACATGTACTATTAAGTACACGATGTGTACTGCTAAAATTTCCAGAAACTCTTATTTTCATGAAAACACTAGAAACCAAGATTCAATCCTAAAAAGAAGAACCAGTTTCTTATAAGAAACATCAAAAAGTCCTCCATACCCAACTTGGTCCCAATAGATTTCTACTATATATGATCCCATAGACTAATATCAAGATGAATATATGTATTAAGAAAGGGACCTATGATCTCAGTGTTCCCTAGAGAGCATGCAGTATAACTCTTAACCTTAGAGTAACTCACTAGTATACCTTGCATGCCTACCCCATCTCACCATCCTTGATTCAAACTCAATGGATTTTATTTACACAATCTACAATACACAATACATGTTAATTTAACATCCTTGTTTCTAGGTCACCAAATACAATATTCATTCTAGAAGAAAGGCTGAAGTGTAACATTACCATTCTTGAATAATCAACTTTGAAAAAATGAATCCTAGATCCATATTACTTCTATAATATTCATCATTTATAACCATCTTCATTTCGTAAAAACATGAATCCCCTAAATAATTTCAAATTATTTATAGGGGAGAATATCATATTTCAAATAACCCTCTTCATACCTATGAATATAAGTCTCTAAAAAATTCATGTGAGTATCTATCCTACCATCCATATGTTTCTTTTACTTTCTAAAAATTCATATGATACCATTCATCCTTGAAAACATTGCATTTGTACTGTTCACACTTTTGTGATTCATGATCATCCTCAGCATGTCTACCCTATTTAATCACCCTAATTAAATAGTTATAAGAGATAAATTATGTCATTCAAGATAAAATATTTTTAACATAGCATGTAGTCCAAACAATATGACCTAAAACTACTACAACTTATGGTCCACACATTAACATTGAAATTACTATGTAAATTGTATTAGACCATAGAACATAGTTATATCCATCCAACATGAATGACCTAAATCATCCCAGGGAAAAAGAAATAATACTCACTAGGCATAATACATGTAATGTGTAGTCTAGGAAAAAGTGAAATCATTGATTATTAGTTATTCACGTCATCTGCAACACCCAGTGATTTTGTGAAATATATATTTTTAAATTAATTTAATATTTTTGATATTTTTAATTTCATGAAACACCAGATATAGATTATATTATATGGATTCGATAAGTTGACTTTATTTTCAGACAACACCATGGAAAGCCTGTGCTACACACAACATCAACTTGGCTTGAGTTACATGCAACACTGAGCTTCTGTAAAATAACATGTTATTATTTTAATTATTTAAAGGAGATAGTTTCAATATAGAGGTTAAAAATAGTAATGTGAATAGTAATAAATAATTTTTAAAATTTATTTTTAATTTTTTTATGCAAATAAAATATATTTATAATTAAATATATAATTTTTGGCAATTTCCTTTTATGTTTGAAAATACAATGTTCTCAAATAAACTGCTTTTTATGTCCTTCTGTAAACAATAATAAAATTAATTTTAAAAACAATTAGAAATTTAATTTTATAAGATAAACTTCAGTTTTTGAATTTATAATTTCAAAATTATCTTATGGTGAATATTTGGTATTTTTCTGAGAAAGATAATATTTTGGTGAATAGTGAAAATACTGAATTTTAAATCAAAACTGCTTTTTTTTTCCAAATTTATTCATATTGTTAAATTATATTTTATGTTTTTTTAAAGTAAAAAAAGATCAATTAAAAACATATTAATATAATTTATGTCATTTTAAACTTTTATTTAATGAATTTATATATAAAAACATAATGTTTTTTCTGAACATTCTCACTTAAAAAACCCGCTTTCTAGCCACCTCTGTGAGATTACCATTAAACATAATTTTACATCATACTTGACTTGTATTTATAAAAATGGAAAAAATGGTTTTAATAAATAAAATATTTATATTTTAAAAATATCAACTTTGTTCATTACCAAAACGATTAGTGAGAAATGATTAAAATTAATTACAACGAATAAGGTAAAAATGAGCTTAAGAAGAGACTAAACCATAATATTAAAGAACAAAGGATGTATAAATTTGTCCAAAACCTATTTTATATTCATGTTTCTGAAAATAAACATCTATGGTTAAATATTTATCCATTTTTATACTTTTGGAATAATTTATACTTGGAAAGCACAAAATTGTTTTCAAAAAGTACCTAGTGCATCATTTCTGTCCCTTATAAAAGGCCACTACATCTACCACTTTCTCACACCTCTCATGATAGAAAATTTCAGACAATATCATCCCCATTAAAATCCCATTTTCTCTCCCTTCCTCCTGGAATCCTCCCTTCTAGATGAAATCCTACCAAGGAAGTTCTTTAGTGAAAAGAAAAATGAGTTACCCAAAGAATAGGTAACACCCTTCCTTAGTCTCCTTTCTTTTATTTTCATTATAAAAAATCTAAATTATTCCTATTACATACTCATATAATAAAACAATTACCATAAATATATATATATATTTTATTATTCTAAGGGTTTAACCAATACTTACACACACTTCCTTCTAATGGATAATGAACTTACCGTTCTTGTGTATGACGAACTCTAGCCTCACAGAACTATGTTGTTCGTTTTACCTTTAACAGCTCTTATGGTTTAGAATTATGTTGTATACTGTATTTTTATATGATATATATTATATTTATGATTTATTTATATTTATTTACTTATTATATAAATCCTACCTTCATGATTTCTATTTTGTGTAAATACAATAACTTTGTTTAAGTGTGGACTACCGCCTCCTCAAAGTGATGCGATTCCATCACACATTACATGTAATGTATGAAAGTTGAGTTTAGTTAAATTATATGATATATATGAAATAATTATTATTATTTAATTATATTATACTCATATATACATATATTTTATTTATATTCTTCTTTCAATACTCCATGAAAATGGAAACAATGTTCATGTGTACGTATGGCCTACCATCTCCATAAACGTTTTATTCCAGTTCATATATCTTAATATTATAGAATATTATAATGATTATATACTGAATATATATGTAATATAATCCATCTTTTATTTTATTTAAATATTTAAATCATAATTTAACTAGGAATTTCAAAAATGAAAAGTCAAAACATGTACGAAAAACAAAGATGTTATTTCCCAAAACGTTACTTAAACATAGAATTGTTAAGAAAAGGGTTATAGAAAATCAAAATAAAAAATTATATGGTAGTATTTAAATGAATATTTTAATGTGATAAATTTATAATAAACTTATACTTATTACAAATTTGTCTTTTAAGTGTAAGACGAAAGTCAACACACAAGGTAAGAGAATTTCATCTCACTTTTTTCCCGTGAGATACAAGCCATATTCGCCACTCAATTATTTTTTTGGTGTATATAAGTCCTTATGAAATATTATATAATTTAATTAATGATATTAATATAATTAATTCATTATATAATTTCATGGGGCTTATGATTCAAAATTTACCCATTTTGTAATGGTTTTCTCATCTCACTTTTATTTTCCGTGAGAGAGAAGCAATGTTCATCACCTATTTTTTTAATGTGGTGTGTATAACACGCATGGATTCATTATATGATTTTTATAATTATATTTATGGTTATTTAAATATTCATTTTATTATCTTTCTTTCATGAGTTTTTTTCATAATTTATAAAATTTGTAATGTAATTTTGTCTCAATTTTCCTTCTTTGAGACACATGTCATGTTATGCACCTACATTTTTCAATGAGGTGAATATACATCATTAGAAATGTTAAACCATGAATATAAATATTTTAACGAAATGTTATCATTCATGTAATTTAATTCTTTCTATTTTGTAATTATTCAATGTTACCCAATTGGTAATGGTTTATAGCTACAATCTCACAGTTTATCGAGATTGTGTATGATTATGCACCTATTAATGAAATATTATGATCTATATCTAAATAAATATAATTATTTTTATTAAAATAAGTTTATTATTTTTATATCCATGTCCTAGTACCATTTTTACACTCTTTAGTACATAATATGATCAAATCGGGGTTTTTCAGAAATTCTAACTTTACCTCTCTATTCGGTCAGAAATCTGTTTTAATACAAAACCATGTTTTATAAAAGGATTCAAAAAATATTCAAATAATTTACTATGGTATTTAAATTATATTTTTACATATTTTTTTACCTTTTAAAGAATTTTTTTTTTAAAAAAAATTAATCGTGGTTTCATTTTTCCATCGTGGAATTTTTTGAAACTTTTTACGGTGCAAAAAAGAAAAGTTTGACATGTATGGATTTACCCACCCTCATGAACATCATTTAGATGAATATATTTTAAAATAATTAAAAGTTATTTTTTAGAAAATCGTTTTCCTTTTATTTTAGAAATTTTTTGTTCTAAATTGGGTTTCATTAAAAAAGGTTTTGAAAATGTTTTTATGATTCATTTATAAGTATTCAAGGTAAAATGATTTAAAAATTATTACAATAGTTATTTATATGTTTTCAAATTAATTTATATGGAAATAGTTTTAAAACAGTTTTCTGTTTAAAATAGGCCTTTTCAAATAAGAAATGATATTTTCCTCATGAAGTTTTTTAAATATATTTCAGAATTATTTTCCATTTAATATGACATACATCGATGTTTCTCACACCCTTCTAGGAAATGATGAAAAGGTTCCATTAATATCATTTCATGAATGGTTTATATTTTGATAAAATGATTCTTTTGGATCCTGTTTTTCTTCCATGGGTTATATTCTTTTGAAAACCACTTATTTTTATGATTATTATTTAATAAAAACATTTTGAAACCTATATATTTTCCAAAGATTATGATGTGATGAAAATTTATTGATATCCATTTCATTTCATGGGTTATGATTTTTTGTTTATAAAACACATCTATTTTTATAGTTCATGATATGAATAATGTTTTATTATCTCAAGGAACATGTATGAATGATTTTATTATGATATGGGTGGGACCTATATCTCCCTATAATGCATTGAGTAATAATATGTTATATATGAGCTAAAGGATATATGGGTTGTAGCCCAAGATTGGATGTAATAGGGTTCATGGTTTATTTCTCAAGAATACAATTAATAGGGTACATAGGTTGTAGCCTAATCCCATAAATAAGAAGGTCTGTGGGTTGTATCCCAAGCATGAAGTTAATAGGGTACACAGGTTATAGCCCATTCCAAAAAAATAAGTTACCCATGTTGTATCCCAAGACTAAAAATAAGTAGGTGCATGGGTCATAGCCCAAGACTAACATGTTATAAAGGTATTTCTATGTAGACTTGACATAATATTTTATATTCTTTTGTGTATGCCGAAAATTCCATGTCTTATTACTTAGTTATTATTTTATAGATTATTCTCTTTATTCACTTATGATTCATGTATTTTGAACTACCAAACATTATGTCATGATTCATGTTTAAGATCATTGACATGTAGGGTTTGATCTTAAAATATTATGTTAATGATCTCATACCCTCATATTCATTTTATGATTATGAATTTACTCTATTTTCCCTTATTGAGAATTAGAGCTCATCCCTTTATTATGTTTCATATCCCTAGGTTGTGAAGAAATGTTTTTAAGTAGGATTACTAAATGGAAAAGATCATTGTGGTAAGCATTGAAGATATTTCACTAAGATAGAATATTTTTTGTTCCGATATTACAAAGGCAACTAACTAATATGGTCTTTGGGTGTCTATTTTGATAATGAATTAAGTATTTATAAAAAAATGATGTAATGTACATACATAAAATGAAAGGGACTCTATAGCTAGAATTAGTGTGAAGGTTTAGTAATCATTTGAAAACTAGTAATATAAAACTTTAGTGAGATCCCAAGGTGTGTTTCTAAGGATATGTACAGGTATGACTCTAAGGATTAGTTTAATGTTGAATTAATATTTGGGAAAATGTCCCGGAATTTTTGTAAATGTTACAGTGAGTGGTTTCCAAGAAATACACCCATTTCTGGATAATAAAAGTGGACATGGTTCTAAAATATACATACGTTAGAGTAACTACTCTGAAAAGGTGTGTCAAGACTCACACAACATATATTGGTACACATCAATGGGCCTTACTACACACCTGGTTTGAATCTCCCAGGGGATATGCTTTGGGAATTCACATACAATTTATAAACCATCATAAAGTATTTAAGTAGAGTATAAACCTAAGGTTTCATAGATTAAGGAAGTAGGTTTCACTATTTAGACATCTAATAAGTAATTTGTCATGGTTATGTGGTTTTCATCTATGAAAAGGGGTTCTCACCCTATATTTCTTGGATTCATTAAATTGATGAAAAAAAAAGAAATGGATTCAAATTTAATATTTTATATTTCGATGGTATGGGAATGATGAATATCAAATTCCTAAGTGAGAATCTTATGAAGAAAATATGGGATGTCCATGAGTATCGGTTATACTACAGAAGTTAAAGAGGTTGCAAATGACATGTGAAAGGTATGGGATGTTCTTCCAGTATTATTTACATTATTTGTAAGAATAATGATTGGATTGAGGTTGAGGAACCTCAATCCATAATTTTTATTTCATATTAAGGGGATGAGGTATTAAGGAATAAGTATACGAATATTAGTTAATTTATTGAGAAGTAAGTGGGATGAAGGAAGTATTTATGTTTTGGAATTCAAATATTATTTTATACGATTCATGAAATATATATGTAGTGTCACTATATGGTTTTTGATTAAGAATTTTAAACGATGTGTTAAAATATGTTGATGAAGTATGAAAATTATATCAGGGAAAGCTGATATTTTGATAATGGGAAGGTAAACCTTATTGTGTTCAAGATGATGAGAAAATCATGTTTAGCTTTGATAATGTAGTGATTTATTTCGATAATATAAATGGGATTGTATCAATTACCATAGAACTAATATTTATTATTTTCTGAAAATTGGTTTATATTACCATTGATGAAGTTTACAACTTTTTGGATTTAAGGAATATATCCAAAAATATTTGTAATAAGGAAGAATCATGTTTTCAAAAGGATTTATGTTAATTCAGGTCATTACCATGTTTCAAGAGTGTATATGATGATGGTATTAACATGTTTCTAATTTGACTACCAAGAGATGAATTATGATAAATGGGAGATCAATTTTATGATGATTTAGTTACCTTCATTAAAATGATTTGTATTTTCAGCTTTTAGAAGGGTTATAAGGTTAAAAATTTATTGAAATTTTATTTTAAATATAGGATGAATCTTGTGAGATTAAATTATTATCTCAAAACATAATGATTTATTCATATTGGATAACATGATCTAACCACTTTGTGTTGATGGTAACTGAAGACAAATGGGATGACTTATCATGGATATCATGATCTATTAGTGATTCAAGAATAAAGAATTCACCTTAATTACTTAAGAACAGGTAAAGTTTTAATTAGTCAAGAAATGACCAAAGGGTGAGATCGAGCCAATGAAATGGAGTGAAATAAGGTAAGTATATCACCTTGTGAAAATTATTTAACTTTACGAAAACAATAATGAAAAAATGTTATCCTAATACCTAAATATTTATTGAACTGAGGGCCTTTTAAATCACCAATGATTTAAAATTTTAGGCCCTAAACATTCCATAGATCATTAACATGTTTTTGATAGATGACATCAACCACTCCCTATAAATATTTATTCTTTTCCTCCAAGTCTATAGTTTCACTTACCACCAATGTTCTTTTTCTTGAAAACTAGGTGTGTGTTACTCTATGTAGTCGTTATATTTCAAAATTACCTTCTTAAAAGGATGTTTTTATTTCTTTTTATGCTGTGGGTTTTTATGAAAAGAACATTCATGTATTAAACCTTTGATAACCCAGATAAATTTCATGGGTGAAATTCATTTTAAGGGGGGTATAATGCAACACCTTGAGATTTAGTGAAACATATATTTTTATTTAATTTAATATTTTTGATATTTTTAATTTCAAGAAACACTAGATATAACTTATATTATATTAATGAACTAAAGTTTAATTTATTTTCACACAATACCCTAGTAATATTGTGTTACTTGCAACACTGACTTTTCTTTTGTACATGCAACACCATGTTTCGGTGAAAAGACACGTTATTATTACAATTATTTATATGTGATAGTTAAAATCTAGTGGTTAATCATAGTAATATTAATAGTAATAAATAATTTTTAAATTTTTTTTAATGTTCTCATATAAATTAAACCTATTGATAGGGAAATATATAATTTTTGTTAAAGTCTTCTTATGTTTTAAAATACATTTTTCTCAAATGAACTCCTTTTAATGTCCTTACATAAACAATAATAAAATTACATTTATAAAATGTTAGAAATTTAATTTTATAAAACAAACTCCATTTTTATATTTATAATGTAAAAATTATTTTTGGGTGAAATTTTGGTATTTTTCAGAGAAACTTCAATTTTGGGTGAATAGTAAGAGGTATAGGAGTTTAATTCAAAATTCTTTTTTCATCTAATTTATTATTATTGTTAAATTATAATTTAAGTTGTTCTAAAAGTAAAAATAGATCAATTATACATCTATTAATTTGATTTATGTCATTGTATTTTTTTAAATATTTAATTTAGATATGAAAACTTAATGAACTTTTTAAACATTCTCACTTTAAAACCCAGCTTTCTCACAAGGTCTATGATATTAACATTAAACATAATTTTTCTACTTCTATTATTTAGAATTTAGAAAAAAATACATAAAAATTTTCAATAAATAAAATTAGTATTGTATAATAATATTAATTTATTTTTTTCCAAAATGATTAGTGAAATTGATTAAAAATAATTAAAATGATTAAGTTAAAATTAAGCTTAAGAAGGGACAAAACGTTAATCTTTTGAAAACAATGACATATAAGCTTTTAAAAACATATATGATGGATATATTTTATCAAATAAACCTTTAATGTTCCATAATTATCCATTTAGAAAAAATTTATTATGTAATTCGTGGAGAACACATAATTATTTTCAAAAAATACCTAGTACATCATTTCCCACCCTTATAAAAGTCCACCAAATCTCCCACTTCCTCAAACCTCACAATTCACATAAGTTAAGAAAATAAATTCCAAATTAACTTCCCATAATACCTCCCTTACTCCTTGGATCATCCATTTGGGAATAAATTCTACCACGGAAGCACTTGTGTACCAAGCAAGAGGAGTTACCCAAAGAAGAGGTAACATCCTTCCTCAAGCTCATTTATTTTGTTTTGTTTTTCCAACACCTCTATTATTCTTATTACATTCTCATAAAATAAAAAAAACATCCTCAATAAATTCATATTTTGTTATTTAAGGGGTTCAACCTGCATATATACACACTTCCATCTAATGGTTAAGGAACATACAATTGTTGTTTACAGAAAACCTCCACATCACAAAACGATGTTGTTCGTTTTAACTTTATCACCTATTATAGTTGGAAATTATAATGGGATCTATGTTTTAAATGATATATATAATACGTATGATTTATTAAAATTTATTTATTTATTATATAAATCATACCTTCGTGCTTTCCATTTTTTGTAAATATGATAACTTCGTCTGTAGAAGTGTGGATTATCATCTCATCAAAGTGATGTGATTTGTTCACACTATACATGGAATGTATTAAGGATGATTTTAGTAAAATAATATGATATATATGAAATAATTAATCTAATATAATTATATTATATAAAAATATACATATATGTCATTCACATTATTCTTTCATTACGTCATTAAAATAGAAACAACATTCATGCATACATACGACCTTCCATTTGAATGAACAGTGTATTCTATTTAATATATTTATAGTTTATATATTATTATAAATAGTTATATAATTAATATATAGGATATATATGTCATTTTTTACATTATTTAAATAATTAAATCATGATTTAAGTATGATGATCAAGAATGAGAAGGCAAAACATGTATGATAAACAAAGCGACTATTACCCAAAACATTACATTAACATAAAATTGTTAATAAATGGGTAATATAAGGTCATAAGAAAAAATAATATGGTAATATATATTAATATTATTATTTTATAAATTTATAATATACTTATACGTATTATACCTGAGTATTGTATGTGTATGATGAAAGTCAACACATAGAGTAAGGTAATTTCATCTTACTTTTTATTTTTGTGATATACATTCCATATTAACCACTCACTTATTTTTTCTGGTTTATATAATTAATTATGAAATAATATCTAATTAAATTCCTTTATTTAATGATATTAAAATCTATAATGGATGATATTTGTTCACATGGTTAATGATTCAAATGTTACCCATGTAGTAAGGGTTTTCTCATATGAATTTTAATTTCCGTGAGACACAAGCCATGTTCACCAAGAATATCTTATATGAGGTGTGTATAAATTCCATTTATTCGTTATATTTTTCTTACACTTATATTTATGGGTATTTAAATATATATTTTATGATATTCTTTTTTATTGGTTTTATATATTAAAAGTTACCAAATCGGTAAAGTAATTGTTTTGTCAATATTCCTTCAAGAAGACACATGCCATATTATGCACCTATATTTTTCCATGAGGTGAATATACTATGTTTGACATGTTACATCATGGAGCTAATTATTTTCAATATATTTCAAACATCATGTAATTTTATTCATTCTATTGTGTTATGATTCAATGTTACTAATTTGGTAATAGTTTATAGCTATAATCTCATCGTTTATCGAGATTGTTTATGATTATGAAAAATTTGATGAAATATTAAAATCCATCACTCAATAACTCTCATGAGGTTTCCTAAAGTCTATTTTTTATTTTTTATATCCAAGTAATTTTTCAATTTTCCCACTATGTGGTACATAATATTATCCAGAAAGTGTTTTTAAGAAATTATGACATTACTTTTCTCTTCTATAAAAAATCTATGTCTCTTTAAAGCGATGTTTTATAAAAGGTATCCAATAATATTTTAATAATTTCATATTGTATTTAAAATTAATTTTCTCCATATTTTACCTTTTATATAAAATGTTGTATTTAAAAGGAATATTTTTCCATAATTCTATTGAGGCACTTTTATATACATTTTATGGTATAAATGGAATGTTTAACATGTTCGTATTACCCTCCATGATGACTGTATTTCCCTTGAAGATCCTTGTTCAAGATTAAAAATTTTTTAGGAACATTTTTTCATAATATTTGGTAATTTTTTGTTTTAATGTGGTTTTGAAAGAAAATGGTCTTAATTTTTTTTTCCAGTTTCTTTTCTAATATTTCCAGGTAAACTGTTTTAATAATTATTTGAAGAATTATTTCTATGTTTTCAAATTAATTTCAATGAAAATGTTTTTCAAATGTTTTTAGGTTATAAAGAATTTTTTTAAAGAAGAAATTATATTTTCCTTAAGAATGGTTTTAAAAAGTTATTTTGAAATAATTTTCAATATAATATAACATCCATTAATGTCGCTCATACCATGATGTGAAATTATCTAAAGGTTCAATTCATATTCATTCTTGAATGTTTTATGTTTTGATGGAATGCACCTTATGAAACTCGTTTCTATTCCATGGGTTATATGATTTTGAGACTCGCTTCTTTTCATAGTATATTATTTAATAAAATGATTAGGAAACCTATATATTTTCCAATGGGTAGGATGTGATGAAATCTTAATGATACCCATTTAATTTTATGTGCTATTATTTTTTATATATAAAAACCATCTATTTTTATGGTTCAAGATATGAGGAAAGTTTTATTATCTTATGTCACATTTATAAATTATTTTATTATGAAATGGGTGGGACCTATATCTCCATCCAATAATTTGGGTAATGATATGTTGTATATGAGTTTAAATGATATATAGGTTTTAGCTGAAGCCTCAAAGTACATAGAAACATGGGTTGAAGCCTAATCCAAAAATTAATAGGGTCCAATGGTTGTATCCCATGTCTAAGAAAAGAATGTACACTAGTTGTAAGGCCCAAGGCCAGTTGCCCAGATTCAGTGCCTTATTTGATTAAATTTTCATGATTACAAGAATGTCATATCCTGATGTAACCAATAGTTTATTAGTTTTGGAAATCTAGATACATACGTAAGTTCAACATTACAACATGAGAGGAAAAACAATTTAGAATCTACTTTGACAACATCAATAACTCTAGGGTTATTTCTACATTCCATTAATAATATACCCCTTCATGTTCAGGGAAAATAAAACATAAGAAATGGGCGATATCAAATGCTCATTAATGGTATGAAATATAGTGGATGATATCATAAACTAAAAGATTAGGCATGGTGAATAAATAAAAATATATGCCTTTAAGAATGAATTCGAACACATTATGGTAGGAATAAGAGATGAATAAATAATGACCTAATAAATCATAATAATGGGTATTATACTAGTCTAATAACCTTATAAACTTTTAACTACTAGTTTCATAATTAGGGAATGCATAATTCTGGACATCATTACCATACCGTCAGGGCCTCGTGCCAAGACCTTAAATATTCATTTTGTCAAGGCCTTGTGCCAAGACAATATTTTGTCTAATGTGACCTACCGATGCATCATGAGGATATAGTGGGACCCATCTGTCACTTACTAAGTCCAATTCATTTCTCATATTAATTTGGATAAACATAATCAACATATATATTCATATTGAAACTAACATATGAAATGTCAATAACGATCACCAAATATTAAGCATAAACACTAACCATTCAGTGTAAATTGGAGAATGATTTTAAGATAGCACATCTATATTCAAAATAATCATAAAAAATATATTAAATTAGGAAGAATATATCATACATAAGAATCTCCAATAGCGTTATAATAAATGATGATACTCTTATAAAATCATTGAGTAATTCTTGAGAGAAATAATTGTTTACTTAGAAAAGAATAGTTCTTTTGGAAAAGTATTCATATAAAACTAGAATTTAAATAAGAAATTATTTTCATAAAGAATGATTTATTTTATGAAGATAATGTTTTCTAAAAAAATATTACAGAGTGCCCTTGAAAATTGGTAAGAATTTTATAAATTCTCTTGAATCGGGCATGTTTTTTTATAGGAATTTTTGAAAGATCATTTTAAAACATATAACTCCACATAAATAAAAGTAGCATTATTGTTGGTACACACATATATAACATTATCTTAGAACATATGATGATTAAATATGAATAAATAATAATTTAATCTTTGTAAGTAGGTAATAAGACTAACCCGAATGAAAATGTTGGTTCGGGTAGAAAACCCTTACATGATGCCCTAACATATTCTACACGTAACCTTAATGTCCTATATAAATAAATTAAATAAATTAATTAAAAAATTAAGAACCTTATAGACATAGATTTTATTCATCAATTATTTAATATATTCATTTATGTTCTTTTTCATAAGTAAGGAGATTGAATTTCGTTATTCAGGAGTGTTCGTATCCATGATTTCATAATCGATTCGCTTGATTATAAGTAATGGATTTTATGTGGAATGAATATAATTATGTATAATTGATGTGATATATTATTTATGAACATAAATAAGTGTAATAGTATATATATATCACCTGGTTACATGGTATGAGGATGATTTATTTGATATGACATTTGTGATAACCATTTAAATTATTTTGGATATATCCTGATCGTTACAAACTAGTTTGTCACATGAATTAGTATTCTGCATATATAATGGTTCTAGAAAATTTAATAGGTTCTAATAAACATATTATATTATTTTTCAATTATAAAAATGGTTTCATGGCCATCTATAAATATGGTAATAGAAATTGAAAACCCTTCGTCATTGAATGCGATAAGCAAACACATCTCGGATGGTGTTTTAATTTCTTGTATAAGAGAAGGGGAAAGAAGAGATGGTGATGAATTATTATTTTATCATTAAAATATTCTATTAAATGTATGTTATTGGAGTTATCATAAAATTTGGATGAAAGGATGTTAGGAAAGAAAAATAATAGAAAGGAACTCGTAACAAAAAGAGAATTTGAGAAATCCCTTACGAACATTCAACAGCCTAACAACGTCACCGAAAATTCTCAAAATATTTTGATGAGGTAAAAAGGGGTATCTAATAATTATTACATAATATGTATATTAATGAGGATATCTAATTACATATCCCAATATAATCCAAATGAAATTAAAAGATAATAACATAAAAAGAGTGCTTGAAAAAGAGAAGGGTGGATGATTCCCTTACCTTGTAGAGTAACTCACAGAACACGAAGTCTGAAAAATTGGTAGGACTCAGATGGTTGTAAAACTACCATATATTTGAGGATGATTAATTTTTAATGAAAAAAAAAGAATAAATGAGTGGGCATTTATAGTAAAAGAGAGGGAGTTTTTTATTAATTTATAAAGACACCTCATTAATGGTATTTCATCAACCATTGGCTGCCCCATAGTATTTTCCAATGGTATTGGCCACTTGGGAAAACTAATATAATATTTTATTGTACACATGTGGAATTTTTTTTAATAATTATTACATTATTAATATTTCATTAATTATTCCGAAAACTCAAAACTATATTTTTACTATTCAAAAAAAAGCATTTTATAATATTAATATAAATTCATTGTAACATAATATCGATGTTCTGAATTAAAAATTGAACTCAATTTTTTGATAATAAATTTCTAAATATTATTACATTAATTTTTAAATAAAATCATAACTTATTCAAAAAATAAAACATTTTAAACTATAATTCGTTTTATATCACTTTGAAAAATTAATCAAGATATCATTATATTATAACCTTAAGAAAATAAAATAATAATATGATTTACTATTCATAACGGTCATATTACAATTCACAAGGGTATGTTACTATTCTCCAAAAATTTAGTTTCTCTTATGAGACTATAAATATCGTACTGAACAGAACTGTTTATGTAAGTTTTTTGAAATTGAAATCACAAAGGTGAAAAAATTATGTTTACAGGATAGGTTATAACAAAGTGGTGCTTTTTTGGAGACTTAGTGATTCAAGAATTTATATATAAATCCTTTGGGTGTTACATTCAACCCTCCTTACAAAAAATTTGTCAATGAAATTACCAGAATTTTACCTCACAGAAATATTTTCGTAGTTATTAATAATAAGTTCCTTAGGCACCCATGTTGCCTCTTCGATTTTATGATTTTTCCATAGAATCTTTAATATTCTAGTCTTATGATACCTCAAAACTTGTTATTTAGTGTCCATAATCTAGATAGGCTCTTCACGATAAGATATGCTGGGTTCCAATTCTATACCTTCAGAGGTGAAGAAATGTGTTGGGTCAGGAATGTAATTTCTCAACAATGAGACATGGAACACATTGTGTACTTTAAACAGGCTAGGCAGCATTTCCAAACAATATTAATCAACTCCAATTTTCTCAATAAATTCAAAATTACCTACATACCTTGGGCTTTTCCCCCTTTCTTCCAAAATCTTATAACAACATTCCCAGGTGATACTTTTAAAACCACAAGATCTCCCACTTGAAATTTAAAATCCTTCCTTCAATTATCAACATAGATATTTTTTCTACTTTGAGAGAATTTTATATGACCTTGAATAGTATTTACCTTCTCTATTTTTTCCTCGACAAGCTCTGGTACCACTAGCTTCCTTTCACCAACTTCATCCCAACATGTTGGTGTGCGACATCTCTTTCTGTAAAATGCTTTGTATGATGACATTTGAATACTGGAATGGAAACTATAATTGTAGGAAAACTCCACCAAGGGTAAATATTAGTCCCACATACCTAAAAGGAAAGTGGTCATGATCTCAACATGTATTATAAATTTTTTATTGTCCTTTCTGATTACCCATCAATTTGAGGATGATAAGCAGTACTCAAACGAAGCTCAACATCCAAATATTTCTGAATAACATTCCATAATTTCAATGTAAATATAGTATCATGATTAGAAATTATTGAATGAGGTTCTCCATGAAGTCTTACAACTTCATTGATATAGATTAGTGTCAGCCGCTCCAGTGGAAAATCCCCCCTTATAGTGTTGAAATGTGCATATTTTGTAAGTCGTTCAACAATAACCCATATTTCATCATTCTTTCTTGTATTTTTGGGTAATCTAGTGAAAAAATCCATGGTTATGGTATCTAAATTCCATGTAGAAATATGTAGAGGTTTCATGACTCCTTTAGGATGTTGTGATACGGCCTATAAATATTGAAAGACTAAACATCTTGATCCATAATCAATAATTTCCCACTTCTTATTGTCCCACTAGAACATTTCCTTTAAATCTCTATAAATTTTATTTCTACCCATGATTAAGGAGAAATTCATGATATATGAATCATTCAATAACCCCCCTTTCAGCTCAGATATAGGGGGAACACACAGCCTCTTTCCAAATTTTAGAATGCCATCATCACATATAAAGTCAGCCAATTTACCATCTTTCACATCATTAATTTTCCTTTCAAGGTTCTCATCATCAGGATTAGAGATTTTAATCCTTTCTAATAATTATTGTTGGAATACCAATTGAAAAAGTAATGATTTTCAGCTTCATTGATAATTCCCTTGTTTATCCTTATTAGATCCATGAATACATGATCCCCTTCAATCGTTATTTTGTTTAAAAATTTATGATCCTTCTTGATTAATGTATTAGTTACCTTATTTCCCTTTCCTGGGTGGTGAGATATGAAAAAATCATGATACATTAGTAGTTCGAGCCATCTCTTTTGCCTCATGTTGAGTTCTTTCTATAAGAAGATATACATCAGACTCTTATGGTCTGTATATATCTCACATATTTCACCATAGAGATAGTGTCTCCTTATTTTTAAAATAAATATCACATCATATAACTCAAGATCATGAGTAGGATAGTTTTTTTAATGAATTCTTAATAACCTTGATGCATAGACAATAACTCTATCATTCTTCATAAGGACACAACTATGTTATTTCATTGATGCATCAATATAGATAACAAAACCTTCATTCATCGATGGTATTGTTAGGATCATATAAATCACTTATCTCCTCTCCAATTCATTGAAAGTCCTAAAATTATTATTACTATTCAAACTTAACCCCTTTACATGTAAACTTGGTCATTGTGTTGGATAAATAAGCAAAGTTCTGAATGAAACCCCGAAAATAACATGCTAAACCAATAAAACTATGTTCATAAACTATGTTCATTAGAGTAAGACATTCTTGAATATCCATTGTATTCATAGGATCAAAATATATTATATCCTTAGAGAGAATGTGGCCATGAAAGTAAACTTATTGAATCCAAAAATCACACTTGATAAACATCCCAAAAAATTCATTTCTTCTAAGAGTCTTCAGAATAGTGCACATGTGATTTTCATGATATTCATAGTTTTTTGAGTATACCAAGATATAATCAATAAATACCTCCACAAATTCATCAAGATAGTCCTTGAAAACCATATTCATTAGATCCATGAAGAAAAAAGTTGTGTTAGTTATCCCAAAAGGAATTACTGTAAACTCGTAATGCACGTACCTAGTTCGAAAAGCTGTCTTTAGAATATCATACTTACATTATCACAACTAATGATATCCAAATCAAAGGCCAAGATTTGAAAAATATTGGGCTCTATGATGTTGATCAAATAAATCATCAATGCGAGGTAGATGATACTTGTTATTTATTGTTATAGCATTACTCTCCCTGTATTCAATGCAGAACCTCATAGATCCATCTTTTTTCTTAATGAAAAGAACAGGGACTCCCTATACAGTGAAAATAGGGTTAATAAATCTTTTATCAATCAATTACTCTAGTTTTTTCTTGCATTTTAATAATTCCAAAATGGCCATTCTATAAGGTGTCTTTGATAAAGGCCTTAAACCAAGATTTAAATCAATGGAAAAATCAATTTACCACTCTAGAGGATGTCCAGGTAAATCATCTAGAAACACATCAAAATAATCTGGTACAATAGGTACATTCTCTATTTGAACATTACTTTCCTAACCCAAAGATATTTCATTCCCTTCCTCCCCAATAATTGAATTTAGTAGAGCTACTAGGGTGGATCATGATATGAATCTACTAGTGAGGTTTATAATCAAAAGATATGGGATTCAACACCATTCTCAAAAATCATAACTTCCCTCTTCTTGTAATAGATCTTAAAATTATAACGTGAAAGACAACTCATACAAAAGATTATATCAAATTTAATCATGGGTATGATGATAATTTTAGCAGCTAAAGAATGTTTATTTGTCATGAGGGGGACTAATCAATGCATCTTTGTTTCCAAGATACATACCCTAGGAGTTTTGATTGACAACTCCATTATTAAATCCAATTGAAAAAGTCTATTTTTTGGAAGACTGGGAAGATATAAAAGAATGCGATTATCCATAATCAAATATATCATTGGCTATGTTCGTGGAAACAATTAATGTACCTACCCCCACATCATTAGGAAATTCAACCTCCATAGTTGTGACCACATAAGCTTGGACTTGCTCCCTTGGATTTCCTTGGGTAATGTTTACTTGACTCCTAGGAAAATAATTTACATAATGTCCCCACTCCTAGAAATTGTAGCATTGAACATTGGTGGCTTCTTTCTTCCCCTTACAATCTCGGGATATGTGTAATTTTTCTACACACTTGTAACAAACACCCATACCCTTTAGGAAAGTTCGAGGGAGTCTCTTCCTAAAATTATAACAGGGTGGAAGGTAAAATTTCCCTTCTTTAACATTTTTTGTTTCATTTTCCAGAGTTTTTAGCAGCACTCTTATTCTCTTTCTATCCCTTTAAATCATATGATTTATAGAATTTTTTTTCTTCTTGATTTTACTTGAGACAATATCTTCATATGATGGGAAAATTTGGGAGACTATATCCCTTTAGAAGAATTGTTTTAAACCATTATATAATCGATCAATATTGCTCCTTGGATTACGAATGTATTCCCAGGAATGTATTACTAACATTGTGAAGTTTGCTTCATGATTTGAAACATTCTCCACCTCTTTTTGACTCAGATTCAGAAAGCACCTTTTAATATCTACTTACTATTCACGAGGGAATTATTTTTATAAGAATATTTCTTTAAAATCACTCCATTATAGTTATTATATTTATTCCTCCTCCTTTGTGTTTTTTATCGAATACCACCACTGATCTGCATCTCCTTATAGTCGATAAACTACCATGACAACCTTCTCTTTTTTGTTATAACCCAAAGTGATAAATATCTTCTATAATGAACATATCCACTAATCTGCTATGAATGGGTTTCTAGTCCCATTAAATGATGTAGGATATTGTTGCATAGAGTGATATGACATATCTCCCCCATGACGTGGATCTAGATGTTCCATACAGATAAGGTTATTATCCCTAACCTAAACTAGCTATCCCAATACAGTTATATGTTTCTTAGCACCAGTCATAGAACCATAACCAACATCATTATCTTGAATTAGAGGGAAATCTCAACATGGGACATTCATGTTCATTATATTTCAATTCCATCCCCTTAGATCCATTTCTAAATAATGTTATACAATAGATTAGGTTATGAATCAAAATGTATAATCTCAACATAGAAAAATAATTAGCATAAATATAAATTATATACATAGATAATATCATAAACATAAACATGGTTTCATTGAGGAAAAATTTACATTTATATTTTTCATAATGGACTGTAATGAAAATTTGAATTATCCTAATCATATACCCCAAGAGTGTTAAACCAGGTGCATAGTAAGGCTCATTTTCCTATGCTAGGATACAATAGGTTAAGCCCAAAACTCTTTGTTGGAGCTGTTACTCCTAGGTACATCTGGTCCAAAACCATGTCCACAAGTAGTATCCAGATATTGATTTATTTTCTAGAAATATCCACATAATATATTCCTTACCAAAATTCAGAGATGTTCTTGTATGTTTATCCACAAAGTCTATCTTAGGGTTTTGTTCCCTAATATACATTTTCAAAATTTAGTTTCCAGGTTTTCTATTAAACATACTTTGATACCAACTGTAAGGACTCGACCCAAGTTTCCTAGAGTTGGTGCCTTATTTTATTACATTGGTATGATTACAAGAATTTCATATAACAATGGATTTAATAGTTTAGTAGTTTTGGAAAACCAAATACATACATAAGTTCAACATTACAACCCGAGAGGAAAAACAATTTAGAAACTCCAATGAAAACATCTATAACTCCTAGTTTATTTTTATATGTCATTCATAATTTACCTATTCATGTATTAGGAAAATGAAACATAAGAAAGGGGTGTGCATAAATGATTAGTAAAGTTTACGCAATACAATAGAAGATATCATAAACCTAATTATTAGGCATGGTGAATAACTAAAAACACATGCCTTTAAAAATGAACTTGAACACATTTTGGGAGGAATAAGAGATGAATAAAGAATTCATTAAAAAAGAATAATAATGAGTATTATACTTGTCAGATAAACTTATGAAATTTTAATTACTAGTTTCGTAATGAGGGAATGAATAATGACCGATATCAAAACCATAACATCACGGTCTTGTGCCAATACATTAAATAATCAGTTTGTCAAGGCCTTGTGCCAAGACCACAGTTTGTTTAATGAGCCCTACTGATGCATCAAGGGTCTATAGTGGAAAAACCAATTAATAAATAAGTCCAATTAATTTCTCATATGAATGGGTATTGAAATAAATAACATATAATTTCAGATTGAAACTAATATATGAAATGTCAATAACATTCCCCGAACAATAAGCATAAACACTAAACATTTGGATAAAATTAGTGAATGGTTTTTGTATAGAACATACTCAGTATAACTAATAATAAATGATTATATTAAATAACGTATATTATATCATACATAATAACCAACAAGAGTCTCAAAATAGATAATTAGACTCTTATAAAACCATCGAGTAATTCTGGAGATAAATACTCTTTTTCTTTGAAAATAAGAGTTCATTTGGAAAAGTATTTATATTAAACCAGAGGTGAACTAAGAAGTTATTTCCATAATAAAATGTTTTATTTTATAATGTTAATGGTTTCTAAAAACATATTATATAGTTTACTTGAATATAGGTAAAAATTTGTGAGATTCCCTTGAATCGAGTTTGTACATTGAGATGAAATTTTGAAAGATAATTTTAAAATATTCAACTCCCCATAAATAAAACTATTATTCTGGTTGGTACACATAAATAGAACATTATATTAAAATATATGAGTATTAAATATGAATAAATAATAATTTAATTGAGGTGTGTAGGGAATAAGAGTAAATCGAATGAAAATGGATGTTCAGGTAGAAAACACTTACCTTATTCCCGAACATATTCCACACATTACCTTAATGTCCTAGATAATTGTAGACCCCGAAAAACGCGTTCCTGAAATTTTCCAAATGCTTCCATACACGATCCAAGATCGTAGAACTTTTTTTAAGCTTTTATTTGGTAGGTCGCAGGGCCTGATCGAAGCTACAGAATAAGAGTTATGGACATTTGATGTTGGGCTGGAAATCTGGTTCGCGAAGCCCATTCGCGAAGCCCCCTCCGTGATCGGAGAGCGCCGCCATGATGTAATGAGGTCAGAGGCTCCGCAAACCCGTCTGATGTTCGCGATGCGCCGCGAAGACCCCTCGCGAAGCACTGATGTGAAGCACCGATTCGAAGCACCCGAGCATCACGGTCCCACGAAGCTCCAGAGGCGGTAACTCTCCGCGAACGAATTTGACGTTCGCGAGCCCGCCGCGAAGCTCCGAAGGTGGTACCTCTCCGTGAACTAATTTGAAATTCACGAGCGCACCACGAAGCACTTGAGGTGGCGCGGGAGTTCTGCTTCATGGCTCCCCTTGCCTATAAATACCCAGCTCACCCCCCTTCTCCAGGGGGACGGCCACAGCCACTTCGCCCCTTGGGCGGCCGAGCAGAGCTCTGTTTTGCGGCTCCGCGAGGCCATGCGCCGCGAGTAGCTTCCTTCGCGTTGCTGCTCCGCGAGCACTCCGCGAGCCGCCCTTGCTCCGCAAGAGGCCCATGATCCGTGATGCTTCTCTGCAAGACTAAGCATCGCGAGAGCCCTTTGCTCTGCGAGATCCCTTTCCTCCGCGAGAGCCCTTTGCTCTGCGAGACCCATTTACTCCGTGAGAGACCATTGCTCCACGAGGCCATGCTCCGTGAAGCTACTTTGCGAAGACCTATCCTTTGTGAGGATCCTACCTTCGCTCCCACCGGTCCATACCGCGGGGGCTGCACCCCGGCACCCCCACTCGGGGTCAGTGCCAGGCTTCGGTCCCGACCCTTTGTGCCGGTCCCTTCGTAACTGTCACAGACCCCCATGTAAAATGGAGAGTCGCACCGCAAACTTTTCGTGCCGGGATGCCGGGATTTTCCATTGTGCCCTTATGCACTCCCACCTTCCACCTATGGAACATCAAGATTTGAGATACTCCTCTGCACACCATGAAATGCCTTGAGCCGATATATTCCTCTTGGTTTCATTCTCATGTCGTGAGTTGAGATTCTCATCACCAATTCCCTGAGTAATTTGAGACGAACCATTCCTCTGGTAACTCCTCCAAACCCTATGACTTGGATCCTATGCCAGGTTGAACCACAAAGGGCCGCCCTTGCGTAAGTCCCAACACCAACCATTTCTAGGCACCTTATTCCTAACAGTCCTCTCTACATGACTATAAACTGTAGTTCACCCTATGTCCCAGACATAGGATGCCTCTTCCTCCAGATAAGATATGCCTTGTGCTCCATGCATGAGATGCTATCAGTCATTTCTACAAGACTCTAAACTGTAGTAATCCCTATGCTCCAAACATAGGATGCCTCTTCTTCCAAGAAATAGATGCCTTATGCTCCCAGCATGAGATGCTAACAATCCTATCTACATGGCTATAAACTGCAGTACTCCCTATCTAACAAATGATAGGATGCCTCTTGCCCTATACGAGAGATGCCTTATGCTACTAGCATGAGATACCAACAGTCCTATCTATATGACTTTAAACTGTAGAACTCCCTATCTAACAAATGATAGGATTCCCCTGGCTCCAATCAAGAGATTCCTTATGCTCCTAGTATAAGATGCCAACAGTCCTATCTACATGACTCTAAACTGTAGTTCCCCCTATCTAACAAATGATAGGATGCCTCTTGCTCCAAATAAGAGATGCCTTGTGCTCCAAGCATGAGATGCTAATAGTCCTATCTACATGACTTTAAACTGTAGTAATCCCTATGTTCCAAACATAGGATGCCTCTTCCATTAAACGAGAGATGCCTTATGCTACAAGCATAAGACGCCTAACGCCATGACTACAGTGGCATGATTCCAACGCCCCTTGGCGCTATCCCGCTTGTGCACTAGCGCATATGTGAAGGCCTAAACCCACCTGTGAGTTGGGATGCCCTCATGTCCTGACATGAGGAAGACATTACGGGAAGCTTCCTAGCGTAAGCCCCATTAATCGTTTTCACTTCATAGCGGCACCTGGGCAGCTCCTTGCATAAGCCCCATTCACCATTGCCGCTCCATAGCGGCACCCGGGCAGCTTCCTAGCGTAAGCCCCATTCACCATTGCCGCTCCATAGCGGCACTCAAGTAGCTTCCTAGCGTAAGCTCCATCCACTATTGTCACCCCTTTTCAGTGGTAAGACGTTGACATCCCTATGCAGTGGTAATCCGTTGACAACCATCTCCAGTGGTAAGCCGTTGCGATCATATCCAGCGGTAAGCCGTTGCGACCCCATTCAGTGGCAAGCCGTTGACATCCCAATCCAGCGGTAAGCCGTTGTGACCGAATCCAACGGTAAGCCGTTGAAACCCCCGATCGGCGGTAAGCCGTCATCAGGAGAACTACGTGGACTTCTATTCCCTACCACGAGGATACGTAGTAAGCCTCTTCAAGGCTCAAGCCCAAAACTATCGTCATCCTTTTCCCCAGGACTCCATCCTGGAGTAATTCCTAGCACCATGGGCCGCCTAACGCGTAAGCCCCTCTTCGCTTCACACGAACGCACCCTTCACGGCGTGATATTCAGGCCCTTGTTGTCTCTTGTTTCTCACACCGAGCATGAATCACGTGGGCTTAGAGTTGGAATTGGACATGATAATACTTCATCCAGCATGACATTAAACTGTATTCCCTCGTCCAACATGACATTAAACTGCATGCCCCCGTCCAGCATGACGTTAAATTGTATGCCTTCGTCCCGCATGACATTAAATTGCACACCCATTTGAACTACGAGGTCTTGGATCCATGTTAAGGCATGGTACGTAGGAATCCTCCATGAGGTTCAAGACCACCCATCATCCAATTCATGTCAATTTCTACTTGCATCCAGCACGACGTTAAACTGCAATTCCAGTCCGACAGCAAGCCATTGTGACCAATCCGAACTACGAGGACTTTGATCCATGTCAAGGCATGGTATGTAGGAAGCCTCCCAGAGGTTCAAGCCCATTCCCCATCGGACCAAGGTCCCTCATTCACAGCGGTTCGCCGACACCCACCAACCCAAACTATGAGGAATTTGATCCATGTCAAGGCGTGGTACGTAGGAAGCCTCTATGAGGTTCAAGCCCACCATCTGGTCGTTCCGACCTCATTCACGTCGGTTCACCCCCATCCCGCATGACGTTAAACTGTATTCCACTATTTTAACTACGAGGACATTGATCCATGTCAAGGCATGGTACATAGGAAGCCTCCCCGAGGTTCAAGCCCAACAATAATTGGCTCAGACCATCTCCTTGCCGGTGTGCCAAGCCCCCCCCCCATTTTCACCCGAACTATGAGGACTTTGATCCATGTCAAGGCATGGTGTTTAGGAAGCCTCCCATAGGTTCAAGCCCATCTCCCATCGGACCATGGTACCTCATTTATGTCGGTTCACCGACACCCACCATCCGTCGTTTATTCACGTCAGGGTTCACTACCATCCCGCATGACGTTAAACTGTATTCCATCAATCCTTTGAACTACGAGGACGTTGGTCCATGTCAAGGCATGGTACGTAGCAAGCCTCACGAGGTTCAAGCCCACCAATAGTGGACCCTCGGGTCTACTTTCACGTCGGTTCACCGACCAAACCCTTTGAACTATGAGGTCTTTGATCCATGTCAAGGCATGGTACGTAGGAAGCCTCCCCGAGGTTCAAGCCCATCTCTCATTGGACCAAGGTCCCTTCTTCACATCGGTTCGCCGACACCCCCCACAAGTGGACCCCTGGGTCCACATTCACGTCGGTTCCCTGGCGAATTCCATCATTTGAACTACGAGGTCTTTGATCCATGTCAAGTCATGGTACGCAGGAAGCCTCCTGGAGGTTCAAGCCCACCACCCATCAAACCAAGGTCCACCTTCACGTCGGTTCGCTAACGATTCCCATCGGAACAAGGTCGACCATCACGTCGGTTCGCTGACGATGCCCATTGGACAAAGTTCCACCTTCATGTTGGTTCGTTGACGCATCGGACCAAGGACCACATTTATGTTAGTTCGCTAACGACATTCATCGAGCCAAGGTCCACCTTCACGTCGGTTCACTAGCACCATCCTGAACTACGCAGACTTTGATTCCCTACCACAGGGATACGTAGGAAGCCTCTTCATGGCTCAAGCCCAACTTCACCGTCGCCCCTGCGATGGTCCCATTTCACTCCCCCTCCACTTCATTCATCCATCCATCAACCATCCTGATTCTCACCTGGGCCGCCACATCCCGGTGGGATCATTCCATCCACCTCATCGTTTCTCCTAGCGGTGCAAGGGCCGCTTTCCATGTGTAATCCCCAGCATATCTCCGGGTCGTTGTCCTCTGTGTACACCCTGATTCATCACCCCTTCGAACTACATGGGTTTTGATCCCTGTCCTCTACACAGGGTACGTAGGAAACCTCCAAGAGGTTCAATCCCAACCAATGGTAATGTACCCCATCCTGGGGTGCACTTCCCTTGATCCGCCCTCAGTGGTGTTCAGATCAACCATTAGGGTGTGACATCTCTCCTCTACGGGGCACACCACCATCGATCCATCTCTATGGGACGTTCTGATCACCCTTATTTCGTCTCCGAAAGATGTTAAACTCATGGCCTACGTTGTGATAAACATGATATGCCTGAGGAAAACCTCGGATGGAACGCCTTTGGCGTAATCTTCATCGAAAAACGTTAAACATGCTTCATACCCTATGTTAATCAAGGGAATCTGAGGAAAACCTTAGGTACATACCTATGGCATTTGATTCCCCACATTCGATGTGGGATGCCTCGGGATATGCACCCTTGAGATGCCCTCTCATGAGGAAGAATACAAGTTCCCCAATGTCCATGCCCCCAGAGATGCCCTGACATGCCAGATGTTGTCGTCTACTCCGACCGAAGGTCGCTACCATGTCAAGACCCCATGGAATGTCTTGACGGAAGTAGTGTAAATAACCGGACTCCATGAAGATATGGCACTAGGAATGAGATTCACGAACAACGTATTAAATCTATGAGGGAGACCCAGACTAGGTGATGAGTTCTGAGGAGGAATCCACGGAATGAAGAACCAAAATCCCATCATCCCGTTTCGATCAAGGAGCAGATGTACCTGAACAAGGAACGAATGCCGCCTGCCTTTGGAAAGCGGGAATGCGGGGCAATAGCTGCGCGTCCTCACAGACGGATGCGCGTGCCCCGACGGAAAGCATCAGAAACAATAATCAAATTAAATTTATTAATTATATAATTAAGAATCTTATATACATATATTTGATTCATTAATGTTTTATTAATTTCTTTTATTTTCTTTTTGACAAGTAATAATATTGAATTCTGTCTTTCTGGAGTATTCGTTTCCTTGATTTCATTACCGATTCACTTGAATATAAGTAATGGAGTTCATGTGGAATGGATATAATTATACAGAATTGAGCTTATATATTATTTATGAACATAAATAAGTGTTAATTTTTATATATATATCACTTTTTTACATGGTATGAGGATGGGTTTTTAGATAGAACATTAGTGATACCCATTTAAATTATTTTGTTGATATCTTGATTATTACAAACTAGTTTGTTGTATGAATTAGTCTTATGTATATATAATGGTTCCAAAAAAATTGTATAATATAAAATACACATATTATAGTCTGGTGAAACCATAAAAATTGTTTCATCAACATCCATAAAAATGTTAATAGAAATTGAAAACCCGCCATCCTTGAATGCGATAAATTAACACATCTCAGATGGTGTTTTCATTTTTTCTATAAAATAAGGGGAAAGGAGATATGATGATTAATTATAACTTTATCAAAAAAATTATAAATTACATGTAAGGTATTGGAGTTATCATAAAATTTGGATTAATTTAGGCAAGGAATGGAAAAAAAGAAAGGTAGTCAAAATAAAAAAGAGAAGTTGAGAAATCCCTTACGACCATCCAAGAGCCTAATGACATGAATTAAAATTAATAAAATATATTTATGAGTGAAAAATAGGAATCTAATAATTCTTACATAATATGGAATTTAAGGGGGATATTTAATGACATATAAAAACATAATCCAAAAGAAATTAAAAGAGTATAACATAAAAAGAGTGCTTGAAAAAGAGAAGGGTGGTAGATTCCCTTACCTTGTAGAGTAACTCCTAAAAAATTAATGTTGAGACCCTAGGTTCTTGGTTACACCTTGGGAGGACTCATAGGGTGGTAAAAATACCATATCTTATAGGATGATAAATTTTTAATTAAATAAAATGAAGGAATGAGTGGGTATTTATAGTAAAATAGAGGGAGTTTTTTATTAATTTCAAAGGAAACCCCATTAGTGGTATTTGAAAAAATATGGGCTTAACCATGGTATTTTACCATGGTATTGGGCACATGGGACACATCATACCATATTTTAATTTGAAAATTTCGAACATAAATTTATATTAATTATTACATCATTATGATTTCCTTAATCATATCAAAACTCAAAACTGTATTTTTACTATTAACGAAATACTAAAGTAATTTATAAAATTTTCATAAATTCAGTATAACCTAATATTGACATTATTAATTAAAAAATGAACTCAATTTTTTGAAAATAATTTTCTAAAAATGATTAATTTAATTTTTTAAAAATCATAATTCATTCGAGAAATAACAATTTCAAAACTATAATTCATTTTATATCACTTTGAAAAATTTATCAAGCTCTCATTATGTAGTAAACATATGACCATAAAATAAAAATATGATTTGATATTAATTAGGGTAATATTACTACTCATAATTGTATGTTACTATTCACCAACAATTATGTTTATCTTATTAGACTCTAAAGATCTTACTGAACACAACCGTGTGTGTCTGTTTTTCAAAATTCAAATCACAGAGGGGAAAACATTATGTTTACTAGCTGGGTTACAGAATGGTGGTGGTTTGTGGAGACTCAGTATTTCTTGCATTTATTTATAAATCCATGGTGTGTTACACTGGTTGTAGCCCCTGACCGAAATTATGATAATACATGGGTTTTAACCCAATCCCAAAAACAAGAAGGTACCCGAGTTGTAGCCAAATCTTGAAAATAAGTAGGTACATGGGTCATAGTCCATGCCAACATGTTATAAATCTCTTGGTAGGTATCCTAGACATAATATTTTATACGCTTATGTGTATGCCACAAATTCTATGTCTAATTCAACAGTTATTCTTTCATGGATTATTCCCTTGATTCACTTATGATTAATGCCTTATGAACCAAAAACTTTAATCCATGATTCGAGTTTATGATGTTTGATTTGCATGGTCTGATATTTGAATGTTATTCTCATGTTCTAGTACCCTTATGTTCCTTTTAAGCTTATGAATTTTTTTTATTTACACTTACCGAGCATTCGGGATCACCGCTTTCTTATGTTTCCTTTCCACATGTTATGAAGAATGGGTTTCAGGTAGGATTAATAAGGGGGAATATATTTGTGGGAAACATTGAATATATGTCATTGAGTTAGAAGAATTTTTTTCCATTCTTCCAAAGTCACTAAACTAAAATGGTCAATAGTATTATATTTTAGTGATGTATTATGTATTCCATAAAACTGATATAATGTATAGGTATGAAAGGAAAGTGTCACTATTTTATCTATACTAGATAAAATTGATATTATATAAAAAATAGTGATATAAGACTTGTTAGGTCCAAACCCCAGAAAGGAAGGAATAATAAAATGTCTTATTTCAACCCAATAATCCATACTTATAGGATGTTTAGAAACATTTAAGTGAATGAAAGATATATAAATATTGTGGGGAATATCATATGGCCCCAAAAACAGTCATGAAATTCTCACTATTCCCCTATCCTAGGGAATATACAGAGCACTCTATATTGGTGATGTATTCACTGAATTCATCTCTTTGAACTATATGACACAAAAATTAATGGAACTAATATATTGATGATATTTTTTATGATTATGTCCATCTATGATTCATTCTTAGGAAAAATGTATTATAACATAATATTTTCAGTTTAAATTTTTATTCACAAATTATTACAAAAAATAATTATGTTGTTTGGTGATCTATATGATACTAAGTGATAAATATCTCATAAATATAGTTAATAGTGTAGATCAAGACAAAAACACATGTAATTGATATGATTTATTAATTGATTGTTCAAAAAGGGGGAGAAATATACATATGGTGGTTTTTTCCCATATACCCCCAAACAGATAATGGTTCTTAGAATGTTTAAAATTATGATAGTAAAAGATCAGAAGGAATATTCATATCAAAAAACATATACTCCATGGTAGCTATGTATTGGTGAACCGATTTTTTAGATTGTATATACCTATGTATCCTACTATAAGGTCTCCTCTCTGGAATTAATTCCAAACATAAACTTATCTACTACATAAATGATTTATTTTTTCCTTACCACATATTCAGTGAAATGGTTAATATATAGCAGGGGAAGGAGAACTGTTGTTAGACCCTTTAAATATCAGCATTCCCAGTATTGACCAAATTCTAATGAGATTCATATTCTATTGTATAATGAGAAGCCTCACTCAGGGATTCATTTTGACATTGACCAGATGAAGATGGAGCCTCTGCAATTGATATTCTCAGCTGGTGGGATATGTTATAAAATATCATAATAGCCACCTATATTGTTATGGAATAAAGATCTATGTTTTTAAAGAATCCATAAATATGGGTGTTGATTATATACTTGAGGTGGCTGAACCAATTAATCATTTCCTCAAATGGTAATTCTTTGATACGATTCTAAATGACCCCACATGTTTTTTCACACCTATTTATGAAATGTTATGTTTTATGAGGCTCAACAAAGGAATAGTCCATGTAGAGGGATGTATTACAAGACAATGAATGGAAAGTGACTCATAACAATATCCCATATTTAGATTAATTTATAACTAGATAATATTCTAGTAAACTTGTTGGGGATGGATTCCAATATCAAAGGGTTTAGGACTTCTGAACTCTAACATGTAACAGTTTATATATGTCATGTAAATTCTATTAGTAAAATGGTAAATCATGTGGTTATAAAGCAATATTTAAATAACCATTGTGGTTATCCCTTTATCATCCATATAAGAAGCTAATTTAGTCACATCTATCTCTAATGGAAAGGTGAAACTGACACCTTCCATTTCCACATGACTCTAGGGATCAGGTGATATCCCTTTTATTTATGAATCTTGATCATCAACACAATGGATATTAATATAAAATAAGATATAAATACATAATATATACCATATAATACTCTCAAGTTTAGAAGAAATGTGTAATAACAATTGATTCTTCAATTATGTATATTCATAGAGAGTAATATTTTCATACTTCAATGTCATTCAACATTTCAATTTCTCATTTTATGTCCAAGGGTGTGATCTCTAGTGCATCAATACTAATCACTAGGTCTAATTTTTTTTGAAAACAATTTTCATCCATATCTCTATTGTCTTTATCCAATGTCAAAGGTTCTTCTTGAGGGATTAAAAGTGTGTCTTTATACAAAATCATCGATGTTTGGGTCCTTTTGTTAATAAAGTGGGGATATTCATAGTCAAATAACCTAAGATAATTTACTAAAGAAATTAAATAATAAAAATATTCTACATTGTATAACACTAATTAATTATTTCTGAAAATAATCTAATGACCAATCCCTATCCCTATTTATTGTCTTCCTTATATAAGGAAATTTATAAGGGGCTACACTATAGGTTTCATATCAGAAGGGGGTAGCACTATAGGTGCTGGAGGTTGCCCGAATAGAGGGAAGAGTAGTATTTCATTTCAATTAGAATCCACTACCTCTATTAGTTGTATATGACTATTAGAGCCCTATTCATCATCATTTTGTTCACTAGTTGAGTAGGAATTATCCATAGTGTCTCAATGAGTGTATACTAGGGAGGAAGGTGTTGACCAAATTTATATTACCTATTCATTGTAGATATACTTTTATCTATTATAATAAACAATTTATATCTTTCTAGGAATAATTATTATTATCACCTAGGGGGTGTATTAAATTTTTCTCAATGTATAATAAACAACTACATTGATGTCATATTAGAATATCTTGACTTTAATGAGTTGTTTTTTTGAAAGAAATTCTCTCAGGGTTTCTATCATTTCCATAAACATAAATATCCCCCTCAACATAGGATAAAATCATCCAAGCCTAAGAGGATATTGTATCCATTATCCAATAATCCCATTTCAATAAAATAATGGTATATAAAAGCATAGTTAGATTAGGATTTCTACCGGTTGGGAAATGTCTCAGATACACTTCTTTTTTTCTATTTTCACAACTATTTTCACTTTTCTCAAAGATTGAGGTGACTCAAAATTGCTCACCTACTTCTATGGAGCCTCCAAATCCAAATATCAATTGGAAAAAGTATTCATCCTAGAACTCTAGTCTTTTGAAGTCACTACTTTTTTAATAACATTACCCAATCCACTCTTAGAAACATCACAGACCTTGTCTCTCGAAAAACCAATTTATTATTTAGATATGATCAAATTCATGATTCAATATAGGTTTCAGAGAAATTTTTTTCATAGATGAGGAGAATCTCACCAAAACATGAGGCTCCTACCTAGTGAACATTAACACGAAATGATGATCCACTATCAGATTATTTTTTACTAAATGTATGGAGGAGTTGGAAACCACTTCAGGATTAATTGAAACTATTTCTTGAATTAGTAGGATGCAAACCACTTTAAATAATATTTCCATCAATAAGAGTGGTGTGTGTTCCCTCATATTTCTCTATCACATAGGATCCAACCAAGATATGAAACTTTCAATTTTTGGTGATTGTGTATGTGGGTGCCCAGTATGATAGAGTAATTAACTATTTGTGTGCTTTTATCCTTCTCAATGTTTTCGTGTTTTTTTGTTTGTTGAGAATAACCTAGATAATAATTTACCAAATTGTTTTGTACCTAGATCCTAGAATTGTTTGTGATCTACAAAAGTCATAACTACTATTGTGGACCTCTATCTTGACCCATAACACTTGTATGGGTCTGAATACCATATATATAACCTTTCCATAATGATGTGGCTTATATTGAAGTGTAGTTTGGACAATACATGAATTAAGAAACCAATATGTATGTCGTCTTCCATCCGAAAATCCATCCCCATGATTTATATCCTAACTCCTCCCTTCTCCCATAATAGGAATAAGTATCCACTCATGTATATTATCATGAACATGGATAGTTTAACAAGTCATTCAGCCCAGGAAGTGACCATACACACCCAAAAATTGAATTCACCTTCTTCAATCATTGTCTAGTAAAAAACCTATGCCTCATAAGGTTCATGTTATTAAAAGGCCTTGGTATTCATGTGATAAGGTTATTGATGGATAATATTGAGGAAAACACATCTTTTTTCATGTATGGGATGCGTTACCCATATATAGATCCTTCTGAAGGGTATTATGGCAATGTTTATTAGCACATTTGTAATATGGGGGTCAGTTTTGAATCATCCGATAAAAATTATGGGGGGAGATTCTCAATGTACATATCCCCTAGAATTGGTTTGTCACAGATCTTATCGAAATATATCTTATTGATGTTGAATTCACCAAGAATTAGATGTAAAATATTAATATACAAGATCCAGACATGGTCAGTCATTATACCATTGTTTCAATATAGATTATTTTGAGATACCTATAATGATTCATAATAAACTATTCTTCTTAACTTGATAGAAAAATATATTGTATTATGTTGCAAGAAAATGAGATATCCCTCATCCATTTTGTTGAATCCTCCACATCAGACATCCCAATAGGATAACCACATAAATCATTGACCAGATATATAAATTAACATCATTAACTGATATATGTTAATCTCAATATTAGAATAAGAAAAAGAAATTCAATATACATATTTATTGGTTTCAAAATATATCCCAAGTAATGATCATATTTAAAATCAAAATGAATTTTATATGAAACATCCACCCTAACCATGTAGTGTTTTTTATAATATAGGTAGGAGGCACAATCCTTGCAAGAAATGGTGAAATTTTGGCATCATTAAAGATGAAAAAAAACTTATAGTGTCAACAAAAACAATAGAATATAGTCCAACAAATTGGAAACCATTAAGCTCATAATATGAACCAAATAAGATAGATTAATGAATTTTTGGTCAATATCTACACTACTGAACATGGAATCTTTTTTGATCTATGAAAATTATTACATCCATCCATAAAGAAAAATTTGTTGGCAGAAATGGTAAAACAATCATTAGTATAACTAGGAGGATTTTGGACTTGGAAAGGGGTTTGAATTAAAATAATTAAATGACTTGGGTATCATCAAAGAGATTAGGTGGACTATAGAGATTCAAATGATCTAATCACACATGAAAAATTATATGGATTTCATAATAATATTGAAGAAACATGAGGATATATTAATTCATTTATCATGGATTGATTATGAATTTAAATTTGACCATGGGATAAGGTTATTCTCTCTAATAATTCCTAAAAGACACAAAAAAGAGTCTTTGGAAGTGTTCACTTTGGATCGAATAATTCTTATGACCTTGAGATTATATTATAATGAAATGAATATCATGTTACCATCTTATTCAATGGATGTCTTATGGAATATTAAGGATCTCTCAAAATACTATGGTTCACTCTATTAACAAAAGGACATATAAAATCCAAAGTGATTAAAGAGGGAATTTACATCCTCAAAACTAAGTCCTCCCTTTTTCTTCCAAACATTTTTAATGAGGGGGTAATGTTTTGATGCATTCCTGATGAACGATGGAAGAATTAATGTTGGGAAAATTACCCATGAAAAATTTTCATTTTAGAGAAATGAAAGAAGATGATAAATCATGAAAAATTTGGGTCCATTCAATCAAGTTATGCTATTGAAGAACCCTTAAAGGTATACACGATTTTATAGCCCCACTGATTCATTTGTCACCTTGAGGATATGTGAATGGGATGTCTGTGATGGGTTTCACATGTGATTTCTTAACACAGTCATTTAAATGTGATTCCTCCTAGATACATGTGATTTCCCATAGCTTATGGATTCACATGACTAAAGCATCATAGTATGGGGTCATCATGAATTTCTTGATCATTACAATATGTCCCAAAAACATGAGATTTCCTAGAAACTAATGTTTATGGTGGAAATTGATATTTGAGGTAGTATATTGATACAATAATTTTTCTTTACGTGATACACGTGTAGTCAATTGATCTACAAATGAAAGCCAGATCAGGTGACTCAATTACATGAAGTTTTCTCTGATGGAACTATCTCATAATAGATGTTCTTCATGTGATGTAAAAGGTGAAAAATTGATGACATATATACTAGTCACACAAAGGTCATGATCCCAAACATAATTTCGTGGATATATATCCACTAACTTATGCCCATGTATTTTTATCACACACTATACAAGGAAGAATATATGTAGATGTTAACACTTATAACAACCCCCAAAGGCTCAATGAAAATGAAATTTTCTATGGGGGACTATAGGAGGATGACTTGAATGATTTTTTTTATAATTTCCATAGACAAGGAATCACATGATTTCATAACCTTTCTCATAATTAATTTATTGATAATATTAGAAAAAAATTCATTAATAATTAGTCATCTTTTCATGTGACCACTAGTGTGATGGATGGTCACATAATCACCCACTATTCACCTAATGAATTCTTTTCCTATATTCATGTTATGGTCAGTTGGCCTTAAGATGTGGTCATGAAATCAAACAACCCTATATTCATTTGTTCCATCACATGAACCTCATTAAAATGAATTCTCATAAGAATCTATTGCCTTCATGTGAAGCACCTAACCCCTTTTCCTTCATCTGATGTGCATGACCCTATAAACTTCAAATATATCACTTTACCCCATGGAACTCATACAGTCTCTTGAGTCTCAAGAGTGCTAATAAACTACCTTAAGTACTCAATCTATAATGATTTTATGAATATTTATATCCTATTACACTACCTTATTCATGGGTAACTAATCATTATTTGTTCAATCCAACTCTCTTTCCCATCTACTGTCTATTCATGATTGGCCATGATACCATCAATTTTTATTAATGTTTGATTATCCATCATTTATGGGATGAGGGGGAACCCTTACATGAAACAAAGGTTTAGACACACAAAACATGACCAAGATGCCTTAGAAGAATTCATCCCAAATAGGCTATGTGAAACATCCCTTCCCCAAAAAATATCATGATGTCAGCTCTCCACCGTTGTAAGGCTTGTTTGATAAATATCTTGTGGAGAGATGCACATGCCCAGTATCGATGGAAATGTCATACCCTCTCATTATTCAAATTCCAGTTAACTCTTCTTTGGTAAATGCACCTGCTCTTGAATCCTCATCTGGAGCCATGTAACTTGAAGTCTGTCACGTTACATCTGCAAGACATCGACACCCATTTAAACTATTAGTAATATAATTCTAATTATAATAATGATATATTTGATTCCATAAGGTTTGAGATATATATCCAATATATTTCCATCAATATTTCTATTACTATACATTGCTAGTGAAGACCAAAGTATTATTATATATCTAGATTTCATATATAAATTTATCTTACAAAAGATTATAATATTCACTCATAGAATCAAGTACCTTCCAAGATTCATAATCATACAATTCTTTGGGTATCCTCAATGTGTAATAACCATTACAAAACACCCCATGTAGGGGAATTATCCTTAGGTGTAATCCAGGACTTATTTTCCATCAAAAGGTTACACTTTTAGTGAAGCATCACATATCAACCCTATTGTGTATTCCTAACACAGATTCAACCTGAATATTTTCTATATTTTGTTTTCACACCAATCATAACTCACGTGGTCTTAATGGCATGCAATGGCAACATCATAATCAAGATAAAAATAGAAACAACATCGGTCAATTGTTTAGGTGTATTCCCTGACTATATTCTACATTCCTTCAAAGGAAAAAACTCTAGATCAAGTATCATAAGGTAGCCCCCATTTGTATAAGTCCCCCTTCAACATTATATTTATGTATAATCTGATTCATACAATCAGATGAAATGTCAGATAACTCCCTGATACTCTAGCACTTATATCATATATATAAATATACATACATATATCCTTACCATATGATGTTTAACTTCATGGAATGGTCATATCATATAATCTTGAACCATGCCACTCAAACAAATTAGACATAAGATTTGGAATCAGCAAGATACGTAGGAAACATCATTAAGGTTGAAACCCTATGTAATCAAACATTAATCATCAATATTATCATGAAATATTCCATGTGATAGCTGTTAAATCATTCTTAGACATTTATATAGTCCTATGATTATAGAAATCTCAACCAATATGTCTATATTCCTAAAAAATCATTTATCATGATAGAATTCCAAAAAAATCATTCCTTCTACCTATTAGATATTTACCTTCATGTTTCCACTATGTTATCCATATTGGTCCATAATTATTAGGCAGATCAAATTCAAGTCCCTATATTACTTGTGAAATCAACTCATTATTATAGGGGCATAATCACTTTGAGGACAGCTAGAAAGGTTCGTTCATGTGTAAACCCCACACCAATCTATTATAAGCACCTTATCCTAGAAGTAATTACTACATGATATTAAAATTAATGGATCATTCCTTTTTACATGACCATAATGTCAATGACTTGTCCTATTAAGAAGAACCGAACAATGTGGGATCTAATTCCATTCTCAAAGATACTAAAGAATCCCTGTTTATAGGCTCATTACCTATACCATAATAACTTATCTTTGTTGAGCCCTCTGGAAGATTGTTGATTTCATGTCTATGATTGATGTTTTAATAATCACAAATCATCACATACCATTAATGCTTAATCTGGTTTGATTTCTCATAATCTTAATTACAATCTGTTAATGAATCTGTTATCACATTTTTGTCTATGCTTATTGATGTAAAAAGTATTTTGGAAGCACCGATTCAATATCAACAGACATCGGAAGCACTGATCGCATATCAAAGGACAACGGTCGCACCGATCAGATGACAGACCGATGCTGATCAAACTGACTCACCGATCAAATGAAAGACCGATGCTGATCAAACTGACTCACCGATCATATGACAGAATGATGCTGATCAAACTGACTCACCGATCAAATGACAGACCGATGCTGATCAAACTAACTCACCGATCAGATGACAGACCAATGCTGTTCAAAATGACTCACTGATCCGATGCAAAATGACTCACCGATGCAAATGACTCACCGATGCAAATGAGCCACCGATCAAATGACTCACCGATGCAAATGACTCACCGATGCAAATGAGCCACCGATCAAATGACTCACCGATGAAAATTACTCACCGATGCAAATGAGCCACCGATCAAATGACTCACCGATCAAACTGACTCACCGATCAGATGACAGACCGATGCTGATCAGTCTGATTCACCGATGCTGATCTATCTGAGTCACTGATCATTACTCACTAATGCTGATGACCTACCGATCACTTGATTCTTCAATAGTCATAAACAACTGTTTGAATTTATTTATCTTTATCTTTATTTAATCTAACCAACGGTCATATTAGGTATATTTTAATGCTCTGTCAAATAATTAATAAAGGTTGTCGGATGTCAGGAAACCGTACCTCGTACCTGCGGAAAGGAAACATTTTCTATCTTCCAAATCACGTGACATAAATACAAGAAGACTCTGCTGAAGATAAAAGAGTGGACAGAAGAACACAAGAGGAATACAGAGAAAAGAAAGAGGAGGAAGAACCAATCAGAACATAACCTCATACACAATCAAGCTTACTCAAGAAGAGTTCTGTGCATACAAAAGAACATTGAAGAACTTCATCGACTACATCTCACTGCCTTTGAGCCTGAAGCATATGACACTCTTCTTCTCAAACAAAAACAAGAAGAGGAATCAGAATAAATTCTGACCAAATACAAAAGAGTCCAGAGCTACACTGAAATCACCAGAGCCATTTCTAAACTCTACATCTCTGCTCTGTGATACATTTGTTTTACATTTTGAGCAGTGTGTGTTATCTGTTGTATTAAACACACACACTGACTCCTGTACTTTCACTGGAGGATCTTTAAATCCTCATCAAACCTTTTTACACTTCATTTCCCACTGTGGATAGTGGTAGAGGTCGTATGAGACCTGGACAGCTCTAAGCTATTGTTTGTATTCCCACACAGAACTGTGGTAGAGGTCTTGTGACCTGGACAGTGTGTTCACTGTTGTTAACCCTGATCCAGGGTGTGGATCATTTTTATATAAACTTTTGAGAGGACTAAGTCTCGGCTTGAGACTGAACCTCTTGGTTAATTCTCTGTGTTTGTAGCTACATACTATATCCATACTACATATTTATTTCATATTCCGCTGCTATTACTTTGAAATATAATTTATTTTCAAAGCTACTTTGATAGTTAAACTTGAAAGTGTTTATATTTATTATAGACCAGTAAGTTAGTTTCAAAAGTTAATTTAATCATAAGATTAAGTTAACTGAGAACTAATCAATCTTTGAGAAACTAATTGAACCTTTATAATCTGTATAAATTCACTACAGTTTAATCAGTTTTTGAAATAGGGGGATTTTAATCAACATTGTTTTTAACAGAAAATTTTAATTGGAACTCAATTCACCCCCCTCTTGAGTATACACTCCGACCAACACTTGGTATCAGAGGTTGTTAATATTTTCTAAAAGTACTCTGTTTTTCAACTGTGATTTTAGTTGTATTTCAAAGTTCTTAAAATTTCTGTTATTTCTAAATTTTTATCTCTTTAAAATTCTTTTTAAAATATCATGGATAATAGACTTGAGGGTGCTGCTACTAACCGGAAACCTTTCTTTAATGGAAACAACTATGCTCAGTGGAAGCTAAAAATGAAAATTCACTTAGAAAGTATGGGCTTTGAAATTTGGACTGTCATTGAAGTTGAATATAAAATTCCCAGTACTGATAGATCTACTTGGGATGAACCTACAAAGACTGCTTACAATAATAATTGTAAAGCTATGAATGCTCTGTACTGTGCTCTAGGAGATGAAGAATTTAATAGAATTTCTGCATGTAAAACTGCATATGAAATTTGGGATACCTTAGCTGTTTCTCATGAAGGAACAACTAATGTTAAGGATATGAGATTGAATACCTATACTATTAAGTATGATAATTTTAAGATGAAGTCTGATGAACCCATTTCTGATATGTATCTCAGGTTCAATGAAATTGTCAACACAATGACTTCTCTGGGAAAGGATGTTCCAGCAAAGGAGCATATCATGAGAATTTTGAGATGTCTACCTGAAAGATGGAGAGGAACCTCTGTCTCCATTAGAGAATCCTGTGACATTGGAACACTTCCTGTCAAGGAGTTAATTGGTAAGCTGATGATGTATGAAGAAGAGCTTAAAGTAAATAAAGAAGAAGATGATGAACCTAAAAGGAAGTCTATTGCCTTCAAGACTACAACCTCAAAGAATAAGGATAAGGAAAAGCCTCAAGATATCAATGAAAGTTTAAGTGGTGAGGAAAGTGAGAATGATTCTCAGAGTGATGATGAGATGGCACACATTGCTAGAATATTTAAGAAATTCTATAGGAAGAAGAAGTTTTTCAGAAAGTCAAACTACAAAGGCAAATATGATAACAAAGGACACTGGAAAAAGGATTGGAAGAAGTCTGATAAATCAGATGAAGTTGTCTGTTATGAATGAAAAAGAAAAGGACACATAAAAATAGACTGTCCAAAGATGAAATACAGAAAGAAGTATGAATACAAGGATAACAAGTACAAGAAAGCCATGAATGCTACTTGGAGTGCTTCAGAAGACAGCACAAGTGAAGTTGAATCTTCAGTATCTGAAAGGAACCGAGCCAACATGTGTTTCATGACAAACACTTCTGAGGTAACATCAGAAACTCCTGCTTCAAATTCATATTATTCTGGAGATGATTCTGAATGTGATAACATGTCTAAATCTGAACTGTTTGAATATTGTGATATGCTTGAAGAAACCTATAATGAGCTTAAAGATAAATATAAAGGTTTAAAGAAACAGTATGCTTTAAGTGTTAAGCATAAATCTGATCTGGATATAGAAGTAGAAAATAATGCTCAGTTTCTTAAAGAGAATACTGAACTAAAATTGTCTAATGAACAACTCAGAAAAGACTTAGAGAAGTTCACAAATGGAAAGAATACTCTAACACAAATGCTAGGAAAGAATGTTGAACCTAGATATACTACTGGTATAGGATACCAACCTGGACAAAGAAAAGTTGCCAAAACTAGATTCATTCCTAAATCTGGACAGAAGATAGTTAATTCTGGAACTTCATATGCCTCAACCAGTCATATTCAAAGTTATGGATCTAATAAGGTTTATCTTTCAATGAATGTTAATTCTACAAATTATATGAGACCCATTAGACAAATATGGGTACCTAAAGTATCACTGGCTAACATGTCTGGACCCAAGAAGATCTGGGTACCAAAATCATCTTCCATCTAAATCTGTTTTGTAGGAGACCTGCTTGAAGAGCTGTCACAAGAAGATATGGTTCTTAGATAGTGGATGTTCAAGACATATGTCAGGATACTTTTCATGTTTCAAGAGCTTAGTAAAAGTTGATGGAGGCTTTGTCACTTTTGGTGATAATTCAAAAGGAAAAATCATCGGCTTAGGCCAGATTGGTAACACTGATTCAATCTTGGTTTCTGAAGTTTTATTTGTCGATGGACTTAAATATAACATGTTAAGAAATTCTCAATTGTGTGATGATGGTTTTTATGTGAAATTTAAAAATGATTTTTGAAATCTTTTTAACTCTAAAAATGTTTTAGTATTTTCTGCTTTAAGAAATGAAAATTTTTATGCTATTGATTTAGATTCCTTAGCTAAGTAGAATATTCCTTGCTTAAATGCTTTTCATAAAGAGTCTTGGCTTTGGCACAAAAGATTAGGACACTGCAATGTGCACTCACTTAGAAAACTTTCTAGGAAGAACTTAGTTAGAGACTTACCCAAACATGAATTTCCAGCAGACAAAGTTTTTAATCCCTGTCAAAAAGGAAAGAAACATAAAGTTTCTTTTAAATCAAAGAAAGAAGTTTCAACTTCTCAACCTCTCGAGTTGGTTCACATGGATTTATTTGGACCTTCTAGAGTTTATATTTTAAATGGGAAGCACTATGTCTATGTTCTTGTAGATGACTTTTCTAGATATACTTGGGTATATTTTCTAGCTCACAAAAGTGAAGCTTGTTCTTACTTTGTTAAATACTCCAAGTCTGTAGAAAATCTTAGTGGACTCAAGATTAAGACCCTGAGAAGTGATCATGGTCGTGAGTTTGAAAATCATGAGTTTGATTCTTACTGCTCACACAATGGCTATAGTCACAATTTCTCTTCCCCTAGGACACCCCAACAAAATGGTGTAGTAGAGAGAAGGAATAGAACCCTGCAAGAAATATCTAGAACCATGCTCAATGAATATGAAATGCCTATTTACTTTTGGGCTGAAGCTGTAAATATAGCTTGTTATGTCATTAATAGAGTCTTGATCAGACCAGTTCTTAAGAGGACCCCTTATGAGTTGTGGAACCATAGGAAACCTAAGGTTAACTACTTCAAAGTTTTTGGCTACAAAGTCTTCATTCTCAATACTAGAGACAATCTTGACAAATTTGTATCCAAGAGTGATGAAGGAATTTTCCTAGGTTACTCTATCTCTAGTAAAGCCTATAGAGTTTTCAATAAAAGAACAAAATGTGTGGAAGAATTTGTTCACATCAAATTTGATGAAACTGATCCACATGAACCTAAAATCTCTCTTGAAGATGATCTCTCTGGTTTGAATCTCAATGATAAATACAATGTACCTATAGTTAAAACATCCAGCTCTGGAAATTCTCCAGAACCTGCTTCTGTTGAACCTCAATCTGTAGATGAATCTGAAATCTCTAACCCTATCTTTTCAAGACCATCTAGGACTCTAAATAACCATCCTTTAGATGTTGTTGTAGGAAATCTAGATAGAGGAACACAGACTAGAGCTTCTCTAAGAAATCAAGTTGAACATCAAGCTTTTCTTTCACAGTTAGAACCTAAAAATATCAATGATGATATCAATGATGAATTTTGGGTAATGGCTATGCAAGAAGAACTAAATCAATTTGAAAGAAACAAAGTCTGGAAATTAGTAGAAAGATCTAAGGACATTTTGACCATAGGCACAAAATGGGTGTTTAGAAACAAAGTTGATGAATCTGGAAACATCATTAGAAATAATGCTAGGCTAGTTGCACAAGGTTACAATCAAGAAGAAGGAATTGACTATGAGGAAACCTTTGCACCTGTAGCTAGATTAGAGGATATTAGGATCTTACTTGCCTATGCATCACATCTGAATTTCAAGCTATATCAAATGGATGTCAAAAGTGCATTTCTAAATGGTTTTATTGTTGAAGATGTTTTTGTAGAACAACCTCCTGGTTTTTTAAATCCTCATTTTCCAAATCATGTTTTTAAACTTTCTAAAGCTTTATATGGTTTAAAACAAGCTCCAAGAGCTTGGTATGAAAGGCTTTCAAACTTTCTTATCTCAAAAGTATTTACAAAAGGAGTAGCTGATCCCACTGTTTTTATAAAAAGGATTTCAAAAGATGTATTAATAGTACAAATCTATTTTGATGATATTATTTTTGGATCTTCTAAAAATTCCTTATGTACTTATTTTTCAAAGGTTATGCAAAATGAATTTCAAATGAGCTTAATGGGAGAGCTTATGTATTTTCTTGGTTTTCAAATTCTTCAAACTAAAGATGGAATTATTTTAAATCAAAGTAAATATAAAAAATATCTTTTAAAACGTTTTGGATTGGATAGTATTAAGGAAAGTGATACACCTATGAGTACTACCTGTAAATTGGATACAGATGAAGCTGGGAAACCAGTGGATCAAACCAATTACAGAGGTATGATTGGGAGCTTACTTTATCTTACTGCTAGTCGACCAGACATTATGTTTAGTGTATGTATCTGTGCTATATTTCATGCTAATTCTAAAGAATCACACTTACTGGCTGTTAAAAGGATTTTTAAGTATCTTAAGTATACTATAAATTTAGGTTTGTTTTATCCAAAAGGACCATCATTTAACATACCTAGCTATTCAGATGCTGACTTTGCTGGATGTAAGTTAGATAGGAAGAGCACATCTGGAACATGTCATTTGCTTGGAAAATCCCTAGTATCATGGTGTAGTAAGAAACAATACTCAGTTGCATTGTCTACTACCGAAGCAGAATACATAGCTGCTTGTAGTTGCTGTGCACAAATTCTGTGGATGAAACACACTCTATTTGATTATGGATTTGATCTTAAACATGTTTCAATTAACTGTGACAATACTAGTGCAATAAATATATCTAAGAACCATGTGTCTCACTCTAGAACTAAGCACATTTATGTCAGACATCACTTTCGAAGAGATCTTTATCAAAAAGGTGATATTTCTTTGAAATTTATTAGTTCTGAACTTCAATTAGATGGTATCTTCAAAAAGCCTTTATACTCTGAAAGAATGAAATTTATTAAACAAGAGTTGTGTATGATTGATCTGTGAAACTGATCTGCGAAACTGATCTGCGAAACCGATCTGTGAAACTGATCTGTGAAACCGATCTATGAAACCGATCTGTGAAACGATCTGTGAAACTGATCTGTGAAACCGATCTGTGAAACCGATCTGTGAAACTGATCTGTGAAACAGATCTGTGAAACCGATCTGTGAAACGGATCTGTGAAACCGATCTGTGAAACCGATCTGTGAAACCGATCTGTGAAACTGATCTGTGAAACTCATCTGTGAAACTGATCTGTGAAACTGATCTGTGAAACGGATCTGTGAAACGGATCTGTGAAACCGATCTGTGAAACTGATATGTGAAACCGATCTGTGAAACCGATCTGTGAAACTGATCTGTGCAACTGATCTGTCATACCGATATTCTTTTTCATTATTATATTGTAATTAATTAGTAAATTTCTTTTATACTTTTTCTGGGAACCCTAAATGATAAAATAAATGATACGCAGCTATTTATCCTCCCTAAACCTTTGACCATTCATTTCCCGCCGAACCTTTCAACCTCTCTTCCCCTCTACTTTGAACCTTCAAACTCCTGCCTTCCCAAAATCCTCAAATGGCTAAGCAAAAGAGACCAAGAAAAGGACCAGATAGCCCTGTACCTTCAAAGCATGCTCGAGGCGAGTCGAGTAGTACCTCTCAACGATCAGTAAATCCGAACCTGGAAACTCGGATTGTTGATGTAGAAAAAGAAGTAAGCTCTGCGTGGCTTTTGTCAAGTAAGTCACTGTAGCTGAAAGTTCTTGAATCGCAAGGATGGATAGACTGGTTTTCTGACAACTCTCGAATAGACTACCTGAAGCTGGTACATGAGTTCTATATGAATCTGGAAATCACTTTAGATGGTGTGGAGGCTGCCAGGATGTCGTCTGTGGTAAAAGGAAAGAAAATATCTTTCTCATCTAAGCAATGGGCTGAGTGCTTGAACGTACCTCATAAAGGTTAGTATGAGGATTATGCTGGGAATATTCCTCCAACATCTGATTACTTCTCTTATGAATTAGCTCTGGAGCTTCTGACAGGAAACAGAGAGTCACGGAGAATCACAGCTTCAGAATTAGATGGTGAATGCAGACTTCTTTTCAAGTTTATTCAGCACCAACTTTTCCCTAGGAGAGGATATTTTTCTGCTGTAAAGTACCAGGATGTTTTCCTGTTGTTTCTTCTGAAAACACATGAGAAGATCAATTTGTGTAGATATATGATGGTACACATAGCTGGAATGGTAAAACCGTCCAAGAATTCCACTGCCTTGTTTTATTCAAAGATGATATCTACCATGATCAAGAATCTAGAATGTATTGATGAAGATGATGAAGTTAATGAAACAGATCATACCTTCTGTCTCAACAAAGTGATCTGCAAGAGGATGAAAATCAATTGGAATCCATGGAAGAAGTGCTGGGTTGTAGATGAAGATAAATTGTATGAAGCCTACAATCCCATATATCATGGCAAGAGGCCAAAGGACTTGAGAGACCCTGGCTTGAAACCAAATGAGGAACCAGTTTATTCTGATGATGATGAGCAAGAAGAAGGAAAGGATGAGGCCACCGAAACCCAAGAGCAAGAAGAAGCTGCGACTGAGGAAGGAAGTATGTCAACTCCTGATTATAGGAGTGATCCTGACACTGCCAGTCCCAAAAGAAGAATAGAATTTGGACCTTATAGTCCACCCTTAGCCCTACCAGAATCAGAACCTATTCTTGGGGATGAAGAAGATTCTGACACTGAAGAATGTCACTGTGATGCTTCTGAGAAGAGTGATGATGGACGTGTTGATGAAAGACCAGTGGATGGTATTTCTGAAGATCAAATAGAATCACCTCAGTCAGTACAAGAAATACATATTAGTGGCAAGTATGATTCACCAAAAATCAGTGGAACAACAAGATATGAGAAACCAAAATACACCCTGTGTGCTGCTGTTTGGGATGACTACCCTGGTTATGCTGTGTTGGGCTTAGAATATTCTGAAGACGAAGAATCAATGCTAGAATCTGCTGCAACTGTGAAGAGGAACCTCCCACGAGAAGCATGGTCTGTTCCTGCTGTTGATCCTACAAATAATATTTTACCTGGTTCTGGAATCTCTCAAGCTGATCTTGATAAGTTTGTGATTGAATTGCTAACCGCTGTGAGAGCCACAGTTAGAGAAGAAATTTCTAATGCTCTTACTGAAGTCTCTCTCCAATTTTCTGAACATTCATTGGAAGTCGTCTCACAAAGAGTATCTAATGCTGTGAAGCCAGACCTGGCCAATACTGGTGAACTTATTGGCAGGCAAATAGCCTTTTTGAATCAGACTATGAAGGATCTTCACACCGGCCTAGTATCTCTATCAAGCGAATTCCGATCAACCATCTCTGGTATGATGGAAGTTTTGAGAAATTTGATTGAACATCTCAACAAGTCTGACCCGAGGAAGTTGAAAGCTGAGTTAACTCACATAGTTGGCCAAGCCAGTACATGCAAGGTAACCAAGATCACTACCCGTGAGCTAGAAGCTCTAAGAGAAGTTGTGCATGATGAGTTAGCTGCTGTTAGACAAATTCTTGATTTAGAATCTTTGAGGAAGATGAAAGAGCTCTGTGATAACAGTCATAAGATGGCATTGGTGTATTCAGCAGATGCTAAGAAAGCTCTGCAAGAGATCAAATAGAAAGTTGATAATTACTTTTCCAAGATTTATTCAAAACATGAGATGACTGCAAGCTTCAAGGTGTTGGCAGAGAATCTGAAATTACCTCTAGTCACTCAGGCATTCAAAACTCAAGTTCATCAGTTGCAAGATTTTATCCCTTCCTTGGAACAGTTCATGGAGAATAAAGATGATTTTGAAAAAGCTATGAAGTATGGAGCAGAAGTCATTCAGGACTTTATTCATCTTTTGAAGCCCTATTTGCATGCACAGGCCACTGCAATAGTACTTCCTACTTCTGAACCTCTCAGTGACTCTGATGTAGCTCCAAATCAGCTATCTGTTTCTCAAGCTCTATCTCAGTTAAGACCAGTCCCTCAGCAAGCTTCTCAACCAGCTTCTGTTTCTCAACAACAACCCTCTGTGGCACCTGATCCTACACCTGCCCGAATTGTCCTACCACCACTTCAGATTCGCCAAGACCAGCCTGCCTCCAAGCCTTAAAACTTACCCACTATTGATCCCAAAGACAAAGGAAAATCCCCTTTGTATCCCAACAAATAGTTGTGTATTGTTTTTGATAGGGTGAACAATGTGCTGCTTGCAATAGTCTGTACTTTATCAAATATTTTTCTATCTATACTCTCTGCTGACTGCTTTTCCTTTCACTTTCTCTTATCTGTTTTTTCCTCCTTTTTGATCATCCCAAAGGGGGAGAAGAAAAAGAATACTTTATGGGAGAAGAAAAAGAATACTTTATGGGAGAAGAAAAAGAATACTTTATGGGAGAAGAAAAATAATGCTTTATGGGAGGAGAAAAGATGTATATATCTCAGGGGGAGAAATCTGTATAATATATATGGGTAATCTAAATTAAGGGGGAGATTTATATATCTCTTTATATTTATTCTTCTTATGGTTTAATTCTCATTATGTTTTTATTAATGATATATCATATTATTTATATTTAATGATAAATATTTGTGATTATCAAAAAGGGGGAGATTGTTGAGCCCTCTGGAAGATTGTTGATTTCATGTCTATGATTGATGTTTTAATAATCACAAATCATCACATACCATTAATGCTTAATCTGGTTTGATTTCTCATAAACTTAATTACAATCTGTTAATGAATCTGTTATCACATTTTTGTCTATGCTTATTGACGTACAATGTATTTTGGAAGCACCGATTCAATATCAACAGACATCGGAAGCACTGATCGCATATCAAAGGACAACGGTCGCACCGATCAGATGACAGACCGATGCTGATCAAACTGACTCACCGATCAGATGACAGAACGATGCTGATCAAACTGACTCACCGATCAGATGACATACCGATGCTAATCAAACTGACTCACCGATCAGATGACAGACCGATGCTGATCAAACTGACTCACCGATTAGATGACAGACCAATGCTGATCAAAATGACTCACCGATCCGATGCAAAATGACTCACCGATGCAAATGACTCACCGATGCAAATGAGCCACCGATCAAATGACTCACCGATGAAAATGACTCACCGATGAAAATGAGCCACCGATCAAATGACTCACCGATCAAACTGACTCACCGATCAGATGACAGACCGATGCTAATCAGTCTGATTCACCGATGCTGATCTATCTGAGTCACCGATCATTACTCACTAATGCTGATGACCTACCGATCACTTGATTCTTCAATAGTCATAAACAACTGTTTGAATTTCTTTATCTTTATCTTTATTTAATCTAACCAACGGTCATATTAGGTATATTTTAATGCTCTGTCAAATAATTAATAAAGGTTGTCGGATGTCCGGAAACCGTACCTCGTACCTGTGGAAAGGAAAATTTTTCTGTCTTCTAAAGCACGTGACATAAATACAAGAAGACTCTGCTGAAGATAAAAGAGTGGATAGAAGAACACAAGAGGAATACAGAGAAAAGAAAGAGGAGGAAGAACTAATCAGAACAGAACCTCATACACAATCAAGCCTACTCAAGAAGAGTTCTGTGCATACAAAAGAACAATGAAGAACTTCATTGACTACATCTCACTGCCTTTGAGCCTGAAGCATACGACACTCTTCTTCTAAAACAAAAATGAGAAGAGGACTCAGAATAAATTCTGACCAAATACAAAAGAGTCTAGAGCTACACTGAAATCACCAGAGCCATTTCTAAGCTCTTCATCTCTGCTCTGTGATACATTAGTTTTACATTTTGAGTAGTGTGTGTTATCTGTTGTATTAAACACACACACTAACTCCTGTACTTTCACTGGAGGATCTGTAAATCCTTAGCAAACCTTTTTACACTTCATTTCCCACTATGGATAGTGGTAGAGGTCGTATGAGACCTGGACATCTCTAAGCTGTTGTTTGTTTTCCCACACAAAACTGTGGTAGAGGTCTTGTGACCTGGACAGTGTGTTCACTGTTGTTACCCCCGATCTAGGGTGTGGATCATTTTTATATAAACATTTGAGAGGACTAAGTCTCGGCTTGAGACTGAACCTCTTGGTTAATTCTATGTGTTTGTAGCTACATACTATATCCATACTACATATTTATTTCATATTCCGCTGCTATTACTTTGAAATATAATTTATTTTCAAAGCTAATTTGATAGTTAAACTCGCAAGTGTTTATATTTATTATTATAAGGCCCCAGCCTTAAACCTTACTTAATCTTGAGTTATTACAAGATTACACATTGAGGATCTTTTCAGGTTTAGATTTTTAGAGAATTAGATCATAAAACTTACATTACATTCCACATATAAACAAAGTGGTTACATACAGATAGTATTCTTCATTCCCAACAATGGAAACACATTTAAAATAAAACATGGATTATTTCTTGACACATCCTTGACTCTATCATCTTATCATGTACCTTTCCCTTGACCTGTGAAAAACATTTCAAAAACTTGGGATGAGCATAAAAACTCAGTATGGGTTATAAAAAAACATGGAAAGGAAACATGAGTTCATATATACATAAGAATGAAATCATACTTTACCCATAAATCATAGGCACTTTAACATACCTTATAAAATCATGAATAAATCATAAAAATCATAAGACATAAAGGTTACTTGAGGCATTCATAACATTATTACGTAGGGAGTAACCCTCTTGGTTACGTTTGGAATACCCATCACAGTATATTCCCTAAAATCTCTTCAGAGAAACCTTAACGTTTCACGCCTTCGCGTTACCCAATGCATTGGAGAGCTATAACGGGCTCACCCACCCTTAGTTTATCACGGAACCACCCGTCTTCATAATAATGCCCAAGAACCATAACATAATCATATCACATAAAACATGCATAAAGGAAACATAAAATTTCCACATTTCAATCACGAGATATCAATACAACACATTGATATAAAAACATTATGAAAACCATTTTCAATACCAAAATAAAAGAACGGTAAAATATGGTATTTATCTTTCTTTAAAAAAAAGGTATGGCTTGTAGAGGAAGCCGAAACTCAAATAACGGTCACGACGGCGGAGAAGTCGTTGTCGCCGCATACGTACGACAAAAACATTCCCTTTTGTCTTTTAGTAAATGCTTCATATAAAAAAGATTCCTTTTGAATAAACGTAAAAGTCAAAGGGGTTTATACACCGTATAAAAGAAAGTTGTGTATAAAATAAAATATGCCTCAATGAAAGGAGATTGAGATGAAGTCCCATACCTCGTATCCGACTTGACCCGACCGTTATTTAATCTCTTGAATAATAAACTTGAGTTAATCTCTACTTGCTTAAGAACCTTTTTCAAGTTCATTATTCCTTTTATACCATGTTATGGACATCATGTAATCATTTAAGTTAATAATGTTCATTTTGTCGGTATTTGGTTCTTAAGTCAAAAATAGACTTCTTACACTTACATGTTGTTAATTTGGTCAAAGGTTCGTTATATCCAGAATGGTATTCATGATGTAGATATCATATATGTCATATATATCCAGTACATACATGCATTTATAATATTACATAATCATTTAGAGGTAAGAAATGAAATGCACCGTTCATGGAGACGGTAAGCCGTACGTACGCATGAACGCTACTTCCATTTCTATTTCATATTTTATAGAATGGAATCATAATGATATAAAGGTATATTATAATTCCAGTATAATATCATTTATAATATCATAGTTCCATCCTTTATATGTCCCACATATGGTATTTAACGAATCGAATCACTTTGAGGGGGCGGTAGTCCGCACTTCCTAAAATGAAGATATCGTGTTTACCCATAATGGAAACCATAAACGTATGCCCAAAATGAAAAAAACAGAAGCTTAAGGAAAACATAAACATATTATATATCATATATAAAAATATTGACATCATAATGTCCACCTTTGAAGGTGTTAAATGAGTATTGAACAATCATCGTTTCGGGAGGCAGAATTTCGCCATCCACGGAAACCGTATGTTCTTTAACCATTTGATGTAGTTGTGTGAGAGTGTAGCTCAAATAAATCTTATAACAACATCCTAATATATTGAAGATACTGGTGTTGTTATAAAAGAAGTAAATAAAAAGAGTTTAGGGGGTTGGAGAAACAAAATAAAACAAATGAACATGAGAGAATGAATTACCTTTAAAAGTGTAACTCCTTTTGATTTGAGCCTAAAGGCGTCCTTTCAAAGGATTATGCCCAAAGGGAATCCTCTATGATGAGGAGAGGGATGTGGAGAGAGTAAATGGGCAGGGTTTGGCCGAGCCAAATGCTTGAAAAGTGTGTGAAATGAGGTAGAGGTGGGGGCCTTTTATAAGAGGAGAGGAGGGGCACTTTTGGAAAGTAAAGAAATATTACTTTATTTGAAAATGTGTTTCGGTTTTAAAAGGTCCCACATTGATAGAATTCGTGGCTAAGGTGATAAGGGTTCGAAATCCACTCATCCAATTGGTTTTGGACATGTGTAGTTCATATAGTTTACATTATCTTTCAATTTTATTTAAATCGTCAAATAATGATGTCATCGCTGCATCATTATTATTTCATAAATAATTAAATTTATATAATGTCTAAAAATTATAAAAAAAATACTATGATGTAGGAAATCGTTTTAGATTTCCAATGACTATTTATAATCAAAAATATGATCTTTATAACCCCATTTACAAATTGTTTTCGTAAAACATCTCTTGTTTGTGTCATTTTTACTTTAACATTTAATAAAAAGTTATTTATGTCATTTCCCAACAAAATTGGATCCATGGGGTCCCCAAGTTGACCCATGGCTTGTCGTGGTCGGCCATGACACAACCAATAAGGTTGGGACATGTGTCTAGGTCATTTCATATTATTAAATCATTATTTATACCTTAAACTACCCTAATTACCACTAATCGCGATTAAAAACATAATAAGTTACTATTCACCAAAAAAATATTTTAATCCCATTGAACCACATTTTACTTCTTAATGACAACCATGTATGTCGGATTTTTGAAATTCAATACACATTAGCGGTAAACTTTCATTTAACTGAAAAATCAGTTTGCTTGATTACCATTTAGTGGTTTCACTATTCATCAAAAATTGAAGTTTTTCAGAAAATTACCAAAAAATCACCCTAAGCTATATTTGATATTCCGAATTCAAAAATGAAGTATATTTTACAAAATTCAAATCATATAAGTCACATTAATTAATTTAATAATTAATTCCCACTGCCAGAGCAAATAGCGTGTTTTTACAAAATAATAAGTATCAAAATATTGACACTAGTTTAAGTCCAATTTCAAAGTGAAATTGATTCCAATGACCACCATTGAATTAAATGGTAAAAATATATTCATATTACACATTAAGACCAATTCAAAAGATAATCTAATCATATAAATAAATTAGATTAAAAGCAGTTTTGATGTAAAATGCAGTATTTTTCACTATTCATTAAAAAATGAGCATTGTCAGAAAAATACCAAAAATTCACACAAAGTAAATTTTGATGTCCCAATCATAAATAATAAGTTTATTTTGACAAACATAGTTTATAAAACTGTAAAAATATAGATTCAAAAAGGGTTTCCCATCATAAGGCACTAAAACATTCTTTTAAGAATATTAGTGTATTCCATGCATAAGATTGTATTTATTTTCATTTTAAGCCTCTATAACATGAATTTAATCATTAATTGACATAGATAAAAATATCTATTATTCATTACTTACTTGGGATGTTACATCCTTCCCCCCTTTAGAAAATTGCGTCCCCGTAATTTATTTACTTATCGAACAAATGGGGGTACTTATCCCTCATTGCATTTTCAGATTCCCATGTTACCTCTTCAATCATGTGGTTTTTCCAAAAAACCTTTACCTGGTGAATCACCTTATTCCGTAACACTTTCTCCCTGTGGTCAAGAATTTGGACCGGTTGTTCCTCATAAGATAGGTTCTCTTCCAGCTGAACTACATCAGGACTCAAAACATGAGATGGATCTGGCATATACTTTCTCATCATTGAAATGTGAAAAACATTGTGTACCTGCGATAAACTCGGAGGTAAAGCCACTCGGTATGCAACTGATCCAACTTTCTCCAGAATTTCGTATGGTCCAACGAACCTTGGACTCAACTTTCCTTTCTCCCCAAATCTCATCACGCTTTTCCAAGGAGAAACCTTGAGAAAAACATGATCACCTAACTCAAAAGATAGATCCTTCCTCCGGTTATCCGCATAACTCTTCTGCCTGCTCTGAGCTGTTCTCATGTGTTTCTGAATCAGCTGAACTTTTTCTGCCACCTCTTCTACCAATTCTGGTCCCATCAACTTTCTTTCACCCACTTCATCCCAGAAAGCTGGAGTTTGACACCGCTTCCCATATAATGCCAGAAATGGTCCCATCTGTATATTGGAATGAAAACTCTTATTATATGAAAACTCAACCAAAGAATGATGTTGGTCCCACTTCCCTGATAATCCATAGAACAAGCACGTAGCATATCCTCCAATGTCTGAATTGTTCGTTCTGACTGCCCATCTGATTGAGGATGAAAAGCTGTACTAAAATTTAATTCAGTACCAAACGACTTCTGAAGGCCTTTCCAAAAGTTAGAAGTAAACCCTGGATCACGGTCCGATACAATGGAGAGAGGAACTCCATGTAACCTGACTATCTCTTTAAGATACAAATGGGAAAGTTGATCAAGAGAGAAAGTATCTCGTATAGCAAGGAAATGAGAAGATTTGGTCAAGCGATCAACAATAACCCAGATTGCATTATTACCTCGAGAAGTCTTTGGTAATCCAACAACAAAGTCCATGGATATATTCTCCCATTTCCACTCTGGCACTGGTAAAGGCTGAAGCATCCCTTTCGGTAACTGCCGCTCTGGTTTAACCTGCTGATAAGTCAAACACTTCACAGTAAAATCAGCAATATCTCTTTTCATTCCATCCCACCAGTAATACTCCCGCAGATCACTATACATCTTAGTACTGCCCTGATGAACTGAAAACGGAGAACTATGAGCTTCACATAACAAATCTCTCTTCAACTGTGAATCACAAGGCACACACAATCTCTTCCCAAATCTTAAAACACAATCATTATCAATGTTGAATTCAGGCAACTTACCTTTCTGAACCAGCTCTACCCTTTTCTGCAACTCACTGTCTTGCTTCTGTGCTTGCTTGATTCTATCTGATAGAGAAGATCTCACTGATACCTGAAACAAAACAGAAGGACTTCCTGCACCAACAACTTCTATGCCAAAGTTCATCAAATCCTTGACCAAAGGATCACGTTCCAAACGCAACATTGTAAATGAAGCATTACTTTTTCGACTCAAAGCATCAGCCACTTTATTTGCTTTTCCCGGATGGTAATAAATTGTACAATCATAATCCTTGATTAATTCCAGCCATCTCCTTTGTCTCATGTTTAACTCTTTCTGAGTGAATATATACTTTAAACTTTTGTGATCGGTATATATTTCACACTTTACTCCATACAAATGATGCCTCCAAATTTTTAAAGCAAAAACAACAGGAGCTAATTCCAAATCATGTTTAGGGTAATTTACCTCATGAGTTTTCAACTGTCGCGAATCATAAGCAATTACCTGATCATTCTGCATTAGGACGCAACCAAGTCCTTTCAATGAAGCATCACTGTATATAACAAACTCACTATTCCTGGAAGGTAGTGCCAAAACTGGAGCATTCACCAATCTTCTTTTCAATTCCTGAAAACAATCATCACATTCTTTTGTCCAGATAAACTTAACACCCTTCCGAGTTAGCTTAGTCATTGGACTAGATAACCATGAAAAATTTCTAACAAACCTTCGGTAATAGCCCGCCAAACCAAGGAAGCTACGAATCTCGGTTAAATTTGTGGGTCTTGGCCATTCTTCCACAACTTTTGTTTTTGCAGGATCAACGGTTATTCCATCTTTAGAAACAATGTGACCAAGGAAAGAAATTTGTTGCAACCAAAACTCACACTTCCTGAATTTCCCATAGAGTTTTTTTTCTTTTAAGGTTTGCAAGATAACCCTTAAATGTTTTTCATGCTCCTCTTTACTTTTAGAAAACACCAAAATATCATCAATGAAAACCACCGCAAACTTATCCAAGAACTCATGGAAAATTCTATTCATTAAGTCCATGAATACAGCAGGTGCATTGGTTAGCCCAAAAGGCATTACTACAAATTCATAATGGCCACATCTCTTACGGAACGCTGTCTTCGGAATATCTGCCTCCTTTACCTTCAGCTGATGGTACCCTGATCTCAATTCAATCTTTGAAAAAAACTGAGCTCCCTGGAGCTGATCAAACAAATCATTGATATGAGGTAAAGGATATTTGTTCTTAACAATGATATTATTCAAGGCTCTATAATCAATGCAAAGTCTCATAGAACCATCTTTCTTTTTAAAAAATAAAATAGGAGCACCCCATGGTGATGTGCTATGTCTAATGAAACCTTTCTCTAATAAATATTGCAATTGCTCCTTCAACTCTAAAAGTTCAATTTGTGCCATTCGATAAGGGGGTTTCTAAATTGGCTTAGCATTAGGAACTAAGTCAACTGTAAATTCAACTTCCCGGTCTGGTATTACTCCAGGAAACTCATCATGACAAATATCAGGATACTCATTTACCACTGGCACATCATTAATCTGAACAGTTCCTTTATTTTCAACAACGTGTGCAAGGTAACATTCATTTCCATCTTTTACAAGTTTCTCAGCCTCCTGATATGTTATCAAAAGTAAGGGTTCATTCTTGTAAACAAACTGAAAGTCTTTCTGAAAAGAAACTTCTTTAGCTCTACAGTCAATCTTAGCATGGTAAATAGACAGCCAATCCATACCCAGGATAACGTCAAACTCTACTAGAGGTAGAACAATAAGGTTTGCAAGTAGGTTCCTTCCACAGATAAGGATATGAATATTCTTATAAATTCTTTTTTCCCCGACACTTCCCCCAGGTGTTTTTACCAAAAGTTCAGGAGTCATTTCTTGAGATGGTATTCCCATTTTACGAGAAATGGTTTCAGAGATGAAAGAATGTGTAGACCCCGAATCAAACAACACACTGGCATAATCTGAAAAAACAAACAAAGTACCTGATACAACTTCATTTGATGGACCGACATCTGCTGAAGTAGTTGCAAAGGATTTCACCACCCCTTTCTGCTTGTAGTCTAACTGCTTCCCATCACTCAAGCTCCTTGTCAGACACTCGTTTGCATAGTGACCCATCTCATTGCACTTATAACATTTCACTAACTGTAAATCAAATTTGTTCATACCTTCACCTTGATCCTTTTCAGTGCAATCACGAGCCTTATGTCCCATCTTACCACATCGGTATCACTTCCCAGAATTCAGAAGACATTCCCTAGCATGCCTTTTTCCACATTTATCACAAACTGGAAACTCAGTTTTCTTACCATCATACTTTTTTGAAGAATTCTTACCTTTCTCCTGCCACCTCGGTCTCTTCTTCTGCTGGTTGTTATAGAACACTTGGTCATCGGCAAACTCCATTTCCACCTTCTCAGCACATCGAACAAGCTTTTCATAACTTTTAAACTCACGAGAAGCTAATGCCCTTCGATATTTTGGCTCTAATCCTGAGTAAAAACGATTGATTTTACTATCAAGGTCCCGTATAAAATTTGGAGCATACCTTTCCAATCGAGTGAACCATTCTTCATAGGCAGCCACTGAGTCTTCCTCTTGCCTCAATTCCAAGAATTGTTTTTCCATCCTAAGTCGAACAGCCTTAGGAAAATACTTCTCAAAAAACATACCTTTGAATTCATCCCAGTCAAGAGCATCAATCTCATCAGCGTCCCTGATATTTTTAACCATAGACCACCACTGATCTGCTTCACCCTCCAAACGGTAAATAGCAAGACTAACCTTTTGATTGTCTGAACACCCCATGACATTAAAAATCTTCTCCAGTGCTTTAATCCACCCTTCAGCTAGCACAGGGTCAGATGATCCTCTGAATGATGGTGGATGTTGCCACATGAAATGTTCCACCACTGACATGTTCCTCTGCGGTTGATCTGGCTGATCTCGTGCATGGATACCACCGCCATTTATCGCTTGAGTCAACTGCGCCATTACTGCAACAAACTATTCAGTTCCAATTCCGACCATCTCAGGATGCTGATTCGGAAGGTTATTTCCTTCTGTATGCCTTCCTTGCACTGATTCCCTGTTTCCTCTGCGGAAAACCATTCTAAACAAACATGTCTTAGATGATGCAACTTGGTAATCTTTAAATGCTATATCATTTTGAAAAAAAAATATTTTTGGATAATCATTTAATAGAATTCTAACTCCTAAAGTTATCTAAACCAACCTCTGATACCAACTATAAGGCCACAGCCTTAAACCTTACTTAATCTTGAGTTATTACAAGATTACACATTGAGGATCTTTTCATGTTTAGATTTTTAGAGAATTAGATCATAAAACGTGCATTACATTCCACATATAAACAAAGTGGTTACATAAAGATAGTATTCTTCATTCCCAACAATGGAAACACATTTAAAATAAAACATGGATTATTTCTTGACACATCCTTGACTCTATTATCTTATCATGTACCTTTCCCTTGACTTGTGAAAAACATTTCAAAAACTTGGGATGAGCATAAAAACTCAGTATGGGTTATAAAAAAACATGGAAAGGAATCATGAGTTCATATATACATAAGAATGAAATAATACTTTACCCATAAAGCATAGGCTCTTTAACATACCTCATAAAATCATGAATAAATCATAGAAATCATAAGACATAAAGGTAACTTGCGGTATTCATAATATTCTTACGTAGGGAGTAACCCTCTTGGTTACGTTTGGAATACCCATCACAGTATATTCCCTAAAATCTCTTCGGAGAAACCTTAACGTTTCACTCCTTCACGTTACCCAATGCATTGGAGAGCTATAACGGGCTCACCCTCCCTTAGTTTATCACGGAACCACCCGTCTTCATAATAATGCCCAAGAACCATAACATAATCATATCACATAAAACATGCATAAAGGAAACATAAAATTTCCACATTTCAATCACGAGATATCAATACAACACATTGATATAAAAACATTATGAAAACCATTTTCAATACCAAAATAAAAGAAAAGTAAAATATGGTATTTATCTTTCTTTTAAAAAAAAGGTATGGCTTGTAGAGGAAGCCGAAACTCAAATAACGGTCACAATGGCGGAGAAGTCGTTGTCGCCGCATACGTATGACAAAAACATTCCCTTTTGTCATTTAGTAAACGCTTCGTATAAAAAAGATTCCTTTTGAATAAATGTAAAAGTCAAAGGGGTTTATACACCGTATAAAAGAATGTTGTGTATAAAATAAAATATGCCTCAACGAAAGGAGATTGAGACGAAGTCCCTATACCTCATATCCGACTTGACCCGACCGTTCTTTAATCTCCTGAATAATAAACTTGAGTTAATCTATATTTTCTTAAGAACCTTTTTCAAGTTCATTATTCCTTTTATACCATGTTATGGACATCATGTAATCATTTAAGTTAATAATGTTCATTTTGTCGGTATTTGGTTCTTAAGTCAAAAATAGACTTCTTACACTTACATGTTGTTAATTTGGTCAAAGGTTCATTATATCCAGAATGGTATTCATGATGTAGATATCATATATGTCATATATATCCAGTACATACATGAATTTATAATATTACATAATCATTTAGAGGTAAGAAATGAAATGCACCGTTCATGGAGACGGTAAGCCGTACGTACGCATGAACGCTACTTCCATTTCTATTTCATATTTTATAGAATGGAATCATAATGATATAAAGGTATATTATAATTACAGTATAATATCATTTATAATATCATAGTTCCATCCTTTATATGTCCCACATATGGTATTTAACGAATCAAATCACTTTGAGGGGGCGGTAGTCCGCACTTCCTAAAATGAAGATATCGTGTTTACCCATAATGGAAACCATAAAGGTATGCCCAAAATGAAAAACACAGAAGCTTAAGGAAAACATAAACATATTATATATCATATATCAAAATAGTGACATCATAATGGCCACCTTTGAAGGTGTTAAATGAGTATTGAACAATCATCGTTTCGGGAGGCAGAATTTCGCCATCCACGGAAACCGTATGTTCTTTAACCATTTTATGTAGTTGTGTGAGAGTGTAGCTCAAATAAATATTATAACAACATCCTAGTATATTGAAGACACTGGTGTTGTTACAAAATAAGTAAATAAAAAGAGTTTAGGGGGATGTAGAAACAAAATAAAACAAATGAACATGAGAGAATGAATTACCTTTAAAAGTGTAACTCCTTTTGATTTGAGCCTAAAGGCTTCCTTTGAAAGGATTCTGCCCAAAGGGAATCCTCTAGGATGAGGAGAGGGATGTGGAGAGAGTAAATGGGCAGGGTTTGGCCGAGCCAAAGGCTTGAGAAGTGTGTGAAATGAGGTAGAGGTGGGGGCCTTTTATAAGAGGAGAGGAGGGGCACTTTTGGAAAGTAAAGAAATATTACTTTATTTGAAAATGTGTTTCGTTTTTAAAAGGTCCCACATTGATAGAATTCGTGGATAAGGTGATAAGGGTTCTAAATCCACTCATCCAATTGGTTTTGGACATGTGTAGTTCATAGATTTTACATTATCTTTCAATTTTATTTAAATCGTCAAATAATGATGTCATCGCTGCATCTTTATTATGTCATAAATAATTAAATTTATTTAATGTCTAAAAATTAAAAAAAATACTATGATGTAGGAAATCGTTTTATCATTCCAATTACTATTTATAATCAAAAATATGATCTTTATAACCCCATGTACAAATTGTTTTCGTAAAACATCTCTTGTTTGTGTCATTTTTACTTTAACATTTAATAAAAAGTTATTTATGTCATTTCCCAACACAATTGGATCCATGGGGTCCCCAAGTTGACCCATGGCTTGTCTTGGTCGGCCATGACACAACCAATATGGTTGGGACATGTTTCTAGGTCATTTCATATTATTAAAACATTATTTATACCTTAAACTACCCTAATTACCACTAATCGCGATTAAAAACATAATAAGTTACTATTCACCAAAAAAAATATTTTTATCCCATTGAACCACATTTTACTTCTTAATGACAACCATGTATGTCGGATTTTTGAAATTCAATACACATTAGCGGTAAACTTTCATTTAACTGAAAAATCAGTTTGCTTGATTACCACTTAGTGGTTTCACTATTCATCAAAAATTGAAGTTTTTTAGAAAATTACCAAAAAAACACCCTAAGCTATATTTGATATTCCGAATTCAAAAATGAAGTCTATTTTACAAAATTCAAATCGTATAAGTCACATTAATTAATTTAATAATTAATTCCCACTGCCAGAGCAAATAGCGTGTTTTTACAAAACAATAAGTATCAAAAGATTGACACTAGTTTAAGTCCAATTTCAAAGTGAAATTGATTCCAATGACCACCATTGAATTAAATGGTAAAAATATATTCATATTACACATTAAGACCAATTCAAAAGATAATCTAATCATATAAATAAATTAGATTAAAAGCAGTTTTGATGTAAAATGCAGTATGTTTCACTATTCATTAAAAAATGAACATTGTCAGAAAAATACCAAAAATTCACACAAAGTAAATTTTGATGTCCCAATAATAAAGAATAAGTTTTTTTTGACAAACATAGTTTATAAAATTGTCAAAATATAGATTCAAAAAGGGTTTCCCAACATAAGGCACTAAAACAATCTTTTAAGAATATTAGTGTATTTCATGCATAAGATTGTATTTATTTTCATTTTAAGCCTCTATAACATGATCTTAATCATTAATAGACATAGATAAAAATATCTATTATTCATTACTTATTTGGGATGTTACAATTATAGACCAGTATGTTAGTTTCAAAAGTTAATTTAATCATAAGATTAAGTTAACTGAGAACTAATCAATCTTTGAGAAACTAATTGAACCTTTATAATCTTTATAAATTCACTACAGTTTAATATGTTTTTGAAATAGGGGGATTTTAATCAATATTGTTTTTAACAGAAAATTTTAATTGGAACTCAATTCACCCCCCTCTTGAGTATCCACTCCGACCAACAATCTTCTTACTAGATATAAATAAACTCTAGATCACCCATCCATATATAATATGAATATACTTACCCCACAGTTTACATTTCTATGTAATAATGGGTAACATTAAGGAGAGCCATTCATAGATAAAGATAAACACATTAATATGAATCATCTAATATGTGAAAATACTAGCATAGGTATTCAATGACTGGTCTAAAAATGTTAGTGTAACTATTTCTATATTAGGTAATCGTAAGGACACATGAACATATCTCTACCACAAAACAGGGTTTCCACAACACCACCCTTTATCAGTGCTAAAAAATCACTGATAAAAGGGGTTCCTTTATCAACACTAAAAAAGAGCTGATAATGATAAATTTTAAAAATGCTAAAAAATCACTATTAAAAGTGACCCTTTATCTGTGCTTTTTAAGCACTGGTAAAGGCACCCCCTTTATCAGTGTTTTTTTAGTGCTATTGAAGTGGACCACTTTATCAGTTCTTTTTTTTGTAGCGCTAATAAAGGGGGGCTTTATCAGCGCATTTTACTAGTGATGATATAGTATACATTTCAAAATAAAATCATGAAAAATAATATTTTGATATATAAGTATATTTATATTGATATAAATATAATATATTTTTTTGAAATATGTTTTAGATAAGTATAGGAAGACTATTACATTTAATATATAAGTAATTTAGTGAAAATAAGATTAAAATATTTTAAAAATATTATTAATTAATAATTTTCTAATTATCATCGACTAATAATCATTTAATAACAATTTGATGGAAAAAAAATAAAAAAAACTAATAAAAGATAAAAAACAAGTTGAAAATATAACTCAAACTTCAAATAGCCATAACATAGGAAATGAGTGTCTGTTTGAGATCTAAAGCATATAAAATTTAAGCCTATGATGATATCTATGCTCTAGTGACCGGAGGGAACATTCTGTCAAATTCTTCAAGACCATAGAAGGCCCACAAGACCTCTAAAATTAATTTTTCACTCGGTATACCTCAATTTTTTAACATTCAAATAGCTATAACTTCTATTCCAAATGTCCTCTTGGCCTGTAACAAATATAATATCAAATATTATTTCATTTTCTTCAATTTGACTTATTGGAGAGTTGAAACAAACTTCTGGATTAGAAGTTAGGGTAGTTTTAACATTATATGGATTTTTAGATACACATATATATGTATTTATTCATATATATATATATATATATGTGTGTTTTTGTGTGTGTGTGTCTACGTGTGAGTGTTTGTGTGTTTGTTGTATATATGAATGTATTTATTTATTTATAAACACACCGAAAAATAAATTTTATAAATGTATTTAAAACTATCCTTATAAATATATATTTATATACAAATATCTATATGGATAAAAAATTAAAACAATATATTTATATACATTGATATAAATATATGTTAATATGTGAATAAATAAATACATATATATATATATATGATAAAATATGTATAAATATATATTTATTAATATAAATAAATACAATTATATAAATATGAATCTATATTAATATATGAATAAATATAACTATATATATATAAATAAATAGATATATCATTAAATGGGGAAAAAACTAAATGTATTAGTGGTAAAGGTGCAGGAAAGCAAGGGGGGAGGTCTCGGGTTCGTGTTCTGGTGGAAGCAGGGGCACACAGGAAAGTGGGAGGGGGTTGCGCTGGTAAGTGTAGTGTGAGATGAGAGGGAGGGGCTTCGCCTAACATTGATATGGGTGTCAAGTGCTATTATAATATCCCTGCATTATAAATTCATTTTAATTTTATTTTTAATTTTTTAACATTTATCAGTGCTTAAAAAACCCTGGTAAAGGATGTTTTTTATCGGCTCTTTCTTTAGAACTGATAAAAGACCCCTTTTATGAGCGATTTTTTTAAGCGCTGATAAAAGGGGCCCTTATGAGCGATTTTATGAGCCCTGATAACGAGGACTCCCATTTATCTTCTCCTCAATTAACAACACTCTTATAGGGTTCTTAATGCCCTTCTCTAGCGCTGATAAAGGCCATTTTTTCTGTAGTGTATCATAAATCAATGATAGATTCCCAAAGTTGGAAATAATTCCCCTTATCCAAGATCGATGACTCTAACCTTGCATCAAGTAGAACAATGTGTGTTCCTATGTATCATTAGTAGGGATCCATAATGACCATATACCATTATAAATCTGGACTATAGATCATAACATATGTGGGAGTCATTGGGAATTTGTAGTGTCAAAAATAAATGCTATTATAAACTATTTGAGAAAGAGGATATACCCTATGTCCGAAAAAAGTGATCTATGGTCTAAATCCCAACAAATATTTCTTTTCTATTTAAAAATCCATCAAAAAGTTGAAAAAATGGTATAGAAAAACATATTATATATTTAATTTGTGTTCTTACATCTATGAAAGAATATGGTAATAAAATTCTTGTGTTCCCGTAATCATGAGATGATTATTCTGAAGAATAGTGAGTGGAATATTAGTCTATGATTATCTCAATATTATCTATTTGGAGGTCTATGTCTTACTTGATGAAGGACCATAATTTTTTCGTTATAAATATTTTGATAATCTAAGAATCTATTTCAAATATAAGATAAATAATGAAATTATGATATATTGGTGGTTCGAAATTAAATAAATCAGAGTAAATTATAGTTGGAAGTGGATGAAACCAACCCAGAGAGAGAACTTGGTAAATCCTTCTCAACCATTGTTGAGTGTTTGTATAAATTTATAATATTTATAAATTATAGGGATAATAAAACTTTTTCTTATCCCAAAAGGTTAATCATGTAAAAGAGTATTCTTGTACATCATGTCCGAACAATGTAAAAGTCTATTTTTGATACATTTTTTAAATGGGTTAGTAAGTTAATAAAGAGAGTAAATAATTGATTTTTCATATTTTATGGGTATAATTTCAAAAGAATAAATTGTAAAAAAATTGAACCAATAGTTCACCACCCCCATTGGTTTGTAATTTTACTTTTTTTTCTCAACTAGTATCAGATAAATATAAGTAAATATGACATTACACTAATATATTATATATCAAAGATAATTAGAATTAGTGGATTAGAAAAGGTGTTACTTTAGTTTATTGAAAGAAAATTAATGGATGGATGATTTAAATAGTATAATTTATACTATTATATGGAAATCAAGTGAGTGATGATGAAAAAGTGGTTTAACAGTTGCAAGAGATGGCGGTATGAAATTTGTAGATAAGATAAATATTTACATAGATTAAAAATAATAAAATTAAATATTTTCATCCTCATATGAAATTTTGTATAACAATGTTATGGGGAAACAGAATATATAGGAAATATGAGATAATATTGATAATTTGAATGATAGACTTATTAAAATAATGAAATGTAGGAAATTTATTTGTTAAATTCATTATAATATATTTAGAGGACAATCTGAGGAAAATTTTACTAAGGAGAAAATACATCGTACGCTATATTAAAGCCTCTGGAGACATGTTGGCTGATTCAAAAATGGTAATTAAAATAATGAGTTATTATCTAGATCAATTTAAACTAAATGATCCAAAACTATAAATATGTTCATGAAATATCCCTTGATGAGAAACACAATAACCTCTAGAATTATAAGATGAAAAAATAAATCAAGAATAAAATTTAATGTTTATATGGCTATTAAATCCATGATTAAATTTATTATCAATGTCTAAGAACTATTTAAGACCCCAAGTGATTTAGATATAGTTAATGAGAGATATGATAATCATAATAAAATAACATCACACATGTTTAAAAATATTAAAATGGTAAAAGGTAAATATTAATGAATATTTTTGAATAAATGATTTTGATGTTGAGGTGTTGAAATTTTTTCTATAAGAATTCCTATAAGGAATAAATATATGGATTTATTTAGTTTAGATGATTAAAAAGTACCAGTAGTTATTTTGAATGAAAAAATTTCTTATATTAATGGGAAATTTGATGAGAAATGATATTAATTTAGAATGAAAAAATGGATGCATTCTATAAAAAGAGGAAAAATATATCTCTTACTTATGTGGTGATTTAACAAGGAAATGTTCTAGAAAAGATGTTATCATTGTGGTCGTTTTTCAAATAATATAGGATAACTTTTTTACTAATGAATATAATGGTGATTTAGCATACATGATTCATATTTTTAGGATATAACGTGAATGTTTTCTTCAATTGAAAACTAGCATCAAGATAAAATTTTATAGGATAATGAATGTTGAAGGATAGTTTTAATGAAAGGATAATACATTATAATAATGTATTATGAGTATATATAGGAGGTCAAACATCTCATTGTAAAACATGAGATGTAGGAGAAAATTAAAAAATGATTAAATATGAAGCTTTTTGGTGAATAAGAAAAACAAAACCAAGATGAATCAAGGTAAATTAAAGTTAGAAATACCCTTAATGATAATATGTTTGAAATTAATTTTTTTTAAATTTATGTATGAATAATCAAAAAAAAATTAGAAACATTGTTCATAGGATAATGTAAACTCTTCTTCGGTTAATTATGAAAATTTTAAATTTGTACAATTTGACAGATTATAGTCCACAAAAAATTATAGGAAAAAATGGGTAGTGAAAAAAAGTCTAAATTAGATAATATGGTAAAGAGTGATAATTAGAAGCCCATATCTTCCAAACCATTGATAAATAATGTTATTTATTTTTACCAAAATAGTAAGTATATTTTAAAATACATTCTTAGTAATTTGATGGAATATCAATCTTCAGAGGTTATTTTTGGTTTTTTAAATCTTATGGAAATAAATTCAATGTTTTTAGGAATGTTTTTTTATCTCACAAAGAGTAAAACATGTTTGATGTTTAGGGTAATTTTCTCTTAAAATAAGTGAAATTGATCATTTTGAGGAAACTAGATTATGAAAGACTAATTGGTGTACCTACTCAAGCATATATAATTATCTTGAAGAAATATCTATGAGGTGTGACCAACAAGGAAACAATGAAAAAGAGTGTGTGAATTTTTTTCAATCGAATGAATAAAAAACTCAAGAGGAAGAATAGAATAAAATATAATTATGACAGAAAAGACATGGAATGTTTAAATTTCAATAAAATCTAGAAAATGGGGAAATTCATGGTTAATTTATAATTGAATCTCAACACAATTTTCTAGATACATTAGGCACTTGAAATTCATTTTTAACATGATTTTTGTGTAGTGAATTTTAAAAATGAATGATCTTTAAAGATCAAGGGAGTTGGTTCTATTGTGATTGAACCAAATAGACTAAATTGGCATGATGTTTTATTTGTCATATAGCTCAAGAATGACCTATTTATAAAGAAAAAATTAAACGATATGGTTAATGATATTATATTTAATAATAAAACATGTCTCATCAGAATATATTATTGGATAATAATTAAAATAAGTTAAAGGACCAATAATAATTTGTTTTATATTATAGTTCCTTGTAATTGCCATTATCTCAATGATAGGAAATAAAATAATATTTGGAAAAGATGTTATTATGAAATTTTTCCATGGTATAAAAGTAAAATTTATAATAATAATTTTGTGAGATATTTTCCTCCATATATTTAATATAGATATCATGTTATCATATCCTTTCAAAAAAGGTAATCAGTTAATTGAAAAATTAATATATTGGAGGAAGAATATACTGTAAATTTAATCCTCACGTCCTTCGGAATTTCTTCAATCAGTTGTTGAAATCACATTGTATCAAAAAACTATAAAATCAATCAAATAATTTAACACATTTATTTATGATATTATATGGATAAGATATACATTATTTTTGAATCTCATGTCATAGTTGGAGGATATGTACAATATTTATTGAATGGAAGTTGATATTGAACATAACATTGAAATGAAGATGTTGAGAACTGATAATGAGATGTAGTAAATTGGGTTTTTATTGACTGTTTTCATTTTAAATATGAAATTAAATATCAATAAACCCCTCCTTACAAATCCAAATAGAATTATGTGGACAAGATAATTAATATAACCACCTTGGAGATATTGAGAAAAATTTATAATGAGTTTGAGAGGTCAAAATATATTTGGAGAGAAATAGATTTCACTGTATAGAGATTCAATTGTTGATGATTTATATGACTAAAATAATATTATTGCACATATGAGATATGTCATTAAAATAAAGAAACTCTGAGTTACATTAGTGTATTTGTTTTAGAAAATTTATTATAAAAAATTTAAAAATAATTATTGGATAATTTTATGTGAATTAAGAGGAAGGTGCATTTCTTCAGTACCTATATAATAGGAAGGGATATAGTTAATAGAATAAAAGGATTTATAATGTTTTTTATTGTAATTATATAAAGATTATTTTAAATTAATAGAGAAATGGTTTTATATAAGTATCAAAATTTTAATAATTTCACATATTGATTGAGTAGATTTATGGATTGAATTGTGGGAAATAGATTGAGGATAAATAAAGAGTTATAGATGATGAACCATATCACACCAATAATGATGAAAAGGATAGTAAGAATGGAAAAAAGAATTTTATAGGTTAAATAAACATATTTTGATATAGAATATCAATGTAAAAAATTCTATACAAGTATAGACTAGACGAAATATATTATATGATGTTATTATAACAGAAATTATTAGATAAATCACTAAGGATTTTTAACAATATTTCACCTAGGAATCATGTTGAACTATATTAATTAAGAGATTACTTCCATAATGACAATATTAATGAGGATATTAATTATGATATGATTCATATTGAAAATAATTCCATATGGGATCATGTTAAATGACCTGATTATAAAAATATCATTGTGACCATATGTGTCTTTAGGACCAAAATAAAGGACTAGGGAAATGTTTCATAGAGAAAATATAAATTTATTCCCAAGGGATACTGCCATATATTAAAATTTGATATTGTATAATTATGGATAATGGTTGTAAGGTATGAATCAATCCAAATGTTTTATACTTTGGTAGCTTATAGATAGGGGAAACGTTTATTCAATTGATTTCAAATATTCCTTCTTAATGGTGATAATTATAAAAAGGTTTAAATTGAGTAGTTTATATGATTTTCCTTTGATAATTATGATTTAGGACTATTAAAATTGAGCAAGTCACTATATGGAATAAACGGACCATCTTACAAGTATTGAATGATGGGAAATTATATATTGAAATTAAAAATTATCAATTTAAATTCCTTCAATAATTTATATAAAAATGAAATGAAATCATGAATACTAATTTTAATTTTATATGTAGATGACATCATTATTTGAGGTGATCATGAGAATTATTTTGATAAATTTTCTAGTAAAATGAATTCCATGTTCAGATATCCATTCATTGAGAGAAACAATACATTATGTGCCTACTAATGATACTAAAATGAAATCTATTCTTATTTTGGATAGATAATTATTCTAAATTATTGTTAAGGAATTTAGAAAAGGAGGATTCAAAACCATTATCTATGGACTTTTTTATGTGGATGAAATTTTGTAATGATGCCATTGGAAGTCATTTTTTCAAATGAGAATTCATAAGGCTGACTAGAAACATTCTATACCTTAAAAATTATTAGAAAGATATTTTTTATGTTTTCAGTGTTTCTATAATATATTAGTGTGGGAAAAGGAATCATATCTTATGGATTCTAAAAGGATTAATAGATATTTCAATGGGAAGATGTTTTTTAGACTTCATTAAAATATTATTAACAATTTAAATATATTTTTTGTTATTGATGCAGATAAAGATGAATATTATTATGATAAAAGGTCTACATTTGATAGATGTTTTCTCATTGGAGATAAAAGTTTGAGTTTTTACATTAATAAATAAAACTCAATAACATTGAGTACTATTGAGGTTGAATATATTACTCAGAAATGTTCTTGTAGACATATTATCTTAATAACAGGGAAATTGAATGACTTGAGTGTAAAATTTGAGAAACCAATCAAAATTCACTATGAAAATAAATGTATAGTAGTCCTTTAAATTTTTTTCAACACTCAATGTCCAAGAATAACTATATCATATTCGAATCATTATAGAGAATGTGGAAATTAGATACATAAATATCGAATTTACTCCAAACCTAAAATAATTGATAGATATATTTATATTGACTATCCCTAAGGATAATTTGGAGCCATTGAGGATGAACATTGGTTTTTAGAACATCTCCTCTCATTAAGAATATTTGGGTGAAACCACCATTGATTCATGGATTACTCATTCTAAGGGGGATAGAAAATTTAAAACTATTCTTTAATTTCATTATGTTTATATTATTATTTAATTATTGTGTTTCATGTGGAACTGGTGAATTTTTTTAAAGAGGTGTGTTCAGTAGATGAGTAAGAAAAGTTTTTCAAGTGATGTTTTTTTGAAAAAGTCTATGATTATATATATGTTTAATAAGATAAATTTTAGATATAAGATAACATTTTGTATGCTTTTCATGAGATAAAAAAATATAATGGCGGTGACTGATGTTCCATTTGAATTGAAAAAGATGTTATCTTTATTGGTATTCCTATAAGAGAATTGTGTTAAGAGTGTTTTTGAATATTATTATAGTGGTCATAGTTTAATATTAGAGTATTTATGATTTGTTAAAATCATTTTTTATTACCTCATATACATAATTTGAATATTACATCACCTAAGAAAAGGTAACCTCATGTTTATGTATTCTACATAAAGGTAAAAATAAGAAACATAAAGGTCGAGTAATTATTTCCCTACCTATGTAATGGTACTATAATGAATTATACAAGGATGCCACCTTACCTAGCCCTTAACCCATATTTCCACTAACATGAGGGGAAATCGCAATCTCCCTTAGCAGGTGGAAGGTTCCAGTGAATCAGAATATAAATAAGGGGAATGATTTTCCCTGAAAAAATATTTTAAGAAAAATATAAATATAATAAAATTATGGAATAACCCATCAGTATGATAAAATTTCATGATAAAAATAAAGATAAACTATTTAATCTAATTAGTGTAGATATTCATATGACTAAAATTAAAAATAAGTCCCTTTTCTCACCTTGAACTCCCACACCTATGGAAAAGATAACTCTAATATATATGGTCTCCACATATATAGATAAATCCACCAAGAACCATAACTAAAAGTGGGAAATGACCAATGTGGATGAATTAATATAAAAATTAAATATAAACTAATGAAATAATTAAAAATAAAACCACATGTATCCAATGTACACAATCCATCCAAATTCAAATATGATAATGAGAACTAATGCTAGAACCTAAAAAGGCATCTCAAACTGCAAATACTGATTGTTGTGAGTAGTGTGTCATCTCAACCGCTGTATAGGTAAGACCCATTGAGTTAGTTCATTTCAGTTCCTAAATAATCAAAAATTGTATTGTGAAATAATTTAGAAAATTATATTTTATATGTGATTACATTACATAAAAAATTCATGATCAATAGTTTTTTAAAACATCTATTTATTTTTATTTAATTGAAATAATTCTATATTAAATCATTTTCATGAACTAATACTCTTTTATAAAATACATATTCATATAACAATACCATTTAATGAAAAAATAGATGTTAATGATTCATTGAAATCACATTTTTTTTCTCAAATTAAAAATGACCCTAAATGGAAATCTAGAATAAAATATGAGGTAACATGTGTATAAATATATTATAAGGGGAAAATAAAAATCAAATTTTATAATAAGAAGACAATAAATATTACCAATGTATATAAACCATAAGAAAAAAATCATCCATAAATATTTGCCTCGGTACTATGTAGTGCTGAACATAGAATAAAAAATACACGATTTGTGTGATGAGATCTGGAATATAAGTTCAAAAGTTATTAATACTCACATAAAAACAATATCTAGTTATGTGAATTATAAAGATTATACATAACTATCCTCATTGTGATATCACAACTAGAGCTCTATCTTAAATCATGAATAAGGATAGGGAAGCACTTATCATGTTACCCACATAACAACCACCTGCCATGTTATAATCATAGACAATCCACATAGAAATTATTCCCTTAATATGTAAATGAACTGAAAAATAAGTACATAATTTGAAAGATTTATTCTTTTAGAAATCCAATATTTTAAGTATACATCGAAATAATTTGTTTTTCGTAGAACCATTTCAGAAGTGTATAGTAAGATATAACCAATTTGTAAAAGATATAAAAACCATTTAACAAACAAAATTTTCAAACAATATTTAAAAAACAACTTCAAATATAAGGCCCTAGTCTTAACCATTAATTAATATTTAGTTAATTAAAGAATTAAAATTGAGTATCTTTTTAGGTTTAGAGTATCTGATAATTAGTCCATAACTATTACATTACATCTTAAAAATTACAAATTAGAAACTTTTACACTATCGAATGTTTTTCAAAAATATAAAACTCCTTAAATAAAACAAGAATTATTTTTTGGATAAAAATATTCATGAATTCTTCAGTTCTCTTAGCCTTCCTTATACACTGTGAAAAACATTTCGAAAACATAGGATGAGCATAAAAAGCTCAAGAAGGGATATAAAATAAGGGAAGAAAACATTAGTCCATGAATACATAAAAACCAATGAAATCATATGGTTTACTCACAAAACAAAATATCATTAACAGACCTCATGAAATCATAATTTTTAAAAATAACTCATAAAAATAATAAATAATAAAGTTATCTTGTGGTATCCATAACATAATTACATTTTCTCTTTCATAGCTACATAGGGAGTTACGTTTGTAATACCAACCATATTATATAACCAAAATCTCTTTAGAGAAACAATAAATTTTTCCTATGTCACATTACCCAATTCATTGAAGATTTATCTCGAGCTCACCCATCCTAAATTTATCACGGAACCACCTATATACATAAACAATAACCAAGAACCATACCACATAAAATAAGCATAATGGAAAGATAACATTTCCACATTGAAATCATAATATATCATTTCAAGATATTGACATAATAAATTATTTATAAAAACCATTTCCAATACCAAAATATGTAAAAATGGTATATGGTATTTATTTTTCTTTTAAAAACATTATGGATTGTTAAAGAATCCACAAATCATAAAATTCTCACGGTGGAAAAAAGGTTGTTGTTACCACGTATGTTAAAATGAAACATTATTTTTGTCTTTATGTAAAACAATTTATAGATAAAGATTCATTTTGAAAACCATTTAATTAAATTAAAATAAAAATGGTATAATTATACACTGTATACAATAAAGTTGTGTATAAACCAAAATATACCATAATGAAACGAGATTGCGAGGAAGTCCCTTACCTTGAGTCCAACTTGACTTCCTCGTTATCTATATTTTTATATAATAAACATAGTTTAATTTATAATTTATTAAGAAAATTTTTCATGTTTATTACTTATCATCATGTTATAAAAATTACATTGTTATTTAAATTCATATCAATCATTTTGTTGATATTCAGTACTTGAGTCGAAAATTAACTTGTTTTATGAAAAATATCCATGTAGTCTAAAGTACATCATCACCAAAATATTATTCATGAATTAAGTATCATATATATTCAATCTATATGTATTTATAACAGTCTATAACTTTTGGAGATAAGAAATGAAATGCACCGTTAATGGAGACGGTAAGCCGTACGTACACATGAACGCTACTTTAATTTCTTTTTCATATTTAAATGAATGGAAACAGAATGATACATATTTATATTATAATTAAAGTGTAATATCATATTTTATATACATTACATAATTTCATTAACTTCATCCGTTATATGTTCCATGTATGGCATGAATTAGTCATATCACATTGAGGGGGAGGTAGTCCACACTTCCACAAATTAAATTATCGTATTTACACATTATGGAAAGAATAAAGGTATGATTTAAATGAAAACACATAATAATATAGACAATATAAATATAATATATATCATATATAAAAACAACACCTTCATAATGGATTCCATGAGTGGTGGTATAGGAAAATTGAACAATCATCATTTCGTGAGGCGGTAGTTTTCCGTACACAGAAACAGTTTTTTTCATTTTTCATTAGATGGAGGTGTGTGTAATTTTTGTTAGAATCCTTCTCCTAAAAATATCCTAGTATATATAGGATATTTTTTTATGTAGTCAAAAAAATAATCAGAGCATCTGGAGTGGAGAAGGAAAATAAAGGAAATGATGCTGAGAGAAGATGTTACCTCTAAATCAGGTTACTTCTTTTGATTTGAGACAAAGGGATTTATTGAATTGGATTATTCCCAAGGAAATAATTTATAAGGAAGGTAGGGATATTCGGAGATTATATCAGTTGATTTTTTAGGACAAAAGGGGATGAAAAGGTGTTATTATGTGGGTAGAGGTGGTGAGCATTTATAAGAGGGAGGATGAGAAATTTAGGATGGTCTTGAAATATTATTTCATTATAAATTTATTTTTGGTATAAAATGGTCACAAACTCATTTATGTCAAATATATGAAGATGTGGGGTCTCAAAACTCTCAGAAATTAGGTTTTAGACAAGTTTAGGTACCAAAATAGACCTTATCTTTTAGCTTTAACCCTTAGTTAAAAACATTAATTCTTAGCAAGTGTTCTTGCATTTTCATAATATATGGTAACTATATATACTATAAAATTCCAATAGAACCATAAGTTTATAATTAATGACATTTTTATCTTTATATAAACTAGTTAGAGTAATTATATATTTTATGACTATTATATCATTTAATAAAATTGTATTTTTAAAAAAACTAATTTATGTCAATTTTGACACTATAGAGTAATTGATTTTTTTGAAGTCATAAAAACTTGATTAATTCAAAAAAAGGAATTATATAAAATTTAATACATCAATATCATCTATAAAATTCGTGTATGTCATAAAAATATTAAAATTACATTTATTTTAAT